>OY982964.1:1832535-2443380 GCA_963890685.1 Plagodis pulveraria
ACCCTTTGTGATCCATTTAGCTTTTTTCTTTTTATTAATAATTTTAACTGTAATTATAGGGAAACATAAGTTGAAGAATAGTTGGATGGTATCAAGAAAGATGTTAAACGCGTTATTTGTATTAGACTCAGACAGTACCTCACTAAAAGATAAACTTGCAATGCAGTCTTGAAATTTATTTATGTTTTCTACACAGAAGTCTCGCCGCCTCTCAGACCAGACCATTGGCCTAGCACGGTTTTGATTATAAGTTGCATCGAAAGTTATAGTTTGGGCCGTTTCGTGATCCGAAAGTGCAACATAATGTGTATTACTAATTACTCTTGTTATGTTGCTGGAGATAAGATCAAGACATGATTGTTGTCTTGTAGGTTTTAAAATATGATTTTGAATGTTAAAGTTAGTAAGAATTGAATTAAGTGTTTTAGATATATTATTAGCTTTCAGCAAGTTGATATTCCAATCACCACAAATGATAACGGATTTATTACCAAATTTATTTATTTTAGTCAGAAGTGCATTAAGAGAGTCAAAAAATATTTTTATGTCAGATTTTGGAGTCCTATATATACATACCACTATAATATTAAGTGCCGGTAGTTTAACAGCACAATATTCAAAATGTCGCATTACCGGGTCAATTAAATTTTTTAACGATTCACAAATAATATTATTTTTCACTAAAATACAAGAACCGAAGATAGGCAGAGGTTAATCCACTTAAGATCAGGTGGGCCTCGTGCTTGTTCCGTCACAATAACATAAAAAATACTATCATCAAATCCTTTAAATACTTCTTCAAGCGCGGAAATAGATAAAAAAGAACTAGTTTCAAAGTCCGGTGCAAATGGAAGATGCTCAGGTATTTAAAAGCCAGCATCTGGGCAGCTAAGGCAACGGCAAATACGTGAGTCGAGACGTTATCTTTACGAAAACATAACAATCCGTGGAAGATTCTTTCGCCGTTTTTCGCGTATTACGTAGAGCATTTTTGAATTGTTTTGCATATAAATAACTTATTCGTAACAGTGGCTCTATGAACGAAATATTGAATCATTAGTACACCTTGACTTTCCCAGAAAAGACCGCCAGTAACATTACAGTAGGTAGGATTCACCTTGAATTTCTTAGGAGTTTGAGATGACGGCCCTCTTCAGGCATAAACAGTAATATCAGTCAGTCTTCTATCAGGATCTAGTTAGCACAATTCCAATTAGCGTCGGGACATATTCAGCCTCATTTGTTATTGCGCATCAGTTAGCATTAAGTACCTTTTTTCATCCCCAAGCGTTAATGTAAACTTTGTAAAGATATATCTAAGTACCTACCTGTCAAAATCTAGAACAGTACCCAGGACTACTAGATAAGTTTGAGGCATCTCTACAAACACGATTGAAAGAGAACACAAGCTCAGTTAAGGATACTACAATTGAAATGAAACCTATATATTAACTCTCAGTAACTTATATATAGAACAAAATCACAATGTATTAATTAAATAGTGCTCAGAGTTTCATGTTGTGATTACCTTTACCTATTTTAATTCGCCAATGACGCAGAGGTAAAACCCTGATGACGGAAAGTGTTAAATATATTACAATAGTCCGAGTTCTGAAGTTTGTTACAAATGACAGACATGCAGACCACGAATAAATATGGAAAGAAATATAAGTGAAGCTCAAAAACAGCAGAACACATACCATACCGCGGCGGGCGTGGTTTAAAAAGTGTACCGTGCGGCGCAAAAACATTATATTGACGTGACCATTCGCATGCGATCATATCTAAGCGCCAATTCAATAAAATAATTCTTTTGAATTTGGAAGATTGTGTGTTTTGTTTATTGTGAACTTGATGAGTCCGAAATCAAAGCGGTAAAAGTATAAGAGTTACATTTCTTTACATATTTAGTCGTACCTTGCAAAGGTTTGATGCGTAAAGAACAATGTTACAGATATAACAACGAAAGGTAAATTTGAACAACGACGTAAAATTGAACGCTCTACCATCCCTAGGACGAATTATGTCTAGGAACAGACGGCCGCGGGTTCGAATCCCGTTCGTATTTTTTTTAAGCTTTTTCGCTTAGCACGCCTTAATACAAATATGACAATGTCAGCATATTACAGATATGTTTCAATTTTTTTTTGTTGATAGCCTTATCTTAAACTAGTATCTCATCTGATGGTCTGCTGTCAAAGATGTTGTTCAGGCTAATCTAGAATTATTGGCACTCAAGTACAGCTGCCGGTACACACCGTTAGGTGCTTGGCCACAGATTTTGCACTTTTGTTGTAGCTAGCCGATGGACATTCGCAAAATGCTCTACCACCATGCAAAAAATAATAGTTATTTGCGTTCCCAACGTGAAAAGTAGAGCCCCATTACATTGTCGTAAAAGAAATAGATATAAATCTTAAATTTTCTTTTTTCTGTAGAATTCTAGGCCACTGAGCGGTTATTCAATTAGGAAGGCAAATAAAAATATTTCCCGTTGGGGACCATACATGAATACTAGGTAGCAGAAAATATAAAAAATATCGTTCTCTATTTCTCTATTATGTGAGGTGTCGTCAAGAGTTCATTGAGTACAGTAAAAGAGTGAGGAATTCTAGGTTAGCCTGAACAACATCTTCGACCACATCATCACTTACCATCAGGTCAAAGGCTAACCTATCCAGAATAAAAAAATGTAAAAGTGAAAAAAATTATAAAAGCACATTTTTTTTTGTCCCGGGTGGGAATCGAACAAGCTTTCTCCGATTTCACGCTGTATGCTTAAACCACTCGGCCCCCGGAACATACTCTTTCAAGCCGAAACTTTTTGCTCAATATGATATTTTTTTTAGTTTGTAAAATAGTTATTTAAATGGCCGTAAAGCTTTTCAGTTTTTGCAGTACAGTTCTAGACCAATTTTGTTACAGAGTCTATCGCTATTAAAAACCCCACGTAAAAACTATTAAAAATTTAGTTTTTGTGTACCATTAAAAAACCGGCCCAGTGTGAGTCGAATTCGCGTATTCCGAACTCAATTAACACAATATTTTTCGCAGAACTGACTGTGCGCAAGTTCGATTCGTACTCCGCAGGATTTTTTTTTAATATGCTAGATTTCACCGCTATCTCATTTGTTTAAAACTGTAAGTGATGAAGTGATAGCAGGCCGGACTTAGAACAGACCTTGTGCTACCACAATTTACAAAAAGAAAACTAACAACGATGGCAAATAAACAATGACTAATACCAATGGTGATGAAGATAAAGTTGTTACGATGAGAAACAAAACGAAGTGGAAACATTAAAGAAATAGATAAGACACAAGACGACATCAACACGAGTACACTTACGGTTGTTAAGTTCTTTGTAATTGACCTGTAAACTCAGCTTGCCGACAACCGCGTGGCCTATAACAATTTCAAGAGAAACATTACTCAATAAATATACATTAAAATATGGTGCCTATTCAATGATAGGAGATAGAATTCGCTTCTAACGGGTATTCGTATGGTTTGCCATCGAATATGAAATACTTCATATTATGACGTGTAACACAAATATAGGCAAGAAGGTCGAGTCGTGGCAAATATTTGTGTTGAGCGTACATTTTCTCAAATCTGGGACGTTTGCTGCGTGTTGGTTGATGTTATTTAGTCCAAAAAATTTTGGGCCGTATGTTAAACAGATAAATATATTTATTTGCACATATATCCAGTAGGGCAAATTTTTTTGCCGTGGTTGTTTTACAATATCTGAAACAGTGATTCAGATACTTTTCTTAAAAGATACTACACGGGCAAGTTCCAATTAATGTCAAGGTACCAGATACATTAAATATAAAAGTAGACCAAGTAAGGAGCCTTGAAAATTACTTTAAAATTTTAAACAATTCGAACTACATAACAGCCACGCTCGTTCCAAACATGCCATGAAACGGGCTAATAAAACGGACACCGGCACACTCCAGACGTTGTTGTATTTCTTGACATGAATATTTGAGGAACACACAATTTTAAGACACGTCAAATGCTAGATTTAAGTCAAAATCGCCAAATATGCCATTAATGTGGGTAAATCTGGATTCTGATATAAAAGATAATTCTGTCAAGTCAGATATGTAAAACAAATTAATTCCCTAAGCATTTTTTCTATAGCATATATAAACAATAAAAACCTAATCTAGCGAAGGGGCATGTTGATAGAAGCTTTGTTGCACGTCGGACGCCTGAGCATATATTGGAATATGTAGATATTTGTCCTACGGTAATATTTCGTAGAAAGGTAGCTTAGATAGATCGATTTCTTAAGTTCATATTAACTCTAAACACATGGAGTTTTGAAACAGGGTTGACATTTTTAGTGCAATGAGGCGAAAACTAATTTTGTTAAATATAAGTCTCAGTTCGCGGCTAACTACTGTGTAGTTCTGTCTAAGCTATGAATTAGGATCAGTAACTGGCATTGATTTTAGAAATTCAAATTGCTCATATTGAATATCTTCATGCGCCTCAAGCTTGCGTCACAAATCGAAAGCCGTTACGTTGAATTGTAAAAGACCCGTATAGGTGCAAAGGTCAGACGTAGTCTTGTGACATCAAACATTTACATCTCTTGTTATTTCCGTGTACCTTTCCGGGAATCACAACATTTGCACCTGCTGATTTGCTGAAAAATTATCAGCTGCATTTGACCTGGCAAGGGCCCAAGCTTCAACTGCTAATGTCATTCACCCGGGTCTTGGAGTCAGTCCAGCTTTACTAAAGCTATCAACGAAATGTGCGAATTCAAAGAGTGCGAGAATCGCTACCCGGGGAGAAGAACAGGTTTGGACGAAATGCTCGAAGCGTAACTTGTTTAACAGGTTTGTTTTTTTTAGAAAGTGAATTAGTTGTTATAAATGCTTCCGAAGTTTCGGCGGGATATTAGGATATATACTTCATAATCTATACTACATCATAATCTATTTTCAAATTATGTGATTTTCCGAGTGTTCATCTGTAATAAAATAATAGTAGACTTATATAGTGTTTAATGTTTGTTTTCATGTTCTCGCTCAAGCTACCTATGAAATTTTACTATCGTATCCATCACCTCAGCGAAACACGAATTCTTCATAACTGCCAACTTTTACGCAAATTCTACATTTCACATTTTGACAAATGACAAATGTAAAACCCCACGAGTAAAATTAGAAATAGAAAATATACAATTATATGATTAACGGGGTTTTGTACACTACGGCCTGAAAAATTTGGCTAAAATACAGTGTCGCTTCAAAAGCTCTATTTTCTATTAACATTGTGGCCGCAAGAATCCGGCCATAATCGTTAAGTACCCAAATAAAGTGGTATTTAATTTACAATGTGGCCTGCTTGCGCTTATGTTCTGTAAAACCAAAGAGTGTGTTTGTACTTAATCATTTTTATTCTAATTCGTAAGTTAACCTATTGGCGACCTTTTAATGATTGGGTTATAAAATAGACCGAGCTAAAATGAAAAAGCCTAGTTTAATATAAAATAAATTCAATTAATCTTTGAAGCTTTCAATCCTTTATTTTAATGGCGATCCGACAACCTTTATATCCCTGAAGGAGTTAACACACGTAACATGTCGAAACAGGCACCTTTCACCAGATATGTTTTTGAACCATATAAGGCGAGTCTATTGCCATAAATACTGGGAAGAGTTCTAGACTGTCAAATGCTACTAAAAATCAGAAAGATCCAATAACTATCCGACCCGAAGATCAAACCCAGTACTTCTGGATTACAAAACGACACTTAAAGCTACGCGACCATCGCGGCAGCTCGAAAGAGACCATAAAAGTTTCCTTTTACAAATCAGTGACAGGTCAAGTGCCTTATTTAGCGGTCGTGGTACTCTCGACTCCTACTCTTATGTATTCTGTTCCCGACCATATGTGGTCAGTATCAATTATCCACATTATAGGACGTTTTTAGAATCAAACTGAATCAATAACCACAAATAAGGTAAGGTGAAAACCTACAAATTGCGAATATGTATATTAATAACTATAATACATGTTTATAGTGGTAGGGTTTTTGCAGTCCGCATTCAATGTATACCTAATATATATTAATAATATAATAAAGGGGAAAGATCTGATTGTTTATTTGTTCGCATTGAATAGGCTCTGAATGTACTGGACCGATTTGTATTGTTACTTACAAATCGTTAATAACACATTTAAAAAGAAAACACTTAAAACTATAAAAACGTGGTATAGTGTCAGTTCCGCCTAATTTTCCTGTTAAGCCGACGTGACATCACGCACGCCACGTGGCCAAATCGGAAGAATTTTGGACGCTTCTCGCTTCTACGTGACGTCACGTGGACTTAACAGGAAAATTCGGCGGCATTGTCACTAGATTTTCTAAAATATAACTTTAATATTTTCTTAAAATATTTAATATTATTAAATATGGATTTTCCCAAAGTATAGGCTGACTCTATTAATGAATAATTAATATAAGGACTGTATATCCACATAACGTGGTTGGTGACGTAAAAAGAGATTAAGATTGCACTAAGTTAGTTCGACGTGAGTAAGGTGTTTCTGCATTAGAATGTGATAGCTCTTTGCCAACTTGACGCCCCCAATTAGGCGCACGCTGGCGTCTTGGGCGGGTTTTGTTGCTAGATCGTTCTAACTACGGTAGTTGATCAAGTAAAACGCGAGATTCGGATAATTTTAACAATATCTAACACAATTTTAAAAATGTCTTACACAATATTTACAACATTTTAGAAATTTACGTGGGAAAATATTATAGTCGTGAGCGGGATTCGAACCTGTCCATCCACCCCCTATAGCCGGGGTATGCTCGGACCGCTTGAGCTAACATGACATTGTTTGTAGTACAACCTGTACAACGCAAGATGAACTATATAGGTTCCGCTCCATCCCAATACGATGGTTTTAACCATCGTAAACCATCGTATTGGGATATAAAGACCGAGAGGATAGATCGGAGTTATGAGTTATTGTCATGTTAGCTCAAGCGTTCAGAGCATACCCTGGCTATAGGGGTGGATGGACGCGGGTTCGAATTCCGCACATGACTATAATTTTCTCTCTCGTAAATTTATAATTTTGTAATGTAATTCACCGAGCAGGCGTTAATGCAAACATAAAAATTTACAAAAAAAATATACTGTTTGACTTAAAAAAATGTTTGTAATATTTAGACGGTTTTAAGGATAATGTATGGAATAGTGTGCATTGGTGTTCAATAACTGTACAAGGTAATAATGGGCAGTATAAATCTAAACTCGTAAGCATCACGATATTTACAATGGTTACGAAACCGGGCTACAAACGTGATAAAACTGTTTAAGGTTGAACTGGCCGGTCACTTCTCCATACAAACGTCGTTGGGTGATCACTCCCTTATTTGAGATTTTAAGTCTAGACTTAAGCATAATATCGATTGATATCGTCATTATCTAGGTTTGTATGATGCCAAAATTTTAAAAAGATAATTAAGTTGAAAGTTATAAGCCTCGAAAACGTTATATGAAAATGTTTCGAGGCTCATAATTCTCAAGTTAATTATTTTATAAAAATTTTGGCATCATACAAGCCTAGATAATGACGAGATCAATCGGTATTATGCTTTATTTTGGACCTAAATCCTCATATAAGGGAGTGATCACCCTACGGCGTTTGTGTATGGAGAACGGGCCGGCCAGTTCACCCTTAAATTTTGATTTTCCCATCGCAGACGTGTGTTTCCACCTTAACCAAGTTATGTTGATCACCATAACATGACCAATAACGGAATGATAACGTAATTCGTGTCGTATTATTAAACATAAAATGTGTATGGCGTGATGTTTACTGCATTCGAATACTCTAATTTTATTTTCGTATCTTTAGTGTTCCGTACTTTAAAGTACCTACCGCAATTAAATTGACACATAATGTTACTTGTATCGAGAAAGGTATGTTAAGATGGTTTGGACGTGTGGAGAGAATGAATGAAATAAGAACGACTAAACAGGTATACATGGGACAAGTGAACGGAAGTTTTGGAAGGGGAAGATTTGGCGAACGTTCTGAAATCAGATTGAAGACGTTCCTTAAAAAGGCCAGATCAAGAGTACCCTAAACCGACGCTTATGTATGAAAGGATTGATGAGTGTAGATGAAGCGAAAGAGATATGTATGGATCGTAGTAAGTGGAAATTCGTGGTCTCTGCCTACCCCTACGGGAAAGAGGCGTGATTTTATGTATGTATGTATGTTACTTGTATGTACTAGATATGGAAGAGAGGAGACTTCTACTACCGGCATTTTATGCTTAACCCATTGGCATCGGCGATAATGATAACAATAGAATTTCACTCATAACTAGGACGTAGTGGTCCTGACGATGCTAACTTATTAAAAGGTGACTCTTGATACTTATTTTATGTTACATTAATTTTTGAAACGTAATATTTTTTTTTTTTATGCCTGTTTGCTTAGCCTTTGACCACTATCTCACCTGATGGTAAGTGATGATGTGGTCGAAGATGTTGTTCAGGCTAACCTAGAAGTACTGGCTCTCAAGGACATCTGCCGGAACACACCGTTAGGCGCTTGGCGACAGATTTTCTACTTGAGGGTGGAAGCTAGCCAGGCGGGCATTCGCAAAATGCCCCACCACCATGCTATAACGACTGCCATCCTAAGACAACAACCGGGACCGACGGCTTAACGTGCCCTCCGAAGCACGGAAGCGCTCAGTAGTAATGTCACTAGCGGTCACCCATCCAACTCTTGACCGCGCGACGTTGCTTAACTTTGCTGATCGGTTGAGAACAGCTAAGTAAACTTCGCTACGAGCGCTTCAAAATTTCGACTTTATAATTTTTTATGTAATAATATTCAGTGTTTTTTTTTTTTAAATGAACATGATAATATAATCAAATCAGAGTAGAATGTAGAATAGGCAAATATTTAACCAATGTTGTACACTTCTTCATTAGGTACATTGTATACATCACACTTTTTATTATTACCATTAAGAACTTTGAACAACCTACATTCTATTGCAATAAATGAATTTTTGAATTTCGAATATAGGGAAAATTGAACCCTAATAAAATCACTCGGCTGTCTGTCTGTATCCAACCATATGCCACATTTTACTAGGTAGTAATGGCTATTATTGATAAACCGAAAAATGTAATACTTGCATCATGTATAAAACATGTTGACTAAATAACATATTGAAGCGCTCGTAGCGAAATTTGCTTAGCTGTTCTTAACCGATCAGCAAAGTTAAGCAACGTCGCGCGCGGTCATGACTTGGATGGGTGACCGCTAGTGACATTACTACTGAGCGTGCACGTGCTTCGGAGGATACGTTAAGCCGTAGGTCTCGGTTGTCTTAGTATGGCAGTCATTATAGCATGGTGGTAGGGCATTTTGCGAATGTCCGCCTGGCTAGCGACCACCCTCAAGTAGAAAATCTGTCGCCAAGCACCTAACGGTGTGTTCCGGGAGCTGTCCTTGAGGGACAGTAATTTTAGGTTAAGCCTGTTAATACCTTCGGCCACATCTTCACTTACCATGAGATTGTGGTCAAAGGCTTACCTATCAGCAATAAAAAAAAACAATAACATTTGACTAAGTTTTTTTTATTTTTTGTGTTATTGTGACGGAACAAGCTTGAGGCCCACCTGATGTTAAGTGGACTAACCTCTGCCTATAACAGTTGCAATTCATGACAACTCACGAATTGCACTGCGCCCGTCACATTGAGACATAGTTGTTAAGTCTCAATGTGCCTGTAATTTCACTGGCTCTCAAGGACTACTGCCGGAACACACCTTTCGGTGCTTGGCGACAGACTTTCAACTTGAGGGTGGTCGCTAGCCAGGCGGGCATTCGCAAATTGCCCTTCCACCATGCATAATAATTTTTCAATCAATACATCGACGCGTTTTTGTACATAAGCGTTTCCGAATTATGTGACTAGTCATGATGTCTAGTGTGGGGTGTAAACGAGCAGTTTAGTAAGTTTAGTAGAGATATATTTCGAACTTTTTTTTTATGTTCAAAAATAAAGAAATGATGTCAGTGATAGTTGTTTCAGTTTTAGACAATTAACAAAATTAGTATGTCAGGTCGGGATCCATCAAAAACGAAAGTTGTAAGGAAGTACTTAATAGTGTAATGAAACATCGAATTATAATAGAGTTGTTGTTCAAAGTGAGTTGCACTTGCGTTTATGGATACCGAACTACATAAGAAAATGTATATTTAACTAAATAATACAAAACATATTGCGTTGTGGCACGGAACCCTCGGTGCCCAAGTCCGACTCGCACTTGACCAAATTTTAATACCATTTACTTAGGCAAAGTCAGTCATTTAGGCTCTCTACGACGCTCTTATGAAAGTCAATTAAAAATATCAAAACAAATGTAATTATTGAAATATTCTACATTGTACTGCCACGTTCAGCAAAAAAAAAATATAGAGCTACTGCGAGAAGAACGGGCAAGAAACTCGGGGCCATTCTTTTAAACGTCTTTTAACAATGTATTACAAACCATATTATGAAATTATCACAATGTTTGTGTAAAGTCAAAGTCAAAATCATTCATTCAATTTAGGCGTCTACGACGCTCTTATGAAGGTCAATTACAAATTTTAGTATTGAAATATTCTACATTGTATGTACTGCCACGTTCAGCAAATAAATTGTATAGAGCCGCTGCGAGAAGAACGGGCAAGAAACTCGGGGCCATTCTTTTAACAATGTGTTACATACATACTATATAATAGTTATTACAATATTTGTTTAAATTATGTAGGTGACAGGCAATAGCTTGGCGGAGGCGGAATTGTCCAGGCATTTTTGTCGTTTAAGTAATCAGAAACTGTGTAGTAGGATTTTTTAATCAATATGTTTGTCACGTGCTACTTGAATTTCCCTTCTGTGAGCGTTGTAATATGTTTGGGAACTTTATTATAAAACCGTATACAATTACCTAAGAAGGACCTTTTATTTGCTAATCTAAAACCTGGCACCGCTATTTTATCTTTATTCCCTAGTATTGTAGTCATGATTGTCACTGTTTAATTTAAATTTACTCAAATTTTTACGAACATATATAATATTTTCAAATATATACAGACTTGGTAAAGTTAAGATATCAATTTCTTTAAAAAAATCCCTCACAGATTGTATATTACGTAGGTGACAGGCGATAGCTTGGCAGAAGCGGAATTGTCCAAGCATTTTAGTGGTTTAAGTAATCACAAACGGTGTACTGTGCAGTAGGATTTCTTAATTGGACATAATTATGTTGTGAGATGTACTGTTTGATTATTTATGTTTTGTATCTGGGTGGCCAGATACCGTTAGCCGTTAGATTCAATTAGGGTTTAAAGACAATTCTTCTCGACAAATCTCAACGGAATATGCATGTTGAAAGGACCGATAGTGCCTTGTAAGGAATTACGCATATATCACACAAACGATGGCGTTAAAAACATGGTAAAATGTCCGTGTTCATGGCGTCCGAGCGCAGGTGACGGTAAATATTCATGCAGTGCAACATTCCTAGGGGCCTGCGATCGCAGCTTGCATAACAAACTATTTCAAATCAATTGAAGGCGCGGGAGTTTTACATGTTTTGGTATCGCGCCAAATCGCAATAACAGTACGACGTACACTACAGTATGGACACTTCAACGGTTTTTAATTTTGTCTAAAACGTACAAGATTGCTTATTTCAATTGGGAGGCCCACTGCCAACAAGTTGACGTTAAATGTTTGTTCCTTAAGATTAAGAATGATTTTACAAAATAAAAATTATGTCTATTGCTATATAAGGCAAGAAATTATAATATGTAAAAATAAAACGGTATTGAAAGTCTAATCTGTTTTGAAGGATTAATATGAAACTTTGTATGTGCACACTTTGTTTTTTATTCCTGATAGGTTAGCCTTTGACCACAATATCACCTGATGGCAAGTGATGATGTGATCGAAGATGTTTTTCAGGCTAACCTAGAATGTTAATGGCTCTCAAGGACAGCTGCCGGAGCCCACCGTTAAGTGCTTGGCGAAGAGATTAACACATAGTTGGTTGGCCAAGACAATGTTCGACCTCAGTTTATAAATGGATATAACAATAATCTATACAAATAAAACTATTCATCGTATAATCATAGTCAAATTTGATGCAGTCCAGCCTTTGTTATTAACCTTTTTTCCCGTAAATAAACTATAAATACATCGTAACCCTTAGACTAGGTCAGCCTATCATAGAAGGTAAGCACCTTGTTTTTTACTCGTTTAGACAGTGACATACAATGTATAGTTTATATCAATTAACAATTTGAAAACTCTTATTTATTAAACTTCATAAAACCGAAACAACTAGCGAAATGCGAAAAAAAAACAAGATCAGTTCCTAAGGTACATTTCTGACAGGTAACAAACACACAGCGCCATCTGCTGAACAGGTTTTATAATCAACCCTATTCTTACACAACTCCTCCGAAAACAATTCCTATATATCCTTGAGACTAAAATTAAGTTCCTGTCAATTACAATTGTATTATGACGTTAAGGCTGGATACGTATCCACCAGAGATGCGCGATGAACATGAGCGGTATGCGATGAAAATATCTACCAATAAAATCGCTTCATTTTCCTAGCCTCGCTGAGCGCACCGATTCTAGTAATGGATTTTTTCTCGTACCCGGCTCATCTGCCTCTGCCTCTGGTTATTTTATTCAAAGAAGATTAAGACAGTTCGACTGTAGTGTGCGATGATGATGAAAATTTAATAAAATTATGATACAATAACATTTGTAAACATATTGGATGAACAGAATTGGCTAGGACATTTGTGTAAACCACTGTGAATATGGTAAAAAAAATAGAAAGAATATTTTTCTATTTGGAAGCTGCTAATGGGAATAAAAAAAACTTTAAAATCTTTAAATAAAAAAATATTTATAGATTATTTTATTTTTTTATTCGAAAGCTGATGCTTGTCATGAGATCCTATTTAAATTTGAGTGAGATCTCACGAGTAGTATTTAAGTTATCCCTATAGCGTAGGTTATTTTTTATATATATTATTATTATCGTTCTAAAGATATTTCTAAATTTTAATACTCACAGAATTTCAATCGCGTAGGCGAGAATAAATTCCTTACTGCTTATACAATGCGTGAGAAGTATTTGACGTACGGTATAGCATTCTCAGCTATGCTGTCAGGAATCAAGATGATGGAAGACTCGATACTGGGTTGGGTTATATTATAAATACACATTTGTACGCTTTCGTCATGATTGTATAGAGCGATATAGATAATCTATATCTAAGATTGATTCAAGAACTATCTGGTTGGTTTTCAATGCCTCTCGTGTTTGTAGATACAGATATTTCAGGCGATGCTCTCCAACTATCGTTCATATGGGATTAAAGATTTATTGTTAGTATCAGGGCCGTGGGGTACCGGGCAAGAATATCACCCCCATTTCTATCCGTGGGTTTCGTACGCGAGTATGGGTAACACACCAGTAGGTGCAGCAGCACTTTCTGAGGAACTGATATCTCACACTGCGATCCCCAAAACACCTCCGCGGGGATGATGGCAGACTTCCCCACATTGGGGGAGGCTGTGATCAGCAGTGGAATATCCGGCTGATACAGTATCAGTCAAATCTCGTTCGCCAAGTGAATTAAGGGAAGCTTTAGAATTTCGAGGTCCTCGGTTCTATCCATGGATTGGACAATTAATAGGTTTTACTGACAAAGAATTGTCAGTAAATTGTCTAGTATTGTGCTTCATATATGGCAATAGGTTCACCCCCTATTACTAGGGACTTTTTACAAAAATAGAATGAAATCACGTAATTGAATTGTCACTGAGACCTTGGCCTCGTTCCGACAAAAAGCAAAGGCTTGTTTTATTTCTACTTAAAGGGGCAATATCTTAATTTTTATTATCCGTGCTGAAGGTTGATTCATCATCATCATAATCATCACATCAACCGGAACGTCCACCATTGCACAAGGACTCACTCATTTTCCACAATCCCCACGCTTGGCAGGCGTCTTGGAAATCACAGAAGTTAAATAAAATGAACATGATTCTACAAGGTTAACGAAGTTCATGCTTATGTTTGGTTTGTAACCATTTGGTTCACCTGATGATGTGAGAGTGTACCGTTAGAAGCACCGGCCACACGGCCAGTGTTTGTTTGCTCACCGCAGTAATCGAACCGGCACTACCGGTTGGACGGTGACATTGGTGGCCGCTGACCGCGTTTACGAGCCTCATTATTATGCCCTTTTATAACAGAACACCCACACGGCCATACAGCTACAAATTTTTATTTTTAGAGATATAATAAATCGAAAAACTGGCAAACCAGAAGTATAGATATTAGGCTCAAGGATATGCATGCAAAGTTTCACCGAGTTTGAACTCTAAGTATTGAAAAAATTACGGTATTTTTGCATGATGGTAGGGTATTTTGTGAATGAAAAAACAGGTAGGCACTCACAGCTGATATTAGTCGTTTCACAGTTCCTTACACACTTCACTTCGTCACCTTTTTATGGAGATTTTATTTATTTTGATGATTTAAATTATGATAGAATATTGGATCGGGAAACAAACAAGGAACTAAGGCCTGTTCACCGCCTGTCTAGCTACCACCCTCAAGTAGAAAATCTGTCGCCAAGCACCTAACGGTGTGTTCCGGCAGCTGTCCTTGAGAGCCAGTCATTCTAGGTAAGCCTGAACAACATCTTCGACCACATCATCACTTACCATCACGTGAGATAGTGGTCAAAGGCTATCAAGAATTAAAAAAATAACTACGTTTGTATGGAAAGCGCTCCGTGAACTCTACTCTTAAGGGTGAACTGGCCGGTCACTTCTCCATACAAACGTAGTAGGGTAATCACTCCCTTATTTGAGATTTTAGATCCAGAATTGAGCATAACATCGATTGAACTCGTCATGATCTAGGTTTGTATTGTAACGAAATTAAAAAAAAAAATAACTTGAGAGTTATGACCGTCGAAACATTTTCATATAAAGTTTTCAAGGCTCATAACTTTGAACTTAAATTTCGTTACTATACAAACCTATATAGATAATGACGAGTTCAATCGATATTATGCTTAATTCTGGATTTAAAATGTTAAATAAGGGAGTGATCACCCTACGGCGTTTGTATGGAGAACTGACCGGCCAGTTCAACCTTAATATTGGAATACATGTATGTTCGTCAAAAAAGGTCGGACTTAACAGGGAAGGCTGCGCACGGTTGTCCATACAAATGTAGTATCATATTTTCTTCAATAATGCCTCTAACCTAGAGTCTAGCTCGAGTAATAATTTTTTTTTGCATAAAATCTAGGTCTGCTATAGACACGCCTCTGTTGCTTCCTTTTTTTTCAGCAACTAATTATTATTATTTTATTATATTGCCCCATGGGGTGTCGGGCCTTCATTTCTTCCCGTGGGTGTCGTAAGAGGCGACTAAGGGAAAACACCGGAAGGTGGGAAACAACGCCTTGTGAGAACTAACAACTTCTACTACACAATATTTTGAGCATGGTACTGACTTCGACAAGTTATTTCACACATTTGAGTGATGAAGTCGATTCCATTTTTTGGTAAAAAAATTGTTTCACCCTTTTTAGTGACCCTTGCTACTTTACTGTACTATATATTACGATTGTCATTTAATGTCAATGACTATATCATCAAGATAGGAAAATACTTTTCAGTTGTTGGAGTGTAACTGTAAAACGGCTTGACCGATTTTGATGAAATATAAATGGCAGGCTACAGCTTTAAAATAAAAAAGTATCATCATAATCGGTTCACCCAGAAACTTCTGAGGTAACAAACATAAAAAAAAATGCAGACGAATTGAGGACCTCCTGCTTTTCTTGAAATCGATAAAAAGAGGTTTTTTTTATTACTGATAAGCTAGCCTTTGACTACTATTTCACCAAATGGTAAGTGATGATGCGGTCGATGATGTTGTTCTATAGCGCATTGAGTAGAATACCAAAATTAATTTTTCTAAATAAAAATAGGTATAATGAGTTCTATGAGAATAGGTTTCCAAGTTTAAGTTTTCGAATTTTTTTTTGTTACGGAGTACAAAAAACAAATATATTGTGAGAAATTGCACTTGGGTTTCTATTTTAGCTCTTCGTGCCTGTGTTGTTAGGTACGAGTACACAGTGCTACATATGCAAAATGAGGTCAGGCGCTGACGAAGCGGTAAACATTACATAAAAACTCTATACTCAGATTAAAAATAAAAAAAATATTATCAGCACTAATGGTAGGCATTACTGCTGTTAACATTTAATATAAATAATATTTTTAGAAAAAAAAATACCCCCTGTACCCACCCCATAATGTCCCTGCTTCGAGCGCTGGAAAAGTCAAACCCATCTAACGATGTATGCGATGTATACGAAATGCATCAAAAACATTTCCGGTTGAGCTACGTGGCGTTTATAACGTTATTATGTCAGTAAGCTGACGCTTAGCAGTAAAATTAAATGGAATTGCCAGTATATATATATTTTTTTATTTATTTGTATGGACTTCCGCTAAATAACACTTGGATCCATCAATTAGCGTTTACTCCGCGCAAATGCGAAAAGCACGCATTTCTAAACCCAAACGCGGTGCAATAACGCCTATATATCTAAAAATAAGCATATGTAGTAGATTATATCTAAAAGATTAAGGTAAACGCGCAATAAACGTTAATGCAGTAACAGCTGGGGATTTAGGGTGAAGATGATAATATTTTTATCTTTTTATGAACCTGCCTCTTATCTGGCAACCTCGAACGAGCTCATCTCAAATGTGAATTATAACACGGAAGCGTTTTTATTATTTTTGGATTTTCAATTGCACTTTACAGTATTTTGTTACGTAGTAATATAGGGCCGAGTAAGGTCCGGTCAATTTGACAAGTAGATATTTTAAACTGTAAACGGTTTAAATCGCGTATATGTATTTTGAAACGTCGGAATAAATCCGAGAATACACATGCCTGCAGAATAGAACGGTAGCTTGCATGCTTGTTAACGGCATGTAGAAGTTACTGGCACAATGGGGACAAATGTGCAAGTTAAACTTGCATGTAATTTGCGTCCTTGCGAGACGTTGTATGTGCAAATTCACGAGACAGGCCCTCGCGGCCCCTCCCTCACATTGCATGCTAGTAAATCAAATGTGGTGCTATCTACTTGCGTGGCAGATACAGGCATGCCAGTTAGCATATACACATGCAAGTAGGTGGCATGTGCGAGGAGCTTTTATGCAAGCGTCCCAGCTACTGTCATGTGTATTACCGCCTTTATGATGATAAGATCTGCCGTAAAATTTGCAGTGATCGTGGTCACGGGGTGACTGATCGGGATAAAAATAATGACAAATAAACGCGATTTAAATCGTTTAAAGTTGTTTAATTACTATGTGTAATAGTCGCGAAAACTTAAGACAACATTCATAAGCAGATCTTTGAGATTCTTTCATTATGGTTCGTTCTTGTTATCTTCAGTGAAATAGTTTTTTGCAAGGTGGTAGGGCATTTTGCGAATGGCCGCCTGTCTAGCTACCGTGCTATGTATATTTTAGTTTATTCGGTCTGGATGACGAAACACTAACATCCTCAGAAATTTTAGTGTTTATCATACGTGTTTATAAAGAGTCCGATCGGAAGCTGCGCCTAAGATAGAGTGAGGCTAAGATTCAGATTTTGTAGCTAACCCTTCTTTAACAAAATCGATGTGTATTTTGTTCTTAGGTTAATACATTTCGCTTTAGCTACCGAGAGTCTCGCCGCTTCTCGCATGATTTATAGGTCTCTAGCACCATGGCAACGCACGCGAATAATGTCCACTATCAAAGAGTACCTTGCATCTTACAAATTACCTGGCAGTACCTACCTATTGACTCGCGACACTACATTACTGTGGGAGGGTCATCTGGAAGGCCCTGAGATAGAATTTTAGTAGGACAGGAGATCAATCATATATGAGAGCGTTATTTAACGCCATGGGGATACAGAATTCACTCATGGTTAACCCGTCCTTTGCATTTGTATATTTATTATGTTCACTACCATTTTCGTCTTGTTACGTATACGACGTAAAAAAACCAGTACAGCGGGATGGTTCAGTTCGAGCAAAGTACTATTTATGTAAATAGCAATTATATAGGTTAGTTGAACAACTCTGATTACATATTACTGGCCATTTAACTGAATTAAGTTTAATTTAAACTTTATTCAGTGCGCGTAAAGTCCAAAATTGTCTATGTTGATTTTGTAAGTATTGTTCAAATAGTAAATCTTTATATCAATATCATTGGTTGGCAATACAATATGCTTATTGTGAACGTACTACTGCCCTGATTATGATGTGTGCCAAAAACTAGATAGCAGTATAAGTAGGCGTCGCGTTGTCGGTACACTGAGAAAAACGAATTAAAGGCTTAAATCAAATTTGACCTTTTACCGTTGAATTGTAAATACGTAAGATGAATTCACAACTCTTAAGATGATTTTCACCAATCAATAAAAATGTATCATGTTTTATAATAAACACAACCGTCAAAAACGCCTTCCGTAAAGTATTTTCAGAATTGAACTTGTTATACGATAATAATTGCAGTATTGACCATAAAATATACCTTACTTTTGCGGCGCTTTATATACGGTGATTATCACTATAACTTACGACTTAATCAGCCTCATCGAAAAGTCAATATTTAAGAAAGACCACAAAATACACCTTAAATGAAGACGAAAAGAAACATTCGCCTTCACTGACCTCGTTTAACGCCTTCTAGTTGGAAGGCGTTTTTGTACGTATTTACGTTTGGTCGGTTTTTCGCCTTATACCATATAAATTGGCCGTCATTAGGGCGCTTTTGACTTTACATTTTTCTCAGTGTAGGCAGTAAATACTTACCAAGATATCATGGGCATACATCAATGAGGTGGTTAATGAATCAAATACAGTGGATTTCATATCGACCTTGGTTGTAATGACTCTTTGGTTATAGCCGCGTAACACGTACCAAATTAACAACTTTTCGCCAGCCAGTACGAAAATCAAAGAGAGCAATATTGAAATAAAGCCCATGTCAGCGCACGCAACAAGGCGACTGTTACGGTAACGCTCCGCCCGAAATGCAAAAAACTGCGTAAAACATACATTTCACTTATACGCTATTCTTCGATTTTAATATTATCTATAGATTTTTTTTTATGCCTGATAGGTTAGCCTTGGACCACTATCTCACCTGATGGTAAGTGATGATGTGGTGGAAGATGTTCAGGCTAACCTAGAACTACTGGCTCTCAAGGACAGCTGCCGGAACACACCGTTAGGTAGTTGGCGACAGATTTTCTACTTGATGGTGGTCGCTAGCCAGGCGGGCATTCGCAAAATGCTCTTGCACCATGCGGTGAAGCTCAAGCCCGCGGCGGGATTCGAACCATGGAAATACTGCACGACAGTCCATAGCCAATGCCACTGAGCCATCACTGTTTCTTGACTTTCATGACGGTACGGATGTAAAGTATCGAATTCCTTGTATAGAACTAAATACAGCAACCGGTTCTGCATACACGTTGGTCATAACATAATGACAGTGACGTTAATGTAGCAAAAAGTGAATTAGCAGAACGGTTGCATAAGTGTGGACCGCACTTTCTAATGCAGGGAATGGATGGTGGGCCGTGCCGTGACGTACTACATATGTGTTAGCATTGCCTATAGGAAATATCGACAGCCAATGTTAAGGTTGAACTGGCCGGTCACTTCTCCATACAAACTTCGTAGGGTGATCACTCCCTTATCTGAGATTTTAAGTGCAGAATTAAGCATAATACCGATTGATATCGTCATCATCTAGGCTTGTATGATGCCAAAATTTTAAAATGATAATTAAGTTGTAAGTTATGAGCCTCGAAAACGTTATATGAAAATGTTTTGAGGCTCCTAATTCTCAAGTCTAGATAATGACGAGATCAATCGGTATTATGCTTTATTTCGGACCTAAAGCCTAAAATAAGGGAGTGATCACCCTACGACGTTTGTATAGAGAACGGGCCGGCCAGTTCACTCATAAGTTAACGCCAGCGTCTTCAAAGTTGTTTCGATACAAACGTCGTTTCGTCATATTTTAAATACCAACTGTTCAAACTCGTTGAAATTTTACGTGCGTATGCGTGTTTGTTTCTAAGTCTAAAATCTATGCTTCTGCTTTGTAATTTTTCCTTAAAAATGTGTATTACCAAATTTTTTTGAAAAACCGTTTGAAATTCTTAATTTCAAATTTCGAGATGAAATATATGAATCTAAAGACTGACAAACCAGAGGCATAGATATTAGGCTCAAGGACATACATGCAGAGTTTCACTGAGTTTGAACTCTTAGTATTTAAAATATGACGAAACTACGTTTGTATAGAAAGCGCCACGAGCACTCTAGCCTTACAAAAAAACTACAAAATGACAAAGATGTGCGAGAAAAAAAGTGAGCGGTTTTTTTTTCGCGACCATATATAAATGTTTTTGGATAGTTAAAAATGTTGGTCTAAGCTGCACAGTTGTTAGGTCTCATGTCCCTCATTTTTACTAGCTCTTAAGGACTGCTGCCGGCACACACTGTTGTTGCTTGGCGACAGATTTTCTACTTGGTCAGGCGGGCATTCCCAAAATGTCCTTCCAACATGCGGTGAAGCTCAAGCACGGGGCGGGATTTGAACCATGGACCTACTGCACGGCGGTTTATAGCCAATGCCACTGAGCCATCACTGCTTTAAGATATTTGTCATATCCTTTATAGTTGCGGTGTCAACGTTCTCGTCCTGCTGATCACGAGTCACGTGCGGGATTAGAAACCGCGCCATCCACCCCTACAGCTAAGGTATGCTCTAACCGTTAAGCTGGACATAATTATGGCTCTAATTTGCCCTCGCGTTCTTAACCAACGAATGGAGATGGAGCGACATCTATAGTTCAACTTACGTCGTACTACAAACATAACTATTTTTTGCAATCAGATGAAAACTTGATATCTAAAATAAATTTTAATATATTCCGCAGAGCATTTGCAAAAATAAAAATATCAAAACATTACTTGTTATGTTTTTTAAGCGGTAATATCTGCCTGTAACAGATGCAGTTCATCACTTTTGAACACCCTTCACCCTGGTCTCTGAGGTATAAAGTTGTTAAGTTGATGTGCCTGTTATTTCACCGACGCCAATACTAAACTATGTAATATATCAAGTACAAATTAAGAATTTTCGGCTTTTTTCAACAGGCAGATGGCAAATTGCGTGTCTTCTTTCTCAGTGACCACTTGGAGAATATACTTGATGATGATCTAGCTGTCTGAGGTAAAAAGCTACATTGTCCGCGTATCCGTGCGTACGGCATTATTCTACAGTGCGTGCTGCGTCAGAAGAGATAAGAGCTATGCGATAGAAAGAGACGCCTCGTAGGTGAATATAAATTAAGGTACTCCGTGCTTTGCGAGCTGAAATGCACTTTATTGCATCGTAGCTAGAGTCTCTTATTTATTGGAATTGCCTTGCGGAGTGATCGTTCTGGTCCTTTTTATTCTGTGGCTGTATCTAAATTTATAATCAATTCAAAACCCGAAAAAGTGATTTAATAGCATTCAAATAAAGAACATTTTGATCACATGAAATGTATGTTTTGCAGAGTCATTGTAGATGATTCAATACAATGTGAAACAAAAAGCTTTTATAGCATGATGCATGATGCTATACAAGGAAACAAGAATTAATTATGTACCTACAAACTATATTATTGACACGTCAATGGTTGAGTGAAGTAATAGCTGTGTAGCGGTCGGTCGCGGGTAGGCGTGCCACAGAGAGAAGCTAAGTGAGTTGCGAGTTCTTGGGTTTGTTATGCGAGTTGGGGTTGGGCAATCCTATAGGGTTTCTAATATGAAAAATGGCAGTAAAATGAATCCATAGGTATACAGCTGTGCCCAGTAGCCAGGTACAGGCTCGCCAAATTACCTTAAAATAACACATGACTCTTAGCCGGGTACAAGTAATTACAACTTGCCTGTCATTTCATGAGAACTAAACACATTAGTGACAAAATGTAGTACATTTTTTACCAAAACTTCTAAATACTTACTAGTTTGTAGTCTACTATCATAGTACCATCACTACTTAACCCATTGAAATCTGCGATAATGATAACAATAGAATTTCATTCGTAAATTGGCCATAGTGGGTCAGCCGATGACAACGAGTTAAGATGGTTTGGTGCATAATGGAAATGTTTACTAAAATCATCTTTGTAACATAAAAATAACACCAGCTGTGTTTAGACAACCTTAATAAGTTAAGCCATATTTAAAAAATAGTTATGTACCCAATATTTTTTAAGCTTATTCTATTAATTCTATAAAATATGTGTCTCATTCTCATAGTAGTTTTGAAGCAATGATGGCTCAGTGGCATTGGCTATGGACTGCCGCGCAGCAGGTCCATGGTTCGAATCCCGCCGTGGGCTTGAGCTTCACCGCATGGTGGAAGGGCATTTCGCAAATGCCCGCCTGGCTAGCTACCACCCTCAAGTAGAAAATCTGTCGCCAAGCACCTTACCGTGTGTTCCAGCAGCTGTCCTTGAGAGGCAGTGAAATTACAGGCACATGAGACTTAACAACAATGTCTAACAGGTATCGGGCGCAGCGCATTTCGTGAAATGACAAGTCACAAAATGCATCTGTTGTAGGCAGAGGTTAGTCCGCTTAACATCAGGTGGGCCTCGAGCATGTTCCGTCACAATAAAATTAAAAAATAAAGTACTGAAGCTATTATCTAACGGAAATTACAGCAAATTATTAAGCATATTGATGATATTTCAGATAGCTAATATAACCAAGACATACACTCAGACATAATTTAGTTAATTTGTTTTCTAACTGTTAAACAAGTCCGCATCCTTCCTACAACCAGTTATTGGGCAAAAACTAATGAGTGGAAACATGGTAAGTGGAATCTATGTGAACCTACCTAGTTAGTTTTTTATACCTTTCAAGAGATACTTTTTAAATTGATAGGATAGCTTTTGATTACAGATAGTAATCACCTGATGTTCTGACAATCAGTTATCACAAATGTGGTAGCTTCCCACCACAAACCTGCAAAATGGTCTAGCAAAGCATTGTTATGATCTTAACATGAAATAAAGAAAAGAGTATAAGTGATTTGTTGTTACATGGGTTAGGCCCATTTCATCACCAAATTTCGTTACCAGTGGATAAATGACATGAAACATGTCCCAATCAATTGAACAGTCAATTGAAATCACCACATCTCAATTCCCCGGCAGTGCCCAGCACATATGCGACAAAATATTTCCCAAATCACCACCAGTAAGTAGTTAGAATATACACTTATAACAAATATATACAGTGTAAACTCTATATAGCGACACTGAAGGGACTGTGCATTTTATGGCGTTATAGAGAGTTGTCGTTAAATGGAGAGAAGAAACATCAGAATTAGAAAAAGTAAAAGTTTATTTCCGACTATTGTTATTAGTTATGTGCATAAAAAAGAATGTTATTTGAACGAAAAATTAAATCTTCGTATATAGGTTTCTTTAATTTTTTGGAAGATTTTCCCTCGCCTTCAGCGTGGAGGATTTTTTCTTTATTTTTCCATATAGTGGACACGGTAGAGCGACTAAATCCAAAGCGTTTGCCAACATGACTTATCTTCTCTACCGTTTCTATTGCGCGTATCAATAACACTTTTTCGTCAATACACAGTGATTTTCTTTTATTAGCCATGTTTACAGTTTGAAAGTTTGTGAGCAACTAAGAATATGATAAGGTATAGATAATCCATGACTCCTACTTATGAGTCATGGTCAACAACAGTCTACACGTACAAGCAATCCCAATTTGTAAACAAAAGAACGAATTTCTAAAGTTCGGTATGCATGATGCCGACAGTCGAGTTTATTGTGGGCTAGGATAATAAAGCGACAATAGATCGTACACAGCTGCGCAGTTTTAACTAATTTTAACAACTTAAAAGGTACTTTTTATTACTCAATTGTTGTCGTTATTGAGAGTGGGTGTAATGCTATGTAGAGTGAAACATTGTATGAAAAACAAGCTAAACCAACCAAAGCCAATTGATTTCGACGCTTAAGGGAGTTTGTCGTTAAATGGAGTGACGTTACATGGAGTTTACACTGTACTTGTTTTGACCGTTTTTAAAATGATTAAACGGACTGATTTGACTATGTCCTTTGTAATATTATTCCAAGCTACAAAGCCAACCTCCTCAAATACCTAGGTGTGTTAAATATAAGTTGAATAAACAATTTGTTGTCATAGCCCACAGAATACGTTCTGGACACATTCCATCAAAGAAATTTGGATATTTGATGAAAAAAGAATGATTACTTATTCTGTTGATTTGCCACCAGGGAGCATATTATGTACATCTATTGGCTATAAAGAAGTTGTATCTGTATTATAACCATGTTTATTTTTCCGTCTCGCTTCGTGAGGAGCCCAGGCGTTCACTGTCATTGTTGTGTGAGCAGATTGTGGCCCCCTGGCGCACATGTGTGTTTAACCTCTAATATGTCGAGTTTGGTAGGGCTTAGACAAAAAGTACATAAAACATTGCAATTGCAGTGAAATAAGCTAACTTTTTATGTGAATATATCTATGTTTTACGTTTATTCCCATTGTTATTGCAAGTTGAAAAGGAGATTTTCCCCCGTTTTTAGTACATATATTGTTGTAAAATATAATAAAACAATTATTTTAATAAAGATGTACTTCAATGTACATTTTAATAAACTAGTATTTACAAAACCAAATTTTTAGATAGTATCATTTGATAATATTTTTTATCTGCCATATTTTAGTTTATCCAAAGAAACAGTGAATTTCTTGAAAAAAAACTACAGACAAGAATGTGATGTGATGTGAAATCTTAACGTTACTGAATTGTAAGGTGACTGTCACATGGCACTTCAGAACTAAAAATCCCATCACATATTGGTTTAACACAATGAACAGAGACAATATTTAAAAGTCGCGCATCTGTCGAGCCTGGTCGCTCGACAGATGCGCGATAACCAGAGCAGCCAGCTGCTGGCCACTTGACCGATGAGGGGATGTTATGCTACTTATGTCTCCAGAAAATAGACAAAATTGTCTATTTTCATAATTTCCTCAATTGTTTTAATCATATTTATTTTGATGTAGTTGCATCAATGGTGGTCATGAATGGACTCAGACATTGAGGTTAATCAAAACACTATTTTGATGTACTAGAGTGCCTGAAAAGACCCATTTGTCCTTCTGTAACTGTATTGATATGCATACAGTTTGTAAACCTTGTTTTAATCATAATGTTGTCTTAGGTTTTTGCAATTAATATGTTGTTATTAATATTAGTTAATTAATTACTATATATTTATTAATTATTAAAGAGGTTAAGTAAGTTTCAGATTTCTCCACTATTAAAACAAATTTTCGCAGCAAAACTAATAATACAAGAAAAATTTAGGAATCATACAAAATAGAATTATTTTTCTAGATTTATCATTGTCGATGTAAAAAAATAGTAACAGATCAATATAAGATTGGTATTGATTTTTATGAATTGAACTTATTTCACAACCAACATTACAGTCGTGGCAGATGAGGGGTTATGTTTATATTTGTATGGATCTTAATCTTATCCTACAACCAGGTTGACCATCTACAGTCTAAATTGTAAACAATAGAAATGCCAAGGTTAAAGATGATTAATTAATCATATGGACTCAACATTATTATGTACCAATATTTCTGCAAGTAACACTAACTTTAACATAAATTATCATATAGTTCAGTCACCTGCATAATCTTATTAGAATTACTGATGTTAATTATTCGCACACCATCGCTAGGTGAGCATATTCAAAACAATAATATAAGTATTAGGTAAATAGATGCCTCATCACTCTGCGGGACAAAGTTCAACGCGCAGAAAGATTAACTCGCGTTTTTAAACAACGAAAGTAAACAGTCAAACTTACGAACCAACGGTTGAATACAACAATAACATTGAAATTAATACCTGAGTGGAGACTCCTGTCGGCTCCTCCCGTCATATTTGCTAAATTCCGCGGCTATGGACGCAGTCAACGCACCAAGAAATCCGCACGCTTGTCTCCTGGGCGTGCAGCACCACAATCCACGCAGCAATTATAAAAAGAACCCAATTTCAATGTCACAAAGGTAACACGAGGGTAAAGACAGCGACACAGCCGTCTCGACGGCTATCGCGATCGCACTCACACTGATCCTTCCTTATGCAATAATAACTGAACGTAATTTACCTTCTCCCTCATGGTAATTAATTTCTTCGTGTATATGTCCTTCTTTATCAGCCATATTAAAATTATTTATTTACTACAAGTGGACGACAAGACTTCACTGAACATAGCGACATATTTTTTTTCCAACACGACGCACACACTTTTGACAACCATTAAACTGACATAACATGTCAATTGTCAAGTCTAACCAAAGAAAACCAAAAATTTAGTTTCATTTGACAACTTTGTAGTTTCTTCCGATACAGGCTAAATTGACTGTATGCGCTCACAGGGAAATTTTACGTTCCAACCGAACGGAACGGGACCGATATAAACAAGGCACAATGAATAATTAAATTATTTATAATTTTTTTTATTTATTTATTGGTCATCCAACAGCCTATTAACAATTTTAAAAATTGTAAAAAGCCCGGATCAATGTACTTTTACAGTATAAATACTTTTGTTTGACTGAGGAGTTTTCTCATATCTCATCATTACTTTATAGCTATGTTTTTTTGGATATTTCGGCAATGTTAAAAACAGTTTAGTACAATGTATAATACTCAACAATTTCATTATCCCCACCGTTGATGTCACAGGCCACAGCGTGTCATGACTTACTTGCGCATTTATAAGGTTATTAAATTAAAATCTCTGTATTTCGGTAATTTAGATCCGTTACAAAACACAGTATTTATTTTTAATTTTGTTTTGTTTACAATAACGCCTGCTCAACGGATTACCGCACACTATTACATTTTGTACAGTATTTATTGTTTTGTATAGCTAAAAATCTGCATACTTATTGGAAAATGTCAATGATCCTCGTTGTGTCCTTTCAATTGTTTATTTAATTATTAGAAGTGGATGATAAAATTACAATTTGATTGAACAATTTTCAACGGTGTATATCGTGTGTATCATTATTTTATTGCCTGAAGCGGTTTCAAACAAAATTTATAAGTTAAAGTTGTTTAATTACTATGTGTAATAATTGCGAAAACCTAAGATAACATTCCCTTACCACATAGCTACATAATAATATGACTACATAATTCTTATTGTTCTATATAGAGAATTCTAACTGTTTTAAACCTATATCGTCTTCTAGGTCACTTCTGTTATCGCTTGAGACGCTGCTATTTGCCATCTAGCTCACAGCATTAATAACTTATCGACAATTTTGAATCAGTCCTAGCGAGAATTAACAGAAGAAAGAATGCCAGAATAGATTTGAAAAAAAATCATTTTGTAGTATTAAGATATTTTAGCCCATTTTTTCGATTGGTAAGCCAAAGACAAGAACTAAACGTCATGGATTACTAAAAATACGTCAGAAAAACTCAATAGCTTAGCGACAATTGTGTGTAAAAGAAGCATGACAGATGTGGAAAAGTATGCAGTAAAATTACGTTGCCATAAATGGCATTGTATGCATTGAAAGCGCTTTCGGCATATTTCCATATGTGTCATTGTAAGCTTTGGAATATATTTTAAAATCGCAATAGACCTGGCGGTTATGGAAAAAAGAGACTACGAATTGAGCTACCTCTTCCTGAAGTCGCATGGGACGGTGTGGAGTATTTCCCAGATGATGTTAATCAACGACATCTATGCAAAATGCCAGCATTCAAGTAAATAATATATATACGTTGTGAAAAATGCAATATTCACCTATGCCTCAATAAAGGAAGAAACGGTTTTAAGTTGTTTCACATGCGCACTAAGCCAATTATCAAAGATTTCATTAAAGTATGTTTTGCAATCAGTACCTAATTAATATAAAAAAAATAATTGACGGTTTTATTTAATTGTTGTTATAATAAAACAGTAATGATCCTTATATATTTAGTACTTAGTATATTTACCACGACTGCATATAATGATATATCTGGGAATCTAATTGCTCCTTGCTCCTGTAACTGCATGATATGGCAGATATGGGATTGTTCGTTTTCAAGGCATTTCTTTGAAAATGTGCGAAAGGGAATTTTTTGAATTATATTATGTAGCATCTTCAGGGTCAATACCATAACATATCTTTTTCCCGACGAAAATCGAATTATCATGCAGTAACTCATGATTACAATGGATCATTGTTTGTGCGATGATTACGTTGAAACTAAAGCCAAAACGGTTTTTGGCGCATACGGAACACACGTGTTTATGACCTGTTTGGACTGTCAAGTCTACTGTCACTGTCTCAATATTTCATGTTAATTGAGTCAAAGTTAAAAATATTTCATGTCGGGATAATATGGCCTCGCACGTCTTGTGCATTTTCTAGAGTCAAAATTATTTGCTGACCCGAAGCCAGTAATTATACTAAGTATTAGTGTTGCCAAATGATTACACCTCCTAAATTTATCGGAACTCTTGACACGTGAACGTGAACATCTCGAATTACATGTAGGTATTTTTTTGGTTTGAGCATTAACTACTGGTTATGTATTTCACCTGCTGGTAAGTGCAATTGTCGAGTAAGTTGTAATATAAAAGGTTCACCATATGGTGATTCAATGAAAGGAAAGCTTCCTGATCACACCATTGGGTACCTTATATGGCCATAGATTTTCAATATCTTGAGGGTAGAGCCTAGTCAGCTGAGCATTGGCAGAATGCTCTACCAGGATACCGATAGTATATAATAGCAAAAGGCTGAGCTTTGTGAGGTTCACAACCTGATTGTAGTGGTGTCATCTAGTATTAAGTAGATTTACTACGATGTATTTGAGTTTAGTTCTGTTGCAGCGATGTTTTTTAACAGATGGCGTTAGTAGTACAATAACATTATATCCAAAGAATACAGAATTGCTAATGTTTATTTTTTTAATGTTTATACAATTATTTTTTTCACATATAACACAAATAGATATGAAGTTAAATTACTATGTTAGAGCACAAATCTATAGGCGTCACAGTTTTTCAGTAACGTGTGCCACAAAATGTTCAAGTTGTGGGATAGTGATAGGGCTTGCTTCACTCACCGTAAGTCTCATTTTTATTATACTAGCAAAAAGTTGAGCTTTATGAAGGCTTTTATTTTACAACTACATGATTCTAGTGGGGTCATTGAGTATTAAGTACATTAACTACTTTTTATTTGAGTATTGTGTTTAGTTTTATTGCAGCAATGTTAACTCTTTTGTTTTCTAACAGATGGCGTTAGTAGTATAATACAATGAATTCAAAATTGTGGATGTAATTTTTTTAATGGTCATATTTTTTTTTGACATATAACACATCTATATATGAAGAAAATATAGTATGTTAAGGCACAACTCTATAGACGTGATAGTTTTTCAGTTAAAGGGGCCACAAAATGTACAAGTTGTGGGATAGTGATAGGGTGATAATTATCCACAAATTCCACGTGTACCTAGGCAAGCATCGCACCAAACGGGATTTTCCGTCAACGGGCAGGTTTGATAGGAAGGCATCTCATTGGACTCCACTACTTGCCTGACACTCTCAACAGGGACAATTACTTGGACCACTTGCAAAATGATCTCCCTGAATTGAAGTGCGACGCGACATGCCGATATTCTATGAAGATTGAACAATAGTATTTCAAAATTATGGATGTCCGGCACACTATTGTCTCATAGTAAAAGAGTTCCTAGACAACGCGTTCCACAACTCGTGGATTGGATGACTTGGCCCTACTTCATGGCCTGCGCGATCCCCAGATCTGACTCCTCTTGACTTAAGCATATGGGGACGTGCTAAATAGGTAGTTTACAAAAAAGACATACAAAAATAGAACAATTAGTTGAAAGAATTGACGCTGCTTTGTGCTGCTTGAAAGACAAGATGAAGCTCCGTACTACAACAGTAGAAATCCGACGTAAGTGTCACGCATGTATTAGAAATAGGGGTGATGGTTTTGAACAAAATATGTAGGTAATAAAAAAGTAATTAAAATGTTTATTTTTACTTTTGTATTTTCACTCCATTTTCGTTATAATCATTATTTTTGACATGTTGATAGACCTTTCTGTTACATTTAATTCACCGTTGTAAAAAGCGATGTTTAGGGAAGTTTTTAAAACATCTGAACTCCTCAATCACTATAAGTCTTTTTTTTAAAACTATGCTAAGTTGCCTGATTGATCAAGGATACATCTAGGACCAAAATCAAATAAAAAGTACAATCAAAAACATGTACCAAAAAAATTGTAGGGCAAAGGGGTAAAATTTCGAAAAAAATGAGAATATTACTGAAATAATTATTAAAAAAATGTGATCAATTAGGGTAATCTACTTCAATTGGTATTTTATAAATAGTTTCATCTACACGGCCACCAAGTTCGTCTAACCCTCCACCAAGCACCCTGGATAATTAAACCCCTTTTTTTCGTTTGCGCCATTGAATCTGAAAGCGAATAAGGGATTGTTAAGACCCAGTGATACAACAAAGCATTCAGGTTACTCAGTACAGTGTTAAGCAGAAGGTCAACTGTAATTATTAGCTTAAACCCTTTTTGCAGTATCTATACACAGAGATTATTGAATATGCATGTCGATGGACAGATAGGTCCAAGAAGACAAAAGAAAAAAGGAATATATTGTGAATGAAATCTTGTAATGCAATGACAGCTGACAGAGCAAATGTGTTGAGTGTTCAAACGAGTTGGACAGAATTAACAATAAATAAATATTTATTGCAAACACGTACTTTGTACCTAAACTATGAAAGTTTGTTTGTTGTATTTCATGTACAAAATTATCAAAGTATTGTTATATCGTTAAACTTTCATATGTATTTGTCACAATCTGAAGTTTATCTAACATTGGAACATGTCACAAACGTTGATAATTTTACAATACTGACCGTACAGGCCTGTTTGCACATTGATTAGTGTTAAGTGCAGCTGTTTATTGCTCAGCACTAAACACGGTTGGACAACAAGGGTTTAGTGTTTAATATCTCTATTTAATGACCGTTTATTACTATCTAGTATTGAATATAAGGGAAAGTGGAGCAACGTTCTAACCTATCAATTTGTGTACGAATATAATAATTTATTTATGCAACATACGAATGTCTACAAAGTCACTAACTGAATTTTATTTTACATTATCATTTATTACTGTATTATTTTATTTCCGATATCACCGCCGCACTTTAAGTTTATTATAAAATTGCGAACGCGATTGTTCGTTCATTTTAAATGAATAGCTTGTTCACAACAGACTCAACAGAGGCGAGATCGATACTGATCTACTTAAACGCAACGAGCTAACGTTAATTTTTCAATTTACCCTCAACAATTTTTAACCATAATATATTTTACTAAAAGAATGAAGCCAAAACACAAATGTCTATCAGATAGCCAAACTTTAAAGACACGTGGCTGTATCCCACTTCTGATGTTATCGATCAGAAGGGAAATTAAGTTTTTATAAAGTAAAATCACAATAATAGGCGTATAAGGCGAAAAGCGCCTTATACCTCCGTCTCCTGCGGGCGCCGAAAACGCCATGTGTACAAAGCCCAAAAAAGCCCTGACGTATGATTAACAAAGCAAGGCAGTTTAGATCGGACAAATGTATTCAGATCATAATGAGCATACAAAATTTTACCTTAACTACAAGTCATTGAAAACATCGTTAGCGTGTTTTAGCAATGTACAGCGCTATCTAGTGTAATACAACGAACTAACACAACACATGATAATGACATAATACGATGCTAGATGGCGCGGAACAAAATACATACTTAGCAGTAATTTAATTGAGACAATTAGACATTCCGCCCGCCATGGACCACATGTCCATATCCAGGGGGAAAAACAACTTATGCTTATTAAATAACACATATTACTGTAGGATGTACTAAACTCATCTGATGATCAACATAATCAAATCAGACTAATAAAAATGTTACACAATATTTGGTCACCTTGAATAAATGAATGTATTCTACAAAATATATAAAAAGGTTCATTGTTAAGGTAAAGTAAAAATCAAATTAATCTGTAACAGGTAACGTACAGAGTTTGGACACTGGTCACTTAATAGTAACACCCTTGCAACGTAAACTAGCGACACGCGTTATATTGTGTGAACCACAATGTTTTTCGGTTATAATACCATACAGCCATCGGCCTGGTGGAAGGTTGTCTTCCTTTACAAGGACAATATCCCCAATATTAGGCTCCGGTGTGCAATGTTTCCATTTATAACGCTGCAAAAACTGAACAAGATATTCACGAGACCATCGTCTCCAAAAGTCTTGCACCATAAGTTGCGTTAATTGCCAGCGCCTAAGATTGGAGACATTTGAACCTTCAAAATTATGATCCGGGGCTAGAAGCAGCGGTTCTCCGACAAGAAAATGTCTCGGGGTCAACGGTACAGGGTCATCAGATCCATCACTCATACGTGATATTGGTCTCGAATTGAGATATGCCTCAATTTGAGCCAACACCGTTGGAATCTCTTCGAAGGTTAATGTCGAATGGATTACCCTTTTGAGGTGGTTTTTCGTGGAGCGGATGCCTGCCTCCCATAATCCTCCAAAATTTGGACTGTAGGGAGGTATCCTATGCCAAGTCGTTCCATTTGTTGCAAGCCAGTCAGCAATCTCAATAGCGACATTTGACCTCTCTGCCATTAGTAAAGCCTTCAGTTCGCGTTCGGCGCCAACAAAAGTGGTCCCATTATCGCTCCAGAGATCGGCACAATGTCCACGTCTGGAGACGAAACGTCTGAGAGCTGTCAGAAAGGTTGCAGAAGTGAGATCACTGACGACTTCCAGGTGGATGGCTCGTGTACTCATGCAAACGAAAAGGCAAATGTATCCCTTTGTGGATCGATGACCACGACCCTTAGTAGTCCTTACCGATATGGGACCGGCGTAATTCAAGCCACTTTGGAAAAAAGGTCTACCTGGCATTACTCTAGATGGAGGTAATTGACCCATCTGTGGGTGTGCCGTCTGAGTAGAGTAACGGATACAAGTCACACATTTGTGGATGTAAGATTTTACCAGGTTCCTAAGATTTACAATCCAGTATTTTGCTTGAATATAATTGAACATAAGGAGTAGGCCTCCATGCAAAGTTTTGTCATGAGCATCACCTATGATCAACTTTGCTAAGTGAGACTGGCATGGTATCAAAATAGGATGCTTGCGGCCTTCAGATAGGCCAGACCTCTGCAGCCTTCCACCAATACGCCAAACTCCATCACTGTCTTTGAAGGGGTTAAGAGAAGAAAATTTACTTTTCTTATCCTTAAGATCAATAGTCAAATAAAGATTCTGAGTTCTTTTGATACATGCTTGCAACACATCTTGCAGTTCTTTAGCAGTTAACCATGGCTGCATAGGCAGACCGGATGGTAAATAGAACCGCCTGCACCAAGACAATACTCGTACTAATCTTCTTAAACTGGAGAACCTTTCAAGGAATGGATCACCGTCATCAGCTGTGGTGGTGGTAGTATGACATTTCATGATGGATTTTTCTTCCAGAGAAGTGTCTTTTAAATCTCCCTTGCTGTAGACAATGTCTTTAAGATGCAGCCACTCTGGACCACGATTCCATAAGTCATTCTCTAACAACTCCGAAGACATTATTCCTCTTGAGGCACAGTCAGCGGGATTGTCCTTCGAAGCGACGTGAGACCACTGACTTGCATCCGTAATGGTGAGTATCTCGGAGACTCTGTTCGCAATGAAGGTTTTCCAGCGACTAGGGTGACTGCCAAGCCAAGCCAGAACTATTGTCGAGTCTGTCCACGCATGCAGATGCTGTTTAGGAACGCTCAAAACCTCTGCGACTTCATTAAGAAGTTTAGCTAGTAAGACAGCACCGCACAATTCTAGGCGTGGTATAGACACCTGCTTAATGGGGGCTACCCTAGTCTTGGAAGTCACCAAGCTCACATGCACGTTTCCATCATGATCTGTAACGCGCGAATAAATCACTGCGGCGTAGGCTACGCTGGAGGCATCTGAAAATCCCTGGAGCTCTAGACACATATCATCTTTGCTCGATTTGATCCATCGTGGTATGCGGATTTTCTGCAGTTTCTCTAAATCACAGCGAAATTCGAGCCAGTCTTTGTGCAAAGACGATGGAAGTGGATCATCCCATCCAATACCGGATAGCCACAGTCTTTGTATAAAAACCTTAGCCGTTGTGATAGCCGGGGCTAGCCATCCTAAAGGATCATAAAGTCGAGCTATGTCCGATATTACTCGACGTTTGGTGCATGGGCCTTCAATCTGAGGAAGCGAAACCGTACATTGAAAGGTGTCAGCTTCCTTGTTCCATGTCAGGCCTAAAATCTTCATAACTCCATCCGTCTTGAGTTCTACATCAGTGTTTGATTGACATTCACCTTGGATATGTTCCATCAGCTCAAGACTATTGCTTGACCACTTCTGCATGAGAAAACCTCCACGACCAAGAAGAGTAGTCATTTGCTCATGGATTTGGATTCCTTCCCTTACAGAATGACAACCCGTCATGAGGTCATCCATGTAGAAGTCGGTCAGCACGCGATTTTGAGCCAATGGCATATCGTCGCCATCATCCCTGGCTAACTGTTGCAGAGAACGCACAGCCAAGTATGGTGCTGATGATGTTCCAAACGTAACTCCTAGTAGGCGTAGATGCTTTAGATCAACGTTTGGATCATCGCGCCAGAAGATTCGCTGGAAGTCAATATCTTCTTCCGCAACCTTCACCTGCCTGAACATTTTGACGATATCTGCAACAATTGATATCGGGTAGCAACGCCAACGCATCACTAAATGTCTCAACTCCGGTTGAAGACTGGGGCCAGTCATCAAATCATCATTTAATGAGACGCCATTTGATCCAGAACAAGATCCATCAAAAACCACGCGTACTTTGCTGGTAGTTTTATCTTGTCTCACAACGGCGTGGTGAGGTAGGTAAAAGGCATCCGATTTATCGGGATTGCTTACTTCCTCCATATGACCCAAGCTAATATATTCGTTTAAGACCTTCAAATACTCACTCTTAAGTTCGGGAGTTTTGCTCAACCTTTTCTCTAGCATGAGAAATCGTTTGCGAGCAATGTTCTTGGAACCTCCATGCTTACATAGTGGGTCGTTTGTCTTAAATGGGAGTCGGACCACATAACGACCAGACTCGTCTCTAGTGGTGGTTCTAGCAAACAACTCTTCGCATTTTTGGTCCTCAAGGGTCAAATGCTTCTGCTTCTGGGAGGATGGTTCTGACTCCATCTCCCAGAACTTCTTAAGCAGTTCATTTTCAAACTGCTGATCAATATGCGCTAGGTGCATATTCACAATGATGTGGCACTGTTCGCTATGGTTGGTACTACCAGCAGAGTGTACAGTTCCAGATAAGATCCAGCCTAGTCTAGTGTTTTGCGCAATCACCGACCCAAGCGAACCTTTGATCAAACCATCCAACAAGATCTGGCTGTACACCTCCGCCCCCAGTAGCAGATCTATCCTACTTGGTGTCCCAAATGGTGGATCTGCTAATTCCATAGTTGAAAGTGCTGGTAAACCTTGCAAGTCATGCAGCGTTGAACTAGGTAAAAAGCACGTTAGCTTATTCAACACATGTGCCTTTACCGTGATGGTGAAGTTTGGATCAAGACGGGACTGGATTGTCAACAAAACAGTGTGCTTCGACGTAACAGTCGAGCTTCGGTCGCCGCCTAGCCCGGTAACTAAACCAGTCTCAAATTTATTTTTAAGACCTAACAGCTGCACTGCAGCTTCTGTTAAAAAGGTCGCCTGAGATCCCTGATCAAGAAGAGACCTTAAAACAACAGTCGTTTTCTTGTTGGATTGCGCTTTTACCAAGGCGGTAGCCAACAGGACTTGACTGGGCGAATTTACAAAACAGGTGGTGATCTTTGATGAATCTGATCTTTTGCCTGGAGCCTGTGAACTTGGAGAACCTGATGTTGATGCCGTAATTGTAGCAGCAACACTCTTATTCACAGGCTGATCAGCCTTGATATTGTCAGTAGTGGATTTTTGGCCTTTGGGGTGTAATAAGGTGTGGTGTTTTTTTTTTACATAAACGACACCTGGTCGACATGGTACATTGAAAAACTGTATGGTCAGTATATAAACAGTTAAAGCATAAGTGATGCGTCTGAGCAAAATTACGTCTGGTGTCGGTGGTTTCCTTTGCAAATTTCTTACAGTTACATGTTTTGTGATTCTCTGAACAAAAAGAACAGGATACAAAAGTAGTAGCAACGTGGGCACAGCTGCTCTTATCCAATTTTTGAACCTTTGGATCTAAGAATTCTAATGCCCGGAACCTATTCTCTAAGAATTCCTCAAATAAAGCCAATGTAGGCAAGTCTAAAACGGTCTCGGTAACTTTTTGTTCCCAAAGCTTACGGGACTCAGAGTCAAGTTTTTGGCTAATTAAGAAAACTATTATTACGTCCCATGAACTAGTATTGACCCCTAAATTCTTTAAAGCGCTTAGACATTCTTTAGTAGTGTCTAACAATTGTTTTAGAGCACTAGAAGATTCAGACGTTAATGTCTTTTGAGATGTTATTTTTTTTTAAATGCAATTAGCCAAATACTTTTTATTATTGTACCTGCTCTCTAGCTGAGTCCAGCAGATTTGGTAATTACTAGAAGAAACCGGGATATGCCGCACAAAAATTTCAGCGTCTCCTGTCATGGAACTTTTCAAATAATGCATCTTCTGTACATTATCAATGCTGTCATTTTTGTGGATTAAGGAAGTGAACAAATCGCGGAAACTAACCCATTCAGAATAATTTCCAGAAAATTTAGGGATTTCAATTTTCGGCAATCTAACATTAAATTGTTCAGTTCCCTGTCTCACAGCTGGATTAGAAGCTACAGGATCTGGTCTTAGTTTCACAATAACATCCTTCATCATAGATTTATATGCCATATACGACTCTTCAGTTGCATCATACAAATCATTTAACATATAAGAGGATTTCTGCAATTCCTCACTCTGAACTTCAACTATAATTTTACGATGGTTATTTTGAAACTCTTTCCAATGCTGTTCTAATGTTTCTAATCGTGTTACGACATAAGATAAAGTTATTCTTTCTTTGAGGATTTTTTGTAATTTATTTTAGACTTATTTATTTGTGCTGCAATATTTTCTTGGAGCCTAAAATAACTGGCTGCCATAGTAAAAATATAAAAATTGCTCACCAATTAAATGTTTCAAAACCACAAATGATACAATAATTTATAATAGTAATGAAAGCGACAAGACAACAACAAGTTGAAAATATTCTAAGTGTTGTAATCATAAAATATATCGCAATTTTTCTAAGTCGATGAAAATATTTAAAATTCGTGCCAAGTGTTTAGAACCTTGTCGCAGTCAATTCTATATACATTTGGGCAGGGATTCCCCGTATATACACTTTTGACGAAATTATTCTAAGTCATGCACACACAGAAAAAAATTACAAGTCCAAGATAAAGTCAATGAGATTTTACTAAGTGTCTAGAACTTTGTCACAGTAAATCTTCATGCACTATTTCTTCTAAGTTAAAATCTTCAAGAGAATAAGGTTCAAATTATAATTGTACTCACAAATTATTACCACCAATAATTAACTCACGCTTGACCATACACTTCACTAGTATTGACGTCACAACTATGACGCTTCCTTCACGTCACTCCATTGACGTCACTGGGCAGCATTTGCAGCTAGGGCGCCCTCTGGCGCATGGGATAGGCGTTCCGACTTTCGGCGATACTCCGCTTGCACCTAACTTCGGGGCGCGGTGTGGATCACACACACACACACACACACACACACAAATATATTGCAGTGAAGTGACTATGTACTCCTTCACTGGGAGCTTCCACCAGATAGCACCCAGAGCTGGAGGGACATTTCACTCCTTCGCAGTGATGCACTCCCTACACAGCAGTTATGCTGCTGGTTAAGAAGTACACTTCTGCCACCAACTACTTATGGCAGCACCAAATAGCGATCCACTATTGTGTTCCGTGCTGCAACGGTCAATGCCACAGTCAACCAAGTGTTGCCGTTTTTCCGGCAATACAAAGGACCATGTACAAAGCCCAAAAAAGCCCTGACGTATGATTAACAAAGCAAGGCAGTTTAGATCGGACAAATATATTCAGATCATAATGAGCATACAAAATTTTACTACAAGTCATTGAAAACATCGTTAGCGTATTTTAGCAATGTACAGCGCCATCTAGTGTAATACAACGAACTAACACAACACATGATAATGACATAATACTATGCTAGATGGCGCGGAACAAAATACATACTTAGCAGTAATTTAATTGAGACAATTAGACACCACGCTACTATCGGGAGGGGTGACAGCGAGCTCAAGGGCACCACTGTGGTTCGGACCTCGGCTTGTCTCGCTGCCGAGAGACAAAGAGGGAATCGGAACTAAATGCCCCGGTACAACTGCAGTGTTGTACCGTTGAGAATGGGCCCTATTGAATATTGCTCTGTGACTATTTGGAGAGACACTAATCGGGATTTTATTTTTGCCTCGCCGGCGAGCTCGGTGTTTGATCGTGTAACCTCTGATTACCGCACACCTGGGGATGTTACCGGGACGACTTGCGGACAACGCTAAAGCTGATTTTTAAAGTAGATAGGAAAGACAGTGAGCTGACGCATGTAAATAATGTATTATCTAAGATTTGTAAATGGTTCGCCGCTAATAATCTTCTCCTAAATTCAAAAAAGACGAAATGTTTCAAGTTTTCTTTACCAAATGTTCCTTATGTTGAACCAAACATAAAGCTTGGCCCAAATAAACTCCCTATTGACAAAGCGACAGTCTTCCTGGGAATCAAAATGGATTCCACTTTACAATGGGATCCACATATATACATGATCTCTCCGGAAGACTTAGTTCTGCTGCATATGCAGTTCTTAGGATAAGACAGTTAACAGACGTAGCTACTGCTCGGTTAGTTTATTTCGCGTACTTCCACAGTATTATGTCGTATGGCGTATTGCTGTGGGGAACTGCTGCTGAGATAGAGACAATCTTTATCATACAAAAGCGTGCAATTCGAGCCATATATAAAATGGGTCCTAGGGATACTGTGAGGGATCTTTTTAAAGAAATTGATATTTTAACTTTACCAAGTCTGTATATATTTGAAAATATTATGTATGTTCGTAAAAATTTGAGTAAATTTAAATTAAACAGTGACAATCACGATTACAATACTAGGAATAAAGATAAAATAGTGGTGCCAGGTTTTAGATTAGCAAAGACAAATAAAAGGTCCTTCTTAGGTAATTGTGTGCGGTTTTATAATAAAGTTCCTAAACATATTACAACGCTCACAGAAGGGAAATTCAAGTTGCATGTGAAAAACATATTGATTAAAAAATCCTACTACACAGTTTCTGATTACTTAAACGACAAAAATGCCTGGACAATTCCGCCTCCGCCAAGCTATTGCCTGTCACCTACATAATTTAAACAAATATTGTAATAACTATTATATAGTATGTATGTAACACATTGTTAAAAGATGTTTAAAAGAATGGCCCCGAGTTTCTTGCCCGTTCTTCTCGCAGTGGCTCTATACAATTTAATGAATAGATTCAGGCGTTACTTTGCGGAAATCCAGTTTTAATAATAACAAATACTTTTAAAATATTTTAAGAAAACATCAAATTAATATTTTAATAAAACACTTAAAAAATATAAAAATATATCTAGTGACAATTCCGCTTAATTTTCCTGCTAAGCCGACGTGACGTCACAAACGCCACGCAGCCAAACCGGAAGAATTTTCGACGCGTTTCGCTTCTACACGAAGCATCCTCAGGAGGTCTTGACTCTTCGAGCGCACGATCGAGAATGTGTTCTCGATATATTTTTTAAGTGTTTTATTAAAATATTAATTTGATGTTTTCTTAAAATATTTTAAAAGTATTTGTTATTATCTATACAATTTATTTGCTGAACGTGGCAGTACAATGTAGAATATTTCAATACTAAAATTTGTAATTGACCTTCATAAGAGCGTCGTAGACGCCTAAATTGAATAAATGATTTTGACTTTGACTTTGGCTGCCAACGTAATGGCTGCAATGGGGTCATCCGGGTCGTCCAATACCTGCCGTGGTCGGCGACGGGGAGGTTTGAAGTATGGGTCGGATGAGGCAGTCGAATAGTTCGCTGCCTGGACAACCAGAGGGTTCGGGTGGTGGGGGGCTCGATCAAAGTGTCGGCGGACGCAGCCCTTATTGAACTGCGCTAAAGAGGGAAGCTTTAGGTCGCAGTGCAACTCGGCGCTCCGGACGTACCAGGGAGCGCCGGTTGCCCTGCGAAGAAACCGGTTTTGGAGGGCTTGAAGCTTATGTAGGTGGGCCTAACTAGCATGACTGAACACTACGGATGCGTACGTCATGATGGGGCGGATGCAAGCAGTGTAAAGTGTCTTCTTGTTACTAAGAGACATTTTACTTTCTTTACAGATTAAGGGACTTAGGCGACCCATGACAAAGGCCGCCCTGTTACGGACAGTATTGATGTGATCTTTGAAGGTGAGATTCCGATCAAGGGTTACTCCAAGATATTTGGTTGTTCTCACCCAGGGAATGGGTTCATCGAACAGAATTAGTGGCTTCGGATAGCGGGGGCGGGTTCTCTCAGTAAAGCACATAGCTGTGCATTAAACTGGATTGACCGCGATGCGCCATTTTCGGAACCAGTCACCGATCTCGGTGATAGCCCGTTGAATGACGAAATACGTCTGTCTATTTATATGCCAGCCAGTGGAATAAATGGCGGTATCGTTCGCGTATTGGGCTATAAAAACGTTGGGTTGGGCGCGAGGGATGTCACTGGTATACAGCGCGAAGAGGATGGGTGATAGCACGGAGCCCTGAGGGACTCCGGCTCTGACTGGATGGGGAGTGGAAAGGGTGCCTTCCACGCGGTAGCGAAAGCTTCTGTCCCTTAGGAAGTCTTGTAGGGTGAGCACAAGACGCTCTGGCACGCCAAAGTGGTATAGCTTGTAAATCAAGCCGTTGTGCCAGACTTTGTCAAAAGCTTTCGCTACGTCGAGGAAGACTGCTACCGTCGATTGGGGTTTGAGTTTCTTATTGAAACCCTCAAGGATGTGCTCCGTGAGGCGGTGCACCTGTTGGACGCATGAGTGTTTAGGTCTTAACCCAAACTGCTCATTGGGAATAATGTGGTGTTCCCGGCCATGGGACTGGAGACGATTCGCTAGGATCCGTTCGTAGAGCTTCCCCAGGGCGCTGAGGAGGCTGATGGGACGGTAGCTAGTGGGATCAGAGGAGTTTTTGCCTGGTTTGTGAATGCCAATGACATTTGCACATTTCCAGGTGTCAGGGAAAATCGAGGCTCGGTCGGCGCTTGCTTTTATAGGGCCGCACTAGTTGCCATTCTCGACTCGGTAACAATATATATCATTCTCATATCGACCGAAACGTCCACTGTTGAACAAGGTGCCATTTGCGAATTTGCCAAAACCCCCAAAGTTCGCGGGCGTCTCGAGGATCTCAGTAAAAGTTGTCAGTTCTTTAGAAGGCGCTGCTTCCTACCTTCCGGTATCTTTGTGGCCCAGCATCCTATGGTATGCTGAGTTACAATGTCACCCCTATTTCTTCCCGTGGGTTTCATAAGAGGCGACTTAGGTAAATATATAATATATTGTAGGAATGGAATTATTTCGATGTAATAAAAATGTGTGAAACTTAGCGCAGCAGGGTGCACCGCTGCGGAGTACGTAAGAATATTTTTGAAGAAAAACTATTGAATACCCCTGACCTGTCAGTTTGACAATGTCATATATTGACATTTCTTTGTTTACATTTTTGATCTCGAATTAAAAACCAGAGTATAGATGCAAGGTATTTTGCAAGATACAGGGTGCGTACCATTAGCGTGAGATTCGCTAAAAACACTAAAAACGATCACACTCCCAAAAAGTTTTCCACATGGCTCTTGGCGTTATTTTCGCCTTAAGCGCTACATCTAATGTCAAAAGTGACAGAAGTGGCAAAATTTAGTGGCATTTTTAGCGTTCTTATCCAAAAATGGAACGGGGATGACAGTTACAAACGATCACTTGATCACAACCATAGACGCAGATGTGATCAAAATTATCGAAAATAACGTTCTTAGCGACTAATGGAACATACCCATAGAGATAAGGGTCTTGTGCATTTTATTTTTGTTAAATGGCAACACCTGTGGCGGCACTGGTTTGGTGTCATGTTTCCATCGCATGCGTATTCCACTTGACGCGAATTTAGTTTTTTCCGAGAATTTTGTACACAATTTCTGTCTAATGTTCATATTAAATGTGGAACCATAGACGCAATGTGGTAAAATTATGGAAAATAACAACATTGGCGTCAAGTGGAATACGGCCATAAAAAAAAAACAGTGCATTTCACTGCAGGCAGCCATAGAGAAAAGTAATGGACAGTGATTCACTGAGGAGAATTCTAAGCAATATATTCGTGCATTATTTGAACATTTTACGAAAATGCAGGTAAAATGATTGCTGTACAAATAGTGTTTCAACAATATTTAAATGAGTACCTAATCTGTGTTGTTCGCACCATTCATTACGATGATTATTTGTAGAACCCGAATGAAGATACTGAATGGAACGATGTCCTCAGAGCAAAAGGGATTATCCCTCCCAAGGAAAAGGAGATATCGGAGGACCAGATCGTGAATATGATAGAGCAGACAATTCAGCAGAAACAGGCTGAGAGTCAGTATTCAGTCAAGGTTATGTTATTGTAGGTTAGGAAGACACCTGTTGGCTTCATTCCTAGGGCCTGTCCTTTACGAAAAGTTTTTCAAACATTCAACTAAAACCTGTGCACCAAATTAAGTGTTTGGTGCACAGGTTATAGATTTTTTTAAATCTTGGTTTTTCATATCATTTTGAAAATATCTCAATTTCGTTTCTAATAGATTTCTGGATTTTGTACTTGTACACGAAATGAACAAAGACGTGGGAATGCATTCATTGAATTACTTGGACAAGCACATCTGGATATATCTGGAACTATTTAAAATTTAACTAGGCTACTCTCAGAAAAATAGAATGTCCTACTAAACAGAGATTAGGGGGTTAATAAACCACTAACCCATTGAAATCTGCGATAATGATAACAATAGAATTTCATTCATAAATTGGCCATAGTGGGTCAGCTGATGACAACGAGCTAAATACTTTCTGTCAAAACATATTCAGTACTAAGCACTTATAAATGGGCAAATAGGCCCATATGTTCAGTATTGTTACACTGCAAAGTTTGTAACATGTCCCTATATTACAGGGGTGGCCATACTTTTTAACCTTGGGGTCTACATTATAATTTAAAATAGCTCCACGGGCTACCATCAGCAGTGGATTAAAAATGCCAAAACTGATTGTATATAATTCTGTACAACATTGGGTAACAAAGTTGTTTATAAAATTTCTATAGCAATAAAATATGTACCTACTTCACTTATAATTTTTATAATTGACTTTTGAACATATTAAACAACAAAATCCTTGGCTAGTTTTTGGAGCTGCACAGTTTCCACAAGCTTATCATCCTGCACAGTGTAAGAACTAACTAGCATTCATAGTTGAAAATATTCATTCTCAAAGATCTAAAATCCTAATGGAATATAAAAAATACCATCAAACTTGTAAGTTTTCGAAGGCATGGAATTTTATTTTTTTATGAGATAGTTCCATGGTTGTATTTTCAAATGCTCTTGCTGTCAGATTTTGTGTGTTATATGATTGCTATAAGATGTCTCCCCTAATTTCGCCAATTTCTTCCTTGACCGAAACTACTGATTCAGCAGCGATGACTTTGCCATTTTAATAGATAACATATGCATGCCTTCACATAAATAAAAACACCATAAGTCAAGAAAATATAAGTGTAAATTGTCCTTGGTTGTAATTGAGTTGACATTTGCGATTAATTTGTTTCCCTTTACTGCAATGTTTTGATCTGCCCCCGCTTTCCACAGGCTACTGAAAATGCCTATACGGTCAACCAGTTGACCGCGGTCGACGTCTTGGCTACCCTTGGTATATTAGATAATTTTCAGAGATATTAATTTAATTATTATTAATTGAATAAATGATTTTCAATGAGGTCAAAAATTACAACACCACTAAATTTTAATTTCAGAGGATAAACAACTCTCAGAACTTGATTTAGATGGTCTTGACGAGCTTGAAGATTCAGAAGATGAGGCTGTCATAGAAGAGTATAGAAGGAAAAGGATAGCTGAGCTAAAAAAACTCTCTGAGCGGCCAAAATTTGGTGATATCAGGGAAGTGTCAGGGCAAGACTATGTGCAGGAAGTGAATAAGGCTGGTGAAGGCATTTGGGTTGTTATACATTTATATAAACAAGGGTAAGTTGATGTCTGGCTGATTTGTTAAGAAATTTTGTCGAAAGACAATTAGTCCACAGGCATTATTGCCATGATTTTAGACATTTTCTTCAATGTTGGAACTCAAAAGTAAAAAGTCGATTCTGTCAGATTGATGTTTATTTTCATTTATCTATATTTCAGCATCCAACAATGTGCACTCATCAATCAGCACATGCGCCAGCTCGCAGCCCAGTATCCATACACAAAATTCCTCAAGGCTGTGGCACAGACTTGCATCCCTAACTTCCCTGAGAGAAATTTACCAAGTGTGTTTGTATACTTTGAGGGTGACATGAAGAAACAGTTTATTGGGCCTCATGAGCTTAGGGGAACGGCTCTGACTTTCGATGGTAAGATATTACTGAACAATTTGTAAAATATGATGTCATGATGAAGTAAGATCACAATACAACCATTGGTTACCTATGCATGTATTTAGTCAATGAGCTGTCTACAAGGGGAATACAATATATTTTTTCTGGCATAGAACTATATGGTATTTAAGTAGCTGGCTTAATTAAAAATTGCTTACGATGAAAAGAAAAATTATTTTATAATTATATTGACTGTTTTGAATGGCAACTATCTTAATAGCCAGACATTTACAGTAAAATCAGATGTAAATATTTTTTCTTCCCATGAATGCGATTCTAGAAAATCATCTCTTCTTTAAGCATTCCATGATAATGGGGTATTTCAATATTTGTCTTCTCAAAAATTATAGCCGTTCTTCTAGATAGTAAACTCAAGCAACATGCATATTCTGCCACTTAATCCAACACATCATTTTCCAAATTGCACTCTGACTTCTGACTGAGACTTAATTTTAGTATAGTCAAAAATTGATGTTGCTAAACATGGTGATTTAATACAGTAAAACATACTCTTTACTCAAAACAGTCTTGAAAAGTCAATGTATAATCCTTATGAATGAAAAAAAAGCAATTGAGTTGAAAGCCACTACTAACATTTGTAAATTTTCTTTCAGAATTTGAATTCATCCTTGGCCAAGTAGGGGCTGTAAATACAAAGATCACAGAAGATCCTAAGCCTAAAATAAAAGATAAAATGTTCGAAGACCTGGGATCAAATGACTGGTGATAATTACCAGTAGTGAACTGCGGACTATGTTTAGATGCTTGGAGTGTGGCGCTTTACTCTTGTGCTTATGTTGCAAATTATTTATTTCTTCTTAATGTAATATAAATATTATTTGACAAGTTTTTGAGATTGAAACCAAAGGAGGACTTTATTTACAATTTGAATTGTGCATTTTTCAGTGAGAATGTGGTATTTATATTGTTTGGTGCTATGTTTTAATAACACAGGGTGTGAAATATATGAAATAAAACCATTCTGTTACTATGAAATTAATTTATTTACAAACTTAAATATAATAACATTTACATTATGCTGTATTAAATACTGCAGGTTATTTCTTACAGGACTTTAATATTAAATTGTGGCTGCCCCATTAGTCAAGATTATCCAAAGGTAAGACTATCACTTCTAAATAGTGAGGTCTGGGTTCAAGTTCTATAGAAACTCTCAGCACCTATTAACACATGGTGTTAATATATATATGTTAAAGGGTATATATTTAGAGGAGGATGTGGACAATTTTGTAGTCAGAGATCCTTCCTCTTATAATGAGGATCTAACCTCCTAGGTCACAGATGCCTGTTAAATTGATTATGATAAGAAAAAACCTGTAAAGAGATTGCCACTTTGTCTGTTCTTAAAATGTCAACTCACAATACACTTCAATTTCACAAAGAAATTTCAATATTTTTCAAGACTTCTGTTTCTGGTCTTAAAAAATATCAGTTTAGAGTAAAGTATGAACATGAACGAGATTGGTGTATAGATGCATTCAGCAGCCTCGCTGCATGTTTATAGTCTGCACACACTTGAGCAGACAGGGCTCGACGGGATGTCGCGAGGTGACGCCCAGCTCGAACACGGCCGTGAGGAGGCGCGCCGCGTGCTCCTGCATGCCGGCCGTCAGCTCCGGCAGCTTGTCCAGCGCCGACTGCGTCACCTCCGGCAGGCTCGACTCCAGGCACTCCAGGATCGCTAGCAGACCTGCACCAAACATTGTGAATACTTTATTTGGAACAGAGGAACAACAATGACTCATGTTTGACGTGGATATAATAAACGTCTAACTAGTAAAAACGTATTATTTAAAATTAATCTGTACATAAAAGAGCTTGCTCTATAATTAAATAAAAATGTGCAATAAACTTCAAAGGGTTTTTGCAGCAGGTTCGAATCTTCTCTAACAGTTTTATTTGGTAGTGAAACGAGAAATTGTCACAATTAATGTTTAGCTACTACCCCTGCCCATAATTACACCTTTCAGAATACATAAGATGTTTGCAACTTTGCATGGCACTGCATGAAAAACACCCCATTACTTATACTTATTTTACCGGAAAACAAACATACCCAAAGACCACACAATAAAAACAATATAAATAAATACAAATATTAAGAATGAACCAAAAATTAAGTAATGAAAAAAATATCAGCTGCGTTCATGAGTTCGATGAGTGACAGCTAGTGGTATTACTCCTGACCGTGCAAGTGCTTCGGAGGGCACGTTAAGCCGTCGGTCCCGGTTGTCGTCTTAGGGTGGCAGTCGTTATAGCATGGTGGTAGGGCATCTTGCGAATGCCCGCCTGGCTAGCTACCACCCTCAAGTAGAAAATCTGTCGCCAAGTACCTAACGGTGTGTTCCGACAGCTGTCCTTAAAAGCCAGTAATTCTAGGTTAGCCTGAACAACATCTTCGACCACATCATCCCTTACCGTCAGGTGAGATAGTGGTCAAAGCCTAACCTATTAGGCATAAAAAAAAAATGTCCAGAGCATATTCCCTCTTCAGAAGCTGGCATCGCACCGAGACCTCTGGTATTGCAGATCCGTGGGAGATGGTGAACACTTACCACTAGGTATGCTGCAAGCTCATTTCACTCATAACCAATAAAAAAAATGCGTCAAATTTGTTCCCATACATATTTTTACTTTTAATGTATGGTGCTTAACCATTATGATTACGTAAAAACTAGCACTAGTTGAACAGAATTCGTTCACGCTTCCGTTTTTCAATCATAAAATATACTGAGTCTCCTAATGTCTACGAATAAATATTATTATTCGTAGCCTAATGTAAATGATATAAAGTACATACCAGGTTTGGTATCGGGCACGGATGGCAGCAGTTTGACAAGCAGCGATAAGGCCGTGTTCCTGAGCGGCGCGTAGGCGCTGGCGGCAAGTGGGGCGACGGCGCGCAGTACGGAGCTCGCACACGCCGCCCCGCCCCACCCGCCGCCGCGACGCACACCCCACGCGTCTATGTCCTACAATGGTACAATTACACTATTATATATATTTTGAATATACGTAAAGGTCAGCAAGAAAAAAACGACTTTATATTTTACTCAGAGCGATGGAGGAGAACATAGGCCGTTTTTGTCTGGACTTGTAATTCTTAGTCGTATCCTAATGACTACGGGACGTGATTATAGCGTGCAGCCTGCGCCACTGCTCTCCGAGTTGACTTGTCCTGCGCCATCTGAATGGCGGCCTGAAAGGTTGATTCTGTTGCACCCTGAGTCGCATCTGTCCATAGTGTTGGAAAGCGTCCCCTACTTCTCTTGCCCTCAACACAGCCAGTAATCATCAGATAATGAATAGATTCAGGCGTTACTTTGCGGAAATCCATATTTAATAATAACAAATATTTTTAAAATATTTTAAGAAAACATCAAATTAGTATTTTAATAAAACACTTAAAAATATAAAAAAATATATCTAGTGACAATGCCGCTTAATTTTCCTGTTAACCCAACATGAAGAGAGAAATATCTCTATCGTGCGCTTGTAGAGTCAAGACCTCCTGAGGATGCTTCGTATGGAAGCGAACGCGTCAAAAATTCTTCCGGTTTGGCTGCGTGGCGTTTGTGACGTCACGTCCTCTAGCAGGAAAATTAAGCGGAATTGTCACTAGATATATTTTTATATTTTATAATTGTTTTATTAAAATATTAACTTGATATTTTCTTAAAATATTTTAAAAATATTTGTTATTAGTAATCATCAGCCTTTTCAGACTATCTGGGTCTCACCCATGGAGGAATGATGGGGGAGAGAAGGTGCCGACCACAAATTGTCTCTTGACGAAACGTGTCGCCAGTTTGCGGGGTGAGGGAGGGTGGAAAGCTGGCCTGGCCCCACTTTATTCTTAAAATCCCCTGATGGTAAATAGCAAAAGTTCGATAATAGTTAATCCGCCCACAAAATTCAGAAGATTAACGGTCTTCTGAATTTTGTGAAGAAAGCTGACTCAAAGAAGGTAAGTACCCGGAAATTTTATACTATTTTTAATACATGGTCTATCTCAATTTTAACTGAATTTTTTGTACATAATGCATAATTTCCTCTATTTAAACAAGAAGTATTTACTGAAAACATCGATAAACCAATGCAGATTTTACAGTAAACATTCCTGTGACTATGGTTCGTTTCGATGAGAGATTGATGTGAGACCTTGAAAAGCGAGGCACGACTAGCGCTTGGCCAACTTTTCATAATCTTTCACTACCTGTAATAAATACTTTTTTTGCTCCTGAATCAAAAGCTGGGTACGCATATGCATAAGAGGTAATTCATATTTTTCCAATAATACTGTATAAAAAGTTAGGAAAGGTAAAAGATTCAAGCTATGAAGATTCATACCCGGAATTATTTAATTTAGTTCTTCCCTTTCTAGGAAAGTTTGTTTTTTTATATAATTCTTTACACAGACTGACAGGACAATACATTGTATAAAACTGTGGATCTAGAAGCATGCAACTTATACGAGGAGTAACTTTATACAGTGAGAGAGTGCCTCGTGGGGTGCTGGGGTAAAATTGCACCCCTCGCATATCTTTCTGTGGGAGTCGCAAGAGCATACTTAGGGGACAATACCTGCAGAGCCTTTTGAAGAACTGACATCTTATCCTCAAGAAGCCTGTCAAGAGTGGGATTAAGGCATCCTCTTTGAAGGGGTAGGCTGTGTTCAGCGGTGGACGATTTTTTTTAGCAGTAATCGCTAGCCAGGGGGCTTTCGCAAAATGCCCTTTCACGAAGCGGTGATGCTCAAGCCCGAGGCGGGATTCGAACCATGGATCTGCTGCGCGGCAGTCCATAGCCAATGCCACTGAGCCATTACTGCTGTCACGTCAATTTCTACCAGCAGGTACATGAGACTTAATAACTTTGTCAGAGGGTGATGTGCGCAGTTCGTCATTCGTGACGGAATGCATCTGTTACAGGCAGAGACTCACCGTCACAATGGCTATTAAACAAAAAGGATAGCGTTATGTGTACAATATGCGGGTAGAGTGTGACTGACCAGCAGCAGCGCGTGCAGGTCGGCGGGCGCGTCGTGCCGGCGCTGCAGCGCGAGCACGGCGTGCGGCGGCGGCGCCAGCGACGCCGTCCCGCTGCTCTCCGCCGTCTGCAGCGCAAACAGGGCAGGGACCGCTCTGTATATATACATACTATATCAGCCTAACAGCGCAATAACAGTCTCACACTAATACTACTACCTACTACTACTTCTAGGTTAGCCTGAACAACATCTTCGACCACATCATCACATTTCACCAGGTATGAAAGAAAAAAAAATACATACTACTTTAGAGATAATCAAGGATTAAACAGTTTGGAATTATATATTACAAATTATTATATTTGGCTCCTGCGTTAATTGTTTCATTCTTAATTTGTTAAAATAAAATTATTAACCGACTTCCAGCACTAAAAGTATGTAACTTATCATAATTACAATGAGAGAAAAAAAATTTAGTCATGAGCGTATATGTGATACTTGTTGAAGTCGGTACTATGCTAATTCAAAACACTGACCTCACACTATCATGGTCCGACTTCAACAAGTTATGCAAAAATTACAATATTACAATTATTGGGTTGTATCATCGTAAACAAGTTTAAAACGAATTAAAAATAGTCTTGTTTCTAGTTCAATACAGTTGTTCAGTTCTACTTTGGCTGCAGATATCGTTTCGTCCGCTTAACACGGTTAAATGATAGGAGCGAAGTGATAAATTTGAGCTATGACTCACTCAATACGATAGCTCAGTTGGAAGAGCAAGTCCCGCCTATAGGGACGGATGTTTAAAACCAGCTCGTAGTTAAATAAAGTGTCCTGTCGTTGTAATTTTGTAAGCTTATTCAATTAGCCGGCGTTTATGCATAATCTTCGACCACTATCCTCACTAAGTAATGTTGTTCAGGCTAACCTAGAATTACTGACTCTTGAGGACAGGTGGCAGCTGTAGACAACAACATGTAGATATGTAAAGTATACTGACTGCACGATGTGTTGATGCTTGTGCAGCAATGCGGCCGCTTGCGGCGGGCAGGCAGCGAGATGTCGGCGCAGCAACGCGGCCACGCGGTGCGCGTTGCCGCTCGCCTGCTTGCACATTAGGATGAAGCACTCCAGGATACTCTCCACCTCCTCACTGGATATCAAACATATTATACACATTTAGTAATTAAACAACTTTAAACGGTAAATCAAGTCCCGACGGTTCAAACACTTTACAGTGATCGTGGTCATGGGATGATCACCAGGTGGGGATGTCACCCCGTGACCAATAATCACGAAAACCTAAGACAACATTATATTATAGACATTACTAACATTTAAAAAAAACAAGTTGATTATCCTTTCTATTAGATTAGCTATTTTCTGATATAAAGCGAAGACTATTTCCTGTACTGTATCAGCAGGATTAAATAAATTAAATAAAAATAAAAAAGCCTTTTATTTCATCACTATCACTACTCACTACATAGTATAAAACAAAGTCGCTTTCTCTGTCCCTATATCCCTATGTATGCTTAAATCTTTTAAACTACGCAACGGATTTTGATGCGGTTTTTTTTAATAGATAAAGTGATTCAAGAGTAAGTTTTATATGTATAATAACATCCATTAAATAGTGGAGACATAATGTTATTTTTGAGGTTTCTAAAGTGATGTAAATAATTTCATTTTTTCCGCTTACATTGCTAACGCAGGCTGAACCCTACAAGATTTATCAAAATAATGTACTAATTATTGTACACATTGAAAAGTTCTACAGAAAACTCCGCTAGGGTATATGTCTAGCTCTTATGGATATCCCACAATATTTTTTTTAGTCATTTATTTTTTAGCTAACCGCTTCAAGATTTTCAAAATACAATTTTTCGTAGATTTGGAAATCTTAAACATACCATTGGACATCGGCCAGCCTCTTATTAGGTTGTGTATCCACAATAGATGTGCGGGGAATATGAACGGTGTCCGAGATAAAATCTCCAGCAATAGGATCGCTTCATCCTCCTAGCCTCGCTGAGCGCACTGATCCTATTGAGGGATTTGACTTTGAAGATTTGACTGCGCTCGCATATCTCGGGTACATATGCAGTTTAATGAGCGCCACATAGTTCAGTCTTCAACTCTCCGCATTCAGCGGCTGCTAGCCACATTCAACAAACGGTCTCTCCACCTGCCCGCAGGTACCTACACTACAATGGCTCCAAGCAACGTAGCTAATATATAACTAACAATCCTGACTTTGTATTTGCCCCTCCTATTTTATTTTTTCACCTTGATGCACTATGCTGTAATCTTCATGATTTGTCCTCCATTACAGTGTAACCGTGTAATACGATTTGCAGCATGTTAGCAGAGAGCCATAACACGCCTACAAACGATAAAATTTTCTGGTTCAAAAGCAGATCGCAAAAGCCGTCGTGTCTCTTCTTGTAAAGAATCTCGTCTTGTGTAAATGAGCCTATAATGTTAGTTGTATAGTAGAAAGAAATGTGACCTGGTGTCCGGATGGAAGAGTTGGTCGTCAGGCAGCGCCTCCAGCGCGGAGAGCAAGTACTGATGATGCTTGGCGGTGAGCGGCGTGGTCCCGCGCAGTAGTGCCGCCGCGAGCGGTAGTGCGCGATGACCGGCGCCCTCCACGCGGGACCAGATCGAACGGATACCCGCCTCCATGCGCCAAACTCTGCAACAAATATTTATTTATAGCAACACGTGCCGCATACTTTTTAGTATATTTTCTTAAATTTAGCACCATTGTGCCATTTACACGTCTAAGTGTTTATATATTGTAATAAGTTTATGATAAAGTAGCAGTTTAAAAATAGGTGGAAACCGTGAATTAAATTTTCGTTATCTAAGGTGTCGCTCGAAACAAGAAACTTTGGTGAATTGTAGTAGAAGCCCTAATGTCTATGGCGGCAAATTAAAGACCTACCAGTTTCATCGCGCTTGTAGCCAGGTTTGGTCACTATTGTACATGAGCATAGTATTCGTGAGCTTCAAACAATATTGCTCGTATTGAAAAGCTATTAAACACTGCACATTATACAATAGTTTAATCCTGCAAACGAAAATAATCATAAATTACATTTCCCCCTAACAAATGTTACCGACTCCATAAGTATTATAATTATAAATCAAATATCGTTAAAATCTTCTTCAAATCTCGGTTATTACGTGATCAATTTCAACGTTAGAAGTTGTTACATCGAACAACGAAAACAAAAACATATAATTTTAAATTTCGCACCAGACATCAACTTGAGCATTCTTATTCGATCTTGCTTACTACATACAATGCTGCATATAAAAAGATAAAATACAAGAATTATTACTGATCAACGAAATTACTATTCAGCAGCTGCCTCACTAAAATTACGCTTGGGTATTTTTTGCATCTGCTCAAGCAAGGAATCTGTAGACATCTGTATGTGCTCCATAAATTGGTCTATTTTGGTATTCTTATGGGTACTATAAAGGCACGCGTACATTCGCAGATGGTCATCGCAGTCTCTAAATCACGAAAGAGCTAAGTTGTAAATGCCACTAGCGGCCACGCAACCAACTAGTGACCGTAGCGAACAAGTTAATCTAAGCTAAAAACAACTAAGAAGCTACGGTACGTGCGCGAAAATTCACCAAAAGACCCTTGAACTTAAAAATATACACGGGTATCCAATGTCCAACATCCTCTCTAACAGTCTATTTCTGGTTCACATACAGGAATTAAATGAATCTCATATATACAATGGATATAGTAGAGGCTGATGTATGACATGAAGCTTCATGAGAGCATTCATCATGCAGTAGTTGTATGTGGCAGATAGCAGCGCCAGCTAAAGAATGAGGAACGACCGCGCGTTAAATCAAGGGAAGAGCTTACTTGTTCGAGTGTTCCTTGTTGTGGTGCTGATGGTGCGGGATGGCGGTGAGGATGGAGTGCGACACCTTGTCGGTGGCGCTGGTGGAGGCTGCTGCTGCCGACATCAGCTCGGGCGGGACCTGCAGCGGGGACTGCACCGGGGGGCGATCCTCGCACTGCTGCAGCAGCATACGGATCTTTGGCACCTAACCACAAAGCAAACTTTAGTATAATCAAAACAAATATTGTAGGTAACTTTATATGTAAAAAAATGTAGAAGCACAAAACATCGGTCCGGTGCCCCATCCCTATTTAGAATTATAGTGTTTGTCGAGAGAAACCACAGTTTTCAGTTTAGCTATAACAAAAGTTTTTATTGCATTTAAACATCCCTCGCCGAAGAACCTTCTATTATTGTTATGATGCAAAGTCAAGAAAGCGACTCGGTTGCCGCGGCACAGAGTAAGCGGCGTAGGGCTACAGCTGGGCGGCCTGCTCGAACCTAGAACCCTGCGTAGGTTCCTGAACAGTAACAAGACTAACCATTAGTAAACTATACTTGGGCCAATTTCAATATATTCAATTGGCATGTGTTTTAGCTTGATAGTAAGGCGACCTGTATCGATATGCTTTCGAAACATCTGTGAAACGAGTGGCAAAAAAAATTTACATCAATGGTTGAAAAAGCAAATCTAGCATTATCTATGCTGTAGTATTCATTGAGTTCCATTAGAAACTCATTACACTTTAATGTGTGCTTAACTAATAATAATAATAATAAAGTCTCTTCCAACAAAAGCAACCCTTACAGTTTAATTATATGTTATTCATTTATTATACTTATGTAAATTACTTTTGTATAACAATTAATTTATCTTTAACTTACTTACTTTAATCGACGACTATTCAGCCAGATATTCTCAACTACTACTAAACACTTAATATTTTATACAATTTTTAAATGAAATTTTCGTGGATTACATATATTTTAAATTAACCGACAAAACAAAAAAATATTGTATTGTAATATTTGTTTTTGGACAATTAATATAAAATAAATATCTTAATAATGGTACGAAGGGTATCTTGCTGTAGTTACCACTGTGAGGCACCTACCTTCATATAAAGCAGGAGTAAAAGCAGCGGTTGTTCCTGCGCGGCCCTGAGCGCGCACGCGAGTAGACTGGCGGAGGAGCTGCAGCAGCGCAGTATCAGCGGCAGCCGACTCTCGATCCGGCGCCGCATGGCGTCGATCCCGCCCTCGCGTTCCGCTGCCTCCGCCTCAAGGATCACGTAGCGGATCAGGACGTCCAGCTGCAGATACGTCAAACAATAATGCTTTACATGAAAACTTTTTTTTTTAAAGATAGAGACTGTTTCTCTATTTTGTGACAGCCAAAACGTCCACTGTTGAACGAAAGCCTCTCTCCCTAAGTGGGTTACCATAATTACCTTACGCTTGGCAGGCGTCTTGAGGATCGCAGTGTAAGAAGGGAGGCAGTTCTTCAGAAGAGAACCTTCTGGTCCCAGTGAAGAATCTGGGGGTAGAATTCTAGCCCGGCACCCCACCGTGGGTGCAGAGCTAGAATTGCAGCTTGGATGATGCCAAATATACAAATGTCTAATGTCTTATTGATAAATTGTCATGACACATGGTGCAAGCTACACTAGCGCCACTTTGACAGTTGCCGACCCCATTAGAATGGGCAAGATAAAGAATGAGTATATTAAGAAGCTTGGAAATAGCACCAGTGGGAGAACAGTTGAAGAAACATAAAGTAGTAATAAATAATAATATAAACTTATTAGGAACCGGCTAGGACCCGCGTTATATTTACCGGAAAGATTCCGACCAGTTTCGGACTGTTTTGAAGTCCTTCGTCTGGGAGTCACGATTGCGCGAAGCGACGAGCACGGGCCTCAGCGCGCAACTGACGTTGCGATGGCGCTGTCTGCCCCGGCTCAGCTGTATTTGTCAAGTCGCCGTCAGAACTGTCACTTATCTCACTGTCACTGTTATAGGTAAAATAGGGTTGATGACACACCACACTAACTGTATCAGTCTCACGATCCAGGCGCACAATATTGGAGTCACAGATGTTCTGACTTGCAGCCTTTGGTTGGTAAAACGAGTAGCTATGTGAGAGACTCGAGGTATTTCGTCCATCTGATTAAAGAGGTAAGTATGCAACCGGACGAGGTAATGGTTAGCTTCGACGTCACTCTCACATAGCTACTCGTTTTACCGTGTGTCATCAACCCTATTTTACCTATAACAGTGACAGTGAGATAAGTGACAGTTCTGACGGCGACTTGACAAATACAGCTGAGCCGGGGCAGACAGCGCCATCGCAACGTCAGTTGCGCGCTGAGGCCCGTGCTCGTCGCTTCGCGCAATCGTGACTCCCAGAAGAAGGACTTCAAAACAGTCCGAAACTGGTCGGAATCTTTCCAGTAAATATAACGCGGGTCCTAGCCGGTTCCTAATAAGTTAATATGGATAAAACTCGCGATAGTTTCCAAAGTGAAATAATAATATATCTTTATTCGGAACTTTAGCATATGAACAAAAGCTTAAGTTTAAAAATTCACAATCTGCTCAGTAGTGTGGTAACTACATGTCATGAGATGAAACAGGAAACATAGAGCAGAAGAAAGTTGAGTATGAATGTGGAAGGATATAAGAGTAGACTGAAGAAGACATCGTTATAAAGCGTAAAATATGTGTATATGTTCGAATGGTAGAAGAAATATTCAGAATAGAAATTCAATACATTCACAAATTCAAACTATGATCGCCACAGGGACGGGTGGTCACAAGTTCGAATCTTGTTGCTGGTTAAAAATGGTTGTTGTAACTTCGTAAGCTCATTCGCTTATATATCGCATGCGTGCCGGTGAAGTTACAGGCTTGTGAATGAGACTTAACAACTTTGTCAGGGTGGTGAGCGCAGTGCAGTTGGCCACTGGTGACCAAATGCAACTGTTATAGGTAGGGGTTTCCGCTTAACGCCAGGTGGTCCTCGTACTTATTTCATCAGGATAAATTAAAAACACGTGTAAATGCAAGAATTACAATGCTGAAATAATAGTTCATTGTACATCGAGGGGAGAAAACGATCTATTTCTGTTCGAGAGTTTGTTTAAAGGCAACTCGAGAACAGAAATAGAACTTTCTCCCGAGTGATACATAGTGCTTTATACTACACCTACGAGGAAAATAAAACCATTATACGTTTTCTCGTACTTACCTCGAGACTTCTCAGGCGTTAAGTTCTTTATGACTTCTTGAGCTGCATTTCTTATTTCTGGTGGCGTCATCATTATAAAATAGTCACTTTCACTATCAGATGACATTTTGGAAAATTATAAAGAACAATTAAAAGCATATTGTTAAAATGTCAATTTAATAAAAAACAAAATTTAACCAAACATAACAAATTTCCGCGCTTTTTTCTCGTAGTGCAAAAGAAGGTTGCCAACCTCCTTTCATTGAAAATCGAGTACAAATAAAAATCACACCTCTTTTTTCTAAGTAAGTATTTGATATAAAACCTTTTTGAGATTGATTTTTTTTTATCAGCAGCAGCTAAAAACAAATGAACGCTACCAGGGCAGGTATGGATTTTCATACAACATTCCTTCACTGCTACGGAGTGAAGGAATGAAAATCCATATAACTTTCCCCGCCGTACATTTATAAGGGAAAAATGACGAACTTTATAACATGTTTTTGAACGAGTAATGAGACCTTTTCTGAGTGGGTGTGGTATATAGGTATATTATGCCGAGTGGACTCTGGGATGAGGTCCACTGGGAAGTGTTATAGTAGTACCTGCGTGTAATGCAGCCTGAGCGTGTCCTCAGTTTGCGCGTGTTTGGGCGTGGCCTTGTCCCTCCCCTGGCACACGCGCCCACTCTCCACCAGCGTCTCCGCGAAGTGCAGCACGCAGCGGGGGGACCACTGCCTACCGAACAATAGCCTACTCTTACTATCTATATCATCATAAAACACATATATTTCTAAACATTATATTTCAATATTAGATTTCAAGCACTACCGTTTGCTAAGCAATCATCACATTTACAAAGTTTTTGACCACAAAGCTAAAATAATAAACTCTGAGCATAAAATTCGCGTCTGCCAAGCCAGTCTCGATGGCCGAGCGGTAATTTCATAATAAAATAACACTACCTTAGTTATTTTAAGTCAAAATCATCAATGTAAGTGCCAAATTAACGAATGATAACACATTCTGACGTAGAGAACGAACTTGAACAATATTAATTACTTTACTACACATAAATGTTGGACATACATTTTCTCATAACATACGTTATACATAGCCGCACGATATCAGCCGGATTGTCCACAGCTGAACACAGCCTCCCCCACTAAGGAGGTTCACTACCATCTCCACGCTTGGCAGGCGTCTTTGCAATCCCCCAGTTTAAAATATCAGTTCCTCAGAAAGCACTGCTGCTCATTTTACCTTTAGTCGCCTTTAACGACATCCACAGTTATCAGTGTGGGGGTGATATTTTTGTCCGGCACGCAACGGGGCGTTGTAGAATTATTTTAATGGAAATAACGATATAGTTAAAAATTAAGCATGCTTGTCTAGAAGGCACCTGTTAAACCATAACTTGAGAACTCCAAGGGCAAAGCTATCAAGAAACAAGCATACATAGAAAGTGTATCAGGAAAAAAGGACACAAAGAAACGTCACCAGGAAACAAGGACACACAGGAATGTTATCAAGAAACATTGATTCCCAGAAACATTATCAAGAAACAATGACATAAAGAAACGTTGATCGTCAGGAAGCATTGATACAATGAAAAGTTATCAAGAAAAATTAATTCTCAGAAACGTTATCACAACACAAAGAAACGTTATCAGGAAACAAATATACACAAAAAGGTAATAAGGAAACATTATTAAGAAACAATTAAATAAAGAATGATACAATGAAAGGTTATCAGGAAAATTAGATCCAATGAAAAGTTATCAAGAAACATTAATTCTCAGAAACGTTATCACAACACAACGAAACGTTATCAGGAAACAAATATACACAGAAAGGTTATAAGGAAACATTATCAAGAAACAATTACATTAAGAATGATACAATGAAAGGTTATCAGGAAAATTAGATCCAATGAAAAGTTATCAAGAAAGATTAATTCTCAGAAACGTTATCAAGAAACAAATATACACAGAAAGGTAATAAGGAAATATTATCAAGAAACAATTACATAAAGAAACGTTATTAGGAAACATTGATACAATGAAAGGTTATCAGCAAGATTTGATACAGTGAAAGGTCATCAAGAAACATTGATTCTCAGAAATGTTATCACAACACAAAGAAACGTTATCAAGAAACGAGGGTCCACAGAAGAAAGTATACATAGAAAGGACTGTCTCACCCGTCAGGCTGCAAAAGCTTGGAAAGGCAGTTGTGCAAGGTCCGCCAGGAGGCACGATGTGCGAGCAGCGTCACCAGCAGCGGCCGCCATCGCGCTCCGCCAGCCACGAACATCAGGTGCATCTGACAATATATACCAGTTTGTACATCTCTTTAGCAACACTCCATCTTCCTCTATATCACCGCTTTGTCTGATATTCTGTCTTCGAAACAGCAGTGTGTAAAAACCACTGCGTTGGGCTTCAAGGGAGCTAGAGCAAGTGATGGGGTAACAAGACAGGGAGTAAAGTCTCGGAATGACGATCGCAGTACAATTTTAAACAGTATGAATTGTAACGGTGACACTGCAAATGGACAGGCGTGACGTCTAGCACCAGAAAACTTATTCGTCTCGCCACTTCAAATCAAAACATACTAATTGATGTGTTATACAAGGGCGCGCAAGAGGCGACGCGTCCTCTCATCTACAACGAAAGGATTAGACATTTTCCCAACATTTTATTGTTTAGTAATTCGTGCTACATACCTAGAAATGTCTATTTGTGTGTATGAATAAAGATTTTAGAGTGTACGTGTATACACACACGTGTGTGTGTGTGTGTGTGAGAGAGAGTGAGAGCAAGAGGGAGAGGGTGTTTAAATATGTAATGTCATCATTAAATATGTCATATTCGTGCAAAATAACATACTTGTTCTAATGTAATGTAGTGGAAGCTATGTCTTTTTACTTACATTCAATTTACGAACTTGTAGAGATGTATAAAACATTTTATTCTTATGAAAAAGTGATTTATTATACGGTTTGGATTTGCTTAACGTGATTATTTAATTTACTTTTATTTACTTACGGGAAGTGGGTGGATTCAATAACAATTACATTAATCTATAATAATATATAATTTAATTTCATCTCAAGTTCTAAGGTCACCAGGTCTCTGGCAGTGACGTTTACCACCTCGGGTGCACTTGCACCGTTGTCCATAACAGTGTGAGTAGCCGATGGTTACCTGTCTCTCGGGATGCGTCTCCCGCTGCAGCTCGGCGAGCCAGTCCAGCAGCAGGCCGCAGCCGCGTCCGCCGGCCGACAGCACGTGGCACGGGGCTTCCGAACCTTCGCACTTTATCTGGAACACATCAACACACATCGTATCAACGCTTACCTATACTTTACGTTTATTACTTTCACATTGACTTACAATTATTATTTGGTTGTGTTGCTATAAATGTGAAGACATAATTAATCTTGATATTGTGTTGTCCTATGAGTAGTTAATTAGTATTGCACCGACCCCACATGAGTGGAAAAAGAGTGGGAAGGTATTGAATAAAAAGTCATGAACCCTTCACGTTAATAGAACGTTCAGGGTGATGAGAACATAGAAACTGTCTTTTAAAGAAGTGGTCAACTGTAGAAATGGCAATTTTTAGGAGGACAAGGATGTTGATGCCGCTCTCGGCTGAATAACTCCACCGGACTTTGGCCTCTCTTTTAACCCGGGGGGAAGTGGCTAGTGTGATTCACTGGATGGTAAATACTTGACACAATTAGCGTGGGACCAAATCAACGGAAAGAAGAAAAAGAGTAATATGTTCGTTGCTTTGATTGTACTTACTTTAGATTCATAGTATCCGTCCTGGTTCCGCTCGAGCAGCACCGAGATGACGTCGACGACGAGCATCGCGTCCTGAGACTCGATCATTTCGTTGCCTATCGCCTCCAGCGTACTTGGCGACGCACTTTCCAACACTGTCAATGATAACAATATGATATGATTCACGAGAAGATCGAAATAAATATTTTCTCTCTAAATTATTTATGACCTCTGTTCGATTCCCAACCAGGGCCGTGTTTAAAATACGCGCGCGGGCGACACCTCGTCTTTGGCAGGTCCGATTGGCGGACGTAACTGACAGCTATCAAAAATTACAAGAAAAAATACTTGGACGTTTTGTGAATATTGAATGAGTTTGTTGGGTTAGTGATAAGTATTTTGGTTTTGTGATAGAAGTGGTGCCAGTTTTGAATGTGTTTTGTATGTTGTGTTAATTTGTGACCTCAGGCTTGGGGTTAGATTTCCTCTAGGTAGCGATTGAGGATTTCACACCGCGTATCGCGGCAGATTGTACGACTCAAATTTCGTATAACCTCAGTTGTCTATTCTCTATTTATTTATCTATAACTGAATTCAAGATGGTGGATATGACAATCACAAGAGATACATACGTAGCTTTTGCTCTACCATCTTTTCCTGTTTTATAATTCAATTATATAAATCAGTAGTGGGTCTATCCCCGCACAAATAATATCGCAATATCCCCTCACTTGGCAGGCGTCTATCAGGAAGCGTATCTGTCTGTTAAATAGAGGATATGGCACACAATATACCGTTATTCCAGATTCCCAACTACATACTTTAGTTTTTGAGATCGAACACTAATTGTTTAATATTATTAAATTTAATATCTATTTATTATCTTAATATCCCCCGTTCCTTTATTTTTTAAATTCATTTGTAATGTAACTCGAGTAGTGCGATTGAGCGGTCAAAGTCAAAATCATTTATTTATTTATTTATTAATAACAATAGCTAACTTACAGTACTAAACCAAAGTGCTAACTATTTTAGATTCATAAACATGAACTTTAAACACATTTGCGGTGGTCCGTATTGCGTCAAAAAACACATCCACATCCTGGATCTGCGTGGTAGTGTTAAGAAGAGCCAGCGCGCGTTGTGTGGGGGCATTCCTGGCATAACTCGTTCTTGAGACAGGACAAAGAAACAAATTATGCCTACGACGTTCACCAGAGCGGATATAGGTTTCGGGAACGAATAATTTAATAGCGCTTAATACAGTTGGATCGACTATCTTACCGTGCAGTATCATACAGTAGTGAATGACAATACGCATATGCCTTCTGAGTTCCAGCGTCTCTAAGCTAACCATACCTAATACAAATAAGGATGGATACATAAACGGATAATATCCATACATTCGCTTATAAATATATCGCGCCAATTTCCGCTGAATTCGCTCTATCAGTAACGTATACTTTTTATGAGGCGGATCCCAGACTATACATTCAAATTCAAGCTTACTACGCACCAAAGAATTGTACAGTGTCATTGCGACATTAATGTCCAGGAACTGGGATGCAGTCCGCATAATGAACCCCAAAGCCACTGCGAACGGGCATGAAACTCGGGGTCATTCTTTTAAAAGTGTATTACATACTTTATTATAAAATTATGACAATACATATTTGTTTAAATTACTTAGATGACAGAATAGCTTGGCTGAGGCGGACTTGTCTAGGCATTTCTGTCGTTTAAGTAATTACTACAAACTGTGTAGTAGGATTCTTATTCAAAATGTTTTTCACATACAACTAGAATTTTCCTTCTGTGAGCGTTGTAACGTTTGGGAACTTTATTACAAAATTCTAAATTTTGAATCAGTGATGGCTCAGTGGCATTGGCTATGGACTGCCGTGCAGCAGGTCCATGGTTTGAATCCTGCCGCGGGCTTGAGCTTCACCGCACGGTGGAAGGGCATTTTGTGAATGCCCGCCTGGCTAGCGACCACCCTCAAGTAGAAAACCTGTCGCCAAGCACCTAACAGTGTGTTCCGGCAGCAGTCCTTGAGAGCCAGAAAAATTACAGGCTAATGTGACCAAACAACTGGACGTCTTAGTGTGACGGGCACAGTGCAATTCGTCGTTGACGAAATGCGTCTGTTATAGGCAGAGGTTAGTCCACTTAACACCAGGTGGGCCTCGGGCTTGTTCCGTCACAATAACATAAAAACAAAAAAAAAACAACACAAGAAGGACCTTTTATTTGTATTTGCTAATCTTAAACCTAGCACAGCTATTTTATCTTTAATCCTAGTGCTGTAATCGTAACTGTCACTGTTTAATTTAAATTTACTAAAAATGTTACGAACATACATAATAAAACATACATTATGTATATAATCTCGAAGTTAATAAAAACTTAACGTTTATGGTACATAAATTGAATATTGGCAATGGGTATAGAACCCTCAGTGTCCAAGTTTGACCTGTAGAAAGTTGTTAAGTTGCAAGGGTTTATTTAACTTACATGCAACCAGTTGTTCTTTAGTCGCCCTCGGTGGTATTCGCGGCACGTCCGGCTCGCGTTTAACCACAGACCTATCGCCTGCTCGGTCCGACATCTCTTGCAGTATAGATATCACGGGGCCTGAGAGACCCACGCATTGTGCAAGCAGTGCTGACGCTATCTGTGAGCCAAAACAGGAAAGAGATAGGAAGACAAGTCAGTACACTCCGTAATAAAATAAATATTACAAATAACATTTACTTAATATGGTATAGTTACTATTACTAGGTACTTAATATAGTATCCCACGGGGTGCCGGGCTAGAATGTCACCTCCCATCTCTACCCGTTGGTGTCGTAAGAGGCGACTAAGGGTAACACACCAGAATGTTGGCGGCAGCGCTTTCTGAGGAATTGATATATCACACAGCGATCCCCAAGACGCCTACCAAGCGTAGGGATTATGGCAAACCCCCCCATAATGAGGGAGGCTGTGTTCAGCAGTGGACAATCCGGCTGATACAGTATAGTTATTGTAGCAAAGATTTCACATAACGACAACTTCTGAGAATGAGCTGGCTTGATGGACGCGTGTTCGAATCCCGCACGACTATAAATTTTCTCTGGTAAATAAGTAATTTTGTAATGTCATCCGCCAAGCAGGCGTTATTGCAAACATAACAATATTAAAACTTCTGAGAATGTTGGCTGTACCGCTTCATATATAGCAAAGAAACAAAGTTGCTAATATAAACATGTACAACATATCTAAACTAATATAATAATGAGGAAAGATTTGATTGTTTGTTTGTTTCCAATGAATAGGCTCTGAAAGTACTGAACTGATTTGAAAAATTATTTCACTATGAGAATACAAAATTATCCCTGTTGAACAGAAGAACTCAAAAAAATACAATAACAAATCGGTTTAATAGTTGAATAGGCCGACCAATAAATACGATGTTACATGACCGAAGAGATACTACGGGTTCGATACTAGCTTGATATGAAAATATGTACTCTAAAAGTTTGTAACAAGTCCGTTTGGATTAGACAATGTTCGCTATTAAAACAACTAGAAAACAAATGATACTAGTAAAAAACTGAGCTTTGTGAGGGCTCGCGTTTATTTTACAACCTGATTCTAGTATTAAGTAGATTAACTACGATACGTTTAGTTCGTTATCTGTTAGAAAACAAAAGAGTTAACATCGCTGCAAGAGAACTAAACTCAATACCTAAATACATCGTAGTTAATCTACTACAATAACATTATATCTGTGATGCCCTTTTTTTTAATGGTTATACAATATATTGTAAAAACGCCATTGTAAGGAGTCTGGCAGACCGCCTGCAGCAAACTGCAACGTACCGACGTTGGTTGGCCATTGCCACCTGATATTTTATTTTTTATTATTATATTATTTATTTCATTTTATATTTTGCTATTTTATTGTGACATTTTTTTTTGTACAATGGATCATGAGTCTGAAATAAAGTATTATTATTATAATAAAATTATATATTTTTTGACAGATAACACATCTAGATATGAAGTTAAATTACTATGTTAAAGCACAAATCTATAGGCGTGACAGTATTTTAGTAAAAGGGACCACAAAATGTTCTAATGAAAAAAAAAACACAACAATAGCCTGCAGTTACAGTCGACAGCGCCGTTCGAATAATACCAAGATAGGCGAAAAGCTGCTTTTTTGTTTTACCGTGTTCTGTTCAGCTATCACTTCAGGATGTGTAGTAAATTACTGATATAACTATATAGTGACCTCAGGTAGAGGCGGCATGTGCAGCGGCAACAAGGCCCGCAGCAACACGGCGGCGCGCGCCCCACGCCGCACCAGCCCCAGCGCCCCGCCCGCCGTGCCCGCGCACAGCTGCACGAACGATATCACGCAGTTTACGTACGGGCACGGGGTCGACGGCGCCTCGCGGAGACGCCGGACTTCTTCGGTCACTTCCTATCGACAACACTTACTGTCAGGCTCTCACTCATGGATCTCAAATACTACTTATCTTAACAAACACAACAAAAACGGTTCAAATTCTATAAAGCAGTATTCAGCAGGCAGTGTGTTGAAGGGCGCCGTTGGTGGCAAAACATTGCTAACTAAATATAATTTTAGTGTATTGTTTAAAAAGGCTATTATTATAATCTGCTGCTGAACTACGTTCAATACCCGTGTATCAGTGCAAAGGAGGTCAACTCCCACTGAATACGAAACCATCATTGTATAGGAGCGTTTTGTTTCATGCTCAAAAGTATTTAGCCTTGAACAATATTGGTTTGATCTTACTTAAAGAACGAATGAAATATGTATCACGGACGTGCAAGGGAGATACAAGATGTGTATACCATATGTAGTCCATCAATGGTTTGGTTGACTGTCCTGACTAATTGGAAAAAGTTTAAATTAGAAGTATGTCGAACCAATAGTTGTCTTCATAACAGAAACAGTAATATTTTGCCCAAATCTAGACTCGCGTGTCAATAGAATTTGTTCATTTTATAAAAGTATGGACAATGAAATCGACATCTTTGATCGGTTGGTGGTTTCCGTAAGCTTTTTATAGGACATTAGTTTCTACTAGAATCTACTTCTAGTATGCAATACATATGTCATCATCATCAGCCGGTAGACGTCCACTGTTGAACAAATGCCTCCCCATAGAACGGTTATTAGCCGCTTGTAACCATTGGCTACCCGCGCCTTTCACGATGTTGTCAGTCCACCTAGTGGGGGGCCTACCAACTATACGTCTTCCGGTGTAGCGCGGTAACCACTCGAGAATCTTTCTTCCCCATCGGTAATCAGTTCGTCGAGCAACGTGGCCCGCCCATTGCCACTTCAACTTGCAAATTCTGAGAGCTATGTCGGTGACTTTGGTTCTTTGGCGAATGTCCACGTTCCGGACTTTATCGTGCAAAGAAACTCCGAGCGTAGCTCTCTCCATAGCTCGTTGAGCGACTCTGAGCTTGGAATATAACAGATTAAATTATTACTACTAGAAGAGGTGAGAGTTGGCCCCCAAAGCTTATCCCAGAACGTTGCACTTGCTAGCGGATTGCAATACATTCGTATGATATTTTTACGAGAATAGTGCTGTTTATTTTATGGTTCCTCTCTGTGTGTACGTATTGATGGTGTGTGTGAGTGTAAGAGGGTGTGTAAGATGCAGCGATCGGTGGTTAATCTACGTGACTCACCACGATGAGGTCAGAGAGCGCAGTGTCGATGTCCCCCATGTAGGCCATGTTGTTCCCGAAGGCAGTGGACAGTAAGGGGGGCACCAGGTCCAGGTGCAGCGGCCGGTGGCCCTTGTCCACCGCCCAGTCGTCGTCTGTCTCTTCAGGGAGGGACTGCTCCGCGAACAGGTTGTCGTCTGGACAAATATGGAGTGATGAAATTAAGGGATAAGTTCAGCGTCCCGAAATTCATTTATTCAATCGAATAAATTTACCTATTTTTTATGAAACTGCGTTAATATTTTTAATAAACTCGAATGGAGAGTAAAAAATCAATGGAACTACTAAGTTATGTCCCGTTTCAGGAACCCAACCCCACACGTCGCTGCACGCGCAGTAACTGCGCTATGTGCCCTTGGTCCGCATGCACGTGTAGGGGAGGTGAGGCGTGTGGCAGTAGAGAGTTACCTGGCGGGTAGTGCGGCGGCTGCAGATGCAGCGCGGCGGCGAAGGCAGCCCCGCCCCGCGCCCCCCGCGCCCGCTGCACGCGCAGTAACTGCGCCATGTACCCGCGCTCCACGCCCAGCCGCACCACCGCGCCCGCCGGGCACGCGTCCAGCGCGTTCAGCAGCGCGCTAACAGATCATTCATTCTAACTATATACATATGTACTGTTCTACATCGTTGGATGAGAAAACATGTTGTGCCGACTCCATATACGTGGGATGAGGTTAGGAAGAGAGTAACTGAGAATAGCGTTGATCACAATTTTGTTACATTATAAATGAAGATTTGAGAGCCCCCAAGTTACTCCGTGAGCACCGGACGGCTCGATTGAGGTTCGCTAGAAATTGCCTATCTTGGACACTAGGTATCTGGAGTAACGCCAGAGTGAGGAGTATCGCCCAATTGCCATACTGCCCACTATTGGAAAAATCTTTGAACACGCCATCCATGAAAAACTATGTATTTTTTTTTCTTTATTGGTTTGCAAACTGGTTGTTACAGCAAGAAATCTTAAAAATAATCTAACATGAAAAGAACATGATTGGCTGAACAGCCTTCTAAATACAAACACGACATATACACAAATTTTTGCACTCAGCATAAAAAATACAAATAATTATAAATTAAGATGAAATATACATAAAAAATAAAGTACATATAAATTAGTTTTGTATGTCATTAAAACTATACTTGGCTAAGAAATACTTCTTGATTTTGTTGACCGATGTATATGTCACCGTTATATTGTACTAACCGTTAGTTTATAATAAATCTAGTTAGATTATAAACTGTCGATAGATTGTGAACGGAAACTAAAATTTACAATTTAACGTTTAAATTTTCGTAAGATTATAAACTGACCATGTCCAGCCGTCAAATTGTAAATATGTGGATCAACAACAATTTACCATAGACCTACGAAAGTATTACAGTGGCCATAAGTAAAATACGTAGGTACAGGTTTGTAATGTATTATTTTTTGGCTTATGTTTAACTTACAGATATAACTTAACTTATAGTAGAGTAACATATTAGGTCCTTACATATGAAATTGGCGTTTTTCGTACTGGCCACTTTAATCACGAATTTCTCCTCTTTGGTAAGGAATTCCAAATTCAAATTTGTACAGCTATAGACTCATGTATTTGTGCTTCGATGATCGTCATTCATTTGTTTTTTTTCTTCTGTTTTTTTCTGTTTGCGTCACTCATTTTACAAAATGGAAAACCTTAAATATCGCATTATTTACGAGTACGAGTTCCGCCGTGGCACTAGTGCTGCGGAAACAACTCGAAGGGTGAATGATGTGTATGGCGGTCGTGTTGCAAAAGAAAACACAGTTCGTTTTTGGTTCCAACGTTTTCGTTCTGGAAATTTCGACCTGCAGAACAAGCCCCGTGGACGGCCTGAGACTCAAGTTGATAATGAAGAGTTGAAGGCTATTGTGGAAGCGGATCCATCGCAAACCACGTCCGAGTTAGCTGCAGGCTGCGATGTTAGTGATAAAACTGTTTTAATTCACTTGAAGCAAATTGGGAAGATTAAAAAGCTTGAAAGGTGGGTACCTCACGAATTGACTGAAACAAACCGGCAAACGCGCGTCGACTGCTGCGTTACATTACTAAACCGGCACAATAATGAAGGTATATTAAACCGAATCATTACCTGTGATGAAAAATGGGTTCTTTACGATAATCGGAAGCGCTCAGCGCAATGGTTAGATCCTGGCCAGCCAGCCAAATCCTGCCCCAAGCGAAAATTAACCCCAAAAAAGTTACTTGTAAGCGTTTGGTGGACTAGTGCCGGTATTGTTCATTACAGTTTTTTCAAATCTGGCCAGACTATTACGGCTGATGTCTATTGTCAGGAATTGCAAACCATGATGGAAAAGCTAGCGGCTAAACAACCTAGGCTGGTCAATCGCTCCACGCCACTGCTGCTTCACGACAACGCTAGACCACACACTGCGCTACAGACGGCTACTAAATTAGAAGAGCTTCAATTGGAAAGTCTATGACATCCTCCGTACTCCCCGGACCTTGCTCCAACAGATTACCATTTTTTTCGAAATTTGGATAACTTCTTGCAAGGGAAAAAATTCAACTCCGATGGGGCAGTCCAAATCGCCTTCAAAGATTTTATTGATTCCCGTCCGACTGGTTTTTTTAGTAAAGGGATCAATGAACTACCTATGAGATGGCAAAAGTGCATAGAAAATAATGGTTCATACTTTGATTAATTAAATATATTATATTAAAAAATATTCGACTTTTTGTTCCTCCCATACAAAACGCCAATTTCATATGTAAGGACCTAATATAACAGACAAAAATAGTAAATGATCACCAAAATTAAACCAGCATTTTAATGTAATCTTATAACCAAAGTTTCAACATCTCGCTATCCTATTTAAGCAAAATTACTCAAAATAAATCATTATTAACCCAAAAGTAGTAAAGGTCACCAAAATTAAATTCTTATGGCGCATCGCCGGCCGCTGCCGCGGCACGCTCGCTTCGCTCGCTCGGCTCACGCGTTGTTGTAGTCACAAGTAACCTAACGCTCCTCCTCGCTTCGCTCGTCGTCGCACCTAAATATGACTTTGCCCTAGACTAAATGATATTAACCCCTCGCTAAAATATAGTGATCATTTACTACATTTGGTGTCCGACAAATTTTTTTGGTAAAAGAACTAAGGGTATCAAAGCATTTTATGGTGGTTATTATTTTAAATCCCTTAGTTTTTTTAATGCACAAACTCGAAATGAATATGTTTTTTTTTGTCTGACTACTCTTTTTGTTCTTAACTCTATGAAATGAACTCATGGCAACTATAACGGCGACCAATCAGAGGACGGTTCACAATTTCGCGGGCGATTATAGATCGTTAGATTATAAACTGCCAGCTAGACATCGTCAGTTTGTAATCTGACGAAAATGTAAGCGTTAGATTGTAAATTTTAATGTTCGTTCACAATATATCGACAGTTTATAATCTCACTAGAGAGTTTATAAACTAACGTGTCGTACAATTACCCGGTGACATATCGAAAATATCTAGCTCCTGAATTGAAAAAAGAGGTCAGTTAACTAATCTGCTGACACTCGTAAATTACATTTCTTCGAAGCTGGACTGCAGAGGGCAGATAGATGTACTGTACTTTGATTTCCGGAAGGCATTTGATAGGGTCAATAATGACATACTGCTGGCGAAGCTCAGTTCACTAGGATTCACTCCTGGCTTTCTCCATTTTATCGCCCACTATCTTCACAATCGTCAGCAATATGTTCGTCTTGGATTATATGAGTCCCAACCCTATCATACGCGTTCCGGAGTAAGTCAGGTTCGGTGCTTGATTGACTTGATCTGAAATTGTTTTTAGAGATAAAGACAATAGATGATTGTCTGCAGCTACAGCAAGATATTGATGCCATTCATCAGTGGAGTGTAATAAATAAAATGGAATTTAACGTATCAAAATGCTACGTTCTGATTTTCTGTCGAATGGGACATCGCCGCCCGATCACACGCCGAATCGAGTTTCAATACAAATTGGACCAATGCACTATAGCGCGCTCCACAACCGTAAAAGATTTGGGTGTCACATTTGACAGAAAGCTCACGTTTAACGATCATATCGGAATAGTTGCCAAGGAGAGTTATCAGCGGCTGGGATTTGTTCTGAGGAATTCTCGAGAGTTTCAGAATTTAGAAGTAATCAAACTCATCTACAACGCTCTTGTTCGAAGCTGGAAGCCAGTGCCTGTATGTGGCATCCGCACGAGGATAATTATACCCTCCTATTGAAGAAAATTCAGAAAACCTTCCTCAGGTATAAGTATGCATATAACAAGCGTAAGTATAGGTTCTACCCATACATGTATCCCACTAACTATTTGCTTGGATCTCTAGGATATAACTCCTTGGAAGTAAGAAGAGCTTGCGACCAAATGGTGATGGTCTCTAAAATACTACGTGGGAAAGTGGATGCCCTTGGCCTCCATTCTCTAATATGTAGATTTTTTGTACCAGATCACTATCTTAGGGGTAGGGATCACAAATTGCTGGCCACCCCGAAGCGTAGGACAGTTTCTCACGCCAACTCCCCGATACCACGATCCCTTGCAGCCCTAAACAATATTTTAGACGCCAACCATAATTGTGACATATTTGCTGACGACTGGAGAGAGATTTTATCTGTATGCTTGAAGTACTGTGAGGCAACGTACTATCGTACTTCAAGCATACAGTTATAGTTGTTTAGAAGTAGTAGATTTAAGATTGATATTTTGTTTTGTTCAACTATGACTAATTATTGATTATTATTAGTGACTAATATTATTATTATTTTGACATTAACTTTGAACTTAATTCTTATTTTAATTTTTAATTGTACACTTCATTTATAATGGTTATTAATAGTGATGTCTATATCATTAGTGTAATTGGCGTAAGCCGTGCTAATTGAATAAAATAATTAAATAAATAAAAGTGGTAGTAAGTGTTTGTTCCAAATGTGTAGTAAGTGTTTTGAATCAGCACGATACCGACTTCGACTAGCTATTTCAAACTTTTCAGTGTTGGAAGTAGGTTCTTTTTCTTTTTTTTTTGTATGTGAGTTATTGAGTGTTGTCTGGTACCTCATAGCCGAGACGGGCATCCCGAAGGTCTGTATGAAGAGCGCCAGCTTGTGTGCGGGCAGCGCTCGCAGCGCCGCCTCCAGCAGCGGCGGGCGCGCGGACCGCACCAGGTGCAGCCGCAGCCAGTCCGGCAGCAGCGCCGCCTCCTCCAGGCTCTCCACGTGGAACGCTTGCGGCGAGTCGCTGCCCACCCACACGTTCTGCAGCCACGTGTACATCTCGCTGTTCTTGTCGTCTGCACCCACAGGGAATACTACACTTTACTTTGTAACGAACAAGGATGTTGTTTGCACTGCGACAATACAACTCCACCGGATTTTGAACGAGTCTGCCCTCTATAACCCTGGACGGGAGAAGAAAGCGTTAAGCGCTCCACTTGCACGCTACAGGGGCTGAAAATGGACCGCTACAAAAAGAGGAGTTGACAACGGACTTAAGGGCACCACTGTAGTACGGACCTTAACTTTTTACCGATAGAAGTTGAAAAGGTCGGAACTAATTGCCATGGCACAAGTGCAGTGTAGTACCGTTGAGAGTGAGCGCTACAGATATTAACTCTGACTATTTAGAGAGATTTAATTAGCATATTATTGATGCCTAGAGCGACCGCGCCGGCGAGTTCGGTGTTTGTTTGTGTAAGGAAATACTGGTCGTGTAATGTTCGCGCGGCAACTAGTGTCTGCACGGACGCGATAGCGGATTCCACATCATCATCCTACCCTTTGCCTGCGGATCTACCAGATATCTACGAGGAAGAGACTGTGAAAAGGAAGCCATCCTATTGGTGTTTTTTGTTCTCGCACACTTCTCGTGGACACGCAGCCTTATAGTTCGGTCGGATGCCGATGCGTTAAACTTTAAAAGTGACAGCTATTGTCAAAAAATATATCTGTTGTTCTATTTGGGCCAATTTATTCGTAAGCTAAATTATTTATATCATGCTATAGCACGCAAAGGACAGCTATATTTCTGGATAGATGGACAGTTTGAAGAAAGATACATGTATCAAACGGTATGTGCACTAAGATATAGGAAGAGAGCACTTTGTGCCAACTTCACATAGGGTGGGATAAGAGCAGTAGAAGAAACAACAAAATAAGATTATAAAAAGATATAAATTAAAATAACTATTGCGCTTAGTGAAGAGTATTTTGCAAAAGCGTGCCTACCACCTTCGAGTAAGTCTGCGGCCAAGCACTTAACGGTGTAATTCAGCTGCGGTATTTAATAGCCTGTACCTTTTATAATAAGCCTATTTACTATAGTCGACCCATCACTCACCTACAGGTGAGATGGTAGTTAAAGGCTAACAACCGTGTAAAAATAAAGCATATAACTAGTTACGTAAGTAAGTATATATTGAACTCACAGGTGGAGGGTCCGACACAGAGTATCTTGAGATGCGCGTGCGCAATGATAATGTGCAGCGTGGCGCGGCGGCCGCTCGGCCACTGCAGCGTGACGCGCTCGCCGCAGCCCCACGCCGCCCCTGCGGGGACACTCTCCGCCGCACCAGCCTCCGCCAGGGGACCCGCAGCGAATACCTAACGTACAGGGAGCGGCCTCATCTTATCACCCATATCTCTCACATGTTTACATCCGTGAAGGCAGAGACCGCGATGTTGCTATGATCCTTGAAAATATATCTAGAACAGTTCCCAACGGGTGCTGATCTCCATTACTATCAGATAAGACAAGGCACTGGCTCAGGATGCCTGCCCAAATTATATTATAAAAGGATATAGCTTGATATATTCCTATATTTTGATGTCAAATATAAAAGCAATGGTCTACTAACTGCAAATATGATATAATATTATATTTTTCATTATTGTTAAGTAGTTTTTAAGCGTTTTGACATCGCAGTAAGTGGGTACCTATGCCATCACGGACAGCTATCAAGAAGGATGACGTAACGAATACTGATACGTGATTCTCACCCTTTTTTCTTTTTCATGCTCTTTGAGTTCGGACATTTTTGTGCAATGGCCCGATGCCCATAGCTATGTTATGTCATTGTGGGTACATGATTACATTGTTTAATTGAAAGCATAATTATGTCGTTCATTGTGCATGGATAGCACAGGGATGTATATTATCTTATCTATAATAAAATTGTGTTACCTTCTGCAGATGTGTGTAGAAGATCTCAGTGATGACGTGCAGCGTGGTCTGCTGGTCGAGCTGCGGCTCCCGACCCATCTCTCCCGAGCCGACCACGTGGGCCGTCACTGTCGTGCGCTCCATTATCAGCTGTGCCAGGTCCTGACAATTCAACACTCATTGATTTATAGGACCTTCTACAGTGCTACATGGGTTTTCACATATAATACAATGAGGCATATGTGTTATGTTTTGTGTTACATGGAGCTTTTTTTTTATACTGAATAGACACGCATTTGACCGCAGTCTCACCTGATGGTAAGTGACGACGCGGTCGACGGTGGAGCATGCTTGCCTAGAAGATATTTATTCACTCTGTATTTGAAGACATCCAGATTGTAGCTTTCGGGGAACAAAGACGCTGGGAGGGTGTTCCATTCCTTCGCTGTCCGTATTATGAAGGTGGACGCAAATCGCTTTGTGCGGACAGGAGGAATGTCAACCAAGAGAGCTCTACTTAAAGATGGTCACCGTATGCAAAAATAGACCGAAAAATATTATTACATATTAATTAAATTATGTTGGTTTAGAATACTAAAGAGGACGTAGAAATGAAAATATACCAAAATACAATTTCCTTGTTACGGTATCAAACAAAAACCTATATTATATATTCTTCTACTAAGTCGATACGCTCTTGGCAGAGCGGTCGTGTTCGTCATCTAAACTAATATAATAAAGAGGAAAGATTTGATTGTTTGTTTGCATTGAATAGGCTCTGAAACTACTGGACCGATGAGGATGAAATTTGGTATGGAAATAGTTTGAGACACGGGGAAGAACATAGGATAGTTTTTATCCAACTGCGCAAAAAGAGGTTAATGGTTTTGTGCGATAACCGATATACCCGCGGGCCGAGCGGCGGCAGGAAAGCTAGTGTAGTTATATGGTGGAGTTCGCAAACAGTACACGCCTCATCCTTATATTATATACTATTTCAGAAAACACTTAAAAAATATATCAGATGATGTGAAAATCCACCTTTTTTTTCTCCTAAGCCAACGTGACGTCATAAATCGAAACCGGAAGAATTTTCGACGTACTCGCTAGGATGCTTCGTGTAGAAACACGAAGCATCCTAAAGAGGTCTTGACTCTTCGAGGGTATAATGTTTTTAGAAAACATTAATGCAAAAAATATTTGTTATTGTTATCTTACCTACATATCTATACATCGATGATTAATTGGAACAATTAAACCTATAGTTTTTCTGTCTGATTGGCATCAGCCGATGTTTAACGTTTAAGGTGGAAACGTACGTATGTGGTGGGATATTCAAAAAGTAAACAGTGTTTTGCTCATTTTGGAAACTTATATACATGATCATTGAATTGGTGAGTTCGGGAAGATATTGTGTACAAGAATATCGCACATAATATCTTGAAAAGTTAAGTAACCACTAAAACTGCCTAAAATATTGAACATTATATTTGCTCCAAATAAAATCAATCAGTAGTATCAGTTGTTACGCAAGGCTACACTATGCAAAGAGCCGCGTAAGCGATGGCCTAGATAAACATCGCACCACGCCAGGCGCACCGTCAGCGGAACGTGTCAGCGATTGACGTCAATCCGAACCTTCGAGGAAGCACGATTGCAACACGCCGCATTCTTGGTCTTGCATCGATCATTTATCGTACTCTAGATTAACTTAGAATTATTTTATATTGTAATTTTTATAATTAAATTTATTAAAATAAAATCATTTTTTTTGCATCCTCCGATCGCTGCCCACGTAATTGGCGCAGTCGGTAGGATAGCTGTAAAGTAAAGTCAGTGAATCGATCACGGCCCTGCAGTTATCACGAACCTACTGGGAGCAGCAATCAGGACGAAATCAAGACATAGATTCGGCAGAAAAAATGATGTAAGTACCCTGAAACTTTCTCGGTCCTTACCTTCCTAGCGCTAATCCTTTTATATCGTATTTTACTATTATTTAAACTTTTGTGTAACTGTGTATTTTAAGTGACTAGTTTTCTGTAATTTTTTTTTCTTTTTACTTGAAATAGTTAGCATAAATCTTCCAAAATTTTCCATCCGAGAGAATCGCGGAACGTTAGGTTAGGCAGTAGCAGTAGATCTAGCAATAGTCGACTTAGTGTTCTAGACGAAAATAGAAATTTAGATCAGACAATGGCCTCCGATATTGATACAATTTATAAATCACTTAGGTCACTGCCAGAGTTCGACGGTAATCCGCACATATTAACGCGATTTATAAATTTATGTGATCAGATAGTACTGACTCACTTTCATACCGCACCAGGGAACGAGTTAGGAAACTTGGCTCTGATAAATGGTATCTTAAATAAAGTAACTGGCCCCGCGGCTAGGCTAATTAACTCGAATGGCATCCCTGAGAACTGGCAGGGTATCAGGAATGCTTTAGTTAATAACTTTGCTGACCATCGAGACGAGACCGCGTTGTACAGTGACTTATCTCTTCAAACTCAGGGCTCTAGTACAGCGCAGGAGTTTTATGAACGGTGCCAGAATCTTTTTAGCACGATAATGACTTTCATCTCACTACACGAAACTGTTGGTACGACCATTGAAGCGAAACGCGCTCTCTATGCTAAGCTTACACTTCAAGCATATTTGCGAGGTTTGAAAGATCCATTAGGATACAGAATTCGCTGCATGCGCCCCGCGACAATGGAAAAAGCGTTAGAATTTGTACAGGAAGAGCTCAATACCTTGTACTTACAACAACGAAATGAAAGTGGCTCTAATAGAAAAGATTTACAACCAGCCGCGCAGAACCATATTCTGCCTTTGAATAATTTTGTACCGAAGTTAGGTGTGGGTCCCATAAGACAACCATTATTTGATATGCCTGGTCCATCACGGCCTCAGCCATTACATCCTCAGCATATTCAGGGATGGAGACTACCCTTTCCATCACCAATGCAATCACCGCGAGGACCAACGCGTACTCAGCAGATAATGCGCGCGCCTCCACAGAACTATAACCCTAATCATAATACATTTAGAATGCCTAACCAGCCGCAGCAATCTTTCAAATTTAGTGACAATAGGCCCACCCCAATGAGTGGCGCTAGCCATTTTGTACCGCGTACTTTACCACCAACACCGATTTTGCATGATTGGCGAAAATCTGGAAACCCACCCCCAAGCAATTATTTTAAAACTCGTGAAGTAAATTTTAACGAATTTGACGGCGATTATAATTACTATTACGATTACGGCTATGACTATTCAGACTATGACCAGCCCTATTATACTTATGAGTACCCTGAATATTATTACCAAGAGCCACATCCTTATTCAGAACCTGCAATCGCAGAAGAGGTAAATCAGGCAACCACCAGTGCTACCCCTTCGAACGAGGTAAATTTTCGGAAAAATTCCGATTCAGAAAAGCCAAAATAGAGGTTAACCTTCACATACAGCGACAGCTGGGGTACATTCAAATAACTAACCCCCCTTTAAAGTTATTGATTGATACAGGCGCTAATCAGTCTTTTATTAGCCCTGAAGCTGTCGAAAAATATTTCAGTCACATCCCACTTAACTACGACCCATTTAAAGTAACGAACGTTCACGCTACTAGTAAGAATAATTATTCAATCACGTTGCCATGCTTCCCTGAATTTTGTGAACCAGGTGACGTAACATTGTTCGTGTACAAGTTTCATAACTACTTCGACGGACTATTAGGCCTTGACTTGTTAGACGTATGGGGTTCTAATATAGACCTTAGAAACAGATTACTAATGACACGTAACGCGCGCGTTCCTATCCAGATGTATGACTCACGAAACGCGAACCTTTATGAAGATATCATCCCAGCTAACACATCTAAGTTACTTAGGTTGCCAGTGAATACCCAAGATGGAGATGTGATAGTGGAAACTCAAGCTATCTGTAACTGTCTTATTACCGAATGTCTAACAAATATCGTGAATAACCGCGGTTGGGTTGAAGTTACAAACCCTACATCAAATGACGTAATTTTTTCTATGGATAGACCGGTTGAAGCCGAACTTTTTAAGTTAGAAACGGAATGTACTGAAATTTTATCGGACCGTGCTAGCGAAGTAGTTTCTCGCCTTCGGACTGAACATTTGAATGCGGAAGAACGCGCTAATTTGACACGGCTCTGCGCGAACTATGCTGACGTCTTTTATCTTGAAGGTGAACCTTTAACATTCACTAACAAGATAAAACACAAAATAAGAACAACTGATGAAATTCCAGTACATACAAAAACTTATAGATATCCCCATGTTCATCGACAAGAGGTCAGAGATCAAATAAATAAGATGCTTGAACAAAATATAATTAGACCTTCTGACTCAGCATGGAGCTCCCCGATTTGGATTGTACCCAAAAAGGCGGATGCCTCAGGCAAGATCAAATGGCGCCTTGTCGTTGATTTTAGAAAGGTGAACGAGAAAACAATTGATGACAAGTACCCCATCCCTAATATAACTGACGTTCTTGATAAACTGGGTAGGTGTCAGTACTTCTCGACCCTCGATTTGGCTAGTGGATTTTATCAGGTCGAAATGGATCCTGAGGATATACATAAAACCGGGTTCAATGTCGAAAATGGTCATTATGAATTTTTGAGGATGCCCATGGGGCTCAAGAATTCACCATCAACTTTTCAACGTGTGATGGACAACGTTCTCAAAGACCTGCAGAACGAAGTATGTCTAGTATACTTGGATGACATCATCGTCTTCAGCACTTCTCTACAAGAGCATATATTGAACCTAGAAAAAGTCTTTAAAAAATTGCATGAGTCCAACTTCAAAATTCAAATGGATAAGTCCGAGTTCTTGAGGTTGGAAACCGAATTTCTAGGCCATGTAATATGTCGCGATGGTGTTAAACCGAACCCTAATAAAATCCAAGCTATCCAAAGCTACCCGTTGCCCAAGACCCCAACTGAAATCAAACGTTTTCTCGGTCTACTTGGCTATTATAGGAAATTTGTCCCCGACTTTGCTCGTGTGACTAAACCACTTACACAATGCTTAAAGAAAGGTTCGAAAATCGTTCTAGATAAAAAATACACTGAATGTTTCGAACATTGCAAAACGCTGTTAACCAACGATCCTATCTTACAGTACCCCGACTTCACGAAGGAGTTTATACTCACTACTGACGCGTCTAACGTTGCTATTGGTGCTATATTATCACAAGGCACCGTAGGCTCGGATAAACCGATCGCCTATGCTTCAAGAACTCTAAATTCAAGTGAGTGCAATTATAGCACCATTGAAAAAGAGCTTCTAGCAATCGTTTGGGCCACTAAATATTTTAGGCCTTACCTATTTGGACGTAAATTTAAGATTATCACTGATCATAAGCCATTACAGTGGGTTATGAATCTTAAGGAACCAAATTCGCGACTTACAAGGTGGCGTTTAAAGCTTAGCGAGTATGATTTTACAGTTGTCTATAAGCAAGGTAAATTCAATACCAATGCTGACGCACTATCGAGGATCGAGGTTAACAACGAGGAGCTTATGTCGATTGTAGTTAATACATCCGAAAAAGCACTCACCCTAGATGATTCTAGGACTCTCACGGCAGCAGAAGACGATTCTAGAACCGCCACTGTTCATACCAATCAAGAAAACCCTATCTTGGAGGTTCCAATTTCAGACGATCCCCTCAATAGGTTTACTAAGCAACTTATCTTTAACGTTGTTGGCGACATCAAAGGTAGACCAATTGTCACAAAGCCATTTGAAAATAACACGCGAATATCTGTTCAAATATCGGAAAATAACTTAGAGGAAGATGTCATTAATGCCATCAAGGAATACGTTCACCCCAAAATTAAAACAGGCTTACTAATCAACCCACCCTTAGCTATGTACAATATCATTCCCATCATTCAGAGAACCTTTAAAAATTCATCTATGAACTTATTACTTACTAAAAAGGAAGTAGAAAATGTCAGAGAATATCTTAGACAGCAAGAAATAATTAACAAATATCATGACGGGAAAACTAATCACAGGGGTATTAATGAATGTTACCTGGCTTTGTCCCATAAATACTATTGGCCGAAAATGAGAGAGAATATTGCAAAATTTATAAATGAATGTACGATATGTGGACAAGCTAAATACGATCGTAATCCAATAAAACAGCAATTTAAAATCGTGCCACCTGCTACTAAGCCATTTGAGTTAGTTCATTTAGACTTACTAACCATTCAAGGCGAAAAGTTCATAACAATAGTAGATGCATTTTCTAAGTACGCACAAGCTTATCACCTGAGAGATGGCACGGCAGTTAGCGTAGTCCAAGCACTGCTAACTTTCAGCACTCATCATTCCATACCCATCACTATAGTTACCGACAACGGCACCGAATTTACTAATCAACTAATTGCAGAATTTGTAAGAGTCCATAAAATAATACATCACAGGGTAGCCCCTCATGCACCTAATGAAAACGGGATAGTTGAAAGGTTCCATTCAACCATACTTGAACACCTCCGTATATTGAAGCTCAGTCATAAATCTGAATCAGTCATTAACTTGATGCCTTACGCTCTGCTAGCTTACAATAGCAGCATCCACAGTCTTACTAAATGCAAACCCATCGATTTGGTAACCGGACACTTTGATCCCCGCGATCCGTTTGACATTGATATCTCAGCTCAACTATTACAACAGTACACGATAAATCATAAAGATAAGATGACTTTAGCTTATAATGCCATTCACGAACTTTCTAACGCCTATCGTAAAGACCTTATAGACAATTTAAATAAGAGCCGGGAACCCGAGGTTGAGTATTCTCCTGAGCAACAGATTTTCGTTAAAAATCCGTTGGCTTCGCGTCAGAAACTAGCTCCCCGGTATACGCATGATGTTGTAATGGCTGATCTCCCTATTCATATATATACTAAGAAAAAGAGAGGTCCCATTGCCAAAAATAGGCTTAAGAGAGTCACTAAGTCAGCCACATTGTTACAGAATGTTCCTGATGTTCCATCTTCTCCTGCAACCAGCTCTCATGCAAGAGATAAGACTTGAGAGTCTAGACGACGGACCTGGAATCTTACCATTCAAATTAGGACCAGCGAAAATCGTCTCTCATTACCATTCCTTCTTACAGCACATTAATCTTATAGATATAAGATATCAAATCAACTCAATTAGCTTGCAGTTAGACAGTATTAGCCCTAACCTCCATAATAAAACTAATTCATTATTTGAACCTCACATAAGCCACCTCAGAAATAAGCTTGACAGTGTATTAGAGCAGTTAGAGACATTTGAAAGTCATCGTGTTAAAAGAGGACTCGTTAATGGTCTTGGCTCCGTGATAAAAAGCATAACGGGTAACCTTGACTACACCGATGCATTACATTACAATCAAGCGTTGAAATCACTTTATAGTAACGAAGATAAATTGCTTACTGAATTAAACAGTCACGTTAGTCTATCTAAGGATTGGATGGGTCAATACTCAAAGGTAATAGACAACATCGTTGAAAATCAGAATAAAATATTAGCCCTCGTCAATAAAATTAATGAGAGTGAGGCTACTAGAGATAACGATTTAATAAAATACGCACACCTATTTCAGATCCTCATGATATTGAGTGATAATGTGGACTCCATCTCACAGGAATTAGTTAAACTACAAAATGTTTTAGCATTTATAAGAGCATCCACTACGCATCATTCGGTATTAAACCTGTACGCGATACGCACTATGATTAACAAATTAAGCACACTATATGGTAGAGACAGAGTAGTAGACTTAGATACTAGAGAATATTTTGATGTACTAAAACTAGGTTCTTATTATGTAGGTAATGAGATAGTAGTAGTCTATAAATTTCCTATAATCCTATCTTCCGTATACGATTTATATAAATTATCTATTGTTCCGAACAAAAACCAAGAGATCCTATCTCCTCCATATCCCTTCCTAGCCCTACACGAGAAAGATTTCAGGTACATAGTGGCAGAATGCCCGAAGACCATTAAATGGTACCTCTGTGTGGAGGAACAGAGCTTTCAAAGCCGAACGTCCGAAGACTGCATACAACAGCTCATAACCACGCAGCAAAGAAGCGCCGCCTGCAGCCCTACTTCAGTAACGCTAACTAAACCTGCCTACGAAGAACTTGACGAGAGACATTACACTCTCAGTTTTCCTGCTCCAACAAAGGTTCACCTATCCTGCGGACATGACCTATATAAAATATTACAAGGTAGCTACCTCGCCATAATGCCACATCAATGCTATCTTGAAACATTGCATTTTACGATCTCCAACACCAACGATCGTTTAAGAGGACAGGCCATGAAACTAATGGACCTACTTAATGTCACCGCCGTCACTCGCCCTACAGTCCCAACTATGAAGCTGAACTCGATTAACCTTAGTAATCTGCACGCAATCAATACTAAGATTTCACAGCAACAGCCGTTGAATCTAAACGAAGAGGTCGACTACAGCTTATATCATACCACCATCCCGATGTACGTGATCATATTAAGTGCATGCGCACTAGCCAGTGCCTTGTACTACCGCAAATACCACCAGAAATCAACGGAGAAATCACCAGTAATCTCGGGAGACGAGCAGCCGGAATTACAAGCAGTCTACGCCTTACCAGAACCGACTACTAGAAGGGTTGATCCCGACCAACCCCCAGCTCAATTTACGACCAAGGTCTTCAATAGTCGCTGTTCTACGGGGGGAGGTGTTACGCAAGGCTACACTATGCAAAGAGCCGCGTAAGCGATGGCCTAGATAAACATCGCACCACGCCAGGCGCACCGTCAGCGGAACGTGTCAGCGATTGACGTCAATCCGAACCTTCGAGGAAGCACGATTGCAACACGCCGCATTCTTGGTCTTGCATCGATCATTTATCGTACTCTAGATTAAGAGGCATTTCACATTTTAATGCGGTATACGAAGATTTTAAGCGCTTAATTTACTATCATAGGAAATATCTACAAGTTCTTTAATAATTGATAAAAATAGAATAATCTGTTCTCTTTTCAGTTAATGTACCAGATTTACAAACATAACATTAATTATTTTGTAGTGACCAATCTCCCGCACCTTGTTTTACGAATTAAAGTACACATAGCCAACTTCAGAGTTATATCTCTTGTATAAAGATTCATCAAATTAACTAAAAAAAAAACTGTGCATCAGGCATATAATCCTGTTGACACATAGTGTACTAGAATATCGCTAATTAACGTCATTGTAGAAAAAGAAATAAAGATCTTGCGCCAATTTCCATGAATTATATCAGCAGTTTACCACCATATATTGCGTTTAATAAAGTGTAATTCCAAACAGACATTATATAAAAAGAAAGTTCATTCTTTAATTAATCTGATCTTTAATAAATTGTGATATTAACTCTGTTATGTTAGACAAGAAAAAATATTTAACATAACTCGAAATGCTCATAAATTGAAATGTACAAGCGCGAGGCGATCAGTACCGCGCGAGCGCCCATCGAGGTAGGACCTGTGATCGTTTTCCTTGCTCTGACGTCTCGTACGCGGAACGCTTAGATGCAAGTTTATAGTGCGACCACAGAGTTTTGATCATATCGATATTTTTTTAAGTAACAAACTATACTTTATTTTTGTTGTCCATAATATAAGTATTGTTGTCTTGTTAAGTAACTACATCTTTAGTTTCTGTTCATCCATTGTGTTAAAAAAAGGAAACGTCACAATTATGCATTCTTATACAGCATTATTGGAAAAATGCTAACAACCTCACAGGGTTGACTTCTTCTTTTTGGTCTGCTAGTTTTTATATTATTCTAGTTTAAATTAGTAACTCACTATAACTTTTGTTTTAGGAGGATTAGATGACAGGCGAATAATTGATTTCCAATATTTTTGGATTCAGTTAATGTCTATAAGTAAACACAGCGATAACTTCAGCTGGAAATTAAACTACCTTCTATTGAAAATTTGTACAAACCGGCCTCCCGGCTTTTCCATCATTTGTACAAACCGGGATACCAGGCTGCGGTTGATAGTCGTATTTACAAATTTACCATAAATCTGCGTAAGTCCGACTTTCATAATCCAAATGGATTTCAAAAGGATGCATCCTTTCCATACAAGAAAAAATCCATATTTTTCTGAGATAACGTATGAAGTAGGAAGTATTTTGATAAAATCTGAAACCAGCACAAATTACATTTTGGCCCCAAAATATTACGTCATTTCATATTAATATCGTAACTACTTCAACAGTTTTAATCTAGAAAACCGCAATTTCGCATATGTATAAGTCATTTTTCACTCGATATATTTTGCAACGCAAACACTTACCGATGCAAATTTGCGTATTAAATAATCTCGTAACTAATTTTAAACTTCTAAACCAAAAAATCTGAAATAATACAGGTGTATAAATTACATGTAAATAATGTTGTCTTAGGTTTTCGCGATTATTACACATAGTAATTAAACAACTTTAAACCGTTTAAAGTTGTTTAATTATTACATGTAAATAATAATATCAAAGAAGGACCAAAGCCGTAGGTGGTATAGTTTTTCAGAAAAAATAATTGCTCTCCATTACAGTTTTCCCGCCAAAGTTCTTAAACCAATTGGGTTGTTTTAATTTTGTTACTTTAAAATATTTGGCGTAAAAACCTGTATCAATTCATGGCTAAAGACCAATAGTAAATTATCATATTAAAAGAAGATCGAAGTTCTAGGTAAGTTAGTTACGAAAAAATAAAAATAGCAATTAAATTACTATTTCCCACCATTTTTGTGGAGTGTTCAAACCCCATTTCCAGTATTTTTTTGTATAAAAAGGTGTATTATCATTTATTTTCCATAGAGAAAATAGTGAGCATAAGAGTATATAGTGAGGATTGCATTGGTACCAAGAAGTAAATATATGTTGATTATAGATTGCATCAAAGATATTCGATTTAAAACAAAAAAACCTCAAAATCTGTAAATATATATTTACATTTCGCTGTTTGGTCTACTCAAACTAAATGGATGAAAATGTTATTTTTTTAATGGTGTAGGTGATATATTATGGTATGGGAATATGAGGGTGACATGTTAAAGTAATGGAAAACCAAAAACGTCATGGGACGTTTGTGGTTGGTACTAAGTGGTTTTCCGGATGCACAGAAAAATAAACCTCAATCCTATGCATGGTCATTATGACAGACAGTGTTAACGACTGGATATAGATACTGAAGAGTGTGAACGAGGAAAACAGCAATCTTTGGAAAATTTAAAAGAAAGAACTTTTAGTCCGCAGCTTTTAATCAATGCCGTTAGTCAAATATTTATATAATTTTAAGCCGTATAATTTTTTAATTATTTAAGTTTTTTGTTACAATAAATGATTCAAACATATCTATTTTTATTCATCAAGGATGAAATTTAAATAAAAGATTCACGATGCAGGTTGACTATTTAATGTACATGCCTACTTCTTTTCTATAACATTAGCAAGTAATCGACAAGAAATTGATTATTTACTCATGCCAATCACACAATTTTTAAATTCGCAACTTAGATTTCTTTATTAATGAGTGCTAGTATCAAAATATGTTACTCACAGTCACGCTATTCCGTCGTCACTTCTTTCGCTTGTGTAAGCGATGCGCTGGCATTTACCTAAACTTCAGTAGCGTGATTTTGTGAAATGGCTCTTAACTTAGAATTATTTTATATTGTAATTTTTATAATTAAATTTATTAAAATAAAATCATTTTTTTTGCATCCTCCGATCGCTGCCCACGTAATTCAGTTCTAAAACTAATAAGCTAATATTTTTTCACTTTTATTAATAAGTTCTACAATAATAACAAACATTTTAAGAAAATATTAAATAAATATTATGGAAAAATATCTAATGGCTTGACTTTTCGAGCGCTCGAGATATACCATTCAGCTAGAGATCCGTGACATACAGACAAATTGAAAACTACAGGATTCTGTTTATCCTTTTGGATAAGGAACCCTAAAATGTATATATTCACCAGCACGATGGCAGTGTGGTCGTCCTCCGGAGCGAGCCGCACACACTTGCCGAGGAAGTGCACGTAGGCCGCCACGTGCCGCGGCACGCACTCCACGAGGCACGCCGCCCGGACGCACGCCACCACCTCTTCGCGGACTCCCTCCCAGTGCCGCAGGCCCCAAAGCAGGTCCAGCCATTCTCTACCACAACATATTTCATCTTTTCACTATACTTCTACAAATAGGGAAGAAGAGAGGATATAGAATGATCGTTAAGTAATTTTACTTCTAGAACTAGTGTAGTCAGTTCCAAACATATAAATGACCAATTTCAATTAATGTGCAAACAATCTGAAGCCATACTTACATTTGGCCGTATCAAAAATTGTAAAATGGTATATTCGTAATATACACAATATTTAACCACAGTATGAGAAGGGTACTGATGCATCTGTACAAGCACCTCTTATCAGAGAGACACAAATAATCCTTTAAAGTCAACAACTTACAAGAACTGCATGATTACTGTGCAGTTCTTACTTCCAACTACAATTTCTTTAACGCATTTAGTGAAGCGCTCGTAGCGAAGTTTGCTTAGCTGTTCTTAACCGCTCAGCTAAGTTAAGCAACGTCCGCCGTTACGCACGTTAAGTTGTCAGTCCCGGTTGTTGTCTTAGGATGGCAGTCGTTATAGCATGGTGGTAGGGAATTTCCCAGTTCGGATTCCGGAGAGGTCGCTCGACGCTGGATGCCATCTCCCGCGTCCGCGATCTCTCTGAGGAGGCGTGCTCCAGTGGCGGCGTGATGTTGGCGGTGTCTTTAGACATCGCCAACGCCTTCAACACGCTGCCCTGGACCACCATACTCGGTGGTCTGGATTACCACCGAGTGCCGCTGTACCTGCGCCGACTCGTCGGCGACTACCTCTCATATAGAGAGGTAGTCTTCCCGACGACGAATGGGGAGGGTCGGAGCCCCATGGCGCGCGGCGTCCCTCAGGGGTCTGTTTTAGGGCCCCTGCTGTGGAACATTGGATATGACTGGGCCCTCCGGGGTGCTGGCCTTCATGGCGTCGGCGTCGTTTGTTACGCTGACGACACGCTGGTCACCGCCAGGGGAGGTACCTACAGGGAGGCGGCAATCCTTGCCACGGCCGGAGTCGCGATGGTCGTGGCCAGGATCAGGAGGCTGGGTCTGGAGGTGGCGCTCCACAAGTCGGAGGCCATTTGTTTTCATGGTCCCCGCAGGGCGCCACCTGCAGACTCATCCATAGTGGTGGGAGGAACCTCCATCCCCGTCAGGACGACGTTGAAATATCTCGGCGTCGTCCTTGATAGCCGGTGGAAGTTCGAGGCGCACATGCGGCGGCTGTCCCCCAAATTGTTGGGGGCAGCCGGCGCACTGAGTCGCCTCCTCCCCAATATAAGGGGTGGAGAGGGCAGCTGCCGCCGCCTCTATACAGCGGTGGTCAGCTCCATGGCCCTATACGGAGCCCCCATATGGTCCGGGGGGCTCGATCGGCGGGAGACCGCCCTGCTGATTGCAGCCCAACGGACCATGGCTGTGAGAGTGTGCCGTCGGTATCGGACACTCTCACACGAGACGGCGTGCGGCCTCGCTGGCTTGCTCCCCTGGGACCTTGAGGCCGAAGTCTTGGCCTCGGTCTACCGCCGCAGAGTGCGAGCGCGGGAGCGGGACGAGCGACCGGCGCCGCGAGAGTTAGCGCATTGGCGCAACAACGCTAGGGCGTTGGCTCTCGCGAGGTGGGAGGGACGACTCCTCGATGGGTCCATTCAAAGGGGGAATAGTAGTCGACGGCTCCTCGATGCTATTCAGCCCGTTCTCCGCGAGTGGATCAATCGGAGACATGGGAGACTCTCGTTTAGGCTGACGCAGGTGCTCTCGGGACATGGTTGTTTCGGGAGTTACCTGCATCGCATCGCCAGACGAGAAGCCTCCCCGGCATGCCATCTGTGCGGCTGTGCAGTAGATACTGCCCAGCACGCACTGGAGGCATGCCCTGGAGAGGACGAACCGCGACAGGCTCTGGTCGCGGTCATTGGGACGGATCTCTCATTGCCGACCATCCTAGCCGGGATGGTCGCCGATGAGAGATGTTGGGAGGCAGTAGCCTCCTTCTGCGAAACTATTGTTTCGCGGAGGGAGGCGGCGGAGCGTGAGAGGGAGAGAGACCCTCTCTCTCTTCCGCTCCGGAGAGCGCGGACACGGGTGCGGGCTAATCGAGCCCGCACTCCGTCTCCGCTGAGAGGGCCTGGGCCGTCGGATGCGGGGGCATCCGGCACCCTTCAGAGATAGGTCCTCTCGCGATGTTGATGCCCCCTCCGTGTTCGGGGGGCATCACACGAGGTGGAGGGGTGTTCCTATTGACACCCCTCACCGAGGAGGGCCCGCCACTTTACAGCGGGCAGCGGTGTCGACGGGGGCTGTGGTAAGAATAATGCGGTCCCACGCCCCCCGTCATCAGTCGAAGACGCTGGAACACCGTGGGGTTTTGGACGGTATGGGCGCCTTTAGCCGAGTCCGTCATACCCCGTATGCCCCCCCTGCATACGGCAATGCGTAACAGCATTTCCCCACGCCAAAAAAAAAAAAAAAAAAAAAAAAAATGGTGGTAGGGAATTTTGCCAATGCTCGCCTGGCTAGCTACCACCCTCGAGTGAAAATACTGTCGCCACGCTATCCTTGAGAGCCAGTGATTCTAGGTTAGCCTGAACAACATATTCGACCACATCATCACTTAACACCAGGTGAGACAGTGGTCAAAGGCTAACCGATCAGGCATAAAAAATAATTTAAATTTGTATATATATTTTTAACAACCTGTAATTGTACAACTAGAGTACTAAAGTATATCAATCTTAGTATCTATACATTTGTATAGAATTTATCTAAGTAATTACAAACATAATCCACGGCCGAAACTACGCTACGCAAATATTATCCTGGTCTCGGCACCAAATTGTATAATGAAACCAACCAACCTATAATACTAAACCAATATGGTATAGCAATCCTGCTTACGGCGCCAAGTTGCAGTGAACCTATGCCAATTCAAACGGTAATAATAAAATCTAGCATCTTTGGTATGGATTACTAATATTTTTTATTTATTGAAGCCAATAATCCTGAAAAACTGTTACATTATACTATTTACTCCTTCTCTAAACAATATATGCACTCTAGGTAGAGATATACTCGTATATAACTGCAAACCTATGATGAAGAAGTACTACATTGGTTGAAATTTATACCCCGCCGCTCTTGTTATATACATTATATGAAAATTAAAACAATTTACTAACCCAAGACATAACAAAATATTTAATTGACATTGGAGAATCTGGTTCCCAAACTAGGCTCGTGACTGGCCAGGACTCTTTCATCAGTTTCTCCGGATATTTTTAAAGTGTAGGTAATTTACAATTATAGTAACAATACTTCTAACCCCTTGGCTACATAGAGTGAATATAAAAGTGCTTTAAGTCATCCTATTGTAAATTATTTTATTTTTGTGCGATAAAGTATAATCCCGAACAAAAGTAATAATGATATTGGGAATATTTCCATTTTTTTTTACGTTGTAACCATACAGTAAGTGTTATTTGGACTATCAGACAGACCAATGTCTTCAGGACTACTTGATATTAACTTACTCAGGGCTGACATCAGCAGTGTAGTCCATTTCAGTTGCATCTTCGGTCTCCACAAGAACCAGTTTCAAGCCCTGTAACAAAACATCTTCATGACCATTTCAAACGAATGCTAAATTTCATGTTATTATAAATTTCACTACAGCTCTTGCTACTAATAAGATACTACAACTGAAATAATCACATACAGTGTCTTAGGTTAATCGAGGGACATATTGGAGGAGGAGTCTCAGTATTCGATTTTCGTCATAAAATTTAAAAATACGTAATTATTTTTGACAGGACTGTCTCTTATGACAAATTCAACACGATCACCGAACGCGCTAAAAAAAACTTGCAAACAATGTGGTCAAGCGGCAAGAACGCGCTGTATTTCCATCCATTTGTATTGTCACCGGTGATGCACCCAACACCGACCGGACACACTACTACGCACTGCGTCCGCGCTGGCCTCCCTCGGGCTCCGTGAGTACACCGTAGCTTTCGCATGTCTATGCGCTTGGTAAAAACTATCCCGCGCCCAAGCGCTTCGCGTGTATAATACGTAAAAAAAACAGTAAATAATACATTACGTCACAGTTTTCAAACCTTGAATATTGGGACATGGTTCAAGCCTAAGCACACGCAATGATAGTGCGTAAGGAGTGATCAATTTATAACAGGAGATGTTACAAACCGCCGCATTCCTATCCACAATACAATGTTAAATGTATACCACCGATTACGAACATTCGGACAGTTCGCCGTGCCAAAAATACTAATGTAGCGTACCTAGACATATTTCCTTGTCGCAAGCCAGGTTTGAAGAATGAAGAGAAAATAGAGTTAAAGATAATCAACACGTGAAAATGGACTTGCAAATAGGTAAGTCAAGTCGAGTGTAAATGGTGTCCACACTTTACGAGATATTAAATATTTTTGTACCTCACAAGTTCGGAAAGGTGTTGTTTATAAATCGAAATCTGCGTGGAAATGTGCTTTTAATCCACTAGCGTGTTCTTGAATTTCTAACCTCTATAAACATTTTCAGAGTTTTAGTAATTTTGCTTTAATTTTTTACTATAATTCAACACACATTTACATTTTCCTCGCTGTCGTCAGAAAAAGTGAAAATTATGTGTTTCGCTCGGCAGCAAAGTTATTTTGCGTACGAGACGCATTTTTGAAACGTTCGGCACGTTGGTTCTAGCTTTATAAAGTCTAACCCTGATTTATTTAGATCTGGGATTTCTGGCCTACTCAAGACTTTACCAAGTCCAAACTACAGCGCCAGTTTGGACTTGGTAAAGTCTTGAGTAGGCTTCTAGATAAAACTGTTCAAAGGTTAAAAGGTATCGTCTTCCTGCTATTGAACAAGAGAATCAAAGATATTGTACAAGGTTTAAAAGATAGCGAGTTGATAGCTTGGTGGCTCTTGCGAGGTAGCATCTCATGTTTCTAGTCCTGTTCTGTAAATCAGCAAAAAGGATGGAAGCGATCGTCTATGTTAGTATTGACTATAGGGAGCTAATCAGCATTACTGTAAAGGATTACAAGGTTAAAAACTTCTACATATTCTGGTGTCAACTTGACTTATATTAGCATTCACTTATATAAATACAAAAATAATTTTGGGAAAAATGCGTTTGCCACTGCTGATGAGCAATAAAACGTTCTTATGCATGCTCTTCGGATGGTGTAATGCTCCTTTCATGATCCAACGAGCCAAACATACACATATATGGCGAGTGGTAGTACTGACCCTCATGGCGGAGGCCCTGGTGTGCGCGTGTGCGTGCGCCAGCCTGCTCATGTAGTAGTGCAGCACGGCCCGCGCGCCCTCCTCCGTCTCGTGCAGCGTCCGCCGCAGGTGCGCGCACAGCTCGCCCGCCTTGCCGTCCCCCCCACCCCCACCGCCCCCGCCCCCGCCCCCGCCCCCGCCCGCCGACAGGAACTCGCACAGGCACTGCACTGGGAGTACGCTGCGAACATACCATCATTCCATATTTGTTCCATAACAACAATCACATCTGGTTTTGGCATAGGTATTGAGTAAATCCATTGGAACTAGTAAAGTAAGGAAAGCGCGCTTGTAACCATAAAAAATATTCACAAGTTTCTGAGTCTATAGTGCTTTTTTACTGCATTTACAAACTACATCACCTCCTCTTCAATGAGGCTTCATGGAGGTGATGTAGTTTGTAAATGGAGTAAAAAAGCATTGATTCAGGCTGAATCAATAATTTTGCAAATATTGCTTTCGCCCTATTCTCCGTGTCTCCGCACTCTGCCTAACAGTGCTATAATGTTAGTTTGTAATGAATACTCAAAGTAAAGGTATTCATTACAAAGAGCCCTCGCCCGGCCGATACGTTCGCAATCGGAGGGATCAGTCGTCAGAAGAATTAAAAGATTTGATGTTAGGGTACATACTAATATCGTAGGGCTGGCCTCTTAGGACAGGGTTACAGCAGAGACAACGTCGGGTGAGTTAAAGCAACACTGCCTCACATATGACTCATTATGTAGATTTAATCTATAAAGGATGGACACCGTTTCTGGCGTAGCAGTACACAGCTCCAGCAGACATCAGCAGTACAGATCGAGCAGACAGCAGCAAATCTTTTGGAAATATTTGGCAGTGCATTCTCAGCCAGGTCCAGCAGTGAGCAGTACCTGTATTGGAGCCGGTTAGCAGCAGGCGAGAGAGTTCTCCTGGCAGCGCGGGGGTACCTGAGCTCGAGATGGTCCTGGCGCAGCAGCTGGTGCAGCCAGGGCATGGCGCGCCTTGTCCCGTGCCGCTCGACCAGCGCCAGCAGCAGCGCCGGCTGCCGACACAGCAGCTTGCCGAGCCGCAGCTGCGAGCTGACCGCCGCCAGCCCGTCCAGCACGTGCGCGGGCGGCTTGCGGGCCGGCCCCAGCGGCTCCAGGCTCGTCAACTAACGACAACACACTCTATGTTATGTAAGTACACACTACCAAACACTACCGACTAGGTCTATACGTGGCTGACAAGACCTATAATGATATATTTTATTTTATATAATTTCATTCGGTAATATTCTAATTATGAAATGAAATACAGACTTTTATGGGCATATTTTATTTACAAACTTCTTTAAGAAAATTAAAAAGTTAAATTAAAGCATTATTCTCCTAACAAAACAATGCTTTAAAACATTTGTTTTATTATTAAAGTACAATGTGTCCCGACCAAGGACACATTGTACTTTACAATTCAATTTAAGTACACATTATCTATTGTGAGCGCTGGTTCCGAGCCATAGACCAATAACAGACTTTTTCCATTTTGGCGCTATTTTGTACATACGAATTTGAGTAATATTTTCTTGCATATAAATTTGATTTAATGTAGCTACCTATAGCCATGAGATTAAATAAAGTAGTTTATGCAACTACATATAATTAGGTATTAAAACACTCGTGTAATCTTATTTTCAACTCGCCTGCGGCTCGTTTCAAAAAACTAAGCTTATGTTTTAATATCCTCTATTATATGACAGTTGCATAAATTACTATTAGAACATATGAAAAATTAGAATGTTTGATAACATATGTAAAATTAGAATGTTCTTTGATATACATATTAACAATATTAATTAAATTTCATCAAAATCGGTCAAACCGGTTTTGAGTTACACTCCAATAACTGAAAAGTCTTGATGATATTTGTTCAAAAGAACACAATATTGTCCGCATGGTACCGACTTCGGCAAGTTATTTCACATATTGTGTGAAATAACTTGTCGAATCGTGTTGAAGTCGTGCCTTTTTTTTAAATGATCATATTCTGTAAGTATCCCCTGGTTGCTTGTTACCAAAACACGTTCTTTAAATTATCTAGATAGAATAAAACGGCAGAGTCAGCCCTAAGTTCTGCTTGCAGTACTAATGAAATCTCAATTAAATAGCTTAAATTCTTTTTGAAGCGTTTGTAGCGAAGTATGCTTAAACGTTTTTAAATGTACAGAAGTTAAGAAACGTCCGCTGCTGTCATGACTGCGATGGGTGGCCGCTAGTGGCATTACTACGGAACTTCAGAGGGCACGTTTATCCATCGATTCCGGTTGTTGTCTTAGGATACCAGTCGTTATAGCATGGCGGACGGAACGCCCTCCTGGCTAGGACCACCCTCAAGTAGAAAATCTGTCGCCAAGCACCTAACGGCGTTTCCCGGTAGATGTCCTTGAGAGCTAGTAATTTTTGATAAGCCTGAACAACATCTTCTACCACATCATCACTTACCATCAGGACAGATAGTGGTCAAAATCAAGCCATAAATAAAACTAAAAATTAAAAAATCATCGAATTTCAACAATTTATATTTAAGCCAGTTTTTAAAGGAATAAATAAACTATTTTTTTATTTTTGTGACATGCACTGTGCCCATCACTCTGAGACATTGTTCAACTCATTAAACAATTTATTAAGTCTCATATGCTTGAATTTTCACCGGCTCCCATACCATTAGTGGGGGCCAACTTCCATCTCTTAATTCAGTCTTATTTTAACCTTACATTAACAATTTTAATTTGCACTACCACATGTCGCTATTGTAAACTTATATTAGAACTTCAACGTGAGAGCGGGCTGCATGCATTGGATCAAGACATTTGTGCGATAGAGATAGCGCTCATTGAACAGTATTGTTTCGTGACGGCCGTGGTACGAATCTTAGTATCAATATTCTAAGTTTGAAATAATGATGAAGGTTTTCCATAATAGTTTCTAAAAGGTGGGAGTTTGGCCCCTGCTTATCGATAGAAATAGGTATGGTGGCAGTACTTCCCGACAAAATAGCACAAAGAGCTTTACTCCTACTATAACCCTGTATACTGCTACTATATAGCTGTAACGCCAGACTTAGTTTATGTGTACGTTAGTTCCATATTTTTCTTTTTTTTTTAATGTAATTTAGGCGGAACAAGCCCAAGTCCCACCTGATATTAAGTGGACTAACCTCTGCCTATAACAGACACATTTCGTCAACGACGAATTGCACTGTGCCCCTCACACTGAGACGTACAGTTGTTAGGTCTCATGTGCCTGAAATTTCACTGGCTCTAAAGGATTGCTGCCGGAACACACCGTTATGTGCTTGGCGACAGATTTTCTACTAATATAAGGTATAAGTGGTAGGTAAATATCTTGCTTCACTATCATCATCACCATCAACACTATAACGTCTACCGTTGTACAAATGCCTCCCACATAAGTGGAGGGGGTTTTCAATAATCTCCAAGCTTTGCAGGCGTCTTGGGGATCACAGTTTAAGATAGCATCTTAAGCTGCCATACTACCCACGTTCTGGTATCACTTCATTATCAGTTCAGATTCACTATAGCAGTAGTTTTCGTGACCGTAGCAAGTCAAAAGCTCAGATTCCGATAAGCACCGTTAGGTGCTAGTCGACAGATTTTCTACTTGATTCTACTTGATTGGTCGCTAGCCAGGCGGGCATTCGCAAAATGCCCTAACACCATGCGGTGAAGCTCAAGCCCGCGGCGGGTTTCGAACCATGTACCTGCTGCGCGGCAGTCCATAGCCAATGCCACTGAGCCATCATTGCTTCCTGGCTTAACTGTCGAACAGTTGATCTTGTCTTCAAGAAATAAGACACAGTAGTAGTGTGGATACTTTCATAAATACCTGATTGAGAGCAAAGTATACCTGACTAAGAAGTCGCGAGGTGTGTTCAGTAACTGGCAGCTTGGAGTTGCTGGCAGCCGCCAAGTGAGTTTCGAGCTGCAAAATGGCGGCGCGTTCGGCTTCGGCGCGTTCCGCTTCCGCTGCTGTACTCGTGTTCCATTCCAGGCTTGGACGACTGTACAATGTTTTTTTTATTAATTTTTAATGGATATCTGTTCCACAAAGACGCGCCAACTTTATATACGTTATTATTTTGTTTGTGTGTTATATGTAGTTAAGCACTGCATAGAAAATAATAAATACCCATGAGAACACTTTACTATGACACCTGGATAATGTTACATTTAATTATAACAAATATTTATAAAAACATTTACAAAATATAAAAATATATCTAGTGAAAAATAGAAAGAATTTTCGACGCGTTTCGATTCTACACGAAGCATCCTCAGGAGGTCTTGACTCTACGAGCGCACGATCCAGAAACAAAAACATTTCTCAATCGTGCGCTCGTAGAGTCAAGACCTCCTGAGGATGCTTCGTGTAGAATCGAAACGCGTCGAAAATTCTTCCGGTTTGGCGGTTTAACAGGAAATTGTCACTAGATATATTTTTTAAGTGTTTTATTAAAATATTAATTTGATGTTTTCTTAAAATATTTGTTATTAAATATGGATTACGCAAAGTAACGCCTGAATCTATTCACTATTCATTAACGTTATATTTATTTGTCATATTATATATTAAGTGAGACTGGTACATTGCCATTCACGTCTAAATATATTAGGCAGAATATCTGATACTATGGTTGTTCGATACCAATACAAATATTAAATCTATTTTATTTATATGTTATTGTGACAGTACAAGCTCGAGGTCTACCTGATGTTAAGCGGACTAACCTCTGCCTATAACAGATGCATTTCGTCACAAGTCACGAATTGCACTGCGCCCGTCACCTTGAAACATATTTGTTAAGTGTCTTGTGCCTGTAATTACACTGGCTCTCAAGGACTGCTGCCGGAACACACCGTTAGGTGCTTGGCGAAAGATTTTCTACTTGAGGGTGGTCGCTAGCCAGGCATTCGCAAAATGCCCTTCCACCATGCGGGGAAGCTCAAGTTCTGGGCGGGATTCGAACCATGGATCTGCTGCGCGGCAGTCCATAGCCAATGCCACCGAGCCATCACTGCTTCAAAATGCGACGGGGTAAAGGCGTGTGGTGGTTGGAGACTTTGTGTGAGTCTGAACGGGAGAGTAGAGTAGAGTAGAGTGTAGTGTGGACATACTTGGTGATGCAGGTCTCGATGAGCGCCCGCAGCGTGGGGTAGGTGGTGGCGGCTCTCTCCGCGAAGTGCTGCGGGTTGTGTGCCGCCAGCAGCACCAGCACCACCCACGCGCGCCAGTACAGCGACGTGATGCCCAGCGCCGGCGCCAAGTACCTGTTGCAACAATCAATAATTCACAATCACATTACTATCGACATCTTATCTTATATACGCTCGTAGCGAAGTTTACTTAGCTATTCTCAACCGATCAGCAAAATTAAGCAACGTCGCGCGCGGTTATGAGTTGGATGGGTGATCGCTAGTGATATTACTACTGAGTGTGCACGAGCTTCGGAGGACACGTTAAGCCGTCGGTCCCGGTTGTACCATGGTGGTAGGGCATTTTGCGAATGCCCGCCTGGCTAGCTACCACCCTCAAGTAGAAAATCTGTCGCCAAGCACTGAACGGTGTGTTCCGGCAGCTGTCCTTGAGAGCCAGTACTTCTAGGTTAGCCTGAACAACATCTTTAACCACATCATCACTTACCATCAGGTGAGATAGTGGTCAAACGCTAACCTATCAGGCATAAAAATGAAAAAAAAAACCTTCCAATCGTGCGGGCTCGTGCTGTCTTCACTACAGTTATTACTTAGATGTGTGACCGCTAGTGGTAAAGTTGAATTCGAGTAAATCGGTTCAACACTACATGTACAGGGTTGTTGGTGAAATGCTAACTACCTCTTAGGGTAGACTTCTAGCAGAAGTCCTAACAAACACTTTGAGATGTTTTTTTTTTGAGCTTGTTTGTTGTTGGTTGTTTGTTATGTGTATTTGACGGAATAAGCACGAGGATATCTTGTGTCTGTAATTTAATATTTACTATTACTTAGCTCGATGTAAACATTCAAAACTCTATCCAAAGGGAGAGCAGCGCGGTCCAGTGTTGTCGCGGCGGACGCTCTTGGCTCGGAGAGACTCAAAACTTAAAACAATAAGTTTTTCTAGTACTGTCTGACAGTTTAAAGTTCTCGTAGTAAAAGACAATGCCTACTCCGAGCTTCACGACAGCTGACATCAGGTGGTCCTCGTGCTTATTCTGTTTTATTTGACAGAATAAGCACGAGGACCACCAAAACAAACAAAAGTATACAAAATTATTTATATCTCAAAATGTTTGCTAGGACTAGCAGAAGTCAACCCTAAGAGGTTGTTAGCATTTTAACAAGTATAAAGACAGTGATTTTTTGGATGACATAATTACAGATTATTAACAAAACGCACTGCGTACGTAAAACAATTCCACGCAGAACACGTTCGAACCTGTCGTAACAAGGCGGATTGAAGAGGCTGAAGTGCGCGGTTATCAAAAAGAAAACCCGCTATCTTCTTATAATTTTTAACAAAACTGATAGCGATTTCATGTTCACACTTATACGCAGCCCGAAATTGATGGAGTTTCAGAATTTATCAGCGTCTGAAGTGTTTGTACTAGATCTTCAATTTGTCCGCCTGGGAGAGAGCAGAGCCAGCGGAGGGGCAGAGCCTCTGCAGTTCCATTTCAAATAAAGAGATAGTCTACTGCATATCTTTCACTATACTACTACTCACATCATTACTCATTACTCTTACTCACACACTCTCCACCTTCCTGACTCACCATTACATAAGCCTAAACTTACAACTACAAACTCACATACTTTCACATTCTAATATACACATACATACACTGTCTCACACTCTACATATACAAAAAAACATAAATATACTTAACCTTATATAAAAATATAACACACATATATACTTACTTATATATACTTATATTATATTGTATACCTTAATTTATAGTATTCTTTGATTGTAACTAGCATTTTTTGACATAAAAATTTTAATAGTTATGTAATTCATTACTTAATCACAATTACCTTAATACGGAAGAGCGAGACCCTCTAACACAGTTATGTCAATACTTAAAAGAGAGTCTCAAACATATAAAATATAAATTAGATTAAGTTTACCGAAATAAATATTGTGTATTAGTATACTGCAATGACATTACTGACCCTGGCGGCAGAGTGATATTGTCAGGCGGGTTGAACTGGCACAGCTGGAAGATGTAGTCTGCTATCTCCAGCTTGTCCACCTGGAGAGGCAGGTCTTCAGCTGGCAAGGCACAGGCGCGACGCACCAGCTGATCTAACAGGTCAAACACTTCTGCTGGGGAGATCGGGATTTCCTACAAAATTTATTAAATACTTTATAAATATGCCTATAAATATACTGTCAGGTATTGTTCGAGGAAAACTTTATGAGTTCTGACTCCATATCACTTGCCTAGCACGTATTCAAAATACATACGTTGTTTTAGCTACTGGTTTTTTTTTAATAGTGACGGAACTAACTCGATGCCCGCCTGATGTTAAGCGGACTAACCTCTGCCTATAACCTCTGCATATAAGATGCATTTCATCACAAGTGACGAATTGCACTGCGCCCGTCACCTTGAGACATAGTTATTAAGTTTCATGTGCCTGTAATTTCACTGGCTCTCAAGGACTGCTGCCGGGATACACCGTTAGGTGCTTGGCGACAGATTTTCTACTTGAGGGTGATCGCTAGCCAGGCGGGCATTCGCAAAATACCCTTCCACCTTGCGGTGAAGCTCAAGCCCGTGGCGGGATTCGAACCAATGACCTGCTGCGCGGCAGTACATAGCCAAAGCCACTGAGCCATCGCTGCTTCAAAACTGTCTGTAGGTCACGTGGATTCATGGTTTATAGAGTTTTGATCAATGTTTAGTATGTTGAAATTCCAGTACAACCTACATATCTTAGCAGACCCTTTCGACTCACGAGGTGATAGCTCCTACCTTCAACTTCGCTAAGATTGACTAATGGTTTTTTTTTTTTTTTTTTTTTTTTATGCCTGATAGGTTAGCCTTTGACCACTATCTCACCTGATGGTAAGTGATGATGTGGTCGAAGATGTTGTTCAGGCTAACCTAGAAGTACTGGCTCTCAAGGACAGCTGACGGAACACACCGTTAGGTGCTTGGCGACAGACTTTCTACTTGAGGGTGGTAGCTAGCCAGGCGGGCATTCGCAAAATGCCCTACCACCATGCCAATTAAATTAAGGTTTTACATTTAATTGGCTTTTTATGGCTGATAGGTTAGCCTTTGACCACTATCTCACCCGTTGGTGAAAGTGATGATGTGGTAGAAGATGTTGTTCAGGCTAACCTAGAATTATTGGCTCTCAAGGACAGCTGCCGTAACACACTGTTAGATGATTGGCGACAGATTTTCTTTGAGGGTGGTAGCTAGCCAGGCGGGAATTTGCAAAATGCCCCGCCATCATGCTTTACCGACTGCCATTCTAAGACCACAACCGGGACCGACGGCTTAACGTGCCCTCCGAAGCACGGAAACGCTCAGTAGTAATGTCACAATCAAATGAACAAAAAGAAAACATTACATTTGCAGTATAACCATCCTCGTTGTTTGCAATGTTTTACCTTTAATAGACATGGGGTAACAGAAACCAAAGGGTGATTAAACAAATGCCATACCTTGGAGAGTCCAATGAAGATGATCCTGAGCAGGTTGTTCTGCGGCAGAGGAGCTTCGCAGCAGAGGCGATGTATGAGCGCGCGCTCCGACTCCGGCGGCCAGTTGTCCACCTTACTGTACGTCTCCATCGGCTCCACGAACATTATCTGTTCAATCAGCAAATGTAGCGGTTACTGCACGCTCTATGGAAATACGCCTACTTTGTTTTTGTCACACATCTGCATTTTAACGAACAGTCAAAAACTACAAATATACGATAGGAAAAATTTAAATCATGTGCGGTATTCGAACCCGCGTCCATCCACCCCTTTAGCCGGGGTACGCTAAGGAACGATAGGAAAAATCTGAGTTATGACGTCATTGTCATGTTAGCTAAATTGGTTAGAGCATACCCCGGCTAAAGGGGTGGATGGACGCGGGTTCGAATACCGCACATGACTTAATTTTTTCCTAGTTGTAATTTTGTAATGTAATCCTCATAGCAAGCGTTATCGCAAACATAACAATATTACAAGTTACAAACTATCTTAGTATAGAAATTTTTTAGATGGAAAAAGATAACTTCCAGCGGGACTTGAACCCGCAACCTCCAGAATACCATCCTGTTGCATTACCAATTATGCTATGGAAGCCTTTTATAAAAATATATTTGTAATCCACTCAATGAGTTCTACCCCGTGGGGTGCCGGATTAGAATTGCACCTCCCCATATCATCCTGGCGGTGTCGTAAGAGGCGACTAATGGAAAAATACTGAAAGGTGAGCAGCAGCGCCTTCTAAAGAACTGCCATCTTACACTGCGATCCCCAAGCCGCCTGCCAAGCGTGGGGATTATGGCAAATACCCCTTTAATAGGGGAGGCTGTGTTCAGCAGTGGACGATTCGGCTGATACAGTACAATGAGTTCTAAACGATAACACCCTATAGGTTGGGGTGCGAAAACTTTATGAAAAGTTGTTTTTCCACCTGCATATGTATCTGGGACCTTCATGTCAAATCATTTTATTGAACTTACGGGGCAACATTCTTACATAAATCGGAATGTCCATCGTTGAACGAAGCTATCCCTTAATGGGGGGATTTTCCATAACCTCTACGCTTGGCAGGCGCGTCATGGTGATCGCAGGCAATGGTGACTGGTAAATCTGAATGCCACCTTTTTATTATGTATAAACGCAACCGTAATAACAACTACCCTCGTCCTATCCTAAAAAATTCCTTTGCTATCTTGGGGGTAGAAAAATCTAGCCATTGACGTCTGGCGTGCATAAAAACGAGTTGAGCTCCGTGTAACTCCTCGCTAAATATTGTAAAACCCAACGTATCAACAATCAGCCACGATCCTCGCGCACGGAAAATCAACCCAAAACATCAGCAAAGGAATCATCATCAGGAAAAAGGACATTGCCGACGCGTCGCAATACATCCAGCACGCGGGGCTAGTTTCGACCCAAGTAGCCTTCGTATGTTCTATTTTTCCCAACCAGTGACAATTTCTCAAAAGGCGCAACCTCTCGGTTTATTTCTTATAGTGGCATCTTACGACACCCCTATATATCTGAGGATACAATTCTAACCCGGCACCTAAGGCATTCTACATGAAATATCTTAATTATAGTATTGACTCCGTTTTGCTTTTAGTGTAGAGAACTGGTAATAAGTATGTAGTATATATACAGGGTTATTGGTAAAATGCTAACAACCTCAAACTCAAAATATTTCTTAGGACTAGCAGAAGTCAGCCCAAAGACTTCTGCTAGTCCTAAGAAATATTTTGAGTTTTTTTGTTTTGTAAAATAAAAAAGTTTTTTTTTTTAATTCCTACTCTGAGCCAAGAGCGCCCGCCGCGGCAACACTGGACCGCGCCGCGCTCACTTTGAACAGAGTTTTGAATATTTACATCGAGCAAAGTAATAAAAATATGAAATAATACATTACAAGTACAAGAGATTTTTGAAATCAGGTGGTCTTCGTCCTTATTCAGAAAAAATAAACAAAAAAAAAACCTCAACAAAAAATATCCAAAACTTTGTTAGGAATAGCAGAAGTCAACCCTAAGAGGTTGTTAGCATTTTGCCAATAACCCTGTAAGTATATATATAAAAAGGGTGGATGTTTGTGTGTGTGTGTACTCGCCTTGTTGAGCGCGTGCAGGTAGTCATGCCTGGAGGGCCTGTAGCAGGGCACGGCCGTCTCCAGCAGCCAGGCGAGCGCCGCGCCCTGCAGCCCCCCCAGCGCCGCCAGCGCCGCGCGGCCCTCCCCCCCGCCCCGCGCGTGCGCCGCGCTGCCCCCGCACACCATCGCGCAGCATGCTGCACAACAACGCACTCACACATCTACCCACGACACGACACGCCTCATTCTTACTACTGCTTCATAGGTTAGCCTTTGACCACTATCTCACCTGATGGTAAGTGATGATGTGGTCCAAGATGTTGTTCAGGCTAACCTACACTTACTGGTTCTCAAGGAGAGCTGCTGGAACACACCGTTCGGTATTTACCGACAGATTTTCTACTTGAGGGTGATAGCTAGCCAGGCGGGCATTCGCAAAATGCCCTACCACCATGCTATAATGACTGCCAACCTAAGACGACAACCGGGACCGACGGCTTAACGTGCCCTCCGAAGCACGGAAACGCTCAGTAGTAATGTCACTACCGGTCACCCATCCAACTCATGACCGCGGCGGACGTAGCTTAACTTTGCTGATCAGTTAAGAACAGCTAAACAAACTTCGCTACGAGCGCTTCAAATTATGATTATCTTCGCTGTAGTGTGAAATACCTACGAAGGTACTTACTTTTGCATGGTAGTAGGGCATTTTGCGAATGCCAACCTGGCTAACTACCACCCTCAAGTAGAAAATCTGTCGCCAAGTACCTAACGGTGTGTTCCAGCAGCTGTCCTTGAGAACCAATAAGTCTAGGTTAGCCTGAACAACATCTTCGACCACACCATCACTTAGCATCAGGTGAGATAGTGGTTAAAGGGTAGCCTATCAGCAATAAAAATAAAGAAGGATACCAAACTGCATTAGTTAAGGAAACTAACAGCACTTTATTTTTTTTTATAGTTTTATTCCGAATAGACACGCATTTGACCGCAGTCTCACCTGCACTTCCCATACAAACTTAGTCTCATCATGTTTTAAATACCAAGTATTCAAACTCGGTAAACAACTTACATACACCAGAGGACTTCTTCTGTATGTCCACAAAAAAAAAATATGGAAATCGAACTCATGACCTCCTTATGCCTAGATTTGACACTGTCACCGAAGTAGAAGTAATGTAATAACTTTTAATGAATTAAAACCTTAGAAATCTGTTAGTCTAAAAATGTGCCTTTCCTTAAACGTGATTGTTTATATATGTGTGCGTGCATGTGAACTCTACACACGTTCACACTAACGAACCAATGATATAGTCGGGGTTGTATGAGTTTATTGAAACTATATGCGAGTAAACAGAGCATTTTCAATTTATTCGGGTAATTTATCCCTACAAAGTTAAGTTAGTACCTAACTGCAAATTATATGCGAGTAAACAGAGCATTTTCAATTTAATTGGATAATTTATCCCTACTTTTTTTTATGTCTGATAGGTTAATTTTTGAGCACTATCTCACCTGATGGTAAGTGATGATGTGGTCGAAGATGTTGTTCAGGCTAACCTAGAAGTTAGTACCTAACTGCAAATTATATGCGAGTAAACAGAGCATTTTCAATTTAACCGGGTAATACAGATTTGTAACATCAAAGAGGTTTATATGTTATCAACCATCATACATTAGCCGCGGGCAATAATAAAATAACTTAGTATAGGAAAATAGCGATTCTATTTTCCTTAATTTTCGTATGTAGTTTGTATCGCATTTGTGCAATACATTTTCCTCGCAAGGGTGTTGAAAAAGTGAGCAACTTGCTCATTATACACTCGGCTGATTACGTAGTTCAATGACTAACGAACCAATGATATAGTCGAGGTTGTATGTATTGCGTCTATACATTATTTTGTATGAAAGGGTAAATACATTGGGGCATGCATTTGTAGACTGAAAAATCTCTAAGATAACAGAACTTTGGTAAATTAATAAAACTACTATATTGTAAAATACCACAATATCAAAGATGTTATAAAAATTAACATAGTGTTGATAAGTTTTACAGAAAAATACGGGATCATGGTAATGAATAGATTCAGGCGTTACTTTGAGGAAACCCATATTTAATAATAACAAATATTTTTAATTTTTTTTATGAAATATTAAATTAATATTTTAATAAAACACTTAATATATTTATAGTAATAAGCCGACGTGACGTCACAAACGCCACGCAGCCAAACTGTAAGAATTTTCGACGCGTTGCGCTTCTACACGAAGCATCCTGGAGGGAGCACCAGGAGGTCTTGACTGTACGAGCGCATGATCGAGAAAACAAAAAAAATGTTTTTTATATTTATTTTCACTTTAACTTTCTTATATTTTTTAAGTGTTTTATTAAAATATTAATTTAATGTTTTCTTAAAATATTTGAAAAATATTTGTTATTATTAAATACGGGATCATACTCTTGGACAAACTTAATAAATACTTAATTAATAACTCTTACATAAATCCTACTATAGTTTCGACCACACCCTCTTCGTTTTTCGTTTCGTCGTTCATTCGTCTAAGGAAGTACTGCCACCGTACATATTTCTACAATTATTAAGCATTAATGTTCACATTAATGTATTCCGGCTTGAAGGGTATGGTTGCTGGTGAAATTACAGGCAAAATTAAACAACTTTGGCTCAGGGTAGACGGTTACAGTGCAGTTCGTCACTTGAGATGCATCTGTTATAGGCATAGGTTACCAGTTAACACGAGGCCTCGTGCTTGTACCTTCACAATCATATAAAAAACCCCGTATGTATTATGTAAAACCACTAAAGGGTAGCAATAGTGTATAGTCCCTCACCGAGCAGGTCCGCGATCGCTAGGAAGGCCCGGTCCCGGAGGTCGGGCGGGGGCTCGTGCGGCGGGGGGGCGGCCAGGGCCCGCGCCAGCGCCGCGGCCGCCCCCGCGCCCCCCTCCCGCGCGCCCCGCACCGCCTCGCGGGTCAGCGCGCGCAGCGGCCGCAGGTACTCCTCCGGACGGAGCAGCAGCTCCTGTAATGTACGCGGGGGTGGCGAGAATTAGTGAGCTGTGCCGCGTCTCCACCTCCACGCGATAAACAATATGAGGGAAAAAAGGTTGGTTATATTTGCTGTCTACCTTGTACCATGTATATTAAACATTTCATGACCACATAGCAAAGGAGTCTTTTAGGCGGCTTGGCTTAATCCTGAGAAACACACGAGACTATAAAAATGATGATATTATCAGGATAATGTTCAATTCACTTGTGCGATCTAAGCTTGAAAGCAGTGCATGCGTTTGGAATCCTCATGAAACAACCTATGCGCTGCTGTTGGAGATGGTACAGAAGGCTTTCTTAAGGACCTTGTACAAGCGGCAGTATGGTTACTACCCTTATTTGTATCCCACCAGTTTTTTTGTTGGGTTGCTTGGTTTATAACTCTCTCGAAATCCGCCGGAAAAACGAACAAATCGTTACTGTTTGTAAGATTTTAAGGGGAATCATAGATGCACCGAGCCTGAGTGACGAGCTGTGTCGACTTTATACTCCCGACAGGTATCTGAGAAACAGAAGGCACCGACTTTTTGCGGTACCTAATTTCAGCACCGTGGCCCATAAAAACTCTCCAATACCACGTACCCTCTCGGCACTCAACAATCTATTGGAGACCTACCCTGAAAGTGATTTGTTTGCGGATGAATGGAAGGTTATATTGTTTGTACGTCGAAGGTTTTGTGAACGTAATGTTTGAGTGGATGAGTGAGTGGGTCTGCGTGAGGTTTCACTTGTATTAATGCTTCATTGCCATTGTATAATCGTGTTTTTAATTTATTTTCATTAATGTATAAATATAATGTAATATATGGCATAATATTTGTAAAATTTAATTTATGATGAATTATATTGAATGTGTGCATGTTTAATTAATGTAATTGGTATACCGTTTTAATTAGACCAATATCACACAAAACGAAGGAGTAGTAATCTACTACAATAATCAACTCTCTATGACCTATAAGGAACCTCAGATCTGTGACGCGAATTGTTTGTTACTGTACTTGAACTCGGAAACTTGCATCGTCGGTGTTTACCGTCCTTCCGCTCAACGTGACGTAACTAAATTTCTTGATTCGCTGGATTCTATCCTACTGAAATTAGACAAATATAAAAATATAATCCTTTGTGGAGATATTAATATTGACATAGTTACAACGACCTTGGACAAGCGCGCTTCAGAATACCTAAATATCTTAGCTAGTCATTGCTTACTCCCAGGACACACTGTCGTTACACATGACCAGACTTGTCTCGACCATATGATGCTCAAAACAAAACAAGAAGCCTCTTGTATTGTTATAGAAGCGTCAGTCACGGATCACGAATGCGTTGCCCTTTCTCTAGAATTAAAATCCCAAATATGCTACTTAAACAAACTAACTACTCGTGTCGATTACGATCACCTAGATGTTGCCATTAAGGAAATTAACTTCCATTCAGTATTAAGCTTCAGTGATGTAAACGAGGCCTCAGATTTCCTAGTAAATACCTTGACTGCTGCTATTAAACAAAATACTAAGGTTCTCAAAACCCCAAAACGAAAAATAATAATCAAGCCATGGATTACTAAAGCTCTCCTTCGTTGCATGCGAAATAGAGATAACTTATATAAAAAACTGAAAAAAGACTCCAAGAATGAGATATTGAAGCTAACATATAAACGCTATAGAAATTTTTGTAATGCACAACTAAAAAAAGCTAAGAGGAATTTTGAAAGACAGGAACTTGACAACGCCAAAAATGATAAGAAAAATCTATGGTGTGCTAACAAAATATAACTAGTCAAAGAAAAGTTGTTGACCACTCAACGTGCTTGTTGTCCGCTACGGATCCAATTGGAGACATTAATAAGGTTAATTGTTTCTTTGCGAATGTGGGAAGAAAACTAGCAGAAGCCAAAATATTAAGTGCACCCTTGAGTTCTGTAACTGAACCTCACCTATCCTTAGCACCACAAATTCATTTTCTTTACTTCCCACAGCTGAAAACGAAGTACATCAATTGCTCACTAGACTAAAAGATAATGGTAGTGTTGGAGTTGACCAAATATCTGGTAAAATAATCAAAAGGTCCTTACCCCTTCTGGTTTCTCCATTAACCCACATCTGTAATTTAGTCTTTAGTACTGGTGTTTTCCCCCGATCGTTCAAAACTGCTCTCATTAAGCCCATCCATAAAGATGAAGAAAGAGACTGTGCCAACAACTTTCGGCCTATTTCTTTACTGCCAACTCTTTCTAAAATACCGGAGCGTCTTATTAACAAGCGTTTGACTAACTTCTTGGAATCCCATAATCTTCTTTCCAACTCTCAATACGGCTTTCGTTCTGGTCTGTCTACGAATCATGCTGTTGATGAGCTTGTTAACTCAGTTATTACAAATTTAGATGGTAAAAAGAAATGTGTAGTAGTGTTTCTTGATCACACTATAGATATAAATTTTAAACCCCACATTGATGTTCTTGTCTCTCGTACGCGTAAACTCATATATATTTTTAAATCTTTAAGGCAAATTGCTGACCGTGACATAATTAAAATGGTATATAGTGCCCTCTGTCAACCTATTATGGAATACTGCATCACCTCTTGGGAGGCGCCGCTAAGACTTATCTAATCAGGCTGGAAAGGGCACAACGAGCCGTCCTCAAAGTTGGTGCTGGGCTCCCTTACCGATTTCCTACCACTCAACTTTACAAAGATTGGAACGTTCTCACGGTAAGGCAGAACTTTGTATTGAGAACCATTCTCAAACAACACTCTCTCTCTGGATACGAGCCGGATCTTTTAAACGTTAAACGCCGCACAGGTACCGTTTGTCCTACGAATAAGTTTTGTACCTACCATGCTATCCCATAATTTCTTCTGTTTCCTTGGTCCATACTTATACAACAAATTTAAAGTATAAGTATGGACAAAATAAATGTGTACAATGGGTAAATTTAGAAATATACCCATTACATAGTTATAGTTGCAACAAAAAATAACGACCTTGTTAAAACCCTCGATTATGAAACAACAGAAAATACTTGAAGTTCTAAATTGATCATAATTGTCGATACCGTAAATCAAATAGACTCATCAAAATTACTCATAAAATCTTCTATCATGGAAGTGTTGATTAAAACTCCTGATAACAGATGCTATTTAAAAAATAAAAATAAAAAACCGTCCTCTCTCACTGTCTCATTAACTCTTTTCAACACTCTACACTCACATGATCCCCTCACATACAGACACACTTTAAAACAAAATACACACATTCAAACATAAATTATATGTAGTAATATTAGAATACTCACTCCTTATTGTTCTTTCCGTTATCTATTTCCATAAATGCACTTTTCACTTTTTCACCTATAATCTGCGGATCGGGGGCCCTGGTGACTTGTAATACAGGTTTTTAAACCTAACTCTGGCACCAGTCTCTCACAACACAGGTATACGTGTAATACGTGTAAATATAAGTATCACATAATCTTTAACAAATTAAGATACCTTTGTGGAGAGCAAAAAAAAAAAATATTACATATATAAATAAAATAAAAAAAATGTCAGACTGCTGTGAGACCTGATCAGAACGACGCTTAGGGCTGCGGCCTCGTGATCTTTTGATTTAGATTTACTTTGTCACGATGAGTCTTTCCAGGTTATCGACCTCTGTGTTTGATTTGTGTGACCAAAATACTGCAACACTCTGTGGAAACATACCAAGTAAGTGTCGGCCATGGCCGTGGGCACGAGCTGCGGCTGCGCCTGTATGAGCGCGGCGAGCACCGCCATGTTGTTCGGCGAGCGAACGTTCGACAGCTCGTTGTAGATCGTGTGCGTCACCACGCTGCGGAGGAGGGCCGGGCTCTCCGACACCATCTCTCTGGGGAACACACGTATAATAATATCAATACAAGGCATCATATATCTGTGGAGGCTTGTTAATGGCTTTATTTAATTAAGTTATTAAACCTTTTTGTAATGATGGCTGTAAGCCCTCCAAAAAAATGTAAAATAAAAAAAATAAAAATCATAACGTGGGAGCGAAATCGGTGTTTTATTGTTAAACTGATCTTATTGTACCTTGCCATTGGACAAGTGATATGGTTTAAAGTTAAGGGAAGTATATTCAAGATAGCGCTTTCCAAACAAATGTAGTGATCAATTGCATCCTAGCTCTGAGTTACTGGCAATAGTAGAACACCAATAGTATACTTAAGGGAAACGTGACCTGCCTTGCATGGTCATATATTTCTGCGATATTGTTTTTTCGCAGATGATCCTCTCTGATTTTTAAAATACAGAAAAGATATAATATTTTTAAAGAAAAGATAATTCAAGTAAATAATGTGTTATCTATGATCTTTAAATGGTTCGACGCTAATAATCTTCTCTTAAATTCAAAAAATACCAAATGTTTTAAGTTTTCTTAACCAAATGTTGGCCCATATAAAATCTCTAATGACAATGCGACAGTCTTCCTGAGACTCAAAATAGATACAACGTTACAGGGGGATCCACATATACATGATCTCTCCGGAAGACTTAGCTCTGCTGCATATGCAGACAGTTAGCTACCGCTAGGCTAGTTTATTTCGCATACTTCCACAGTATTCTGCCGTATAGTGAATTGCTGTGGGGAGCTGCTACTGAGATAGAGACAATCTTTATCTTACAAAAGCGTGTAGATAGAGCCATATATGAAATGGATCCTAGGGAATCTCTGAGGCATCTTTTTAAAGAAATTTATATTTTAACTTTACCAAGACTGTATATATTATAATATTATGGTTCCTTCGTAAAAATTTGGCTAAATTTTAATTAAACAATGACACTTAAGATTACACAAAAAGAAAAAAGATAAAATAGTGGTGCCAGACTTTAGATTTATTAAATACACAATAAAAGGTCCTTCTTAGGTTATTGTTTGCGGTTTTATTATAAAGTTCCCTAACATATTACAACGCTCACAGAAGTAAAATTCAAGTTGTACGTGGAAACATTTTGATCACGATATCGTATTAGACAGTTTGTCATTACCTTATCGACAAAAATGTTTGAATAATTCCGCCTCTGCCAAGCTATCGCCTGTCACCTACGTAATTAAAAAATCTTGGCCGTTCTTCTCGCAGTGACACTATATTTTTTTGCTGAACCTAGCGGTACCTTATTGAATATTTCAATATTAAAAATTGTAATTGACCTTCATAAGCGCGTCGTAGACTTCTAAACTGATTAAATTATTATAGTAAGGGTAGGCGACATCATTATAAGAGTTAAAGACTATTTCCTATACTACAATTAGAGCATAAAATTCGCGAATGTCCAGCCAGTTACGATGGCCGAGCGGTTAAAGCACTCGGTGCATAAAGCCAGGGGACGCAGCCTGGCTTGGAATCCAGCTCGAGACGCCAATATTGTGCTCTAAAAATGTGATGATTGCTTAGTATGCAATAGTGGTTGAAATCATATATTACAAATACCAACAGTATACCTAAGAGATGGAGAGCTGCATACCTGAGACAAGCCTGGTATGCAGCTTGTAACGGCTTGGTCTTCAACCGCATCCTAGCCAGCTGCGCCAGGACTTCGTGATCTCTGGCGGCGGTGGGACCGATAGCTTCGCAGTTGGCGCAGACATAGGCGAGCAGTTCTTGTCCGACGCGCCACAACTTTCCAGAGTTCAGCCACGCTTCCAGGCGCGACGCTGATATCATGCGGATCTGCACAGTAAAACCAAGACTCATAAGCAATCATTTTTTAACAGCTGATAGGCTATCCTTGGACTACCATCGCATTTAATGGTAAGTGACGATGAAGCTATTACCACTGGGCTATACAGGGTTATCGGTAAAATGCTAACAACTTTGAGAAGGTTTTTTATTTTATTTTTGTGTTTGTTTATTTGACGGAATAAGCACGAGGACCACCTGTTGTTAAAAGTCTCTTGTGCCTGTAATTTAATATTTCATATTTTTCATTACATTGCTCGATGTAAATATTTAAACTCTATTCAAAGTGAGCGCGGCGCGGTCCAGTATTGCCGCGGCGGGCGCTCTTGGCTCGGAGTAAGCATTGTCTTTTACTATGAGACACAGAATTTAAAAGTGTCAGAGAATACTAGGTTTTAAGTTTTGAGTCCCTCCGAGCCAAGAGCGCCCGCCGCTTATTAAGTCAAAAACACATAAACAAACACAAAAATAAAATCATCTAAAAATGTTTGTTATGACTAGCAGAAGTCAACCCTAAGAGGTTGTAAGCATTTTACAACCTCTTAGGGTTAAACACATAGTACATAAAAATTAACACTGTCGACCACGCGGTCGAGTACCTGTATGTTTACCGGATATGTTTTGTTGTTATATTAATTTTTTTTTTTTTATGGCTGATAGGTTATCCTTTGACCACTATCTCACCTGATGGTAAGTGATGATGTGGTCGAAGATGTTGTTCAGGCTAACCTAGAAGTACTCAGCGTTAAGTTTCAGCCGTGCGGCGCGTATCGTCGTCTACCTTCATTCCTTGATCTTTTTCCATTATTTCTCACATTATACGTCCATCATTGGACCAAGGCCTGCCCTATTAGTTAACTCACACTTAAAATAAGACATAGTCACATAAGAAATTATTAAATGTGAGTTAAATGTCTGCTTTTTTATATATTTCCGTGTATAATTCAATCAAAGCTTTCTGACTCACAATCTTTCGTTCAAACCATAATTCAGTAAAGAAACCTTGTAGAAGTGCCAGACTATCCTATTTATAGTTATAATTTTTTTACAAAGTAATTTCTATTCATATGTTAGTTCTTCAAATAACATCCTTTTATTGTAACTGCATTCATATCTCCTGTGGTAAATATTGGTTTGAGGGGACATGGTGTAACTGTAACACTCATGTCATAGAAGAAGGAGTGGGAAGTAAGTTATGTTCATACAAACGCACCTCGCGCGGCTTGTTTGTGTGCGCCATAGTATCTATGCGTCCCGCACGCACACTCTAACACAATCTCGACCCGTTTCTCAGTGCGCCAGCCGGGGCTAACACCGAACAAGGTTCGCGCATCACGGCTTTTTGGCACCGCTAAATAAATGAAAAATGTTTGATAATCGCATGAGAACTTATTGCTGTGTGTTCGGCTGTCTAAATAATTCATAGATTCCAGAGTTGTCGTTGTTCAGATTACCTACTGAACAGGAAAGGTAAGCAAGTCACTTATTCTCGCATACCTATGATTTTTACTTGATGATGAGTGATGCCTACTTATTTTTTTGTTGTATTAGGTATACCCCGCGTCGCACGTCTCTGGCCCGGCAACCACATAGGTATAGCCAGTCGGTATTTTTTTCATCGTGAAAGGTGTTATCATCGTTTAGGTATAAAACCGACCTCACTAACCCTGATCCCAGACAACACAAGTAAAAAATACAACTTCCCGGCCCTTGCCTATTTCTAGGTACTGAATTAAAATTTAGCATACACGAGTACATACATTATAAATAAGTAACAATCCTGAGACAGGCAAGTATGGTAGGTAATTATATCGCGAATTGGGTCAGAGATGGCCTACTTCCCACTCTTTCTACTATGCTCATGTAGTGGATCTGCATACGACCACTTGGCCAGTCTAATTTATGATCATAAGGTGAGTGTCACCGTTGGACCTTATCACACTCATTGGGTCGCCAAGATACAGGCTTTGCCAAGTTTGTGACCCTGCTGTATTTTATAGTAAGTAGTAAGTTTTTGTAGCAGTGATGGCTCAGTGGCATTGGCTATGGACTGCCGGGCAGCAGGTCCATGGTTCGAACCCAGCCGCGGGCTTGAGCTTCACCGCATGGTGGAACGGCATTTTGCGAAGGCCCGCCTGGCTAGCGACCACCCTCAAGTAGAAAATCTGTCGCCAAGCCTAACAGTGTGTTCCAGCAGCAGTCCTTGAGAGCCAGTGAAATAACAGGCAAATGAGACGTAAGAACTATTTCTCAAGGTGACGGGCGCAGTGCAATTCGTGACTTGTGACGAAATGTGTTATAGGCAGAGGTTAGTCCGCTTATCATCAGGTGGGCCTCGAGTTTGTTCCGTCACAATAAGATAAAAAAAAGTTAGTGTTGTGATTCCAATTTGTGTAAACAATGGTCTTAGTTAAAAGTAACTGTTACACATTTAATACTTTTCTGGCAAATAAATTATAATTATAAATACCGGACTCCATCTTGCCTGTAAGTGACGAATTATGCAATAATGGTACAATGCTGGAGGTTTTATACGTTGTTATTAAATTATATTTACCACAAAAATAGCTTGTGCCGAGGAAAATGCTATTCGAACACACCAACATAGTTCATACAACATAATTCAGCCCCCGACAACCCCTATAAGACTAATACTAATACTTTTAGGTCCGTGGTTCCAATCCCGCCGCGGGCTTGAGCTTCACCGGATGGTGGAAGGGCATTTTGTGAAGCCCGCCTAGCTAGCTACCACCATCAAGTAGAAAATCTGTCGCCAAGCACCTAAATTGTGTGTCCCGGCAGCTATCCTTGATGGCCAGTACTTCTAGGTTAGCCTGAACAACATCTTCGACCACATCATCACTTACCAGCAGGTGAGATAGTGATCAAAGGTTAACCTGCCAGGAATATAAAAAAAAATAGTAACCTCAGTAAAACCGCAGGTGGCGGCGAGCAGCTTGAGGAATCCTTTTCCGATAGCGTCGGGCGCAGCTGAACGACGCTGGATCTGGTCTTTGATGGCTTCCAGCACAAGACCTTCCACTGTTTCGTTACTGGCCGAATACCTGGAAAGATTTTGAGGTATACAATGCTACTAGTTTTACAATATGGCTCGCAGGTTAATCAAGTAGCAAGTAGACAAACTAAAAATTAAACATATTAAAGATTACCTTGGGAATACAGCATATTCCAGATCAGTGATGTCAACATCTTCTTCAGTGCTGCCCATGAGTGGTGATCCTGAACCAGATGGAGACATCGTTCCTGTGAACACAATGAATCAATAGGAGACTCTTATTTTTTTAGTATGTCTGATAGGTTCGCCTTTGAACACTATCTCACCTGCTGGTAAGTGATGATGTGGTCTAAGATGTTGTTCAGGCTAACCTAGAAGTACTGGCTCTCAAGGACAGCTGCAGGAACACACCGTTAGGTGCTTGGCGACAGATTTTCTACTTGAGGGTGGTAGCAAGCCAGGCGGGCATTCGAAAAATGCCCTACCACCATGCTATAACGACTGCCATCCTAAGACGACAACCGGGACCGACGGCTTAACGTGCCCTCCGAAGCAAGGAAACGCTCAGTGGTAATGTCACTAGCGGTCACCCATCAAACTCATGACCGCGCGCGACGTTGCTTAACTTTGCTGATCGGTTGAGAACAGCTAAGTAAACTTCGCTACGAGCGCTTCAAACTCATGAAGAAGAAGCGTGGTTTGCAAGTACAGACTTAACTTTTTGAAGCAACGATGGCCGAGCGGTAATAGCCATGGACTGCCGTGCCGCAGGTCCCTGGTGGTCCGATCCCCAGCGCCGGCTTGAGCTTCACCGCATGGTGGAAGGGTATTTTGCGATATAGCTACCAACCTCAAGTAGAAAATCTGTCGCCAAGCACCTAACGGTGTTTTCCGGCAGCAGTCCTTAAGAGCCAGTGAAATTGCAGGCACATGAGACTTAACAAATATGTCTCATGGTCATGGGCGCAGTGCAATTCGTCACTTGTGATGAAATGCATCTGTTCTAGGCAGAGGTTAGCCCTCGTAACATCAGGTGGGCCTCGAGCTTGTTCCGTCACAAAAACATAAAAAAACTATGATACAGACAAGAGTAACAACAAAACGTAAGTAATGGTCCATATAATGTGAAGCTGCTGCCCTTACTTACGGGAAGTAAAGACCATCATGCAACCAGTTGGGGCTTGTTTTAAAAGGCAAAAAGTCAAAATCATTTATTCAATTTAGGCGTCTACGACGCTCTTATGCAGGTCAATTACAAATTTTAGTATTGACATATTCTACATTGTACTGCCACGTTCAGCAAATAAATTCTATAGAGCCACTGCGAGAAGAACGGGCAAGAAACTCGGGGCCATTCTTTTAAACATCTTTTAACTATGTGTTACATACTTACTATATAATAGAGTAATTACAATATTTGTTTAAATTATGTAGGTGACAGGCAATAGCTTGGCAGAGGCGGAATTTTCCAGGCATTTATGTCGTTTAAGTAATCAGAAACTGTGTAGTAGGATTTTTTAATCAATATGTTTTCACATGCAACTTGAATTTCCCTGTTTATTATTTATATGAATTATAAACAGAAAATTGTAAGGCCGTAACTCAAGTTGTGCTCTGAGGCTTGCTGGAAGCCCTGTTAATGAGACTCCACTGTCTGTGTGACCATCCGTCCGTATGTCACGTAATAAGTTATATAGCTCTTAAGTGGAATAAGTTACAAAATTCGAAATGTTTTGGTAGAACTCTTACCCAACTGAGTTATTTTTTTGTTGGCTCCAAAACATTTGTAAGTCGTCAAAAAACTTTTTTGCTCCTTATCGATTTGATGTGTCATCCCTTATAGCTAACTGATTGTACAAACACATTTATTTTATTGAAAAAAAGAAGTAATCTTCGTAGTGGTAAATTTAAGACTATTTTTATTACCGGGTCTATCTCAAAATCTATAATAGGTAGGAATATCGTTTTGGCATGTTACGTTATGTGCCATAGTCTCTATTTAACCACCAAATACTAAAAACTATATAAATTTATTAATATGCTTCGATCAAAACATTTTTTATCTTTTATGGGCTGTTGCAGTATGTAACCCTAAAAGAGCGAGGAACAACTCGCCCTTGGCATCATCTTTGACTACATTACTAGAATAATATATGGATTGATACAGTTAGGCTCTCTATTAGGTGGACTGACGACATCGTAAAAGTCGCGGGTAGCCAACGGCTACAAGTACAACGAACGATGGACTTGCGGCGCGGCAATCCATAGTTATTTGCGTTCGGCTATCATTGCTTCAAAAGAGATCCAGAACAGACCAAAATGTGGTGATATCTTACCTAAAGTGTTATCTGTTGGGATAAGATGAGACGGCGGATGCTTAGTCCCGAATGCTGTGACAATGTTCTCAACGAGGCATTTACACCAGGAGCATTCCACCCACCATCGCTCGTTGAGGGCATCTTCAATGTACACCTATAATTAGTAACATCACTTTATTAGTCACCTGGTAGTAGATATACTACAAAAACGAATTCCCAAACAACGGCAAAGAATAAGGCTGTGTTGCCAATGATGTGCGAGATAAATGAGCTGTGAAAGAGAATAAATGAGGCCAAATAAACCAATAGGATTGGTGCGCTAAGTCAATGAAGCGATGCTATTGGTGGATTTTTTCTCATACATTTTCCACTCAGATCTCTGGTGGACATGGTTCTTCAGGTACGATAGCGAGTTTGAAATTTAAACAGAATATATTGTGTTACTAATAACAAACATCATACAAAATACGTATTAAATTTATTTTTCAGATTAACATTATATAAAATATTTTCTAATGATTCAGCCAAATTTTCATGCTAAGCCGATGTGACGCCATCATTGGGCGGTCTTGACTATTCAAGCTCACGATCGAAGAATGAGTTATTAAGTTGCGTATCCTAACCAAAAATATGGATATCCTAAAAGAAACATTTTTATTATATATTTCAATTATTGCTCTATTATCAGAAATTGTTATAAATACAAACTTAAAATGTTTAGTGATTATTGTACTCTATATTAAAACAACAGATAGGTAAAATGCCATTTGTATGTTGGACTTAAGTTTACCAAATGTTTTTTTTCATATATAAAAACAATAAATATATTACCCCTGTGTGCCAGACCGACAAACCATTTGTGAATTCTGAATTAAAGGAGGCTCTTCTTGACATAAATTATATCTCAACGCCGTCTATATAACCCTCCAAAACCAGAGTAATTTAATAAGATCCCCATGTTACTAAATTAAATCCATGGAATGCTAAGCTATTTGTGTCATTGCCCAGTGTTTATTTTAAAGGGATTAAATATAATGACCACATGACCATAAAATGCTTTGATACCCTTTGTTCTTTTACCAAAAAATTGTAACCGAAAACCAAATGTAGTAAATGATCAATAAATCTAAGCGTGCTGCGGCAGCGGCTGGCGATGCATCAGAAGAATTATGGCAAGATGTACAAACTTTGGTTATGATTTTACATTAAAATGCTGTTTTAATATTGGTGATCATTTACTACTTTTGGTGATCATTTACTACTTTTGGGTTAACAATGATTTATTTAGAGTCATTTTGCTTAAATATGAGAGCATCTTGCTATTTAAACTTTGATTAAAAGATTTAATAATGCGGTTTTAAGGGAAAATAAGATCGCATTGACCAAGCTTCTGATAAATTTTGGAAAATAACATAAGCTCCCAGTCCCCTCAGACTCCATGTCTCTACACCGAACGGATCAAATATGTAACCACTAATGAGATCATCAATACCATTTCGATAAATCACCATTACCTTTATAAATATATCTGGCCAGTTGGTACTCTCTCGATGACCAGCATACAGCATATTGCAAGCCAACACAAAGACAAGTGGATTTCCTTTATTCTTGAATGCAGCTCCTTGTTCCCTCTTCAGTAAAGTGCATAGTGTATTGGTCACTGTCTCATGAGCAAACATGTTAGGCCGAATCTTTGTAAGATAAAGTAGACCCATGCATAGTATTGGGTCAGGTTTGGAGCGCTGCGACTTCAGGAGCCGGATTGAGCCAGTGAGTAAACCAAGCTGTAAAAATAAGACAGTGGAATAATCTCCCTACAATTAGCTATTGTGGAATGCATAAATACTATAGAAACCATTGATATTAATTTGTCAGTCTGCTTCTGTTCACCAACAACAACTTTATTCACTCTTGATATCTTCATACATCAAATTTTAATTATAACATGTTGTCTACAACATCATGGTTAACAAAAGACGTTGCATATTTAAACAATAATTCCAATTATTGAACAAAAAATGTTTTTTTTTATTGCTGATAGGTGCCATTGACCACAACCTCACCTGATGGTTAGTGACGATATGTTCGAAGGTGTTGACAGGCTTAACCTAGAATTACTGGCTCTCAAGGATAGCTGCCGGAACACACCATTGGTGCTTGGCGATAGACTTTCTACTTGAGGGTGGTCCCTAGCCAGGCGGGCATTCGTAAAATGCGCTTCCATCATGAGGAGAAGCTTAAGTCCGCGGCGGGAGTCGAACCATGGACCTGCTGCGCGGCAGTCCATGGCCAATGCCACTGAGAAATCACTGCTTCAGTTTGCTTTTTAAAATTAAATGTAAAAGTTAATATATTTACCAATTTATCTGAGTTAAGAGTGTCCAAAGCTTGAAGCACATTAGGCACCAGGTCAACAGGCTCTACATCAAGAGAAGTTCCTACAACTGCCTCTGCTGGAGATCCAATCCTGGACCTTTTGTTGGGAGGTTGACTACCAAATCCTGTCGGCTCACGCTTACGGTCTACACCTGCAAAATGATACATTGATATAGCATAAATAAGGTACCATCATTATTTGTGCAGTTCTTACTTCATCATGTAGTTACTTTGTTCAATTCTACACTCATCAAGTCTTTATTCTTCCAAATTCTACATTTATCAAGTCCTTGTTTTGCCATATTCGGTTTTCGACGAGATGTGAGGGCTTAAGTACAGTAATTTATAACACATATCCAACATATTCTATACCGAATACTAGCTGCGGCTCACTGTTTCACCCGCATAGACAATGATGATGTATCATTTGTGTTAATCCAGGGCATAAACTATTTATATTCCTAGTTTCACCCATATTGGTTTACAACTAAACTTTCAGTGTGAAGGAGTATCATAAATACACACTCACAAACATGCCATTTATAATATGATGTGATGATAGGTAAGTGGTTATTAAATTATTTTTGTAAATTTTTCTACATAACTTAATTTTATTTTCAATGATATTGTTATCACTCAGTTTATTATTAAAATATCTTTAATAATTTATGAAGAAATACCCAGAACATTAGAGTAACAATAACATTAATGCCATTTAAATAAGTTTTTTCTGTTTTTTTTTTTCAAACGTTGCATTTAGTGGGATACAAACAAACTTTTTATCAAGAAATATATTATATTATGGCTTCAAAATCAGGTGGACAGGTACAAGGTACATTTATGATTATAAAAGCAAGAGAAAGACAATTTTTTAAGGGTGTGTAAGTATGATAAGTAAAGAAGCAATGATAGCCGAGCGATTATAGCTTAGGACTGTGGTGCTCTAGGTCCATGGTTAGAAACCCCACCGCCGACTTAAGCTTCACCACATAATGGAAGAGCATTTTGCGAATGCTTGCCTGGCTAGCTACCATCTTCAAGTTGAAAATCTGTCGACAAGCACCTAACCTAACAGTGTTCCACCAGCAGTCCTTGAGAGCCAGTAAAATGACAGGCACATGAGACTCAACAACTGTATGTCTCAGGGTGATGGGCGCAGTGCAGTTGTCACTTGTGATGAAATGTATCTGTTATAGGCAGTGGTTACCACTAAACATCAGGTGGGCCTCATGCTTGTTCTGTCAAAATAACATAAAAAAAAATTACAGCACAATCAATGTGAAATGTGACAAGAGTGATCTCCACAACAGTAAATAAAGCATGGTTAAGATATATTTTAAGATATTATTTCTTTATATGTTTTCAAGACTTGCATGTGTGTGGTAGGTACTTTAGGTGTCACCACTTCACAACATGCAATATTAATTGAATAGAACTGAGGGAAAGAGACGTGCCATTTTTTACAAATTTTTAAACATTTCTATACCCCATGCTTGAGTGAGGTACATAAATTTTGTTTATGCTACAATATTTTATAAGAAAGTTTCAATTCGGTGTGAATTTAGACTTGACTTCTTGATGCCTGTCATTCACCTCTGCACAGGACCAATGTCTCAATTCTGCCAATATCACATTACATGTGATGAAGAACAATCAGTTATAAATGAAGTGGTGCAGACATACTATAATAGCATCAGAACTCTGCTTTCAAAGTTCAAGATGTTTTTAACTAATACACAATATAAAATGTCACACTGCTGTGCGCACAGCTCAATCTATATTGTTCAGTCTACAATAAATAAAATCATTTAAGCATGAAGGATATAATATAGTAAAAACGATGAATAAATTACCTCTATCCTATCTATAGAAGTTAACCATATTAAAGCAAGTTTTAATAGCAAAACATAGACTTCACAAATGTTATGGTCTGATTTGCCAAGAACGAAGGCTAGAAATTATCAGTTGAGATCAGGAATTGAAAAATAACCATAATATGTTATTTGTGTGAGGATGATATGTAAGATGTAGAATTAGACTCATGAAGGATAAGATGAAACAATCATAAAAAGGTTTTAATGCTAAAAAGCAGTTGTCTTTAGAAACAGTGTATGTCACTTTGTACCTTCATTTTTTTCAGATAATTAACTTGAATAACCACACAAAACTTTACAATTTATACAGAACTATGTCAATCTGTAAAATATAATAAGAGGTACATAGTGGCATATACCGATTCAGAAGTCCTTACTAATTAATAATAGCCAATTTGAACAATAAAAATAGAAAGAGAATGCAGGATTTACCGCTAGTAGATGGTTTATGGATGTTCCTCTTCTCAGGGTCTCTAGAAACTGGTACAGTGGACTTGGAACCCAACGCAAAAATATCTTGAGGATGCTGGGGTGCTTTACTTTTTCCTCCACGCCCTGCCGAAGGCATCTTGCCTCGTTCCATTGCTTTACCACTACACTTTAAAATATCAGTTCATGGTTAACCGGTAAGTTTTCATCACAAGAGACATTTAATCTCAAATAGTTTCAACTGGCAATAGAAAAAGACCTAGATAATAATAATCACACGTGTATTGCACGGAGGAGATAGAAAAGTTTATTATTACAAACAAATAAAGTTCCTTGTGGATATTAGCTCAATGAACAAATAAAATAATAAACAGCGAGCGATGCACATCACATTGCACAGATCACAGATGTGATGACTGATGTGAGCAGGGTTGGATTCAGTCCCTCAAAAAATTATGGTACATGTAACATAAAATTATACTTTTGACCAAAATTATACTACGTTTGACGTTTCAAGTTTTTTTTCATATCGTTTAACGTCTAGTTTTTCGGCATTTATGTTTTGAATTACGGCAAAAATTGACGTCTTTGGCAGGATATAAAAAAATCATTTTCCGTATTTTTTTGATATATCTTTTGTGTATTATCGATCAAGATCACATGAAACTCTAGATTCGGAAAATATATTTTACAATTTTTAATATATATCTGCAATACTGATCGAATATACCATTACCATAATATATACCATTTGTCACGAAAAATCGTAATTTTTAATACTTTTGACGGTATTGGTGTTCGGTAACTGTTCAAGATAATATGAGCAATACTATTTAAAACTTGCGAATACCACAATCATGTAGAATGGGTTCGAAACCTAGATAAACCTGTTAATAATCTGTAATTATATTTGAGTTTCCACCAAATGTAATGCATTCATAATTCGCAAGTAATAATCTTTTATGCAGTCGAAACAAAACTATTTACATGATCCTGTTGACTGATTGATATCAAGTTCAGGCAAGTGGACGTCGATCTCGGCTAACTCACCAATCGGAATTTCATCCTCAGCATTGACACGACGTAACATGTTGTCAGACGGTATAAAATTATAAATTATACGCAGTTATTGGATTTACTTTGTTTTACTGCATCGCAAGAAAATAATAGGAAGTCAAAGGAGTGAGTTGCAAGGTCATCCTTTAATTTTGTTATTGCTAAATTAATTTTTCTGAACACTTTTTCACAATCAGTGTTTGCGTGAGGTAAAATCAGGAAATCAAGGGTAAGTTTTGTAATATATTGAAAGGGATAGTTTTCAGACATATCAACCCAAGATTTTAGTAGATTTTGCCGTAAATACAGAAAATCCCGATATTTAAAAGTAAGGGTTTAAAAAGTCAGTTTACCGGAAGATAAAATTATGGTAATTTCGCGTTGTATAGTGACATTACGATACTACACACTATGAAATTATGGTACAAAATAGTATAATTATACTACGAAACCAACACTGGATGTGAGCGAGTGAGCGATAGAGCTAGCGTACACCACACCAGTATATACCAGTATTCATTGTATACAAAGTTACTTTATGCACACTCTATGCACAACACATCATCCACACATCCACTGAGCAAGTAATATTTTACACAAATTCGTCTGATATGATCTGATAGAGCATAGATCAAATAGAATATGTTGATAGAGTATTCTGGGGGTCGTTCAGAACCTCGGTTAGAGCGCACTTGGAGTGCACTCGGAAAGCAACTTTTCACTCTAACGTCGTTCACAACCTTCCAGTAGAGCGCAACTTTTTAACTGTCAAAACTGGTCGTTAAAATTTGAATATGTAACTGCATGGCCTTGACATTTCTTGATGAGATAATTATAAGGCACTCTTTTGTATTTTGCAGGTAACGGTAGTAATTGCTTTTCAAACATCATAAAACTTCTATATATAATGCTAGTTCCCCGCCAAAAATTGATATTTGAGGTTATAAAACAACCGAGTCGTTCCAAACCTTCGAGTAGGTTAAAGCAACCGACTATTACACTCTGAGCCTTGGAACGGGGCCCAGCACCAACGCGCTATCAACTATATTCGAATAACGCGCTACAAAATAACAAATTTACGCAAGGCAAAATTTAATTCATGGGCGGGAAAATAATAAATTTTTCCCCTCGTAAATTTGTACTCAATTTTTAAATGTAATCCGCAGAGCATACGTTATTGCAAAACATAAATATATTAAAAACATCATAGTCGCTTTACAGATGTCTTTTATAACATTTGGTATTATTTTACAAGATATATCAAGCGTATGAAATGTGTTGCAGTATCCACAGTGATAAAATATCCAAAGATACCCATTTATTATTTAATCGTATGACTACAGGCAAAATTATACATCAAAAATAAAAAAATATATAAAAATGTCAACAAAATTATGTTAACATACATTAGAATTGTATCAATTTTGTTATCCTGCAGGTATTTATGCAGGAAATCAGTTTTGGCCTTACAGTAATGCCTTCAATATTTAATTGCAATATACGGACTGAAGGTCCGATATCTTTTGTTAATGGGCTCTGAGAAGAGCAATTTATAGGAGGGTTCTGAGAAGAACCATTTATTAGGGGACCCATATAAGGGCAATTTGTGTTCATGATCGTTTTTTCTCTCTATGGTTGCCTGTTTCGTCTTATTTTTCCAGCTCGTTTAGCACCACCCAGGGGACACGTGCAAAGTTGTGGTAGGTAATTCCTGCGGACGCGAGCATAACCATCCCCCAAGACGTTAATTTTCGCCTTAATTCAAAACATAAATGCCGAAATCTGAAACGTTATAAACTTGAAACGCCATCATTGTATAATTTGGTCGAATAGTATAATTTTATTTTCCATGTATACCATAATTTTTTAAGGGTCTGAATCCAACCCTCATCCAACACTTATCTTTGCAATAGTCATAGATCAAATAGAATATGGGCGTATACCATTTGACGCTAAATTCGTTCTTTTCGATAATTTTGTTCACATTTTGTGTTCTTGGTTCATATATCGCTTAACTGCACCCCGTCACTATCGGTTTTGCAAATCCTCTCCATCCAAAGGTCGCCTGGAAGAAATTACTTTTCGTAATAAGGCCGCCCATTGTAACACTTTCATTGAATCCATAGATAAAACAGGTGGGCAAGATTATCGAAAATAACTCAAATGGAATACGGCCTATATTTCATTTGTCAGTACCAACAGTACGTCAGTAGGCTGTCAAATAAATAAAGGTGTCAAACTAGGAGCCAATAATACACGACCACAATAATGTACGACCAATATTGTACGGACGATAATGCACGGCCTGATATTACGTGTACATGGATTCGAAATATTTGGTCGGCTTTTATTGGTCGCGTATTATTGCCCGTACAAAATCGGTCCGGACTGATAATGCACGGCCGATATTGTACAGCCAATAATACGTGTACAGGCTTCCAATTATTGGGTGTGCTTTATCAGGCCGTGTCAATAATGTACGACCGAATAATGCACGGCCAATAATACGAGACCAACCATAGACAAACTAAATCTCTTTCATGCCTCGTTTAACTAGGAGAGTGTAAAGAATGAACATATTATAACTTCATATGTTCACATTGGAATCGTATGATTTGTACATTTACCACCACGATATTATGATACTACGTACAACAGGAATGACCTCTATCTGTACATCTTGCAGCTAAAATAAGGAAATTAAACCTTATGCTAAGGGCGTAAGAGTCTTGTTGCGCGCAAAATAAAAATGAAGCCGAGTGAGAGGGTAACCACTGAACCCTGTGTCTCGTTCTAACAGTGACCTAGAGTTGCCAGAGTTAAGTTGATTTCAATCCTTTCGTTGTTTGTAGAAAAATATGTGATTGATGTTATGTAATGAAGTAAAACCATTTACTTCTAAAATGTTTCTAAATATAAATAATAATTGATTACCGACATGTTAAAGCAGCATATTTTTTGTTGCTACGTGTAAAGCCTTATTAACGCAAAAAAATTTGCTATAGCGTATAGGTTTTCTTTTATTTGTATGAAATACGGACACCTGACCTGACAACCCCACTTGAAATCGCAGACTCGGACTTTAATGGCGGATTGTTTTTTGATTGTGTGATATTTTGGAAGAATTTTAGTTAAAATGGGGAATATTTTTGTCGTGGAGGCTTGCGGAATCGATTATTATCCTGATTGTGGTTTATCTTTTCACAGGTAATAGTTTTAAACATAATTTGTTAGTGATGAATTACGGTGACCATGCATGACTATCCAGTCCTAGTTCAAGAACAAATAACTTAAATACCTATGCATTTTTTTATTCCTTACTCTAATAAAATCACTTCGTTTCAATTTCAGATTTCTTAAAGATCCTAATTTTATGGAAAAAATCCACCACAACCTCCTCAATATATATTTGAAGATCCACATGATATTCAATTGGTGAAGGAGTTAGCGAATTCATATCTCAATTTTCGTTTATCTCCTAATGCAAAATTAGAATCAGTGAAACATATAAGGAATAAGCTGGGTTTGCGGCAGAAACTTCACAAGACTGTTTTATTTAGCAATGTCTGATTTAGAATTAAACTTAAATGTAAACTAAACTGCTTTTTTCTTAACTAATTAATTGGACAGCCGTCGAAACACACCGTTAGGTGCTTGGCGACAGATTTTCTCCTGGAGGGTGGAAGCTACACAGGTGGGCATTCGCAAATTGCCCTGCCTCCATGCTATAATAACTGCGATCCTAAGATAACAATTGGGTCGACGGCTTAACGTACCCTTCAAAGCACGGAAGTGCTCAGTAGTAATGTCACTAGCGGTCACCCATCGAAGTCATGACCGCGGTGGACGTTACTTAATTGTTAGTAGCTGACAATTGCTTAGCTGATCTGTTAAGAACGGCCAAGTAAACTTTGCTTTGCGTTCTTTACACTTATTATCCCCATTAAAGCACAACTGGCACTACCTAGATGTATGAAAATATTAAAATAGTAGGTAATAAGTTAACATTAGAAACAATAGGTTATATATACCTACCTAGGAAGGCGTACGTTTCCTTACCTTTCGATGTCTTTTGAAATTGAGAAAAAAGTGATGTTCAGACCTGTGTTATTATTTATGTAGCCAAATGCAATGCTGTATTATCTTGCCCTCATTCCAACCTACCTAATAGTACCTAATAGGTACTAACCTATTATTCTGTGCTACTAGGTACGTAAACAGCCTAACAAACACCAACACGAAATACGGCGCGTTGAAGTGAGAAGACGTGCGTTCCGGGCGGCGCCCGGCAACCCTTGTAGAGTAAACGCGACTTGTTGCAGCCGCCGATGTACTTGTAGCTTTGTACCTAAAGTGCGGAGTGAACCAGGCCTGCCTATATGACGCGAGTGTGAAAAGCAAGCAAAAACAGGAAATGTATAGTGCTCTATAGGCAAATGTTGCTATCTGCCTTAATGGGACGATCGGAGTATTGCTAAGCTTATACAGTTTTCTGTTGCTGTTAAATTGTCTACCCTACATGTATAGTGTTTTTTTATTTTTATTACTCCAGTGAGATGGATGATGTGTTTATTAAAAAACATGTTTTATGTGCCTATTTTAAATACCCAAGAATGTTGCTGCACTGGAGGAAGACATTGACAACTGTAACACAGGTACGACCTAGCACAGTTGTCAATGTCAATAACTATACTATAAAGTTAGATCATATACCATTAAAACAACGTTATTGTAATTAATATAATAGTTAAAAATGTTCTATGTGATTTTTAAAAAATAAATATTTGTATTGGCATTTATTTGTATTTATAGGGCAAGTTTATCATTAGCATCTTCGGTTAAAATCATCTGAAGCAATGATATGCTGACGTCATATCACAAATCAGTTTTTGTAATTATTGTCCTTAAATCATATTTCAATATGGTCACCATCGCCAGAAAGGGATAAGAGGTACATTTACTGAGCTCTCGTTCGGCTTCAATTTTACGACAACAGCTCATTCCTGTTGTACGTAGTACTTATTACTTCCATGGTTTCCACAAACAAACTAATTTATGACTGTAAGAGCTAAGGCGTTCTACGTGATATACATATCTTTTTATGAAAATTATAAACTTAATGCTTTAAGTTATAGATAATTTTAATACGTTTTTGTACATGTATTTTTTATTAGTCTAAATGTTAGTAAGTTTGGAAATATTTATTTATTATAAAATATGGGATTTGGTTCACTGTGTGCACCCAATGGCACCAAACCAGGGGCTTCTACAGCTTAAACCAAGGGTGCACACAATAAACTACAACTTTAGTTATTTCATATTTAATTATATATTTAGTTAAAAAATGAGAACACAGCTGTATATTTAGTTCTTCTTATTTATTTAGATGTATGAACTATGAAATGAGCATTCATAGATCCATATACCTATCTATGGCACAAAAAGAAATTTTAATACTGACTGAAATAGTTAACATTAAAGAAAATAAATTGAGCAAAAAGCAAACAAATTCAACACCCGACACTCAAACTGTAAGCGTTCAATTTAAGTGTGTAGGTCTTGGACTTGTTGAAAGTTAGAAAAGTAGTGTACGCTCCCCAGCCAATCCAGGGAGCGGTTTTCTGAGGGTTTGCCACAGGAATGCAATTCTAACAGCCCAGTAGCCGAGTGCGAAGGATAGAAAATTGCATAAGCCAACTCACCATGCTCAGCTCAGCTCCAGTCCATGTTATGGCTTAGCGCTGTGCAATCCCTGGATATAATCACCGTTAGATATGTGAGCACTTCACTGGGCGAGAGATTGTTTTCGTCGGGTATGATGCAGGAGTTATTAATCTGGGGTTTGAGAGTAGGTATACACACGCGATGGAGTTACGTGCACTTCGGGTGAAAGGTCCGGTTGAGACTGGCAGGGGAAACAGTGAGGCGATATGACACATAACTACCCTCTATTGAGCAATCGTATCAAAAATAATCTAAAACGTAACTACCTTCGAAATATGTCGATACCAGGTTTTCCTAAGTATTAATTGCGAGGCTTCAACAAGTAGTTTTAAAAAAATTTGAACTTATTAAGTCCTTCTCACTATAATAAAATATTAATATAACAACATCTAAGCTTAACAACGTAAATTGAGAAAAGAGTTATCAATAGGAAACGTATAAGTATTTTGACGACGTCCATTGTCAGAAATCTGAATTCTTGGAACAGGCAAGACATATTTTATATCACTAATGTTAATGTAATGTATAGAGATTATATTCATTCTGTCAAGTGGGTAGGCCAGCTAAAAGGTAGTGTCAGTCGCAATATACGTGAACAAGTCGAAGCATCGTTGAAGTATTATTCCCTCTTAATTCCCTTTTTTCCTGATATCCCCCAGTGGCGACGAAACAAACGGACCTCTGAACGCGTGTGTTTAAATATTATTATTGTTGGAAAGTGCTATCTTATTAAAGAATGTCGATTGGAAGGATCCCGGAATTTGACCTTCACAAAGAAGATTGGAGGCTATACGTTGACCGCCTCGAACAGTATTTCATTGTGGATAAAATACCAGTGGATTTAAATGTGCCTACTCTAATTACTGTTATGGGCGCGGAGTGTTATGAACTTTTAGTTAATTTATGTACACCGGACAAACCTAACACAAAAAAGTTCACGGAGTTAACTTCTATTTTAGAAAGACATTTACAACCCAAGCCGAGTGCACTAGCGGAAAGGTATAAATTTCGACATCGCAATCAAAAATGTGGAGAAACAATAGGAGAATATGCAGCGACCTTAAAGAGAATGTCCAAAACTTGCGAGTTTGGTCAGTGGTTAGAAGAAAGCTTACGGGATCAGCTGGTATGTGGTATACTTAGCGAAACTATACGTCAGCGCTTTTTCGCGGAAGGCATGTTGGACTACGGAAAAGCCTACAGTTTGGCTTTGAGTATAGAGGCGGCAGAGAAGGACGCGGCAATCGTTGAAGGTCACGGGCATAGAGGCCTATCAGCTGGCACGAGTACTGTTGAGTGCCAGGCGATAAAAGCGGCGGGGCGTGGCTTCGGTGGCAGTGGAGGTACCGGTCATTCAAGCACGCAGTTCAGGCAGTGGGGTGCTGCGGCGAGCGCCGGCGTCCGCGGCCGCTCGTAGCAGCCGTCCGCGTGTCCGGCGCCGGCGGCATCAGCGGAGTGGACTCGGCAGGCGAGGTGTAGTGCTTGTGGCGGGCCGCATGACACGGATCCGTGCAGATTTGCAGCTTACGTGTGCAGAGTATGCAACCGGAAGGGCCATTTACGTCGCGTGTGATTTAGTAAAATTGATTTATCTCAAGCGTACGCTCAATTTGAGTTAGAGGAATCAAAAAAATTCACCGTTATTAATACCCATAAAGGTCTTTATGTACAAAACCGTCTTGTGTACGGCTTATCGTCTAGCCCAGGCATTTTTCAAAAGCATTTAGAGCAATTATTAGCGGATTTACCCGGTGTAGGAGTGTTTTTGGATGACGTCATCATCACAGGTCACGACAGCAGTAGCCACATCGAAAATTTGCGCAAAGTTTTTGAGCGACTTCAATCTAAGGGATTGCGAGTAAAGAGAGAAGTGTGTGTTCTTCGCCGAGTCTGTCAATTATTTAGGACATATTATAAGTAAACAGGGTGTTCACACTTGTCCGGAAAAAGTACAAGCTATTGTTAACACTCCCGTACCGTCTACCTTTACCGAGTTAAGAGCATTCATAGGTTTAGTGATGTACTACGGTAAATTCGTACAAGGTGTGAGTACAATACTGGCTCCATTATATCATCTATTGAAGTCAGGGGTAAAGTTTGAATGGAGCTCAGAATGTCAGAGATCATTCGAGGAAGTTAAGAATAAGTTGAGTTCTGGTGAAGTATTGGCGCATTATTCACTAGATTTACCCGTGGTGTTGACGGCTGACGCGAGTGGCATCGGCGTTGGCGCTGTGATATCTCATATCACGCCGGAGGGCGAGCGGCCGGTCGCATATGCCTCACGCACACTAACGCAGGCGGAGCGGGCTTATGCACAAATAGACAGAGAGGCGTTAGCGATCGTTTATGGGGTAAAAAAAATCCACCAATACTTGTATGGAAGAAAGTTCCTTTTGCGGACGGATCACAAGCCCTTAACGTACATCATAGGGGATAGAGTAGGGATACTCGTCACCGACACCACAGCTGACAGTGAGGGGCCACGGCGGGAGAGGAGTGCCGGTATCACGGTGCGCCGCTCTCCCTACCGTCCGTGGCCACGGCGGGGCCGCCACCGTTGGATGGCGGACGCGGAGGGGCCGCAGGGGAGGAGGAGTGTTGGTATAGCGAGGTGCCGCTCTCCATCTATCCTCTGCGGCCGAAGTAGTAGGCCGTCGCCTACATCTGACCCGTCGCAGGGGGACCTTGGGCGTCGGAAGCGGGGTCGTCTGACGCCCATTTGCGGGCTTGGTCCCCGGGTGGTAGCGACGTGCCATGTGTTCTGGTGCGTCGTGAGGGGTAGCACCCCAAGAGGGGTCCGGCAACGGACAACCGTGGCGGTTCGTGGTTGAGTGCTAAAGCGACCCTGCGATCCCGCCGAGAAGCGGTAGAGATGGAACACCGTGTGTTATTTAGTCGGTAGGGGCACTTGCTGCTGTGGGAGTAGTTGGTGTCGAGCCCGACATATCCCGGCCACCATCCCCGGGGTGGACGGGAATGCGTAAGGCATTTTTCACACGTAAAAAAAAAAAAAAAAAAAAAGGATACCCGTCATTACAGCTTCTCGTTTACAGCGCTCTGGGCAGTTTTGTTGTCAGGGTATAATTATGATATTGAATATGTTTCTACGCATAAATAAAAAAAGGGCCGATGCGTTATCACGTTTACCGCAACCGGTTCAAGGGCGTTCGCAAAGGACAAATGAAGTAAGTTACATTAATTTTGTTGAAAATTTTCTGCCTATTACGAATGAGCACGTCAGGGCTATGACTTCGAAAGATGTAGAACTAAGCCGCATTTATTCATATCTTCAATCAGGGTGGCCAGCTTCTCGCCCGGAAGAGCTACCTGAGCCATATTATTGCAAGCGTAACGAATTGTATGTGGACCGTGGTTGCGTTATGTGGGGTTATAGGTTAGTTATACCTTCGACTTTAAGAAATAAGATATTGAGGCAATTACATGCAAGTCACATGGGGATTGTAAATACTAAATCTATAGCTAGAAGTTACGTGTGGTGGCCAAATGTTGACGCGGACATAGAGGCCATGTGCAGGCAGTGCAAGACGTGCGCGGCGGAGGCTCAGGCACCCCCGCACGCGCCACCTCAGCCCTGGCAGTACCACACGCAGCCATGGACCAGGGTTCATGTGGATTTTCTGGGTCCGTTTAAGGGCAAAACGTTCCTAGTATTAGTAGATGCGAGCACCAAATGGTTGGAACTATTCGAGATGCCGAGAACGAACGCAGTCTCTGTTATTAAAGTATTAAGGACTACGTTTGCGCGTTTCAGCTTACCTAATGAATAAGTATCTGATCAGGGACCTCCATTCACCAGTTCCAAGTTCAAAGAATTTTTAAATAATAATGGTATTCGGCAACAATCTCACCTGTATACCACCCCTCATTTAACGGCTCAGCGGAAAATTCCGTAAAAATTTGTAAACAAGCCATTAAAAAAGCTATTAGGGATTCGGTAGATATAGATGCTGCTTTGCAAACCTTTTTGCTCTTCGTTATCGCAACAGTGTTCATAGCACTACCGGCGAGAGTCCAGCGATGCTCTTACAAAAACGAACGTTACGGTCCCGACTAGATTTATTACGGAGTGAAAATGCGCTTACTGAGAAAGTACAGAAAACTCATAGGATGCAGGTAGAATATGCAGGCGGGGTACAACGCTCGCTTGTGCCGGGGGAACTCGTATGGGCGCGGGAGTACGGTGGCGGAGACAGGTGGGTAAAGGGAACGGTAGTAGATGGTGAAGGCTCCAGGAGGTATGTGGTTAGTAGAGATGATGGTCGACAGGTTGTTAGGTATGTGGATCAAATCAAGCTCAGATCCGGGTTGTTTAGTGTTCCATGCCCGGAGGAAAGTTCAGTAGAAAGATCAGTCGGGGGTGAGATGGATGTCGTTTCACACTCAGCTGATGAAATAAATACGTCGTCGTCGACCTCCGGTAGTAACGAGTTAATAAAGCGGGATACCCAGGTGGACAGCTCAATTCAGTCGAGTGCTCCACTTTCTTTATCACAAAGATCGCCCACTGAACCGTTGCAGACCCCTGGCAAGCGGTCTCGAAGACCTGTCATTAGATTTAAGATAGATTAAGTTATTAAATAGGTAATTGTATACAATTGTGTGCCTACCCACTATCCAATTTACAAAACATAATTAAGAACATTGTTAATATAATATCATAACATAAAAGTTATATTCCTATATTGCAATTTAAGTGATTTTAGAAGGAAGGTGTAATGTATAGAGATTATATCTGTCAAGTGGGTAGGCCAGCTAAAAGGTAGTGTCAGTCGCAATATACGTGAACAAGTCGAAGCGTCGTTGAAGTATTATTCCCTCGATATTCCCTGTTTTCCTGATATCTCCCAGTTAACACCCGCTGTGTCGGGTTCCTTTGGCTCTACAAATTATTGGTGAAATTTACTATTTAATTTCAGGTATAATACAAAAAAATCACTTCATCATCCAATACTTCTAAAATTTGGCTTTATAGTAGACTTTGTTATTTTTGGTCTTTCATCAAACTCAATGACAGTTTCAAAAGGGGAAGACGAGTGACGCTCGAGCATAGCAATAATAAACCTAGGTTCGCTCGGCTCGTCGGGCCGGCTCTGCACACGAGTGCTTGGTTCCGGAACTTCCCTACTGTAACGACACGGCAAACGTATGACAAGGACAGAGTGAGGCTCATTAACGTACAAGCAAGACAGAGACAGGAACCGAATGAATCGCCGAACACTAAAATCGTCAGACGTAGTTCATGATAGAGGTAGCGTTATCAAACAAAATTTTAGGAACTATAAAACTTGGTTTCAGTTGTTATCCTTTTAATGGAATGTTTACAGAATCTTTAAAACTATGTATTTACAATACGACAGTATGTTGTTATAGTTCCTATCACCAGCCTTATAACTTCACCCACGCTGCCCTCACCCTGGCACCTCGCTACTTAAATCCAAGATTCATCACGTATTATTTATGCATGATTATATTTTAATTGCATTTTATGCCCTCATATGAGTATCCTACTTCCTATCCTACTCCTACTTATATTATAAACGCGAAAGTTTGTAAGTAAGGATGTGTGGATGTATGTAAGTATGGATGTTTGTTACTCTTTCACGCAAAAAGTACTGAATCGATTTTAATGAAATTTTACAATAATATAGCTTACACATCATAATAACACATAAGCTATAACGTATTTCTTAAATATACTTAGTTTCTTGCCCGTTCTTGTCGCAGTGGCTCTATACAGTCAGGCGTATTCGCTTGTTGCGAACGCACGTCGGTTGCATTATTACGACCCGTGCATTTTGACGCGTCTCAATTGACCGTTGGCATTTTGATTTGAAAGTGTTACAGCTGTTATTTGAATAATGTCGTTCATACAGCTTTCACCCGATATTCAGCTCGTTACAGTGAATCGTTTAGATAGTGTAGAGTATGAGTTACGTACCCTTCGAGAAATATCTATGAAACAAACCGAACTGATTCGAGAACAAGCAGTCCAAATTCAGGAATTAAAAGCCAATGTTGTAGACCTACGGAAGGTTTTGGGCACTGCTGACAAGACGGCTGTAATTACTGCTTCGAGTGAGGTCCAGCCCGTATCCAAGCCGATGCAGAACAACGCTGGGACTCCAAAAGTTACCTACGAGCGAGCGACTAATCCTCATAAAACTGTGGAGTCTTTGTCGCCGGTGTCTGCGATGAATGATTCCTGTCTATCAGTTGTAAAACCAGCCGCTCGGCAACAGCACCGTAGCAATCGAAACAAAATCATTATCTACTCGCCAAATACCTCGTGTGCCGATATTATCGCACCTAAGCCTACTGTAGAATTAACCAAAGACAGTACAGTAGTTGACAGCCAGATATGTGGTGTATCGCAGCGGCCGTTGGCAACAGCGAACTCACCTATTCAACCCACCGCCACCGTTCCTGATAATGAATGGTTGCAGGTACGCCGTAAAAAGGTACGCCCGTCGGAACGGAAATTCTATTAATTTATTAAAAATGTATTATGAAATATATTTTTTTAGGTATTTAATCGTATTATTGATCTCAATATTAAAAATAAACAGTTTTTTTTATTTATTTTTTTATGTCATTGTGATGGAACATGCCCGAGCCCCACCTGATGTTAAGTGGACTAATCTCTGCCTATAACAGACGCATTTCGTCAACGACGAATTGCACTGCGCCCGTCACACTGAGACGTACAGTTGTTAGGTCTCATGTGCCTGTAATTTTACTGGCTCTCAAGGACTGCTGCCGGAACACACTTTTAGGTGCTTGGCGACAGATTTTTCTACTTGAGGGTGGTCGCTAGCCAGGCGGGCATTCGCAAAATGCCCTTCCACCATGTGGTGAAGCTCAAGCTCTGGGCGGGACGTGCGTCAATGTCAAAAAGAGTTGTATGGGGACAGTGAAGTTGTTAAGGCATACCGCCGGATAAAAAAACAGACATCAGTCGAATAAGTTCCTTATATATATTAATTTCTCAGTTCAAACCCATAGAATTTTGTTTTTTTTTCTCACGTATGAAGACTAATTGCGCAATCAGAATATAATAATATTTTTATCCTTAGCCAGCTTCATAAACCAATGATGCAATCAATAGCTAGGATTATAGTTAAAGAATTCTAACTCAATGCCTGGCATATTTTAGTAATCTTTTATCATGATTTATCTATCGCACAGACTTTTAGCACATGAACAAAGAACCTAGGATGCTAATGCATGACGTAGGGTGCTTACCATTTGAAGTGAAATTCGCCAAAAACGCTAAAAACGATCACACTCCCAAAAAGTTGTTCCAGATGGGTCTTGGCATTATTTTCGCCATAAACGCTATAAAGCTACTGGAACAGTTTGAATTACCCATAGGCTTAGGATGTACAAGACCAACAGTGATGGATGAACGGTGTTACAAAAAAGAAATGTAAAAGTGTGAGTGACATAGTGTTGTCAAGACGCGGGCAAGTAATACTATCGACAGTTAGAGATTTGTCAAGATAAAGAGCATTTATTTCAGCTATAATATAGGCTCATTAACTAATTAGATGTTAGGACCTTAGACTTTATACAACACTTTAAAATTTATGTTCAATATTCTACATATATCCTTATCTAACAGGGTAATTCTATACATATTTGCTCTAGTAAGACATCATACATCTTACCTCCGCGATCAGAGATGGTCATTGAGTGTCCGGTTTCCAACTCATCGGTGATACGAGTATCCGGTCGACAGGAAGCTTCAATTATTGCCGAAAAAAATTGTGAAGGCGTACATCTAGCTAACTTCATTGTAAGCATAAAAACTTATATGAGAGTTAACGTTTCTGTCTTAAATACCACTGAAAACGAAGTCGAAATCGACAATTTTCAAGTTCAGCTAACTCCGTTTGAGCCACAATCTTATTACTTATCGTGACATTATTAACATAAATGTCATGGTGATAAGGTAACATGAACATTTTCTGTTTGATCGTTTTGCCTGTGGTGTTCTGTCACTATTAGTTGTGATGTTATTTGATGCGCTTTGATCATCATGTTGTCGTAAAGGTTCATTGAGTTGTTTAGTTTATTTACTGGTTGGTAGAATACAAAACTTTACGACGGATCTTTTGAAGGTTCCGTTTTTTGGTTTTTAGTGTTACCACCCTAACATACCCATCTTTTAATATTGTTACGTTTGCAATGCTAAATTTATGCTAGCTTTGCCTGCTATGAGGATTACATTACAAAATCACAAATATACGATAGGAAAAATTTAAAACATGTGCGGGATTCGAACCCGCGTCCATCCACCCCTTGAGCCGGGGTATGCTCTAACCAATTGAGCTAACATGACATGACGTCATAACTAAAGTTTTTTCTACCGTTCACCATCATATTGGGATGGAGCGACATCTATAGTACCACTTGCGTTGTACTACAAACATCACGTTTGCACTTGTCCTAAGAACAAAGATTCTACAAGCTGCATTGACATATATTCTAATAATGTGTAGAAGAGATTGTTTTCAAAAAAGTCTTAAGGTTTAGTTTGAACAAACTATATTTTAACGTGGTCAAGCTTTTTGGTAATTTATTATACATCAGTATTTTCGAATAACGACCTTGTTTCTGTACTTCAGCTAATCTGATTTTTGCTACAACCCGAATTTCATTATTTATTTCATTATTTTATTTTTTATAATTCGCTTTTCGTTATTACGCAGATTAAGATGATGAGCGATGATAAATAAAATATATGTGTTTGTCAAAAGTTTAATTAGTTATTAAATCACAATAAATCTGTCTCAATTTTCTTTAAAAAAATAGGAGGTGCATTACCCGAAACCGTAGTTTCTTCATTTTCTATAACTCCAGGATCTACAATATTTTCATTTTCTGAATCATCGTATGTTATTGCAAGCCTGGTCAGAATAATTTTATAGTAAGAGAGGTCTTTGTTATCCTACCATTCATCTCCTTCTACATTTTAAAATTTGTTTTTTATGTTCAAGCCCGGATGAAGGTATTGACGTACTGTTATCTGTTCTCTGCAATAGAGGCTGTACAGCTTCTCTTCTGAGGCGAAAGCAAACTGTTTTGTATTTGGGGCATTTACCCTAGGATTTTTAATCCCCTTATTCGAAATCGTTTGACTTTCGTGACGGTAATGTGCTTAAGGATATAATTACCGTGTTCAGTCTTAGAAATTTTACATACAGTCTTTTATGAAAATAAAAGAGGTCCTGAGTAGCATATATTTCAGAGATTTTGAGTTATGTTTGCATATTTTAGGTAAACCAGCAGCCGAATATCTGATATTTCACCAAATCAGTTATTATCATCAATATTTAGAAGCAACTGAGAAAATTAAAAAAAAAACCTAATATTACTTTGCTCGAACTGGGCATCGACCCGAAAACCACATACAAAGCAGCCGCGCTGGAGATCTCTAGTCCAATGAGACAGTCACTTTAAAATCCAAATAAATTTCATAAAGCAATGTGGTGGCATCCCTGTGACTAGTTTAGAGTATGGTAGGTACTAACAAAGTTTAACTTACAATTTACACCTTTTCTCTGCTTTCTTTAGCTTTGTCTTTATGTTATTTAGTTTCCTGGCTTTATCAGGTTAAACATTTTTCACATTTTTGTCCATTTACACTAATATAAACGAATTAAAATGAATTTCAATAACAGAGCCACACCAAGTCAGTCATTAATTAAAATACTAATGGCCGCCATGATGGCCAATCGGACTGATTTGATTGGACGGTTTGGTCTTCTTTGGACTTAATGAATTTTGAAAGAAAATGAAGTTTTGTTACGTGATTTTAACAGCAAATTAGTGGACATATTTGAAATTGTATACTTTTAGAATGTTTAGATTTAAGTTTTATTTAATGTGATGTAAAAAAGTTGATTTTTGAGTATGAAGGACATATTGGTGTTTGATATTTGTCAACTCAATTTGCATCATGAATTAAGACGACGTCATCAATTTCAATATTGTTTTGTAGTTTTTGCCATTTGGATCGTGCTGTTCCATTGCTGTGATCAGCGTTCCTTGGTTGGTTAGAAGATATTGAATTTTTAAAAAGTGGTAAATTGGAAAAATCTTATCACTGTTGTTGGGGATATGGTGGTTGAAAAGATTCATGCGATTTGGAAGGAGGAATATAATATAAATAATGTTTACAACGTAAAAAGTACACGGAAGAGAATAATATAATTGATTGACATATTAAGTCAGAAAATTAATTTATTCTTCCTATTGTCTATTGGTCTACAGACCTCCTTAGAGTTGTGGAATACTCACACTCCTCCTCACGACTCATAATCCAATATTCCAATCAAATTCTTCAGTCGAGAAAGTCGTGGACCATTAACTGATTTTGTTAATATGTCTGCCTCCATTATTTCAGTTGGTAGATATTTCATCTTAATAAATCCATCTGTAATACAGTCTCTTATGAAATGCATCTTGAGATCTATATGCTTAGATCTTGATGAGACAATTGGATTTTGACATAGTTTGAGCGCTGCCTGATTATCATTCCAGATGATGATTTTGCTCTGACTAGCACCCAGGTCATTAAAAAGTCCTTTTAGGTGTATCGCTTCTTTTGCAGCTTCAGTTATAGCTATATATTCGGCTTCGGCCGTTGACAAAGCGACACTTCTTTGTTTCTTGGATGCCCAGCTGATCGGTTCTCCGGCTAGCTTGAAGCAATATCCAGAAAACGATTTTCTATCTTATTTATTTGCACCCCAATCGGCGTCTGTCATGCCATGTAACTCTTTTCCAGTCTTTTTAAATATCAAGCCCACATCTTTTGTACCTTTTAAGTATCGGAGGACTCTTTTTGCACTCTTGAAATGAGTATCATCATAGCTATCATTATATTGTGAAAGGTAACTCACTGCAAAAGCTATGTCTGGTCTGGTTGCTACGGCAAGATACATTAGTGTACCGATCAGGTTCTTGTAAGGCAAATCTTTCTTTTCTTTCTTATTTGGTTCTAAGATTAGGCCTGGTTCTATTGGCGTAGTAGCAGGATTACATTGTTCCATGTTAAATTTTTTCAATATAGTTTCAATGTAATTTCCTTGGCTTAGTTTTATTTCACCATTTTTGTATGTTACTTCGATTCCAATTAGACGTTTAGGTCTTCCTAGATCCTTTAATTCAAACTTCTTTCTTAAAGAATCTTTGATTTCTTTTAATTTCTTTGGACATGAGTAGGCAATCAATAAATCGTCGACATAAATTCCAATTATTATCTTTACTCCTCCTTTCACGAGGATATAGATGCATGGATCTGCTAATGATGCTTTGAATCCTATGGCTTTTAATTCTGTGTCGAGTTTAGTATACCATTGCCTCCCTGCCTGCTTAAGTCCATAGAGTGCTTTCTTGAGTAGACAAACTTTTTCACCTTCTATGGCTTTCATATCTCTAAGCATGTTACGGGCCATGTTGTAGATATTAAGGTCATCTGCGTTGCTCTCTTCTACCAATATTTCTCGTAAATATTGTTCAACATAATCAGGAAGTTTCATATATATGTTTTCTTTTAGGTCTCCATTCAGATATGCTGTTGTGACGTCCATTTGACAAAGTTGTAAATTTTCTTCAACTGATATCGCAATAATAGATCTGATTGAGCTAAGTTTTGCGACAGGAGCAAATGTCTCACTATAGTCAATACCTGGTCTTTGTGTAAAACCTTTAGCAACAAGACGAGCCTTTTTGGATTCTTTGTTGTCTAGGCTTAATTTCTTTTTGAGTACCATTTTATAGTCTACAACTTTCATACCATCTTCTTTTTTAACTATTTTCCAGGTGCCGTTTTTTAAATGAGCTTTAATTTCGGATTTTATAGCACCACTCCAGTCTTCACTGCTTTCATTTTCATCTGACATAAAGGATATATCTGACATAAGTAAACCTTCATCTATTTCGATCCCAGTTACAAAGTCTTTCATCCATAAAGGTTGTTTTCTTTCTCTTTGTAATTTCTGATTTGTAGTTTGAGCTTCAGGTGCGTCTTCAAATACGTCTTCCTCGCCTTCTACAGGAACTTCATTTGATGTATTGGTATCAGTTATCAAATTATCAATGTTTATGTCTTGTGAAGATGTTACAGTGGGTTGAAGATTTTCATTTGTTTCAATTTCAATTTGTTTAGTTAGAATTGAATTTTTATTTCTTTTAAATTTATTATTTACAGGTTTCAGTTGATGCTGCTCTGATTGCGGTGGTTCGATAAAGTCATCATATTGTATGCCTTCATTTTCGTAGTACATCCTATTTATGACTTTTACATCCCTACTGATAATAACAGTATTTTCTTTTGGTATGTAAATTCGAAAACCTTTTGTATATCTTGCATATCCAACGAATACTCCTTCTTTTGCTTTTTGTGATAATTTGCCTTTTCTATTTTTTATCATAGCAAAAGCTTTGCTTCCAAAAACATGGAAATGTTTTGCAGATGGGGTTCGGCCAACCCATTTTTGATATGGTATATGTCCATTCAGTGCTTTTGCTGGGCTTCGGTTGAGTAAGTAGTTAGCAGTATATACGGCTTCAGCCCATAAGCTCTTAGGAGCATTTGCTTCTATCATTAAGCATCTGGCCTTTTCCATCAGACTTCTGTTTTTGCGTTCGCTTATCCCATTTTGCTGCGGAGTGTATGGAGCAGTCAATCTCCTTTGGATCCCTTTTTCTTTCAAATATGTATCAAACTCGTTGTTGACATATTCTTTTCCATTATCTGATTGAAGAAATTTTATCTTTTTATTTGTAAAATTTTCCACTTCATTTAGATATTCTTGGAACTTTTCAAATACTTGACTTTTTCTTTCCATGAAGTACACATAGGCATATCTCGTGTAATCGTCTATGAAAGTCACATAGTATTTTGAACCAGCTAATGATTCGTTTTCGAATGGGCCACACACGTCACTGTGGATGACTTGCAATGGTTCTGTAGTATTTATTTTACTATTTGTCGGGAATGGAAGTCGAGAAAATTTTCCTTTTATACAGGTCTCACATTCGTCCAATTTTTGATTGTCAAGTTGAATACCATATATTAAATTTTCTTTTTCTAAGTTTCTCAAGTCTTTTTCATTCAAATGTCCGAACTTACGATGCCATTGCATTATCTTGTTTTCAGTACCTGGTGTGTAATTTAGTGTTTCGTCTGATTTGTCGAATTTAAGATAGTATAGTCCATTCTTACGATGTGCTGTTTGTAATACTTTATCATTCTTTGCCATTATGATTGCTTTGTCCTTTTCAAATAATACCTTATTTCCTTTGTCGGTTATTTTTCCAACGGATAATAAGTTGACAGTTAGATCAGGTACATACAGCGTGTCTAAAATGTTACATTTGACGTTTTCAGCATAAGTTACCACTTTTCCTCTGCCTTCAATAGCCATTGTATGGTTTTTAGATGCTAACTTCAGGTTTCCTCCTTCTGAAGTTATGTGGGTGAAAAGTTTTCTTTCCCCACAAATATGCGATGAGCAACCACTATCAAGGCACCATATTTCTTCTGGTGTATCTGTATTATTTGTATTTAAGCATACATTAAAATTATTATCTTGTTTTACCTTACTTGTAGAGTTTTTCTTTTGTTTACTCCAGCAGGCTTCCGTAGTGTGTCCTTTCTTTTTACATTCATTACAATATTTGCTTTTCTTTTTGGCAAAAAATGTATCGTTGCTTTTTGTGGAATCATTGTTGTTTTTCCGAGCTTCACTTTCCTCAATAATTTTAATTTTGAGTTCTTCTGGCTTCGGTAAACTGTCTCTTGATTCGACGGCGATGCGAAAATTTTCATATGACACGGGTAGGCTGTATAGCATCATGATGCTTAGTAAGTCCGGGTGGAGGTCCACATTCATATCAGCAAGTTTATCAACAATATCCATGAAATTATTAAGATGATCACGAACATCATTGTTTTCTACTTTTTTCAATATTAATTGCTTTAATAATGTAGCCTTTCGTGCCGGTCCTGTACTTTGATATATGCCTTTTAGTTTATTCCACAGTTCATATGATGTATTACAGTTTTTTACCTGTTTCAGCTCCGATGGTGAAATCAGCAGCAAAAGTTCTGATCTTGCTAGCAAATCCTTTTGCGTAAAAACTGCTTTTTCTTCTTCCTTTGTTGGTCGCAATTCTTTACCGCTGGCAATATCCCACAAACCATTTTTTATAAGTATGGCCTGGGCTTGGACACTCCAAGTATCATAATTTTCTTTCGTTAGTGAATCAATCCGATATGACGTCATATTAGTGACGATAATTTTCTATATTTTCATGATTACACTTTACCAGCGTAACCACGCTCTGCTACCAATTTGTTGGGGATATGGTGGTTGAAAAGATTCATGCGATTTGGAAGGAGGAATATAATATAAATAATGTTTACAACGTAAAAAGTACACGGAAGAGAATAATATAATTGATTGACATATTAAGTCAGAAAATTAATTTATTCTTCCTATTGTCTATTGGTCTACAGACCTCCTTAGAGTTGTGGAATACTCACAACTGTCACTGCCCCTTTGGAGTTGGTAAAAGTGAAACCTTTTATCAAATCTTTGATTTTAGAAAATATACAGAAATAATAGGGTGCTAGGTCGGGTGACGAGTTGTACTTTTGCGGAAGCTAAAAATGACTTAGTTTTGTTGGCCGTATGTGAAGAAGCGTTGCAATTTAGCTTAGCTGATTGATTAAGAACGGCTAAGCAAACTTCACTACGAGCGCTTCAAAAAGGTTTCCAAAATATTGTTATTTACTCGTTTATGAAAGTTATTCCCGAATTTTTCATATCCTTCTCGTATAGCTTCTCCACCATTTTACAACACACCATGGTAACTATTTTTGCAGAATTAAACAACGCAAAAGAACATTGATAAATTAGGTTGAAAATTACACATGACGAAATGAAAGCGCAGCACGGTACACCTTTTAAACCCCGCCCGCCATGGTATAGTTTGTGCTCTGTTTTTTTTGAGCTTGAATTACATTTCTAAACATATTTATTCGTAGTTCACGGCTTTGGTGCAGGCCGCCGCGATGAGATGGTTTATAAAGTAGCAATAAAAAAGATTTATTCTTTATAATTTATAATGTACAAACCATATAAGTTTAAGGACTAAAATAAAAAAAGTGGCGAGTGAGAGCAATGTCTATTGTCTATGGAGACAACAATACGAAAGAAGTGTTTATCTTTACAGGTTTTTTGAAAAGTGCAGCCGTAAAGAGCGTTGAAATCACAAAGTACTATGTATATTGTTTAATTAATTTATTATCTCTCTATTGTAATAAAGGAAGGTCGGAGCTTCTAAGTTATTATTGTTAACAGTTTTAAAAATGCTATAACCTACAAAGTTGCGATGTAAACATAAGTTTGCACTCTAATCAATTGGCTGCTGTACCCAGCAGTACAAGGATAATATGCTGGTGAAGTGCAACACCAGTTGGATCTCGGCACGTACGCACTAATCTGTGCGATGGGCCACCCAAAGTGTGGACAATACTACTAAATAATATCCAATACTAGTCTTTTTCTAATCCTATAATTTCATTTAGTAGTTTCTGAGAAATTTGTAACCATCAATTACCAAGTAACTCTTGATGGAGCCTACTTTTCACTATAGTTTTTTCTTACAGACATAGCAGGACTCTAATGCCCAAGTCAATGCCTATGCGTCTTTTTAATACATTAACAACAATATACAGGAGTAGTAGTGTATTATTGGGCGTCCTACTCCACCTTCCGTTTCTGAGGCTCACTCCGTTCGCCTCATCCACTCTCGGTGGAGTAGGCCGTCCAATAATACTTCGAGATCGTGCAACATATGAGCTTACCTTGATTAAGATATCATCGAGTGTTTGGTCTGGGCGCTGTTCCACTGCACTACTTCACTACATCAACAAAGATTTACAATTCAACCCTATTCCACTTTTCCAGTTTTTAAACCTAACCGGATTTATATTATTTTATATATGTCGATGTAATAAATGAATCTACTCATTATTAATCAAACCATTTCAACCGGTGGCCATGAAATTTGTAAAACAATCACAATCGTTAGATTTAAACAGAATCTGCGTTGAGGCTGGAAAGTCTGATTTACGTCATGGAGAATTATTGCCTAATTCGGTTCGGTGCATTATTTGTGGACCATCAAATTGTGGAAAAACTAATTTACTGATTGGTCTTCTAATACATGAGAATGGTTTAAGATTTCAAAATGTGTATGTTTATTCAAAAACCCTGCATCAACCGAAGTATATTTTTTTAGAACGAGTTTTGCAACGTGTACCAAGCCTTTCATTTCAGAAATATTGTGAAAATGAAGAGGTATTAAGTGTTCAAGACGCAAAACCGTATTCTGTTATCATATTTGATGATGTTGCATGTGAAAATCAAAATAACATGCGTGATTATTTTGCGATGGGGAGACATAAGAACATTGATTGTATTTATGTGAATCAAACATACACTAAAATCCCGAAACAGTTAGTAAGAGACAACGCAAATGTAATCGTACTTTTTAAACAAGATGAAATAAATATGAGGCACGTATATGATGAACATGTTAATACAGACATGACATGGATTGAATTTCGTGAAATGTGTTCTAAAATATGGAGGGAACCCTTTAATTATGTTGTAATTAATAAAGACTGTCCCAAGAATAAAGGTTGTTACAGAAATAAATTTGACACTTTCGTAGTCTTTGATTAGGAACATGAGTTATATATAAGACCGTTACCTGTGCGGTAATATTATTCGTCAGACAACCCCTAATCAATTGTGACCTATTTTAAAAATATGGATAAATCATTGAAAAGGCAAATTGTTGATGCAGCAGAAGCTGTGAAGAAAAAAGTACGAAAAATGAGAGATGATGAGATTAACAATAAACAAGCACTGGAATCGGTTTTCAAGCCTGTAACCGAACCTCTCAATTTAATTGCTAGCGCCAGTCAGCAAACTCCTCTCGTGCATGCTATGGAAGATGAAGAGACCGAAGTTCCATTTATTGATAAAACTTTGCACAAGGAACTTGACTATCAAAGCAGCAAGGAAGATGAAAACGAATACGAATCTGATAGCGACAGTGATATTTCATATAAATCAGTAGGTGATACGTCATCCTGGTCAGTATCTTCAGATGCGTTAACAGACATACCGTTTAGTGTTAGTGTAGAACGTGGGAACCTAATGTTAGGTTCTGCTCGCATAACTATCAATGATCAATACATCATCGTGGCAGGACGTAAATACCGTAATACGCCTGGTTTGAAGCAGTTGCTGTTAAAGAAAGACGTGGACCTGAACTTGGTTACAGATAGTGATATGCAACATTATAAATCGATGCTAATCGAAACAAATGCACATCGACGAGGCTTTGATCCAAGTAAGCCAATAAAAAGTTATAAGGGACAAAAATATTTGCAAGTAATTAAACCTCTTTTCAAACTGCGAAATACAGTTCAGGGTATCCAATCGAAAGGAAAAGGACTACCGCTGACAAAAAAATGGAAGAAAAACGTAGATTTTGTGTATTGGGATGATCCGAACGAATTAGTGGAAAGGCTAAAATTATTAATTGCATCTCGAGATGCTGGTAACACAGGTTTAGACAACGAAATAATATCTATTATTGAAGAATTACGTGAAAGTAAAGTAATAAATAAGTAAAGTATTTTTTTTATGTTTCATTTTATCATTGACCATTCATTACAATACACCCTAATCATGAATGTCGATAAGTTCGGTCATTTTATTCATAAAAGAATGCGTTTATCAGAAATATTTGACTTTAACGAAAACGCATTACTAAAATCAGAAAATGGAAATTTCAATCTGAAAAATTCTAGATTGGGAGGAATTAAACCTCCCGTAGAATTAGACGATGCTGTTAATAAGGATTATGTGGATCGATTGAATACTAAAACGATAAGAGAATTTGATAAACTGATTGGTTCATTACGATCTCGAATCATATTAGACGTACACAAGATAGCTCAAGATACTTTAAAAGCAAAGATACCTGAGGTTTTAATTCAATTGGAAGATAAGTTTTACACTAAAGCAGATGTAAATAAATTAATAAAAAAGACTCCGTAATGTCAAAACAGCAAATTGTAAATGAAATACACAAAGCAGCACGAAGAAATTTTCTTCGACGTTGTGTTATTCTTAAGGGAATTGACGACTTGTGGCAAGCAGATCTAATGGACATGCAAAACTTGAGAACGTATAATAAAGGACATAATTACGTTTTAGTAGTGATTGACTGTTTTTCAAAATACGCCTGGACAGAGCCATTAAAATCGAAAAATAAATTTGAGGTTAGTAGGGCATTTGAACGTATACTGCTTAGCACTCATCGGCATCCTGTTAATTTACAAACTGATATGGGGACAGAGTTTTATAATAGCACGTTTCAAACGCTCATGAAGACGTACAACATTAATCATTACTCATCGTTTTCCACAAAAAAAGCTTCGATCGTAGAACGACTGATTAAAACGGTTAAAAATAAATTATATAAATCTTTTAGTTTGAATGGAAACTATAAATGGTTAGGTTCAACATTAGAAGATATACTGAAGACATATAACAACACAATCCATCGAACTATTAGATGTAAACCGGTTGATGTAAATAAATCTAATGAATCAGTAATAAAAGAAAATATTAAAAAAACATACAAACATATATCCATCAAACGACTGCCTAAGTTCAAAGTTGGTGACTGTGTTCGTATCAGTAAATACAAACACAATTTCGAAAAAGGTTACACCCCCAATTGGTCAACTGAACTATTTACTATTAAGAAGATAAATAAAACCATACCAGTAACATACCACATAGAAGATCAACGAAAGAAAGATATAGTAGGAGCATTTTATGAGCAAGAACTTCAAAAATCTAATCATCCTAATGTTTATTTGATAGAAAAAGTTTTAAAAAGAAAAGGACGTAAACTGTTCGTCAAATGGTTAGGTCTAAACGATGAAGAAAACAGTTGGATTGATAAAGCTGCAATAATGAGTTAAGATATATAACTAATGCTGATGTAACATTCCTATCATTACACTTCGAGTAATGCAGGGTGGTGGACTAGTAAATAACATAATCAATAATCTACCGTTTGAAGTTCATTTGCCTGGATACAATTATTGCGGACCAGGAACTAAACTTCAAAAACGTTTATTACGAGGTGATCAAGGTGTAAATAAGCTAGATGAAGCTTGCATGCACCACGACATTGCTTACGCAAATCATACAGATCTATCCCATCGTCACAAAGCTGACTTACAATTACTCAACATGGCCAAACAAAGACTTAAATCAAAAGATGCGGGAAAAGGTGAAAAGTTAAGCTCATGGCTAGTGAGCAAGGTTATGAAAGCAAAACTGAAGTCTGGTTCCGGAGTTAAAACATTCAGAAGCTTGGTTTCAAAAATAAGAGCAAAAATAAAAAAATTGAAGCCTAAGAATAGTAAAACTTTGATTAAAGTTGCTTATTTAGCAGCTAAAAAAATGTTTCCAGAAATTAATCGAATTCGAGTACCGCGAGTAATACCTTTGCCAAAAACTGGAGGGGTCCTGCCTTTAATCCCTATTTTCGCTGGTTTATGAGCTTTAGGCGCTTTAGCTGGTGGTGCTGCTGGTATTGCAAAAACTGTAAACGATTACAAAGCAGCTCAGCAAAATTTGCGAGAAACAGAACGACACAATAAGGCTATGGAAGGTTCGGAGCTGGGCAAGGGTTTATACATTAAACCGTACAAAAATGGTAAAGGATTGTTTATAAAATCATCAAAAAACTAGAAAGTTTGCTACCTGATCGTCCTCTGACTAATGTAGATATTCAAAAGTATGCAAGAGACATCCCATATTTCCGAGGGATCTACATGAAGGATCAGTTACCAAGAAAACCGAAGAGAATTGAATGCGCTATCGTAAACTTAGACGATTCTAAGAACGAAGGAACTCATTGGGTAGCTTATGTTAAATTATACAAGTATTGTGAATATTTTGATAGCTATGGAGATTTAAAACCTCCAGCAGAATTAATGCGATATTTTAAGAATTGTAATGTTTATTATAACTACACAAGATATCAAAGATTCAATACAGTAAATTGTGGTCACTTATGTTTAGAGTACCTGCTAACTTTTTGGAATAAAAAATTATAAAATGTATGTTTTTCTTTGAATTCAAGCATTATCACAATGTCACTCACATTGTCAATAACTGGAAATTCGTCAACGTTATCTACATACTATCCAAATACATTGCAACTAGATGGTGCTTATGAGTGTGCCTTATTGCAATTTTCAACATTTAATTCAATTCCAAATGTTGACAAAAGTAATAATAAGTTTTATTATGGCTCTAACGAAGTTATTGAAATACCGGAAGGCACTTATGAATTGCAAGATATCAGTGATTATTTAAAAACTGAAATAAATGATGCAACTATAAAACTACTGTGCAATAACAATACGTTAAAAACTACTATTTTCTGTACAAAAGACATTGATTTTAACAAAGAAGGCTCTTTCAGAAGACTGTTAGGATTTAATAAGCAGATTTTAAAAGGTAATAAATGGCATGTATCACAGTTCCCAGTCAACATTTTACCTACGACCGTGATCAGGGTTGAATGTGATATTGTTAGTGGGTCGTTTATAAACAACGAACCAAGTCACATCATTCACGAATTTGCACTCAACGTGCCACCTGGATACAGGATCATAGAAATACCGAAGAACGCAATATACTTTCCGATAAATCAAAACAATATAAGCTGTATTCATATTAAGCTATTAGATATAAGGAATCGCTTAATAAATTTACGTGGTGAAGAAGTGCAGCTGTATTTGCATCTCAGACGAAAAAATGATTGACTACAATAAATATGTACCTCAACAAGTAAAAAATATCAGTTCTACTCGAGCTATCCGCCATACAAGACCCCGCTCTAAGAAGAAAATAAAATTAACCAAAGACAATAAAGCATTCCTGAAAGCAATCGGATTACTAGAATGAATATCTTAGACGTTTTATCCACTCCGACTTACGACACCACGATAGAAGGCATAGAATTTCATTCTTACAAACCCTACGTAACAAGTTTTAATAGAAATGATGAAATACGTATACCTATCAACCAACAGGACCTGTACATATTACCGTCAGCTAGCACTTTATATTTGGAAGGAACCGTTATAGTCAGCAAAAAGGATCCGAAAGACAAAGCTACTAGTGTCCAATTCACCAACAATGCTCTACTTTACCTATTTCAAGATATTAGGTATGAGCTAAATGGAGTAGAGATAGATAAAATAAAAAATGCTGGTATAACTACAACCATGAAATCGTTAATATCAATGAATGAGAGTGAATCAAAGATGTCTAACGCCTGGGGTTGGAATATCGACGGTGTAAAAAATATTAACGAAGGAAGTTTTTCTGCTTCTATCCCACTTCGCAATATCCTCGGTTTTGCGGAAGATTTTAAAAAAGTCGTTATAAATAGTAGACACGAACTGGTACTGTTACGAAGTAACACTAATTTAAACGCTGTAAAACTTAACCCTGGGGAAGTAGTGGATGACATTCACATCAACAAAATCATATGGCGTGTACCACATGTTAAAGTATCAGACAAGGAAAAAATTTCTTTGCTTAAACTGTTAGAAAAAGATCGACCGCTTCAGATGATTTACCGAAATTGGGATCTGTACGAATATCCAGCTTTACCTAAAACTACAAAGCATACATGGTCTATCAAAACTGCATCTCAAATCGAAAAACCAAGATACGTCATTATAGGCTTACAGACAAATAGGAAAAATAGTGCAAGTTCTGACATGTCTCAATTCGATCACTGCAATGTTCGTGACGTAAAAGTGTACCTTAATTCAACTTATTTTCCATATGAAAGTCTTAACGCGAATTTTGCTAATAACAGGATTGCTTTATTATATGAGCAATATATCAGATTTCAACAGTCGTATTACGGACGTTGTCCACAACCGTTGTTAAGTGAGAAACAGTTTAAAGATTTAGCACCGCTGTTTGTGGTTGATTGCTCTAGACAAGCAGAGAATCTAAAGACGGGTCCTGTTGTAGATGTAAGAGTAGAAATTGAGAGTGATTCGGAACTACCAGATCAGACAGCCGCTTATTGTCTCATTCTGAACGACTGCATTGTTGAATACAAACCATTAAGTAGCATCGTAAAGAAGATATCATGAACGTAGATACCATCATAGTTGACCTCCAAGGATTTAAAGATATTCAAAATAATTTTATCGTGAAGGAAGTGGCCATTGTAAGTCAGGAGCTTACACAAACATTCTTAGTAAAACCACCATATTCGTTTCATTATTTGTCTGATGAAGAAAAGAAGCAAGTAAGATGGTTAGAAAGAAATCGAGGAATTTACTGGAGTGAGGGTTACATAGATTATAGAGAATTTCTACGTGTTATAGTATTATATCTCGAGAATAAAAAAGTAATGACAAAGGGTTTGGAAAAAATACAGTGGATTAAAGAATTGTGTACAAAGTGTGAAGTGATTGATATTGGTGAAAAGGGATGTCCTAATCTTCCAACATTAAAAAAAAAAATTTTTAAAAATAAAACTGACTTTAACTGTGTGCATCATAAAATTAACTGTGCATTAAATAATGCTATATGTATTAAAAAATGGTGTTTTGATAATCACACGTATATGTTTGATTTGTTTAGAAAAAATAAAACATAATTGATTTATAACTAATAGCAGTTTTATTTATTATATCATCATACCTATACACTAAACAGACAGTGTTCATATTTCATTATCATAAAACTTAATAACAAGAAATTAAATACTTATATACTTTAACTACTTACTGCATAAATTTAAACATTTTGATTACATCTAAATTCTTAATTATTTACAGTAAATGAAATTAAAATAGTAACATTTCTTATACCAACACACCTTTAATATTTACACATAACTAGAGTCTTCACATAGTTTTTTCGATATTTTGTTCACTAATCTTTCTGCCTCATCCATAATGTTGTCCACTGATTCACTCACTACGTATTGCGCACTGATCAGTATATTATTATCATCTTCACTGAGGTCTACCACTTGTATTTGAAGGAGTCTAAAGCCTTTTTTCTTTTGATTATTGATCACGTAAGACAGATAACTATTAAGTTGCTTCCGTTTTTGAGGCTCTCGCCTCGTCCTTGATTTTTTATTGACCGGTTCGTCTTGTGGTTCAGGAATATGCCAGCTTGGATTTGGGCTCGGAAATCTTTGACCATACTGAGAGAAAATATCAGGTGAATCATTCATTATTGTTGATAATCTGAAACAATAATAGAAATTATTTATTTGTACATATAAAAGGTAATCCTATAATCATAAGATTCGTGAAATATGTATAGGTACTTACGATTTATTAAATCGATGTGATCACCACAACAAGCACCAGCTTAATGATTAATAAACTAATATTATTGTACGGCGAATGCATAGTGTAACATAAAACTTATGACACAATTTGATGTTTCCTTCCAACAAGTTTGAACTTGTTTCTCGAGCACAATGAGTATTGGAAACACCTGACTAATATTATATTTCAAAACTTTATATGTTTTGTATGGCAGTTACTTACTGAGAAAAATTATATCATGTTTTGACAGGTTTGTAAATTATACAACAGGTTTCAACTTGTCTTTGTAAGTGATATATTTCAAAAACTTTATAACCTTTTTTTATACCAGTTAATTACTGATTAACAATATCATCGTATGTCAACAGGTTAAAGCTTGTAAATCCTTCGACAAGTTTGAACTTCTTTCTATATATTTTGTATAGGTACCAGTTAAACACTGAGAGACAATAATATCAACAGGTTTGAACATGAATGCCAGTTAATTACTGAAAACAATAACATTATGTTTTAACAGGGTACCTTTTTATTGAATGTACGACTGGCTTCTATTTGGTATAGTACATTCATAGACGTGGTAGGTAGGTATTACTTAAATGGATAAAAATAAAAGAGTCTATATATTCACACAAATGTATTTATTTTCACATAAAACTTACAATTTATTTTACTACACAGCTATTTTTAATATCTTTAAATAATATTTACGTTACATTAGCACATAGTATTCTATAACTATTTATTACTCTGTATACAGTAGAAACATTTAATTTATAACTAATAATTTAGAAATATATAGATACATTACTTTAATATAGATGCATTACCCCAAGCTAAAGTAGATACTTTATCAGGTAATAGCAAACGTTTATCGTCATTGCTAGAAAGTGCTATTTTATTAACACTCTGTGTAAATATTTCATGTTTGATTGACCTAAAGAGTAAATTTTTCTTGCGGATGACATTACAATTATACAAAACATTTTTATAATCTATCATATGTAAATTTTTCGTTACACTTTTTTTTGTTCCCTTTGCTTTCTTTATTGTTTTGTCTAAAGTTTTTATACAGTATAGCTTTGAACGCAGTCCTACAAATTCTTTAATTATTTTACCTCCCATTTCGTCCTTAAAGAGCCCAGGTACTTTTTTATTAATAATTGGCAGGCCAAACTTGTTATCAGAATTGTAATTGCTAGTATCAAAATATTTAAGGAAATAATTTTTAATATCTTTGTAAAAGTCATTCGTATTTACATTATAAACAAGACTATCAGTGTCAGTATAGCATAATTCAACATTATTGCCATAAAATGGTTTTATAGTAGAATAGTGAAAATCGTACATATGACTCTTTGATAATTCTAACACAGCGAAACCTATGTATATCGGTTTATTAAGAATAACACGCGAAGGTTTCATTTGTATTGCTACCAAATCATCTGAAAATACTGAAGCACTATGAAAATATGGGCTGGCGATTAGTTTTTCAGCACATGTTGATTTCTTGGTCTTATTTTTTAAATCATGCCATTTGTTTACTAACTTTAAATCAATTTTATGCTCATTGTTTTCTAGAGTTTTACCAAAAATACTGTTGTTTAGTAATTTAAAAAAATCTTGTTCAAACTGTGACTCGGCTTTTTGACGTAAATGAGTGTTAAGATCAATATATTTTTAAAAAAATTACTTTGCTTAAAAACGATAGCGCGATGGATCTTTTTCAATATTAAACCGTGACGTATGCATGTTTTTAAATGAGTATAATGAATAACATAGTGGTATTTATCATACAAGTTTGGTATTAGTTTTTTATTCTTACCACCAGGGGGCAAGCACTTTTCTGGACAAAATGGAAAGTCATTGTGTTCAGTGTGTAAATTCTCAGGGTATGTTAAATCAACTTCGAGAATATATCCATATTCCGCGTTATCACTAATATCAGTCAAGTTCAAATGTAAATTATCTATTTCATTGCTCGACATAAATCTAAAATCTGAATACGGCAAATATTGACACATGCTATGTCCATATAAATTGTTACAGTCTAAATAAACGATGAATGAATTTTGACGAGTCTGATCGTAAGTATCTAAATATTTGTGATTGGCTTTTACGTGTCGTTTGAAACACATACAAATACCTCCCCGAATACCTTTTTGTATCATTCTAAAAATTTCTACATCGCTAATAAGGTCTAATTTAACGCTTGTTTTCAAAAGCATTGCATCGAACGATAGACTTGGTGCTGTCAGGTAAAATGCCGGATCAAGATTATAATACCGTTTGCAAGTTTTTCTAAAACTTTCAAACACGTCTGCGAGCAATAACACATCGGTTTTAAGATATAAATCTGTGTACATACCCATATTTTTTATATCAAACTCTAACCAAATGGAATGCGCGTGTGCATAGTCGTCATCAGTGATAAGCTCATTTGTCAAGGAGTTATAAAAATTAGTTTTGCTGGGCAAACACGTATCTTCATAACGGTTCAATTGTGACATATAATCATACGGATATACTCCTTTTCGAGTAAGGAGCTCAAATTGTCTTGTATCAGGAAAATACGATTTGAGTAATTTAAACTCTTGTTTTTTCATTGTATTAACTAATTTTTCTAAACTAGTCCCTAAAAACTTGAAAGAATCTACAAAGCGAACCTTTATACTTTCTTCTTTCGAAATAGGAATGAACTTTGTGAGCGAAATATAGTTTTCTTTTGTTTTAGGTATTACTTTTAAAGACCCAGGAGCTTTGCCTAATTCTTTAATGAAAAGGTGACAGTCATAACCTGATAAATTATGAAAAAACACTGGTAAAAATGTAGGCAATTTATATTGCAAGTTACAATAACTATGAGCCGTGCCGCGATATTTACCGGTCAAATGACAGTGGTCTCGGACCTTATCACCAAACAATAAATTCTCACAAATATGACAAGTAACCGAGTTATCAAAGTCATGAGCATTAGTATCGGTGTAAATCATAGGAACTTGTTTTTTAAAAATATTGTTAATTTTTTTTGCATCTTTATAAATAGAATTTACAAATTTTGATATGCAATCCAAACCACGGTAAGAGACGTACCTATTGTATTGTTTGTCTAGCGCACACGTAATATGATAAGCAAAAGCGATAGGCACATGTCGTTGACGTGTTACCGTATGCGATTTACTCGGATCAGGGTCACAGGACTGAAATCGTTCTAGCATTGTTTCAAAGTCTGCGTATATAACAAATGGTACAGTTTGCTTTCTGCTAAAATTTTTAAATTGTATAAATGAGCCCTTCGGGGGTAGTTCCGTAGCGACACCTCCACAACTATGTGAATCAAGGGCATCGTATGTATTAAAAAATATTAAACACACATCACAAAAATGCAATTTACCGTGATGTTTTGTGATTTGATTTTTAACAAGTCGCGGTAAATCTTTAATTAGACAGTAATGTGACAAATCATTGCTTTCTAGATAAAGTAAATGAATAACATTTTTCTTTAAATTATTTGATTTATAAAGCGGTCCTACTACAGTATATTTTTTTAACCCATAGATATAAACACAAATTTCAGGATTATTTACTTCAAACTTAGCAATATCTGAGAAAGTTAATGGAAATTGTATGCCTTCTATATTTAACACATCCCGAAAATCAGGGTAAGACGATACTCTTTCAGGATGACTTTTGGCTGGGTATAACGCTGCAACGACTGACCATAAAAAGCAATAATCATCCTTATTTCGAATATTTACACAAGCTTTTTTAGATTTTATAGTAGCCGGTAACTCTATAAAGCCTGAACCATGCAAAGGTTGATATTTGTTAATATTTACTTCTAAGTGAGAGCTACTTAAGAATGTCCAACCACTATCGCGATCCTGAAATTCTTCAATCTTTTTTGTTAAAATGTTTTTAACTTGAGATATTAAGGGTTCGTATTCATAGTTTTGATGAAGTGTATAATTTTTTGTAAAGAAGGATTTCATCTCTTGAGAGTCATTTTTAAACATTAAAAACAAAGCAAAATATTCAAAGTTAATTTTCACGCATATATGTTGTTTAAGAGACAAGGTTATTAATGACCTAATCTTTTCATGAATGTTATTTAAAAATGAAATCAAAGAACAGTTTTCATATTGATTTACAATTCTATAGGAGGCAATGCGGTTTCGAAATGCAGAATTTATTAATTCAACACCATTACAGAAATAAGAAATACTTTTATTCTTGTGATTAGTACTACGTAAGTGACCTACCCAGTGCTTGCGCTCAACAGATGTATTACAGATAGTACAGAAAGGCATTTTAGATGGACGAAAATGGGATTAGAATAACTTATTAAGTATCTCAATAAAAGTACAGTGATACACAATAAAAAAGAATGATCTAATTAAAATCAATATTATCGCTAAAGTACGTAGGCTCTGTGTTATTAAATAAAAAAAAAAGGATGATCTAATTGATCTAATAATATCGCAAAAAGAACAAATTACCTAATCTATTTAAAATTAATATTATCGCTAAAGTACGTAGGCTCTGTGTTATTAAATAAATCATGTGCTCGTTGCATGAATTTTTGGAGCGCATTCCACTGCACAGAGCCTCGGTCTAATTGAACTTTTAACGCTACTAACGCCTTTCTCCACCGATCTTCGCGAGGGATGGAGATCACGTCGCTCTTAGCGTAAACTTTGATGTCTACGTAAAATTCTCCCGACAAAACCGCTTGTCTTCTCACCTTCCCGTTATCGACGCGGGCCACGAGAGACGAGCCGAGATCACTGCGTGTAGTAGGGGGTCGCTCCACATCCACTTCTAGGCCGAAGAGATCAGTGGGCTTATTTCCATTGTCAGAGTTTTTTCTGTAAATAAAAATAATAAATTACTACCTATTGCGAAAGAGCCTTAGGTTGAGATCTATAGATGTTTAATAATAGATTGAAATGGACTAAGTTAATTGACAGTTATTACCTAGGTATATTTTATTTAAAGTTTTAATGTTTATTTGTTACACTATTTAATTAAGGTACTAGGTAATGTGTCCATGGATCAGGGTGAACAGTACTATTGTTCAATATTAAAACCAAAAATTACAAATTAATTACGTTCTAAATTTAGATCGGGTTGAAGCGCGGTCACGTGCTAGCTCTACGTACAATTTACTACATCAACAATTTAGCCCACTCGCCTGTGTGTCCCTACATCAACCCCTTCCTTTTTTCAAATAAGTTTTTTACAACAAACTTTATATAGTAACGTCTTAATTAAGTCTTATAAACTACCATAAAAAATCGTTGTCACCCTACAACCTTGCTGGTTGAAGTTTATATCTACTACGCTATAAGTACTAACTAACACAGTTAAATTGTAGTTTCTATTAATATCTTGTACTTCGTACCTGGTAAAAGTACCATACACTACGAAACAGTAACTCAATTAAGACAATTCTTGAAAATGTGTATTTTCACTAATCTATGTTACTCATAACCATCTTATAATATATATATATATATATATATATATACTCGTTTTAGCATAAAATTATAATCGCTTTAGTTTATTGACTTTAACATTTTTCCAATATGAAATTTATTAGTATACTACATCACTGGACACAAATAATATTAATTTACGTATAAAGTAGGTAATACAAAGCAAAACATTTTCAAAGTTAACACAAGTAATAGAATATACTCGATGAAATAAACTTACGTATAACTGAGATATTTGGTTCCCACTTTAACATATTGCATATGAATTCAAATTACAGCGTAAATACAACCTGTTGTGGATTTCGCGTGACATTGGCTACTTCCACACATGGTTTATCGTTCATTTGTCCTCAGAGACGTTTTAAGCAATTACTATCTCCTTACTGAATGTTTTACCCATGATTAACCTTAGTGGTTTAACGTTGAAATAACTATATTACCTACTAAAAGTTTTGTACAAAAAGAGAATCTTTAATATTTGTTATGTGTTTTAAATCGGAGTAGAAGACTTATATGTATAATTGTAACGGACTATATCTAATACTGGAAATGTAAGTAATGTAAGTAAATTAAATGTAAGTAAATTACCTTAATTTTGACTCGTGAGGCTTGGAAACGGTGACACTGTTGGATGTACTCGTAGCTTGTGAATCGGTCACTTTGCGTTTCGTCGCCCTTTTCTTCAGCTGCTTTGCTTGCGGCGGTGCTTCAACCACTACGGAACGGCTGTTGTGAGAATATTCGCTTTCGGAGGTAGACCTGCAAATAAGACACAAAGATTAATAATTTATAAAACACCAACTTTGTCTGCGACCTAATCCTGGTATCACGAGAAAAGATAACCTATATGTTTCATTAAAATCTGTACAAATATATTTTTAAACATCCAAACATTGCACTTATAATGTTAATAAAGATTGATACAATCACTAAGTATTGTTAATAACTTAGTTAATGATTAGGATTGTTATTCATTAAACCACAAACATGATTATTTAGATAGATAGCACTTACTTACATTTTCGTTGTAGCTTTCAACAGTTTTTAAGCGCGTAGCAGCAAGTATATCCAGCCGGTGGCAGCGGGCAGAAACCAGGATCCGTAGTTGTCACGTTAAGACAAAGGAGTAAAGTAATTTATCAAACCAAATTGATCGAGTTTTTATATAGAGAAATCGTCCATTCAGCAAAACTATGTTACTTTGAAAATATACTTAAAGTTCTTTGTTTTAAAGAATCGTGAGTAATTATTGTCGGTTACGACCATTTAAATTAAATCTTTCCCATCGATTCCGTCAAATTGACTTTTTTGAGTAATGAAATATAACACTTTCGTATATTCAAAGCCGCCAATAATCGCCGCAACTTCTTTGAAATAGATACCCGTGTACTTGTTCATAAAACATAATTACCTAAGCGTAATATATGAACTAGTGTTTGTCCACGACTTCGTACGCGTTAAAGTTACAATTAAATTGTATCATTTTTACTATAGTTATTTTTGTCTTTAGTACCTATTTGATGAGGACAGGAATCATACAAATAAATAAAGGACCTATCCAACCGTTCTCCAGTTGTAAATTGTGTTTATTTATTTATTTATTTTATTTATTTATAATCATAACATCAAAAACTTACAGTCTACGACCAAAACGTTTTTGAGCCAAACATAAAATAATAGTAGGTATACATAGTTAAACGAAGAAAAGAAAAACAAGAGATCTCTTAACTATAATAACGAAAATCGGGTAAATACCGAACACAATAAAAAAAATTGTGTTAATAATACAATTTTGTTTTATCTACATGTACCTATAATACTTTATTTATATAGATTAAATCATATTTCGGACATTGAAAGATTTCATTTAAAGGCTACGTAGTAATGTTTTAATATAGACCGCAAAATGCTCGAATCATCATAAATGTATTCCCACAACATTGACACACACATGCACACACATGTGAGTAGTTACTTTAATACGACCCGTGCAATACTTAGAAATGTACATTATGCAGCTCAGCAGTTTTATTACTTTGTAGCTTTTAATAACGTAATTCCAATGTCACTTCACGAAGAAACGTGAAAGAGTCAAGTTTATACATTCTAGTGATGATATTTCAGCTAAACCTAAAAGTGTAATAATTTCGGTCGGTGATAGGTAGTAAAGTAGTGCAGTGAAACAGTTATTTATACTAATTTCGGTCGATGATAGGTAGTGAAGTAGTGCAGTGGAACAGCGGCCAGACCAAACACTCGATGATATCTTAATCAAGGTAAGCTCATATGTTGCACGATCTCGAAGTATTATTGGACGGTCTACTCCACCGAGAGTGGATGAGGCGAACGGAGTGAGCCTCAGAAACGGAAGGTGGAGTAGGACGCCCAATAATACACTACTTACAGGGATTGTGACTGATCGCTCAAGAAGGAACAAACTATATTTCATCGCAGATCGCAGTTTAAGATGGCAGTTCTTTAGAAGGTGCTGCTGCCCACCTTCCAGTATTTTTCCCTTAGTTGCGTCTTATGACACCCACGGGAAGATATGGGGAGGGTCAATTCTAACCTGACACCTCAATACTACTTAATCCAAAACGAAAATTATAAAATTCTATAGTAATAAAATTATTTTTACTCACATGCATAACTAGTGATAGATAACTTTAATAAGTTTCTTACTGATTTAAAGTTACTGCATATTCGATGAATTATTATTTGTAATATTGATGAAAACTAACTGTTGGTGTAATTACTAGTAGGTAGCATTAAATATAATAGAGATGTTTTCAAAGTATTAAAATATGTTACATAAATATTTAATATTATTTCCTGTACTATTCATTTTCATCAGCACCATCATATTGTAAATGTTGCAGTAAGTAGTAGTAAAATTAAAACAAAATATTATAGGAAATCACATGACAATTTTAATTTTTCAGGATACTTCCGCGGTACCCTGCTACTCAACATAACATTATCACAGAAATACCAGGAGATGACAGTTTGAAATAAAATAAAAGTTTAAAAAATTGGTTTTTATTTTAGTATTTTATGTGTTTTAATTTTGTAGAGTTCTTTTGGCATGTTAAACATCATATTTAATATAGATGTGTTGGTCATTAGAGAATACCGGGAAATAGGCTTACATAAGTCACACAACTGAAAATTATAATTAATTAAGTTATAAAGTTCATACTTATACTTTTCTTCAATTCAATTAACAAGATTAATTAAATCATTCTTCATCAACAGCTATTATGTCTACCATTGAACAAAGGCCTATCCAATTTTCAACTTTCATCGCTTCTTTCGACTCGCCCATGAAAATATGGGGAGGAACACAGAGCTATTATTATATAGGGTCATAAAAATCATGTACTGCAAACTGTAATGGTGTACCCATCCCTGAACACACATTAGAATAAGGTATGACTTATTACAGTAAGCATCTAGGTACCAGTGTCCGTTTCTTGCTAGCATTTTCTGATCTCATTCAAAAACCCTGCTTCAGGACAAGCACGGCTTCATTACCAAAAGGTGTAAATAATATTTTCTAACCTACCTCCATAAAAATTGATTTATATTAATATCTTTAGCCTTCTTCACCAAAAAGTATACGTAAAATCTTTGTGTGCCCCCCCTCTATTGCTGACATCCTTAATAATGTGCCCAAAATGAGTATTTTATGTAATTGTTTCATCCATTAACATATTGTACAGATAGACTATATCTTATACAAGCCAGGGTTATTGTCATAAAGTCGAAAATTCAGAGCAAAATTTCAACATAATCAAGAGATGGATAAATGCTACTGATCATCGACAAACCCACTTGTATAAGGTAGAATGTAGTAACACTATCAAATTTGATCACATCAAAGAACCATGCTCAACTGTAGAATTGTTAAAAAATCATAATATAAACCTAATGTGTATTCAGTTATTATTTTATTATATATCAGTTTTTATTTTATCAACTTGATAATGATAATATATGAAACTCCAGTCTAGTATTAAATTCTTGCTCCATTCCACAGGTTGTTATGAAAATTTGTTCCCATACCTAACACTTTCTCATATCAACCCCTTCCATAAATTAAATATGTACCTAGTTTATTCAAGTAAATTGATGTGGGATGGGCACTCATAATATTTTAGAAAGGTTCTTAACCCTATAATATTATAAGGATTGACACACCGCATACTTTATTCTTACATGAATGTTTTTGCTGTCATACATATATTTCCCACAATAAGGTAGTTGGAATTGCGGTATGAATGTAGCATTGTCAGTTCCCACACTGTGTAGGTACAGCAAATGCGTAATATTATAAAAAAATAAGCTTTAGAACAAAGTAAATGTCCCAAAAACTTAATTTTGATAAAAAGCTTATGTTTCGTAACAGTAATATATTGATTGATAAAATGATGATATGAGAATTTTTGTATCTGTGTAGGCGAATATAGGATTTTTATATAAAAAGTGTTATATTTATTTCACAAATTGTGTAATTACATTTGAAACAGTGGCCCCGACTTGCCTATTTTTTCCACTTATGTAATCCATGGTTGCTGAATGTGGCATTCATTTTGTAAGACTTTAAAAAGAGTGCTTGATAATAAAGTACAATGATTTCTACTTTGACTTTTATTCCTTTATATTACAATTACAATGAAGAAAAACCAGTTATTAAATAAAAAAGTATGTAACATGTTGATTGGTGGTCTGCCTGCAACGTCAGTGGACTAAAATGCACATTTCCAAATGCTGGCTACAAACAGATTGACATGCAGTGAATGAGTATGTTAAAATTTGCACAACTTTCCTGTATTTGAGAGTCCCCAGTTTGCCACATATTGATGATTGATTTATGATCTGAATGGATGTGCCAACACTGATAGTATTGTAGAAGTTAGCTCTTATTAAAAGATCTTTAGAACAGTTCAAAATTTATTTTGATTTAAACATGTTGTACTTGTATACTACCAAATTCCTTTCATGCTGGTATTACCATATATTGTGTCCTTTTTTTGATTGATAAAATGATGATATGAGAATTTTTGTATCTGTGTAGGCGAATATAGGATTTTTATATAAAAAGTGTTATATTTATTTCACAAATTGTGTAATTACATTTGAAACAGTGGCCCCGACTTGCCTATTTTTTCCACTTATGTAATCCATGGTTGCTGAATGTGGCATTCATTTTGTAAGACTTTAAAAAGAGTGCTTGATAATAAAGTACAATGATTTCTACTTTGACTTTTATTCCTTTATATTACAATTACAATGAAGAAAAACCAGTTATTAAATAAAAAAGTATGTAACATGTTGATTGGTGGTCTGCCTGCAACGTCAGTGGACTAAAATGCACATTTCCAAATGCTGGCTACAAACAGATTGACATGCAGTGAATGAGTATGTTAAAATTTGCACAACTTTCCTGTATTTGAGAGTCCCCAGTTTGCCACATATTGATGATTGATTTATGATCTGAATGGATGTGCCAACACTGATAGTATTGTAGAAGTTAGCTCTTATTAAAAGATCTTTAGAACAGTTCAAAATTTATTTTGATTTAAACATGTTGTACTTGTATACTACCAAGTTCCTTTCATGGGCTTATTCCAGAAATCCCCTTAGCAAATCCCCTGCGAAGGGGATTTCTGGACTTTTTGTCCAGAAATCCCCTGCGCGTCGTCTTTGAGTGTTGGAAGGGGATAATTGGACAATAAGTCCAAAAATCCCCTTAGCCATTTAACTGGACAAAAAGGCCAGCCATCCCCTTAAGTAATTATTTGCATTAATATTAAATAAAAACAATTGATTATCATCATCGTCTTTATTTTCTATTTATATAAATCTAAACCAACAGTTCACTAGCATATATTTTGCAGCTCCATAAAATCTCCCATATATTTACAATAGTATAACAAATGTTTAATATCACATTTTACAGTAATTCTTATACAAAGAGGGTCTATAATCACAGATTATTTGTACAATATTACTTTCATTGCTTATATAATATATAAGCTATATTAGTAACGTCTAAAATACTATAGCATACAAGTTGTATTATTGAACAATCACAATAATTATTATGTATATATATACTTAAAAAACACTAAGTCTTAAAAAAGTATCTGACAAAAGGTGGTATATAAACAAAATTGCAAACCTATCAATAATTAAACTAGGTATCACCAAATTAAAATACAATTTTACAGTTCTCCTACTAGAACATAAAACCAGACATTATTTTCACTACAATCTTTGTAGAAATAGTATGTAATTTAGTAAAATGCAGTATTATCTGTCTTATACTCTAGTGGTACCACATAAAAATCACTTCCATACAATAATTAACACGAGCGCAGACATACAACTTACTAATATATTCTCAAAAAATCACCAGAGAGTAGTACAATTTTATTTTTCGTTTTTATACATGTTGATATCCACCATGTAGAAGTATCGTAGATTTAAGTGTCTTAATGTACTGAAGTTCATCACTAACACTACTTGAACTACCGGCCATGTTAGTTATATAATATTTAGAGTCGCATAAAAGTACACGTCACTCCTAGACTTCTAACAGCGAACTGATAAGAAATGTAAATTCCAGAGCAGAGCCAATTCAAAGAATTTGGGCTAAACGATAGACAGCCCTTACAGAAAGAAAAAGCCGAAAACAATGGACAATCTACAAGACTATGGATCTTATCTGTTAGTAATAAGGTTGGTATTAAAAAAAAAGATACAAATAAAAATATTGGTATTACTCTTCTGATTTTAATCTAGATAAGTACTGCTAAATAAACAACATAGTTGTATCGAAAAAATCCCCTTAACCATTTAACTGAACAAAAAGACCAGCCATCCTCTTAATCATTTATTTGCATTAATAATGAATAAAAATAATTGATTAGACAATCAATTTTTAAGAAAGTCTACAATAATAATAGTTTATTTGTACAATATTATTAGTCTATATATTATAAAACCAATACTAGCAAATTCAAAAATACTGTACTTAAAAATATTTTCCTTCTAGATGTATCACAGAAAAAATCAAGTAAGTACAATAATGTGAATACGTCAATGTACATAAAAATACACCCGTGTAAATACCGTACGTCAAACAATATATTTACAACGTTAAAACAAATTTCTCAAAATAATTAAATTAATTATTTTCGATTTTTTCTGTGATACATCTAGAAGTAAAATAAAAAATATTTTTAACTAGAGTATTTTTGATGTTGCTAGTATTGGTTTTATAATATATAGACTAATAATATTGTACAAATAAACTGTTATTATTGTAGACTTTCTTAAAAACTTGATTGATTAGACAATCGTCTAATCAATCAGTAGCAGTACTTATCTAGATTAAAATCAGAAGAGTAATACCAATATGTTTATTTGTATCTTTTTTTTAATATCAACCTTATTACTAATCAATAAGATCCATAGTCCTGTAGATTGTCCATTGTTTTCGGCTTTTTCTTTCTGTAAATTCTGGGCTGTCTATCGTTTAGCCCTAATTCTTTGAATTGGCTCTGCTCTGGAATTTGCATTTCTTATCAGTTCGCTGTTATAAGTCTAGGTATGACGTGCACTTTTATGCGACTCTAAATATTATATAACTAACATGGCCGGTAGTTCAAGTAGTGTTAGTGATGAACTTCAGTACAATGAGACACTTAAATCTACGATACTTCTACATGGTGGATATCAACATTGTATAAAAACAAAAAATAAAATGGTACTACTCTCTGGTGATTTTTTGAGAATATATTAGTAAGTTGTATGTCTGCGCTCGTGTTAATTATTGTAAGGAAGTGATTTTTATGTGAAACCACTAGAGTATAAGACAGATAATACTGCATTTTACTAAATTACATACTATTTCTACAAAGATTGTAGTGAAAATAATGTCTGGTTTTATGTTCTAGTAGGAGAACTGTAAAATTGTATTTTAATTTGGTGATACCTAGTTTAATTATCGATAGGTTTGCAATTTTGTTTATATACCACCTTTTGTCAGATACTTTTTTTAGACTTAGTGTTTTTTAAGTATATGTACATAATAATTATTGTGATTGTTCAATAATACAACTTGTATACTATAGTATTTTAGACGTTACTAATATAGCTTATATATTATATAAGCAATGAAAGTAATATTGTACAAATAATCTGTGATTATAGACCTTCTTTGTATAAGAATTACTGTGAAATGTGATATGTATTTCAACATTTGTTATACTATTGTAAATATACGAGAGATTTTATGGAGCTGCAAAATATATGCTAGTGAACTGCCAACAGTTCAGATCTAAACCAATTTAGATTTATATAAATAGAAAATAAAGACGATGATGATGATTACCTAATCAATTGTTTTTATTTAATATTAATGCAAATAATTACTTAAGGGGATGGCTGGCCTTTTTGTCCAGTTAAATGGCTAAGGGGATTTTTGGACTTATTGTCCAATTATCCCCTTCCAACACTCAAAGACGACGCGCAGGGGATTTTTGGACAAAAAGTCCAGAAATCCCCTTCGCAGGGGATTTGCTAAGGGGATTTCTGGAATAAGCCCCTTTCATGCTGGTATTACCATATATTGTGTCCTTTACAGTATTCTGTTCCACCATCCTTTTACACCAGGCTACCTCAAGTAGCGTTATAAATTCATATTCAATATCAGCATCCCTTTTCTTAGTTAGTAGTAGCTTAGATATACTGGATCCTACTAGCTTTGTTACTAGTAAATTGCAGGTTCCGATATGAAATCATGGGCATATTAAGCAGCCTGTTGTGACTGGAATCTCTAACACACAAATTGCACTTGAAACACCTTGATGTGGCTAGAATGCAATCGGCAAAAAGATTAAACATGAGTTGGGAATGCATACGAGCAAAATAATTTGTTTGTGCGGTTCTTAACCCTGGAATCATAAGTCACACACGCACGCACATGCGAGGCGTTAGAGTATTTAGTAGTGTAAGCTTAAAATACCAAAGATTACTTGTAATACTCGGGTTTTATTTATCAATCGTTCACATTTTTATTTTGTAGGAATTTTCCAAATCACATAAAACCAACCAATGAAAATTGAGCACAGAACACAGAAAAAATAAATATTGAACGTAGAATGGAAATATTGTCTGCGATCAAGGGTGCGTACCATTTGGAGTTAAATTCGCCAAAAAGGTTAAAACGATCACACTCCCAAAAAGTGGTTCCACTTGGGTCTTGGCATTATTTTCGCCATAAACGCTATGAAGCTACTGGAACAGTTTGAATTCCCTACATCTTATGTCAAAAGTGACAAAAGTGGCAAATTTTAGTGGCATTCTTAGCGTTCTTATCCTAAATGGAACAGGGGAGAACAGTTACAAATGATCACAGTGATCACCACCATAGATGCAGCATGTGGTCAACATTATCGAAAATAACGAAACTGGCGTCAAATGGAATACGCCCCAAAGGATACTGGAACGTGCAAACGAGGCTCTTTTTTTGACATATCTTTATAGTCTATGATGTACACGTATTATTGGCTGTACATTATCGCCCTGTGCAAAAAGTGTCCGGCCCGTATTTCACGGCCAATAATGCACACCCAATAATTCATGTACATCAAATTGCTTCTATTTTTTGGTCGCGTATTATTGGCCGTGTAATATCAGCCCGTGTAGATAATGCACAACCAAATATTGTACGACCCGTATTGTACACCCCAATAATACGAAGCCAGTCCACGTAATATTGGACGCGTATTATTGGCTGTGCATTATTTGGTCGCGTATTATTGGTCGTACAATATAGGGACTCGTCAAACTTTGCACACAGGCAAAAATATACAAAAAAGGTAAAATCTATTTAAATAAACGCCGAAAAATATTCACTGATTTCTATCTTTTATGTTTTTGTTTATGCGTCGAGCTGATTTGAGTAACACTATATTTTTTTCCTAGTTATGTAACTCGGTTTTGAGGTTAGTTCTTCGATTTTTCAGATGTTGACCTCGACACTGATTGGTCTCCGGGCGGCTCGAACCTCCGTCATCATCACCAGGAACCTAGCGGCTGCACAAAAGGCTACCGACCCCATCCAGCAGATGTTTCTTGATAAAATCAGGGAATACAAATCAAAGAGTGCGTAAGTACTTGGACCAGCCCCAGTTGTCACTTTGGCTTTTTTATACACCAAGTTTGTATGCTATTTATAACAGTTATGTGGCATATGTTCCTCTCGCGACTATCTAAATGATCAAACCTAGATCATAATATAATTGATTAATAATGTTCATTCATCAGGTCATGTAAAGTTGACATTAGATAATAAATCCTGAAATTTTGTATCTGGTTAGCATTCCTTCCTAACAGATTTAATTTGTGAAGTAATTAGCTTTGATGTCATTAGCTTTAATTTTAAGATCTACTTCCACCATAATGTTGTAGGTTTTTGTTATCTTAGGATATCAATGGTCATGTCAATCTTAGGATGTTTCTCTTGATTTCACATTTCGACTGTCCCTACGTAGACTATCGAAACTCAAAAAAAGCTTTTTTTTATTACCATCGCAACTTGTTTCTATCACATTATATTACAGTGTAGAAAAAAAATATTTGAAATATTATTAATATATTCAGTTTTAGCAAGTCTTAAGTATAGACTGACGTCGCTGGTCCTCGTAAAGTCACGAAACTTAAAATTCGCGATATTTAGTTTTGATAGTATACGTAGGGACAGTCGATTTATTAAATGTGACAACAGACATATACAGCTGATGTGGAGTAAAGGCATATGTAACATAACTTTACGTTCAACTTTCAATGGCACAAAATCCTCATACTCTAAATGAAAGGCTGCTTTGCTACAACTGTTTACTGTATGTCGTAACAGTCAATAAGCAAAGCAGGAATCTTTATACAATCCTCAAAGAGAAAATAATTTTCAATATTGACATTCATAACAGTCTTATTATAATATTTTTTTATAGCTGATAGTCAAGCCTTTTACCAATACCTCATCGGATGGTAAGTGATGGCGTGGTTAAAGATGTTCTTCAGGCTAACCTAGAATTATATGCCACTAAAATCCAGTGCTAGTAAATCAGTACCCAATCACCTTAACATTAAATAAACTAGTTGATTTTACAGAGATAGTTAAGTAAATTATATGATAACAAAATATTACATTATTATTTCATGATTCCCAGGGGTGGCAAGCTTGTCGACCCCAGCCCAGCCATTCAGAAGGAACTCAAAGCTGAGCTGGAGAAGCTAGAGAAGCAGTATGGTGGTGGTTCTGGAGTTGACATGACCGCATTCCCATCCTTCAAGTTTGAGGAGCCTAAACTGGACCCTATTGATGAGCAAGCCCCTGTTGCTAAGAAGTGAACAGACTATAGTGGTGTAGGAACAGTTAATCATCTGTGAATGCTTGTATCTAAGTTGAGTTATTAATAAATTATTGTATAGACAGCCAAATGAGATTTTTATTTAGTTAGTTATAGAATGGGCCGTAATTAAAAGGCATAACGGAAACTCTATTAACGACACTGCTGTCTTTTCAATTTTAAGATAAAATTCTTAAAGATATTACAGATCTCACAGAAGGAAAATCAAACTGTAAATTCCAATTATTTTATTACATAAACTCTGGTAAAATACAATAATGGTATTATGGGTAAGATATATGTTAATTAATGGGTGGGCGCGTGATATACCAAAGCAAAGGTAAGCAACATATCATATTTTTAATTATTAATAAATATCAAATTATACTATTATTAACTGAAATGATTACAAATATGCTGCATATAAATATATTTGATTAATAAAGCATACGTATAAAATTGGTGGTTATTAATTAGAATATGAAAATGCTTGGAATATTCCATCTTTGCCAAGCCACAGGCGGTCACCTGTTTAAGAAATATTTTAACAATTTTATAATAGGCCCTGAGGTACTTGTCCGTTCTTCTTGAAGTGGCTCTATACCCAATTTGCAGAACGCGGCATATTAGTAAGGCGCAGTAATTCAATCTTTAATGCTGAGAGAGCATAAGAGTGTAATAGATGTCAAAATTTAATAAATGATTATGACTTAGTCGGTCCGTCCGTATATCTCGGTTCTCTTACTTGTAAACTGAAAGAATTACAAATCGGAAGTTTTGATAATTGCTATAAATATGAATGGAATCGGACTAGAAATTTAATGAATATATAGTAATTAAACAACTTTAAACGGTTTAAATCGCGTATATTTATCATTATGTTTGTCCCTACGTTTCAAACACTTTGCAGTGATCGTGGTCATGGGGTGACTAAAAATAAATACACGCGATTTAAACCGTTAAAGTTGTTTAATTACTATGTGTAATAATCGCGAAAACCTAAGACAACATTCATGAATATATTTTTCATGGGTGTCCAATACATCAGATGGAAGCTGGCAAAAAAACTTGCACTTTAGCATGTGGGGTGTCATCATCTAGAGCTCTTTGGTTAGAGTACCTACTACATTTTAATTAATAGTCCGATTCGCACTTAACCAAGTTTTAGTATTTGTTGTTATAATGGCAACACAAATCGAACGATCATCTGTGAAAACTTCAACTGTCTTACTATCATGGTTCATGAGATACAGCCTGGTGACAGACAGATGGACAGTGGAGTCTTAGTAATAGGGTCCCGTTTTTAAACTTTGGGTATGTACAGAACCCTAAAAAAATAAACATAAGGTAACGTCTGTTGTCAATTTTAGACAAGTTGTAACAGGAATTTGTTTTAGACTTGAATCTGAATTTCGGCATAATTATGTACCATATCCTCTAGTTAATCAACAAATACTTAAAAATACGGCCAAGTGCGAGTTGTACTCATATTTATTTACTTAGTCAATTAGCACGGCTTACGCTAATTACGCTAATGATATAGACATAATTATTGATAACAATAAGAAGTGTACAATTTTAAATTAAAATAAGAATAATAGTTCTAAGTTGATATAAAAAAAAGTAATAATAAACAATAATTACATGTAGCCGAGCAACTATGTCAATATTAAATCTACTTAGTCATGCGACCAGAACCCCACACGATCACCATACGTGCTGATTAAGCATAGCAACAAACTGCAGCGTTGCATTACGACGAGTCGTGTGATGCGATAACGCGGGTGGTCTTCTGCGTCCGGTGACTTATAAAATAATTTATTTTAAGTTAGAATTAAGTTGTTCTTTGTCTTGAATAGACGTCTAAAAAGTATTTTGTTTTCTTTTTAAAAAAGCGTTTTGGGCCCGTTCGCATTTGACTGGCGCAGCCGGTAGGATGCTCAATATTCCTACTGCCGTGCTTACGCCTCGTTAAGGCCCCGAAATCGGTTTTTTCGCGTAAAAGTACGGTGAAGTGGTTCGAGCATCCATACGAACAAACAAATAAGTCTCCCGCGACGGGTAAACCAGGACGAAGGAGCAGCTGATTCTCAGAAGAAGATATGTGTGGCTTGTGAGTAGTCTTAATTCACTATTCCCTGTTTCCGTGTCTTTCCCATATCCATGAAATCTGTTAAACTTTATTTTAGGTCTAAACATTGCCTAATTTAATCTTGTTGACTGATTTTCGATAAAGTTGTACTAAAAATTTACAACTTTATTTCGTTAGGTATTTTTACTTACTTTTACCGTTTCAATCGTGAAATATTAAACCTTAGTTTAGAAACTTCGATCCTGAAGTAATAACGAGTGTTTTTATATTATAAAATTGCCTTAATATTTCTATATGAAAAGGTTTTCATCGTATTTTATCATTTTATACATTTTATTTTATATTAATTGTGTGTGTTTATGGAATTGACTTAATATTTTATACCGTGTTTTACAATTTTATACATTTTATTTCATATTAATTGTGTGTGTGCAACTACGTGTTAATTTAAGAACAACTATGACGGAAACAAAAATTCAAACTATCCCTAAGGAGATGTCCTCCATTATACCTAGATTTGATGGGGATGAGAAATTACTTAATTTATATATTAAGAAATGTGAATATGTTATCAGTTGTTTTGCAAATGAGAGTAACCCGCCTCAAGATTTGTATGTCTATCATGTCGTGACTAGTAAATTAGTTGGTAGAGCCGCTCACCTTATTAGTGAAAGACAGGACATTGAAACTTGGGCCGAGTTAAAGTCAGTATTAACACAACATTTCGGAGATCCGCGTTCGGAGGAATGTATTGCTATCGAGCTTGAGACTTTAAAAATTAACCACAATGAGTCTTACTTAGACTTCTGCAATAGGATACAGCAGGTTAAGAGCACGCTTATTGCGAAAGTTAATCTTATCTCGGACAAGAATGTTAGGCAGAGTAAGATCACAATCTATGACAACATGGCTTTAAATGTGTTTCTTTATAATTTACCAGAAGATTTGATACGAATAGTTAGGCTCAAAGGTAGCAACACACTTGAAGATGCGTTAAGCATGGTACTGGAAGAAGTCAACTTCCAATTTCAGTATAATGCTCGTAATAAAATGTTACGAATGGGAACGAGCAAACCACAGCCGTCGTCTTCTCACAATCCTTATATGGATAAGTTTGGCTTAAAACCCTTCTTTTCTGCCAATACGAACCCACAAAATCAGGGTGGTTTGAGATTCGGCATTCCCAATCAAGTTAGACCTAACAACCCACAAAATTTTAATTATGGTACACAACATACACCGCAGTTTAAGTTTGGAGTACCAAACACGACTGGTTTTAGGCCTCAACAGCAGCAGTTTCAACAACCGCAACAAAATTTTAAATTTGGTGTACCGCAGGGGTACAGACCTTCCTTTCCAGCACAGCAGGGGTACAGACCTAACTTTCCAGCACAGCAGGGGTACAGACCTTCCTTTGGCCAAGCGCCACCTAAGCAGGTTTTCCAACAGCCGCAGCCCAACCAATTTAAATTTGGAATTCCAGCGCAGCAGAGGTTTGAAAACACTGACGTCACAATGCGTACGGCACTGCCCGCTGCTCGCTCTAATGCTGTATTTCATAATGAGTTAGAAGTTTATGCTGACAATAATGACTATTGTGACTATGCTGATTATGAGCAAGACGACTACACTACCGTTATCCCTGACACTTATGACGATACAAACAATGATGAAAATTTTTACAAACCAGCCTCGGAGTCGGACCCGCCGAAATAATCAATCTCAATTGTGATAACGTTGCAAAGTTGCCCTATATTTACCTACCTGAAATAGATGCAAAATTCATGATAGACACAGGTAGCTCGAGATCATTTATTAGCCCGCGTAAGGTTCATGAGTACTTTCAAGACTATAAATTCTCAATCCCGTTCGAAGTAGTGAGTACACATGGCAGAAGCTCACATGGTGAAGCAATCCATATTCCACTTTTAAAGACATTTAAAAGTTCACAGGAACACACTTTTTACGTATATGAAGTAGACTCAGATTAAGACGGACTGATTGGTTCAGACTTACTTGCCCAAATTGACGCTAACATAGACATGAAAAATCAAATCATACAAACTAGAGACACGGTGATCCCATTTATATACAATCCAGAAATCACTATTAAACTAGAACCACGGTCTGAAACGCGCGTAAGGTTACCTACCAACATGCATAATGGTATTGGTGTCATGGAATTTAAAGAGTTTGAGGTAGGTGTCAGGATGCCAAGTGCATTAGTCAATTGTGTAAATGGACAGACATATACGGTCATTCAAAATTTATTGGAAAAACCAGTTACGTTAAAAATAAATCAATTGGTTAATGTAATACAGTATGAACCTCAGGTATGTGACGTAAACATTATTACTGACAATGACTTAGACATTGATGACTATTTAATTGACAATTTGGAAAAACTAAGACTGGACCACACGAATAATGAAGAAAGGAAGTCAATTAGCGAATTGTGCTACGAATATAGAGATATCTTTTATTGTGACAAAGTTCCTTTGTCTTTTACTAATAAAGTCAAACATCAAATTAGAACGACAAATGAAGATCCTATTTATGTAAGACCTTACCGACAGCCACATGCTATTAACGAGGAAATAAACAGACAGGTTGACAAATTATTAAAAGAAAATGTAATACAAGAGTCACATTCCCCATGGAATGCCCCGGTTCACTTGGTACCCAAGAAAATGGACGCATCTGGGGAATCGAAATGGCGAATGGTAATTGACTTTAGACGCTTGAATGACATAACTATTGACGATAAATACCCACTGCCCAATATAGCGGACTTATTTGATAAGTTAGGTAAGTCTAACTATTTTACAACTTTAGACCTGGCCAGTGGGTACCACCAGATTGAAATTGATAAGAAAGACCGACCTAAAACTGGGTTCAGTTCCCAAGCTGGACATTTTGAATTTTTACGTATGCCATTTGGCTTAAAAACAGCACCAGCCACGTTCCAAAGAGCCATGGACAATGTCCTACGTGGTCTCCAAGGAATACACTGCCTGGTGTATTTGGATGACATCATCATTTTCTCATCCAGCCTCCAGGAACACGTGGAAAAGCTGCGTAAAATATTCGAACGACTAAGACAGACAAACCTGAAAGTTCAACTGGACAAGTCAGAGTTCCTTCGTAAGGAAGTGCTTTATTTAGGGCATTCTATAACGAGGGACGGACTCAAACCTAACACTGACAAGATTGACGCAGTTATTAAATTCCCACTACCTAGAACTCAAACAGAGATCAAAAGCTTCCTGGGCTTGGTGGGCTACTACCGAAAATTCATTAAGGACTTTGCCAAATTGACTAGACCTTTAACAGTTTGCTTAAAGAAAAATCATAAAATAGTGGTAAGTAGGGAGTATGTCGAAGCATTTGAGAAATGTAAGGAATTACTCACAAATGCTCCGCTCTTGCAGTTTCCAAATTTTGAAAAACCCTTTATTTTAACCACTGATGCGTCGGATTTTGCAATAGGTGCTGTTTTATCGCAGGGTACAGTAGGCAGTGATCGAACGACGCGGAAAGCCGATACAGTACAATTGAAAAGGAGGCTTTAGCAATCATATGGGCTGTCAAACATTTTCGCCCATACCTCTACGGTAAAAAGTTTACGATCTACACTGATCACCGACCATTGCGTGGCTTAATTCATTTGAGGAACCAAGTAGCAAAATCACTCGTTGGCGTTTGCGACTTGCGGAGTATGACTATGACGTAATTTATAAAAATGGCCGCCAAAACACTAATGCGGATGCCCTTTCTAGGATAAAGCTAAATGCGCTGGGAAATGATGATGAGGACGGTAATTCGATGGAGGTTAATTTAGATGAAAGAGAATTACAAAAACATTGCGATGAAATTGTAAGAAAGATAGAGGAAATAACTAAACAGAAAGAGAAGCAAAAAGTTAAGATAGGTAGCCCTGTTATGGTATCTTCAGACCCTGAAAATACAGTCATGGTTTCTACGAGTTCCGAAAGGACTGCTTCTGCGGATTCAGAAGAAACTAAAACAGCTTCTTCGGATTCTGTAGAGACAGTTAAGATTCGGGACTTTAATAAACCACGGTCACCTTATTCAATTTCACCATCGAGTAGTACAATTTCTGTTTTGGAGTCAGATAGGAGTACTGAAACGGTACATTCAGAAATCAACACAAATTCATCAGGCATTCCTATACTTAAGGAGGCTATTGACTCAAAGCCAAATCAAATATTAGTTTACACATGGTTTAAAGATGAAATTGCAGTAAAAAATATATCAAATAAAAAACAAAGTATATTAGAAGTTCATTCAAGCGACAGGACTTAATCATAAACTTTCTTAAGAGATACATAAGACCTAAACTCAAATATTTTATCTATTTTGAAGATGAACAGCATAGAGTTGAGTTCGCACAGGCAATAATCAAATTATTTAAGAAGGGATCGGTTAAGATTTTTGAATGCACGGAAAGATTAGTGTACGTGGAGGATGAGGATGAGCAGAGGAGTATTATTAATAAATATCATGTAGGGAAGAATTGTCATCGTGGCATAAAAGAAACTGTATCTCACCTTAAAAGGACTTTCTATTGGTCTAACATGGACGTTACAGTAGCTGCCGTCATTAATGGGTGCGAACTCTGTAAAAAAATGAAGTACGACCGTAAACCTCTGAAACCGGCACTTACTCTTACTCAAACCCAAAATAGGCCATTCCAAGAGTTGTTCATTGACTTATTTAAAATCGAAGGAAAGTCATTTCTCACAATAATAGATGCGTTTAGTAAATTAGGACAGGCTTTCGACGTATGTAATCAGTCGGCTCCGGAAGTGGTACGTGCCCTTATCAAATATTTTTCATTATACGGAACACCGCAAAAAATAAGTTGTGACTTAGGAACTGAATTCAATAATCATTTAATTAAAGAACTATTAGAATTTTACAAAATTAATCTACACTTAGGAACACCAAACAACCCCAATTCCATGGGCCTTGTGGAAAGGTTTCACTCAACTCTTATAGAAATCTATAGATTGGCCAAATACGAGCAAAAGTCAACTGACGCTTCATCCATTATGACTTACGCTATTATGGCGTATAATCACTCAATCCATTCCGTAACAGGTCTTACACCTTTTGAAGTTGTTTTCGGGCATACCGAAGCCAAAAATGTTTTTGATGTCAACTTCGATAAGGAGTTCATGCAAATATTGATGCGTGATCATAAGAAAAGAACTCAATATCTCTATAAAAATCTGACAGATAAAATGGTAAAAATCAAGGAAGTAGCTAGGAACAAAAAGGGAGGTGAAACTGAGTTCAATATTGCCACTGAAGATGTAGTATATTGTAAAGGAACTAATGTTCGTCGGAGTAAAGACAAAGCTAGGTATGAAAAGGTAAAGGTAACAGGTCCGGTAGATAGGAATGTGGTGCCAGTGATTGCGAGAAACCGAGAATGTAGAGTCCCTATTAAAGATATAAAACGTCCTTCACAGACGCAATCAGATCGTCGTGTTGGTCCTGATGACAGCGAACCTATTCCAGGCCCTTCAACTGCAGTCACTTGAAGGCTCTCCAGGAATCCTACCTATAAAGGAGGGGACCGCAGTCATCAGCAATGATAAATGGACTATAGTTAGGGAATTAGATCTAAGTATTATTTCTAACGATTTAAATTCGAATATTGATAAGTATTATGATCTTAATGGCTTAGTAGACGCCAACTATAATGAAACTTATAATATAATGCTATTCTTAAATTTTAAGTTACAAGTAGAGTATATTATGAATCAAACAATAAATAAATATAAGCAATTAATCCCAACCTATAGAGTAAAAAGAGGCATACTGAACCCGGTAGGTTCTATAATCAAAATTATAACGGGTAATTTGGATAATGACGACGCTATTAGATATAACCAGTTGATTAAAAACATAAAATTAAATCAGAATATTATTAATAAAAAGTTAACTCTGGTCTCCGAAATTGTTGAAGGTTTTAGTAATATAACGCAGTCAATTCATAAAAATGTAATTCAGCTTGACAAAAGACTCAAAGAAGTGCAAAACGATCTACTAAATTTACAGCGTGAAAATAGTTTAAACTTTCTGAGTAGTTTAATATTCAACACTTACTCGTTAATCTTGCACAATTTTCAAGGCCTATCTGTCAAGTTGAATGAGATAGAAACCGCTATAGCTTTTAGTAAACTTAAGACTCTACATCAATCCATTATTGAATCTGATGACTTATTAACTATACTTAAGAATATTGAGAAAACTGAAAGATTAGTATGTAAAGTTAGTCAGGAAAATCTTGTGAAAATTGAGCAAACTATTATTATAAAGGCATTTTTCAGCGAAAATCAGTTAACATTTTTGTTAGACATTCCATTAATCGCTAGGGAGGTATACATGTACTACAAATTGTACCCAATTCCTATTACCCATAATCACAAAACCTACATAACCTTACCTAAATATCCTTACCTGATAGTGAAAGGACTTTTCTCCAAGCCACTCGCCGCATCATGTCAGCTGATTGCAACGGGTAGTTACATGTGTTTTGAAGGTTCAACGTCCCAATTTATAGAAGACATATGCATAACCAACCTTATGAAGTATTCTAATGACACCAGTAAATGCACCCTGATACCAGTAAATTTGGAGAGCATTTTAATTCAACGTATCCAGCCTAATAGGTGGATCCTATTCTCCAAAGAGAAATCCGTTCTTCAAAGAGTATGTATGAACGAAATATTTCAACAGAATGTTCAAGGAACTTATATCGTAACATTAGAAGATATATGTGAAGTAAAAATAGGTAGATTTTCTATGAAAATCCGGCCACATCAAGTAGACAGCCTAAAATACAGCAAACTACCAATTGTCAACCTTCCGCATATCAGTAACATGAAGATTGAAGATATAAAACCCGTCCCCTTAGAACACATAGATTTTGAAAGTGTGAAGATGTTAGTTAAAACAGTGAAAAGTGACAGTGAAAACGAATACAGTGAAATTAGGTTTTACAGTGTCAGCATTTGGACCATTGCATTGTATGTGATTATTATAGCCATTTTAGGAGTTGCCTTTTACATTAAACTAAGAAATATGGGATATAAATGTAACTTTCGAAATTCTCCGAATCCTTCGGATAATTTCGAATCTCAGGGGGGAGAAGTCATGCGACCAGAACCCCACACGATCACCATACGTGCTGATTAAGCATAGCAACAAACTGCAGCGTTGCATTACGACGAGTCGTGTGATGCGATAACGCGGGTGGTCTTCTGCGTCCGGTGACTTATAAAATAATTTATTTTAAGTTAGAATTAAGTTGTTCTTTGTCTTGAATAGACGTCTAAAAAGTATTTTGTTTTCTTTTTAAAAAAGCGTTTTGGGCCCGTTCGCATTTGACTACTTACTAATACTATGCCTTTATTATCAAAATATATGTATATAAATATATGTATATGTATATCAATGTAATTCATATAAATGCCCAGAGTATTCCGAAGCATTTCCCCGATATTTTGGCGTCATTTGACAACAAAAACATACACGCTATTCTAGTCTCCGAAACATGGTTAAAACCATGTCTCCCTTCTACCTCTTACTCTCTCCCTGGCTTCATCCTCATCCGGAATGATAGACCTGATCGTAGTGGCGGCGGCGTGGCCATTTATTTACGCGCACATATCCCTCACTCTATTGTTGATGTGTCCACGCAGCCTGCTCCATTTAATGCCGGTGAACATTTGTTCGTTGAAGTCATACTTTCACACACCAAAATTCTTCTCGGAGTCTATTATAGCCCTTCCATGCGAGTTAATTATTTCTCATCTTTTGAAAAAATTTTAGACGATCTTACGCCTGCTTATAGACATACCATTATCATGGGGGACTTTAACACGTGCCTCTTAAAAAAAGACTCTCGTTCTTCTAGTTTAGTATCTACTGTCAATTCTAGCAACATGCACATCTTGCCCCTCAATGCTACGCATAATTCTCCAAATTGTTCTCCCTCTCTTCTTGACCTTATGTTTGTATCATCATTGCAGCATGTTGCTAAGCATGGTCAATGCTCAGCAGATGCTTTTTCATACCACGATCTTATTTTCCTTTCTTATAAAATTCGTCCTCCTAAACCCAAACCCAAAATCATTCTGCAGCGTAGTTTTGGTACTATGGACGTGGGAAAACTTCGCGTTGATGCTAGTAAGGTCGACTGGTCTGACGTTTTAATGAGTGAAAATATTGATGACCAAATCACAATATTCAATTCAAAGATCATTCAGCTTTATGATAGCCACGCTCCTTTGCGGGTCATAAAAATAAAACATCATCCTGCGCCTTGGCTCACAGATACTATAAAAGACTGTATGCATAGAAAAGTGACAGCCAAAGCACAGCTTAAAACCTGCCACAATGAATTGAACAAGGAGAAGTTTAAGCAGGCACGGAATCGCTGCAATAGGATGTGTAGGGATGCACAACGTCGATACATCCATGAGTCTGTAGAAAATAAAGAACCAGAACAAGTCTGGAAATTTTTACGATCATTAGGTGTTGGCAAATCCCGACAAGATTCTATTCCTCACCATCTAGACCTAAACTCTTTAAACCAGCACTTCTCATCGTCGTCTACCATTGATATGAATGACAAACTAGCCACAATAAACTATCTTTCTAGTCTGCCAACACCTGACTATTCTCAATTTGTCATAAGTCAATTTGCCGCATGTGATGTTAAAAAGAGTATTCTGTCTATTTCTTCTAATGCGGTGGGTGGCGACGGTATTAGCCGTAATATGATTGTTCCTATATTGGAAGAAATCCTTCCCATAATATGCCATATATTGAACACTTCTATTTCGAAGAGTGCCGTACCCACCTGCTGGAAAGAAGCTCAAATTATCCCGTTACCTAAAAAAAAAAACCCTAAGTCTTTCTCTGAATATCGTCCTATCTCGATCCTTCCCTTTTTATCCAAAGTTCTCGAGCGACTGATACATAGCCAGCATAACTCTTACATTAATTTAAATAGTCTTTTAAGTCCGCAGCAGTCTGGTTTCCGTCCCGGTCATAGTACTGTCACTGCTCTTATAAAAATAACTGATGACATAAGATTTGGAATGGACAACCAAGACCTAACGATCCTAACATTGCTAGATTTTAGCAATGCTTTTAATAACGTTGATTTTGATATCCTCCTTGTACTGCTCCGCTCTATAAACATATCTCCATCGGCAGTTGACTGGTTTCACAGTTACTTGTTTGGGCGTCGGCAACGTATTCGCTTTGGAGATATTTTCTCTACTTGGTGTGATACGAATGCCGGAGTCCCGCAAGGCGGCGTTCTCTCTCCACTTCTCTTTGCAGTTTTTATTAATTCTATTTCTATATCTCTTACTTCCTCCTACCATCTCTATGCAGACGATCTCCAAATTTACTCGCAGGCTCCACCAGACCGTTTAGATCAAGCGATTGATACACTTAATGCTGACTTGCGTAGTATTGAAAACTGGAGTAAGTCTTATGGCCTTCAAATCAATCCTTCTAAGACTCAGGCAATAGTCATAGGCAGTTCCAGAATGGTTTCACGAGTAGATTTCTCAACTCTGCCAAAACTATTATTTGCGAACGTTTCTATTCCATACAGCTCACAAGTAAAAAACCTTGGAATCATAATAGATAGTTGTCTATCATGGGAACCTCAGCTACAATCGTTGAGGCAAAAAATATTTGCTTCAGGGTCATCTCTTAATCGAATACGCAACTTCCTGCCCACTGCTACCAAAACTGCTCTTGCACAATCTCTCCTTCTTCCAATACTTGACTATGCTGACGCCAGCTATCCTGATCTCTCCGAGGACCAGCTTAACAGACTTGAGCGCCTTCAAAACTATTGTATTCGTTTTATTTTCGGCCTACGAAAATATGACCACGTTTCCCAATTTCGATCTAAGCTCAAGTGGCTCCCCATTCGCTTTCGTCGGAATACTCGTATACTTACTCTTCTGTATAACATATTGTTTAATCCATCTACCCCTCATTATTTAAAGGCATGTTTTAAGTTTTTACACTCTACCCATTCTCTTTCTCTTAGGTCATCACATAACCTTCTGCTTCACTCACCGGCTCATAATACAGTCTTTTATAAATCGTCCTTTTCCGCACAGGCTGTGCGCCTATGGAACGCACTCCCTGTCACAATCAGACGTGCCCAATCTCTCAATGTTTTCAGATCGCAGGTCACCAATTTCTATCTCTCCACTCATAATTAATATTGTTCCCTGACGTTTTCCTTTATTTTAATTCATTTTTTTTTATTTTTTTTTATTTTATATAACTTTATTTCTCTAATTTGTTAAATGTTTATGTTTATTGTGTATATATCAAACTATATATATATATATCATGTGTGTAGGTATATATATTATATAATCTATATATTATACTATATATCATATATTATGGTTTTATATTTATGTAGCTTATTTATACTATAAGACATCAATTTATATTATGTACTTGTTTATGTATTCGAGACATGCACCACCCTCCCTGCTCAAAAAATTATTCTCTGTCCATCCAAAGGTTGTCTGGAAGAGATCGCTTTTAGCGATAAGACCGCCCTTTGTACCTTACTATTGTTATTGTTTCTTTGTAATTTCCTGTTCTTTGGTGTCAATAAAGAGTTATCGTATCGTATCGTACTACAAACTATATACAACACTACATCTACTACAATAAAAGCATTTAGATCCCTATAAGTCATTGCAGACTCAAGCAGTCCAAATGCTCTAGCCCACTACCAGTTGGCAGCGTGCCCAGCATGCTGGCAGCGGGTTATTGTAAATTCGCCACAAACAAAAAACATGTGTTAACTCGCCACAGTCCTGTTTTTGTTATGTAAATTCGCCACATATTATTTTAAATTATTGTTAAGTTGCTACATTAGGCTTTTCCGTACAGACTGCAGAAAAATCAAACAAAAAGCAGAATAAAATCAGCAGTTATTTATTTTTCTATCAATCAACAGCAAAGTTACACTTAAAACATTTTTATTGAATACATCAGGGTCACTCCTAAAAATATTTATCAATCACAGTCATACTTTTTGGTACTCCCGAGTATCGTCAAATTAAAATCACAGTAAAAAATATAAAATTTAAATAGACAATATAATTTGATTGAAATTCAAAATCACAGTTTAAAAATATTAACTAAATAGACAATATATATTTATTGCATTCAATTAATTTCAAATGCAAAATCGATTTTTTTTCGAACGAATTTTATTCTTAAAGGTACATCCAAAAAAATATATTTTTCTAAAAATAAAGGATCTTTTAAATATTAGTTACAGCAACAATCACGGTTATAATAAAAAACGCCTAATCAAAAAACACATCGAAATATTGTATATAATGCAGCATACGTTTTATTAACTCATGTCTATGTATATATATATATATCTCAATTATATTATTAAGCTGTAAGCACTAATATATTACAATTTTCTGAAATGCTGCAAAAGACAAAGTTTTTGAAGGATTTCAGCTAGGGACATGTTATTATAATGTCAAAAATGTTTTTTAATTCCTTGCCATAGACAATCGATCGACATGCTTTCACATTTAGTGGTATATTAAAGCTGTTTTTTTTTAGTTTCCAAATTCAGCCTCTATTTTCAATATATCAAGAAACGGAAGCAATTTAGGTTTTCTCTTACCCATTTTGTTGTTTAAGCGTTTACGCCATGCTTCTGCTAAATTAATAGTCCTGTGACTGATTGATTGTCCTGCGATTGTAATTTTAGCATTACATCTTTAATTTCAGATTATTACTTTATTTGATATTGATCTTGTATGCGGACGCTACTTTTTAGAAAATGAAGACTTGTGAAGAATTAACAATAAGCCTTACCTGTGACGAATTTACACATATTTTATTATGTGTGTGGCAAGTTTACTTTCAATGTATGGAGTTTCCAAAGTGTGACGAATTTACTTTGTGGCGAGTTTACAATAACCCCTGGCAGCATTGCTCTGTCTATCTACTACTTATAAACTATAACAGTTTGCTTGAAGTACTGTAGTACGCTGCCTCACAGTACTTCAAGCATTCAGATAAAATCTCTCTCCAGTCGACAGCAAACATGTCATAGTTCTGGTTGTCGTCTAGAATATTATTTAGGGACCACGGTTCCTGCGGGAGTTGGCGTGAAAACTGTCCTATACCTCGGGGTGTCCAGCAATTTGTGATCCGTACCCCTGAGATAGTGATCTGGTACAAACGATCTACTTATTAGAGAATGGAGGCCAAGGGCATCCACTTTCCCACGAAGTATTTTACAGACCATCACAAGCTGGTCGCAAGCTCTTCTTACTTCCAAGGAGTTATATCCTAGAGATCCAAGCAAATAGTTTGTGGGATACATGTATGGGTAGAACCCATACTTACGCTTGTAAATATAATTATCCTCGTGCGGATGCCACACACAGGCACTGGTTTCCAGCTTACTTCGAACAAGAGCGCTGTAGATGAGTTAGATTAAATCCAAATTCTGAAACTGGAGAATTCCTCAGAACAAATCCCAGCCGCTGATAACTCTTCTTGGCAACTAATGCATGTGGTCGTTAAGCGTGAGCTTTCTGTCAAATGTGGCACCCAAATTTGTATTGAAACTCGATTAGGCGCCCCATTCGACAAAAACAGCATTTTGTTGTTTTAATTTCCATTTTATTCGTATGAGTCTGTTTCATGTTAGCTCATCGGTCAGAGCATACCCCGGCTATAGGGGTGGATGGACGCGGGTTCGAATCCCGCACATGACTATAATTTTTTCCCTTGTAAATTTGTAATTTTGTAATGTAATCCGCTGAGCAGGCGTTATTGCAAACATAACAATATTAAAGTTATAAGGATGCGTCATTATTTACAAGTTTAAAACCAATTGCAAAATTGGTCTCGTTTGTAGTACAACGCAAGTTGAACTATAGGTGTCGCTCCATCCCAATACGATGGTTAAATAAAGAACGTGAGGAAAAATTGGAGTTATGAGTCATTGTCATGTTAACTTAAGCGGTCAGAGCATGCCCCGGCTATAGGGGTGGATGGACTCGGGTTCAAATCCCGCACATGACCATAATTTTTCTTGCAGGAAACCGAAACCCTACAGAGACATCGACGCTGTTGCCGAGTGGAGCAAAAATAATCTCCTGACCTTCAATGCTTCTAAATACAAGGTACCTGCACGCGCTCCCGGTGTCCGCGTCTATATGCTACATATTATCTGCCTTGCTGACGCTCCTTTGGAAATAGTAAATGAGATACGTGACCCAGGACTGACATTAGATACCAAACTTGACTTTAGAACACACATGACGAACATCCGCAAAAAGGCTTGCAAATCACTTGGATTTATTATGAGGGTGGCTTCACAGTTTAGTGATAGTGTCTAAGTTGTAGAACGCGTATGTCCGTAGCACTCAACACAGAGTTTGGAGCGGTCGTATGGGATCCGTATGAGGAAAAATACTCCCTTATGATCAATGGGATCCAGCTTAAGTTTGCACGATGGTTGTATAAACGAGCATATGGATATTATCATATCTATTTCCCTCTATGTTTGTATCGGGTATGGTCGGATTAGACACATTAGTTCTGAGACGGAAACTGCTGCTTATAGTGCACTGTATTTAGGTAGTTCACAGTGAAGTACACAATCAGACTGTGGTTGGTCAGATAGGACTGCAGGTACCGAGAAGGGGGACTGAAGTCGCGCTGCGCAGAGTGCCGCCGCTGTTAGCAAGGCCGCTCACACGTACCCGCCGCGCCCGAAATGCGCCTACTAGTCGGGCGCGTTTTGTGCTCAGGGGACATTTTTTTTATGCCTGATATGCCATTCTATTTAATGTATTAAAATTTTAACATATTATTGTAATTTGAATTCTAATTAATTTAATTTGTATTAATGCTATTTGAACTTTATTTTATACTTTTATTATTATAATGTAATTTAATTTGGTGTAACTTATCTGTACTTGTATTTTATCTTCATACTATTAATTATTAATTACCTACTTTATATTTTTCTCTGTATTAATAGTTAAAATGATGGTGTTTTGGATTTAGTCTGTAAGCCACATTGACTGTTTTTAAATAAATAAATAAGAGATCTAGATTAGCATTTAGTGTAGTCTGTCTGTACTGTAGCACTGATTACGTGCGTTCGAATATGCCGGGGCCGTGGGCAAAGCAAGTTTCTATTTTAGAGCCGTTTTTTATTTTACATGATTTTACTTAAAACTTTCAGTATGATTCTGGTATATGCCATTATTCTCATCCCATGCTTGGTGAGGTCGGCACTAAATTTATGGATGTTTCATTCAGTGAAATTCAGTCAGCTAATAACGACTGAAACCAATCCAGATGTCTGGAATGTAGGTAAGTAATATTGAGAGTTTTTTTTTTATGGTATTGTGACGGAACAAGGTCGAGGCCCACCTGATCTTAAGCGGACTAACCTCTGCCTATAACAGATGCATTTCGTCACAAGTCACGAATTGCACTGCGCCCGTCACCTTGAGACATAGTTATTAAATCTCATATGCCTGTAATTTCACTGGCTCTCAAGGACTGCTGCCGGAACACACCGTTAAGTGCTTGGCGACAGATTTTCTACTTGAGGGTGGTCGCTAGTAGGCGGGCATTCGCAAAATGCCCTTCCACCATGCGGTGAAGCTCAAGCTCTGGGCGGGATTCGAACCATGAACCTGCTGCGCGGCAGTCCATAGCCAATGCACTGAGCCATCACTGCTTCAAAAATGTCTCGTGTCTGTGTCTCGGGGACTACTTAGTAAATGAGGAAGACCTGAGCTTAGTAAGTAAGTGTTAATGCAAGATCTAAAGAAACCACCCTGCCTCATAAAAATTGTTGTTAGATTTCGCAGTACACTTCGGCGCCTAAAGTTATCTATTAGCTATGTACTTTCGTGCTGTGCTCAGTTAATAGTGCGGCAGGAGTGTTTACGGCAGGTTTTGTAGTCGAACTGATCAGCATGAGACGGATTAAAATCCCCCCCCCCCCTCATTCTTCCCTGTGGGAATCGCAAGAAGCGACGAAGAGAAAATACCAATAGTAAGGTGGGCCTTTCTTTTGCCAAGCTTGGGGAACAAACCCACTCTAGGTACTTCTTTCTAGTATTGAAATAAGGATCATTTCAGTGTGTGCCTTGAAATGAAAAATTTAACATTGTTGACATATCGTGTTAACAACAAATTAATGCTTTTAATCGATTCTTACGACTAAAAAAAAAAAAACATTTAAAAATACAAAAACTGCCCTGATTCCTTTCTAAAGTGCTACGGCCTCTAAATAATCGATTCTTTAGGAAAAATCATACAAGTTATTTCTAATCTAACTAAACACACGAAGGCTAAACTAAATTGAATGAAGTTATCAGGACAGTTTTTGTATTTTTAAATTTCCTATCTTTGGTCGTAAGAATCGATTAAAAAGCATTTGTAGTTAATGCGATATGTCAACAATGTTAGATTTTTGATATTTTTCTGCAGCAAAGAAAATGTATCATTGCTAAAATTATTCGTTATATACTTTTAGCAATGATAAATTTTCTTTCCTTTAACCCTCCGAAAAATTAATGTCAATTTCAAATATTTCTTTAAATTAAATTTGATTCGCTTAAAATGTTAAATTCACGATGAATTGTTGTTATAATTATATTATTTTTATAAAATAATAGAATATTATTTTATTATATTTTATTTTTATAAAATAATATAATATGTACCTACTTTTTTAGAATTTTGAGTGACATGTATACATATAAAGAATGAGTTCTGCAAATTGAGTTCAACAACTTTTCCGCGCACACTTTTCTTTGTATTATGAAGTTTGTATCAAGGTCGTTTTTTATCGTCCACGAGATCTCTCTTGAAACTACAATTTATTTCAAACGATCGTAATCTTTAACATTGCTGTAGCACGTGCGTCCCCCAAGTTCAATTCTAAATAATATATTAAAAGTAGGTAGGTACATTAATTCGTTCGCCAATCTAACCTTGTCTCAACACTCAACAAGATAAAAATTAGAAGCGCTATTCCACAGAGAGATTTAGTTTCGTGAAAAGGTACGTGTACCTACCTATTGAAGAGCTCGATATCGAGCGCTGTACTGTATGTATAGGCGTCGAGACTTGAATCCTTCCAGGCCAGCCAGTATGTTGTGAATAGCGAGGGAGTGACGACGCATTGTTGCGTCGAGGTTATCTACAGCTGGTGTCGCCATGGCGAATGGCTACGTGGGCTCCACGAAGAGCTTCCCGTTTTCCTTCGACATGGATATCGAGGAGGAAGAGCCGGGTCGCAGCACTCCACATCTCAGTAAAAGAATTGGTAAGTGCGCTTCACCGCGCGCCGGTTTGTTTACGCTTCAGTCTGGCTGGTACTGTCTGCGCAGCCCTGCAGGGGCTTACAGTCGGGGAAAATATTAATGTGTCCCTTGGAACGAGTGACAGTAAGAGCGCAGCCTATAATTGGTTTGCATTAAAAGGCTGGTTTGAGGATTCGAACCTTTTTTAGCGATAAGGCGCCTGCAGTATTTTGTATTCTTTATTAAATGAAAATGTGCGGAGTATACAATGGCAATTTTTATCTCTGTACAAATGCGTATTCAGTGTTGGCATCCTAAGTCTTATTTGACGATGACTAATTCTTGATAATGTAAACGTTAACTGAAAACCGGTAAGTGGGTAGGTACCTACCTAGATTATGTAGTTATCAGGAGCGTACTTTTAGTATAATTTACGAAACTTTCGTTTTTATTTTGTAAGTTTGTATTGTGTGCCTATATGACTGTTGAGTAAAATCACATACACCCGAATTTGGACAATTACGAGTATTCATGAAATTCAATTGTTATTATCAATGATGCGCTAGGATCCACAGCAGAGTAAAAAACAATTAGAACAGCCAGACATAAATATGTATTGTGTGCTGGTAAATGAGAAAACTGGAATTTTTGACTTACCTAGGATTTATGCTTTTTCATTTTCAAACTAAGAAAGAATGAGCGCGTGCCGTGAATAAATCACCAATAATAGAAGAGATAGGTGTGACTTTTACCTCACTCGAATATTGTTTGCCTTATAAATGCTGTCTGCATTTATAAGGCCCATAGCATTTATAATTTTAATTTTTCAATGAGCTGTTGTTAAGCGACTTTTTACGCTGAAATGTATGAAATAATTTGTTTATGTATTGGAAATTGGAACTATTGGAAATCAGTTCCGCTTTTTTTAAACCTATCTATAACTCGCCTACAATACTGGTCTCCATCGGTAATTGTTGCAATTACCAGGTACCTACATCATTTAGGTATATTGGCAAACAACTTTTTTCAGTTAATTGAGTGTTCCATAATAACGGCTTGATCGTCGATGAAATGGGGCCAACTTGGAGGTCTATCTAGCGTAGGTACATCCTCTATATACACCAAAGAACCAATAATAAGGTTGGATGCTATGTGCAGTCATACTTTTTCTTCCTGTCCTCTAACACTAGTTGAAGTTCAACATCCTCTACAATATGTATATATAATATAATAACAATAGTCATACATAACATATTTTAAAATGGCATAGACTTGACAACATTCTGTTACAAAATGCTTTTGTTATTCTTCTACGTGAACAGAATTGCCTAAGGTACTACGAATAAATAATAAAGTGTATTTCTTCGTAGCTTAGGTAGGTACTACTAAAAAATAAAGAAAAATGAACGAATTGTAGGTACTTAGGAAATTTTATTGTAAACTGTTTTGTCACGGAACTTTTTGAGCCGGCATTCTCATTGAATAAGTTACCTGAGCGTGTCGGAAATATCGCAATAACAACAGATTACATAACACCTAATACAAACCCGCAGAATGAAGAGGAGAATCCGGTGTCGGCTAAACGACACCCTGCCTCGGTGTCAGATTTACACTGCCGAGTGCCAATTTGCATGTCTCTTTTCAATTATGGTTTTGGAGCGTTCTGAAACGAATTCCCTACATTTATATAAGAGTTCACGGAGCGCTCTCCATAAAAACGTAGTTTCGTCATTTTTGAAATTATATTCTCGTGAGTTTCACACATATTATATAAATTAATGAGGGAGCTCGCAGACGCAGCCCTGATGATGAGCATCTGATATGCTCGAAACCCGGGTTGACGTATTCGATCCTCAACGTGAGTGTTTTTGCCGGTTTAATTTATAATATTTTAATAGTTTCGTCATATTTTAAATACCAAGTGTTCAAACTCGGTGAAATTTTGTATGCATATTGCTGAGCCTAATCTATGCTTCTGGTTAGCCAGTTTTTGATTTATTATATTTTATCCCTAAATGTCAAAATAACAATTCCCATACAAAACAATTTTCCGAATTATATACCAAATACTTAATTTTATGGAAATCTGGTAAAGCAGAAGCATGGATATTAGGCTCAAGGACACATGCAAAGTTTCACTGAGTTTGAACACTTGGTATTTAAAATATAACAAAACTACGTTTCAATGGAAAGCGCCACGAGCACTCTAGCCTTAAATCGATCTATATACAAGACACTTATTGAAAATACTGGCCAAGTGCGAGTTGGGTGTCGCATATTTAGGGTTCCGCATCGCAACAACAATAATAATATTAATTATTATAATTTATTTATTTGCATCAAAGACATGAAACACATCATTTACATAGAGTAACTTTATAAGTATTTTCTTTATTACCTGCGGTGTGCCGTTATTAACAAAATTCTACGAATTATATCCAATACTACAGCTACTACATGGAAGCATTTAGACAACCTACAAGTCATTGCAGACTCACAGGCAGTCCAAATGCTCCAGCCCACTACCAGTTGGCAGCGTACCCAGCATGCTGGCAGCATTGCCCCGTTGAATTGCAATGCTTATTCGTTGATTCAAATAGGTGCCAGGATTTCGTTATTAGATGTTTTACGTTTTTTTGTATGTTTCTTACGCGATTGCTCTGCCAATTATGAACCGATTTTGATGATTCTTTCTTTATTGGAGAGAGCATACCTCCGAGGTAGCCTCATATAAAATTCATCAAAATCGGTTGATTACTTTACAAGTTTTAGTCAATTAACAGAATAATGTATTTTGCTTACCTGAATGATATAATGGTATTTGCTATTGTCGATGAAGAATAGTAATTTAGACGATCTTGTGCTTTCAGTCTGCAAAGTCTGCATCACTAAAATGAGTGATAAAATAACTTTTTAATAAAACGGACCCGACTTCCAACACTAAAAAGACTTTCACAAACAATCTTTTTTTAGTCTTGGAAGTAGGTATTTACCGTGTTTTTGTAAAATATTTTTGCTTGTCCTAAAAGTGTAAATTAGAGAAAATAGTACCTATCACATATTGCAATTATCCGGTAAAAAAAATAAGTAAGACGGATATTTTGATCTACCTCTTTTTAGGCACATTTTAGAGCATAATGTAAGTAATAAATTTTTACTGCATGTTAAGTAAACTAAATCGTGCAAAAATATGTACAGTTATCATAAAGATTAAAAAAATATCCATGAATATAGTTATGCGTTGACGATAAGAAGGACACCTTCATTACCAGTGTAGATACACACCTCACAGAACCGTATTGAGCCCTATTTTATTCTAAAACAGAACCTTAGTAAAATCGCAAACATATAAAAAAGTAGTTTTATATTTGTTCGTGGTGTATTCCGATCAATAACCTAGCTCAGCTGACCGCTGCCGCCGCCGTCGGCGTCTGCCTGTTGCCCTGCAGACAGGGTGGAATATTACTGAAGTAGGTCACGGGGGAGGGGGGAGGAAACTGAGTCAAATGGCCTAATTAATCAAGATATACGGGTCACCGCAAGGTATTAAATAGACGATTTTAAAGCCATTGATAGCCGAGCTGTAAAAGCTATGGACTGCCGTGCCGAATAGAGCTTCATCGCATGGTGGTAGAGCATTTTGCGTATGTTCGCATGGTTATCTATCAGGCTCAAGTAGAAAATCTGTTGTCAAGCTCCTAACAATGTATTCTGGCGGCAGTCCTTGAGAGCCAGTAAAATAAATTTACACAAAATCACAGGCACATGTGACTTAAATGTCAGGGTGACAGGCACAGTCGGTACACTTCTCCGCTTGTGAAGAAATGCATCTGCTATAGACAGAGGTTAGGTACCGCTTGACATCAGGTGTGCATAGTGCTTGATTCGTCACTATCCCAAAAAAATACATAAAAATACCACCATCTATACGAAAAGTAGAATAATATATAATAGTAAAATAATATGTTCCTTACATATTATTTTAATCAATGTTAGGTAGGTGTATGTAGTATTACGTAGTGAGTGACATGTTATTACGATGAGCAGTCTCCAACACTATCAGACATATTTCAATTACATATATACTCGTAGTACTTAAGTACCCACACATGGACAAAAACAGAGCACAAATATATTATTGCATATTTTCGTTGTTATATAAGTAAAGTTCCTTAACTCCGGCAACGCTACTGATATTTGCTATAAATATATCAGCGCATTCGTAAATACTTTTCTTCGTACTCATTTATTTTGCCGTGCATGACACACAGTCGTGGTTAATGTACTTTATACATAGGTGATAAAAACAAAGCTGTGCTCTACACTGTATATTAAACGGTAAAACTCTAAGGGTAAAACATTTTATTGTTTTGAACTCAGATCATAGAAACAAACTTGTTTGTATGATCTGTGGTTTTGAACGTGAACCACTTATTATGTTGACATAATAGTAGGTATATCTTACTGAAGGTAGACATACCTATACAGATTTACCAATCTCGAATGATTTTAAATGATCTTGAAGACAGGTAGATGACCTGAATACTTCGAAAAATACAATCTTTCGTTTGTCATGAAAGTAAAGTTCCTTTGTTGTTGGACTTATTTTCAGCCACAGCAGAGGCAGATGAATATATATAAGAAAATAGTCGTAGTGAATTTGTTTCTAATGAAAACTATTCCATCCAAGTTTTCCGCATGTGACATGGCTGATTATCAGTCATTCTGGAGTATGTAGGTAGGTCTCTATCAGGGCTCTCGAATGAAAATCCGCATAGATACTGCTGACAATCATTTCATTTATGCGATTATACTCGTAGACTTCTCAAAATGTTAGCCTAATCTTTAATAACATACCGTAAAGAAACTACTATATACCAATACCAAATCGATCGGATCGGACGTGCTTTGATACTGATCAAAGAACCTTACAGTTAGTTACCATGCTGTATTCAGATGATCTTATCTTATCGCTAGGTACTCGTATTTGATATTTATCCAACATTCTACGCATTGGACACTTTTAGATTAGCTCTATTACAGGCCCGTGCCTTGCGATGTCAACTCATACTGCAGCATAGTATATTGTGGCATATCTAACATAGTCCATTAAACGAATGAAGTATGTTAGTTTATCCAGGGTAGAGATAATGTGCAATTTCCTAAACATCACCCCACGATGATAGTTTTGTCGGCGTTCGTGACTGTAATCGATAAACTGCTGAGACTCTATAAATAATAGATGGTTAGAGACTATAAGTAAAAATAAGTTTGAAGGGTACTTTTCAATAGAATAACATTCACACACTTATAATATCAATCTAGGATTCCCTATACATACACTATACACACATACTATACATACATACACAGGCATAACAACTGACTCCAAGAACTAGCGCGACACCTCGCTTCGAAGTTGACACCAAGTGACTGGTGTACCAATATTGAAATGGAGATAAAAACAACACCTACTATGCTGACTAAAGACGAAGTGTGGTTTGGGTATGGGTTATCAATGTGTGAAGATTGATAACCCATATTTGAGAATATCTCAAATATTCTCTGTACTTATCCTCACACCTCACTACCAAGGATGTCTCAATTGGCGCATGGGAGTTTCCGTTGTTCAATGCAAGTCACTTCATTCTAATTATATTACTCGGACATAACGACGCAGACATGTGATGCTGTTGGTTGGTTTACTCCGATGATAAACTGAATACTATATTTAACAATATAATAGACACCAGGTGTCTAATAAATAACTCTTTATTTGAAAATAAACTCCCAAATTCACTTAATATTCTTTTCAAATTGACTGTAGGATTCCATCACAAATGCTGAATGTCTGGAACTCTGGAAGTACACAACTATAAATTACTCTCGTAATTAGATAATATACATGTAGTCGCAAGCTTATGTGCATACTATTACAGTACCGTATTGTTATCTACTCAAATAATTTAACCACACTAAATTTGACAGTCAAATTTAGTGTGGTTTTTACAGCAAAGGTTATTTGAAAAGCTTTCATGTGTCCACCAACATACAATCAGTGAACCTACCGCTGTATAAGAGTACTGAAGCACACTTTGAATATTTCAAATCAATAAATAAACGATCTGAAAATAAAATCAAAGCTGCCATTGGCCTGCCATTATCGTAAAATTTTATTTACCGCGAAACCTACGCATCCAAAAATATCCATGCCAACCGAAGTCTCTAAATTAAGAACATCTCAAACTGGCAATGTATCATTTACTTCTTTCGTTTCAATATAACTTTGTCATTACGCACCATGATTCACCAAATCAGTCTTCGCCCAATATATCATCACTTGCTATGAAATACCGAAATAATTAGTCAAAAATATTGTGACATTCCGAACACCTTCATCATTGATATTTCTTATCAATTGTAAGATACAGTTTAATCTTGCTGATTTATCTAGCAGTACAACATTCCAGGGTCAATCTTGATCAGAATCTGACTCAATGTCGTGTCGCCCCATTGACTCTGCGTAATTTCAGGATTAATGGGCTGTCGGTGTCACGCTTTGCTTCAACTGATCTGGATTCCATCGCAGCTGATTGCTTGTGGCCATTAATCCATTAACAAGCAGCTGTATCGCCTACATTACATGAGGTATATTATCAAGGTACTTAGAGTTTATTTACCGTGCTACGAACCGAGCCTCACTTTACACGGCATCTTACGACAAGGTGTAATGAGTCGTGCGTGACGACAACCTCTGAAAGTGTACTGATTTACTGAACAAAGCATGTCGCAACGATGGATGCGGCGTGCCAGCTACGAGCTCAGTCTACTCCCAAACACCCTACAATAACATTGTCTTTCTAGTCTACGAAAATACATAGAAAATTGCGACGTAAATCGTGTCTAATTTAGTGTTTGGTTGATTCGCGAGTTCCCGCGTGTCCAAGTGCCGCCATTTGCGAGATATTCTGGAATACTCCAGCAGTATTTATAATGCAGCAGGTGTAACGACATTTCGCGGTCGATGAGTTATTTGGTATACTTAGTTTGGCGTTTGCAGTTGTTGAGCCGTGTTACATGGATCATGCACGCTTTGTACCGGTGTTTTGTAGTTGTAGACTCAAACTAATATGACTAAATGCTCTTTTTATGGACTCTGTTCAATCACTACTTGATGATATTCGCGTGAAAATGTGCTTTGCAATGTGATGTGATGTATCAGAATTTAATTTAGATATATTTATTACATGTTAATAAGCTACCTATTATAAACAATTCTTTTGGGTCATGAAATCAAATAGACGATCAAAACAAAGGATGTTGTGATAGTTATAGTTACAATAACTGGGCAGGTCTTTGACATTGCTCGTCATATTGTAACCGTGGGTGTCTGGCAACGTTCCCGGTGTAAATAGCAGAGTCACTCGAGAAGAGTAAAGATGCGCACGCGCCGTAGTAGGTACCTACTAATCACATACCCAAATGATAAACAGAAACTAAAACTTCTGATGAAAGATCAATAAATAAAATGAAAAGTGAATCTTTCAGAGAAGTTTTTAGCTTTGCCGTTTCTGATAAGTAAATTATTCACATATCAAGTATATCGTGATCCGATATTTTCGTTTGCCTAGTTTTCAAACACGCTGCTTGCTGTAAGAAGAGTTACCTTGCATAGCGAAAGCAATTAAGAAATTGTTGTTATAAAAGTTTCTTGGAAGTTTGCAGATTTTGCATGAAAGATAAAAATGAGTAGGCACCTAAATGTGAGTAGCTATCACAATTACTAATTACAATAGACGTTTGCTAAGTGAGTAGTAGGTAATTACATTTTCACCTCACATGCTCGAATAGGAATTGTTTATCATTCCAAATCTGCGTGGAAAAATGTAGGTATTTCATCCGCTAGCGTGGAAAGGTTTTTGAAATTCTAACCTCTACAAAAGATCCAGGAAATTAGTTTATTTTAAATATTATCAATTTTATTTATTAATTTTACTATGAATGAACTCAAAGTTACTACATTATTTATTGCAGTTTTTTTTCTTTTAGCTAGCATTTTCCATGTTGGAGAACAATTGTGTTGCGCTCGGCAGCAAAGTTATTTCGCGTCTCGTACCTACCTTGAAATCTTCTTTATGCTCAAGATTTTGCACCACAAAGCAATTGTGGTTACAATACAAGAACCTACTCGCGGCAAATATATTTGTAGCCTTGCATAACAAATAGCTAGGTATTATGCTTTTTAATACATTGAACAAATAGAAGACAATAAAAAAACAAAAACGCAATGGAAAATCACTATTAGTATTATTTATCAGGCGTGATATTTCTGATCTTGTTTTTGTTTTGACCTCCAAAGATCGTCTATTTGTGTGACTTTTCAATCATCTTAAATTTAAATGCTTTGTTGTTTTAATTCTCACCTTTTATATCATACATTATTTGTTAGCAAGTAAAAGCTATTATTATTATGTAATCTGTTACTTGACTTGGATTTAGGTTACTTATAGCAAAAACTGCGACTGTTTCATATTTACGTTGCTTAGTGACGCAGAGGTCGTTCGCCTCATGGTTTCCTCATGTTCGCCTTTTGTAACAAGAATAAAATACCGTCTTATAAAGCTAAAGTACTACCAGGAAATTGCACTCGCCAATGCAGGACTCCATGCTCAGTTTACTTATTCCGTTGCTGCATTTTGATCCGAAAAAATTCTTTATCTACGTCTTTTTCATGAAGATTTTCGCCCACCTATATAACAGTATCGAGATATTATTACTAACGTCAATGTATAACAGTCAGTTTCGGCAGCAGTCCTTGAGAGCCAGAAAAATTACAGGCACATGAGACTTAACAACTGTATGTCTCAGTATGACGGGCGCAGTGCAATTGGTCACATGACGAAATGCATCTGTTATAGGCAGAAGTTAATCCTTTTAACATCAGCTGGGCCTCATGCTAGCTCCGTCACAATCACATAAAAAAAAAGATAAAGAAATTTACACTGTATCCCCAATTCTGACCATAGACTTTTATTTGGCGTAATTTATGTTCTGAATATAAAACCCAACCTTAAACTTGTCTTTATAAACGGTTCCAATAAGCAAAATGTCCGTTTTTGTCTGTTGCCTATGCTCACGACTCTCGGCATTATTTAGTTTGATGTTCCAGTCTATGTTTATAATAAGCTTTACTGGGTCAAAGTCTTTTATTTTTGTCATCGAAAGGTGAATTCGTGCTACGTAATCGTATTCTAGCTATAGTAGGTAAATATAGTCGATTGGTGTCAGGTGCAATATCGGGCTTACATATGCTTCTATATCCTCTATACGACAACACCGATTTGTAAAAAATAGTAAATATAGTCTGATTTTTTAGATTCTAGGTTAGCCTGAACAACATCTTCGACCACATCATCACTAGATTCTAATCATCATTAGATTCTAGGTTAGCCATCATTATTAGATTATAGAAATATAAAAAATATATAACAACAAAAATATATGTACAGTGAGGGGCGGGTTATTTGAAAATATTTAATTTAATTATATTATATTTAATTATATTATTTGACAAATATACATTTGAAAATTTTATGTTTTCTTAAAATATTTTAAAAGTATTTGTTATTATTAAAAATGGATTTCCAAAAATATATATAAATTATTAGAAATATAATCATCATTAGATTCTAGGTTAGCCTGAACAACATCTTCGACCACATCATAACTTACCATCAGGTGAGATAGTGGCCAAAGGCTAACCTATCAGGCATAAACAAAATCATAGAAACTGTGATCAGGTCAGAACAATCAAACATTTATTTTCCCTGCTATGATGCATGCATTATTAACATTATTATGCATGCATAGCATAGCATTTAGCTCAATAGAGCCTGATATACTCGTACCTACACTAGGCCGGATTTTTGTCTTCTAAGTACCCATCATCTCCTCGCTCCGACAGGCGTTACTTTCAGGCCTGCAGAAGAGAATCATAGAAGAAAATGGTATGGCTGTCTAATGATTTTCCGAAGTAGATTTTTCACGGGAAGATATGGCAATTCAAGTCTATCCTGGTTCCCTCGACACACCCTTTTAAAGGATCGGGAAAGTCAACGAAAAATTGTGTTAGGATCAATGTAGAGGCGCCAGGAAAACGGCAAGCTATATGAGAACATGTATGTTTCGGATCTGTTAGACCCCATCTCATAGCTGGAATACGGGTAGGAACTAGAAAGATGATAATGATAAAGAACCTCATTCGAATTGTACGCAATCTTAGCGGCTATAAATATGTGACAACATTGTCAGTATTATCGATAACAATGCATAATCAATCTTATTTTACATTATCATGTTATACTTCATGAACTAAACTAGATATCCAACGTGGCGTTGTTCGTACGTTATGTATGTACGTTATTAGAAAAAGTAACCCACTGCCGACTGAAAGCTGTATCCTCTATACAGTAAGAGTGCTTCTTCGTTATGTGCTTGTCATAATCCCTACGTTTGACACCTGTCAAACAAATGAGTCTTATGGATCGCAGTGTAAGGTCGTAGTTCTTCAGAAGATGCCCCTTACTTACCACCACCCCACGGGTAAATTTTGTTAGACTCGTACCTGTTTATTACAGGTTTAGCTTATTTTATTAATAGTGTTTAGCTTTTATTAACAAAAGTAGTGTAGTATAATTAGTTTGATATACTACCGCTAAAGTTAGCTGACCAGCCCTTTTCAAACGGTGCGGTGTCTTAAGCTATCATGTAGATCAAAAATCTTCCACAACCATTAATTTCATTTCTTTCAACTAAGTTCGGAACTGGCCCTCCGCGACTCTCACCTTTATTAACTTATATATCATTACTTCTAATAAAATTGTTGTGTAGGCGTATATTATCATTGTCTTGATTTTGATTACTATGACAACGATTACAAAACTTTGGATAAATATAATGCCCTAATTAATAACGTTAAGGGTGAACTGGTCGGCCCGTTCTCCATACAAACGTGGTAGGGTGATCAATCTCTTATTTGAGGATTTAAGTCCAAAACAAAGCATAATACCGATTGATCTCGTCATTATCTAGGCTTGTATGATGGCGAAATTTTAATAAGATAATTAACTTGAGAGTTATGAGCTTCGAAACATTTTCATATAACATTTTTGAGCCTCATAACTTTTAACTTCATTATCTTTTTAAGATTTCGGTACCATACAAGCCTAGATAATGACGAGATCAATCGGTATTATGCTTTGTTTTGGACCTAAATCCTCAAATAAGAGAGTGATCACCCAACGGCGTTTGTATGGAGAAGCGACCGGCCAGTTCAACCTTAATGAACGTGCTAGTACCTGCCTACATTTAGTAAAAAAAATGCTGCAGGTGGCACAAAGCTGCTGTACACCTGTTGTAGGTTTGCCATGGGAAATTATTTCTTATTCGCCTTCAAAACAAAGCGTCAAAGGCGCGCCGCCCACGCTACCCACTTCCTTCCCTTTCTTGCAGGATAAATGAACTTAGCTCGGATTTACCTTTTGTACTAGGTTATTCTATTTATGCTGATGAGATTCGTAGAAACTGGTAACAGCACACACCATTTTTATAGGTCGCTGAAGGGTAAGCATGAGTCAATCAAGTGTGAATTGGTTATCTGACCATCATTTCAGCCGCAAAACAAGTAAAAGCTGCTGATAATTATATTATAAAAGTTAAATTAACAATGAAATTAGCTGTACCCTGAAACCCGAAACACATAAATATAAATACCTAAGTATATACCTATGCCTAACATAACTCTCTTTAAAATCGTAGTACCTAACTAAACTATCTAAAATATGCAGAGTTCATAATGTTTTATAAGTAAGTAACTACAAAAGCACATTAATAACTAGATACAAATTCAGAAAAATATTTGATGGATATTAGAGATCAGTCTAACAAGATTTTTTATTAACATCGACGCGACGACGTCTCAATCACCTTGTGTTGAGGGTGGTCAACTATACATGACTCGATTATAGACCAGAGAGTATCATATAAACAAGAATTTAGATTGTATGATATTTTAAAGTTGTAATTCAAATTACAACTCTTGACTATACAACGTCTATTAAAAAAGGTGTAGTATCTAATACTGACACCACGCACACAGAATCGTCTTATTTATTCTGATACAAAAGTCAAACTGAAAGTAATTATTAAAGCACTCTACCTATGTCAATAGTAGTCTATAATAAATTACCAACAGAATTAAAGTATGAAAGTGACGACATTAAATTTAATAAAAAATTAAAACAACACTTTATCTCTAAGGCACATTACTCAGTAGATCAATATCTTAATGAAAATAGTAGATTTTATTTGGACATATAAAATGATTTGGTAAATTATTATTGAATATTGCGTCCTCCTCTCTTCTAATGTTGCCGTGCCTGTCAAGGTCCATCGGACTATGTACCTATACGTTTATAACATCTTGTACTGTATGGAAGCAATAAAGAATCTTGAATCATTGTCAGATCACTTCAGGCTGAAATTGAATCCTATAACAAACAGACAAGACGAGCAAACTTCACCGCAGTTATTTGTAACAAAGATAACAGACTATAACAACGGCTTAACAACTGCAAATCTCTACTTATTCTGATCTTATCACAATCACGCGCTTCTTGAAAAACATTGTTTTAATATTTTTTATTTTATTTATATGTCGTTTAAAGTAACAAGTAAATGTGATGTGTGAATAATGTCTATAAGAGGTGTCCAAGATGGTTCGAGGTCTCCGCGGATCTTCGCCGAATGCTTCTTCGATGATGATGACGGTAAGATACATTTGCTTTTCCTTCTCGGGTGTATTAAAAACCGACCAAGTCAGACCTGCACCGAGGATGCCAACATATACATATTTTGTAAAACATACATAATATTGTATGTTAACCATATTTTTGAAGCGCTTGTAAAGTAGCTTGCTTATAGTAAATTTGCATGTAGCTAAAGCTACCACCCTCAAGTTGAAAATCTGTCGCGAAGCACCTAACGGTGTGTTCCGGTCCGGTGGCTGTCCTTGAGAGCCAGTCATTCTAGGGTAGACCGAACAACATATTCGACCACATCACTTACCATCAGGTGAGATAGTATTCAAAGCAAAGGCTAACTAGCCTATCCGATATAAAGAAAAATTAAAAAATTGGACTATCACGGACATAACTCGTCTTTGGCTCGGCGATTTTTTTTTTAAATAATAAAACCTAATAGGTCTCTTCTATATCTTTAAATAATAATTGAAGCTACGAATAAATTAGAATTGAAGTAAATAAATGTTTGAGAATTATAAATATTTAATGAAATACATAATTTAAGTACTATTTTAGTACTAAGGCATTATCACTAGATATAAAATTTGGTTTTTGAATTATTATTTTTTTATATTAAGTTAATGTTTTCTTAAAATATTTGTTATTTTTAAATACTTGTATATAGATTTTTTTACTTAACTTAAATAATTATTAATTACATTATCTGTCCAACAAATCTATATGCTAGGCTTGCATGCTATGTTAATACTACTTTTCGTTCTGTAACAAAAAATATTGCCGAATTATACAAACTTATTTCGTATACAAAAAGATTCCTTCGAGCCGGATTTGAACCAGCGACCTATGGATTACAATGTTAATTACCTCTACAGTCCACCGCTCTACCAACTGAGCTATCGAAGGCACGGAGAGAATGGCGAAATTTTAGAACGTTATTTGAAAGGACATATTTTATTTAACACCATCATAGGGTGACGTTATAGTTCTGAAATAAAATGAGATTTCCTGTTGGAATATGCTACATAATTATGTGCAATATTAATATTGAGTTTCACTTTGTTTTCGTAATTTTTTTATAGGTTACTCGTATGTAGCTAACTAGATATAATTTACTTCTCCCTGTATATAATGTTACAAAAATACATTTTTACAATAATCAAAAACTATTCAGTTAATTCTAACATTGTAATTGTTGCAGTTACGCATCCTAAACAAATAAGCTTATAAATTTACAACGAATGGAAAAATTTGAACAATCAATGCTGCGTCCATCCAATTGTGGTTAAAATTTTTCCTTAGGTTGTTGTTTTGTAAAATAATTTTAATAGTTTTTGTAAATACTTAAATATATCGTGTTTTATGACGTAATAATTAAGATTTTACAAATTGCTACTAAATGTCTACTTTGCTTAAAATGTCTACCTGCTTAAAATATCTACTTCGTCATGTTTTTTTAAATGAAAAATCATCATTTTCTTTTTTTCCTACTTGCTTGGAGAGATTACATACAGGTACCCTAATGTAAATATTTTCTGGTCGCTAATTTTGTCACTTTCACTAAATATTTAGGTACCTACTTATTGCATATATAAGTTATTTAGGTATGTTAATTATTGTAGTTAATCGTTTCTTGTAATATTCGAAAAGGTCTTGCGTGTGACATGACGTTGCGATTTGCGGCGCAAACAATTCGTGGTGGGTCCAAATATTGAGCATTGCTGGGTCATCATCGAGGAGGTACGAGTCTGGGTGGCGTGAAGTCTCGTCCGGCTAGGCAGACGCGTCCGTCATTCGTATTATGGTCCCGTCGCCTGTAGTCCGTCAGTCCATGCTTGCCGGCTCTGTGGCACGGTCGACCCAGTGGCGCTGGCATCGTACGCTCGCAGCCTCCGCGTGCCATTCCATATTGGAAACCAATCGGTTCAGTTTTATTCCACATGTTTTAGTTTTAACATCGTGGCAAACGTAATTTCGTACAACCTGGATTAGTATCAACTTTTAAAGGATTCCTTTGTTAATTCAAAGTGTATTGACACGTGTTTTGTTTTCCCTTTATAAACAGCTGTTTACGCATAGGTGTTCTTTGTTATCAATTTTATTGCGACTTGATGGAATGAACATCCGGAAACTACTGTACGATAATGATACAGTTCAATAGTTATGTGAGAAAATAGGGTTTAATAGCATCATGCTAAAAATATACAACTAAACATAGAATGAATACTTAAATAGATGAATATCATGAATTAATTGATGCATGAATTTATTTTTAGCTTGATAAGAGTTTAAAATAAAATGATGGGCGAGTAAAGGATCATTGTTATAGGCAGGTAGGTATGTAACACAATAATTTCAATTGGATTTTCATGTTTGGAGTGAATACTTAGTGACAAAGACTAAGAAAACACAATTTACATATTAGGTTCTATAAAGGTATAAACAAGTTGTGAATATAAAAATAATAGCCAAGGTGAATACTTAGTGTCAAATTAAGACTGAGAAAATACAATTTACATATTAGGTTCTTTATATAAAAGTATAAACAAGTTGTGAATATAAAAATAACAGTCAAGGTGAATACTTAGTGACAGAGAAAAACACAATTTACATATTAGGTTCTTTATATAAAAGTTATTTTAAATTATTTTATTTTAATTTATAAAAATAATAGTTAAGGTGAATACTTAGCGACAGATTAAGACTAAGAAAAACACAATTTACATATTAGGTTCTTTATATAAATGTATAAACAAGCTGTTAATATAAAAATAATAGTTAAGTAGATCACTACAAACCACAAATTTGTTAAACTAATGAGCGGTGATAACATAATATTAATTTGTTGACGTCGTCCCTACCGATATGTAATTTTGTTGGTGCTTTTACCTATAGGTACCTACTTTAGCAAGTTTATAATTTAAGGTTAGTGTATTCATAGCGTTTTCCATTCAAACATAGTTTCACCATATTTTAAATAGGTTGTTCAAACACGCCGAAAATTTGCATGCGTGTCCTAATATATGTATATGATTCTGGTTTGTCAGTTACTCATTTTTTAATTGTTTTATCTCTATATGTGATGGAACACTGGCATACCAGAAGGGTAAAAATGTTACGCAGCAAAACTTGCATGCGAAATTTCCGTCTTCAAACATTTGGTATTTAAAATATGACGAAACTACGTTTGTAATGCTAATGATAGCGCTACAAAGACAGTAGAAGGAATTCCACTTATTATACATGTTTGGGTTTGTTAGGATGGCAAATTTTATAGATTTATTTTCATAGTTTAATTAATACTTACTTACATTGTTTAAAATGGACAAAAACTATATCAATGACGTGAATAAATGTATAAACTTATTTTTAGGGAAATTATACGTTCTTACTTGCTGCTATAGTTCATAAATTAATCGTTTGTTACATTACCTAATTCATTTTTATTTTCAATATTGCAAAACATATTTTTGTTAAGTATTTTACAGGTACTTACATACTTACTGTCGGTATTATCTTGGTCAATATTGGTTTTGTTTTCAATGTGCAAGTAACAAGAAATATAAAATTAAAAAAAAAACTTCATTACAAGCATACATAAAATAAACCTGGGTTATACTTATTTTTCTATTATACCTAGCTAATGCACTAACATATATAATAATAACATCTTTACATAATAATAATAACACCTTTTACACTAACTTCTACTTACACTTCTACTTCGACTTTACATCTAAGTGTAAAAAAGTCAATGATGTATGGAGAATATAATTTGTAAAATTGGAAAATGTATGTGTACAATCAAAAAAGAGTACGGACCAAGAGTCTGTAGTCCGTAGCATAATTATAATAAAAAAAAAATGCACTAACATTGACTCAAACGTAGATCGTATATGAACTTACTTAGAAATTAGCATACATTTACGGGTGTCTATAACTATATTACCAGAACTCATATACTAAAACTGCAAACAATATCAGCGTGCCTCTTTACTCAATGAATAAGACTCAGCTGTTCAGCGTGAGCTTTGTTTGACGAGTCAAGCTAGGGGCGGCATGTAGGTCAGACGGGTGAATGTAAACTGTTGCCATAGAATGCCGGGTATCTGTTGCTAAGGCCTTCCAACTGACATTGACTCATCGCATTAGTAACTTCTCTTAAGGGCTTATCAATCGTCTCAGATATGGCGATGACGTAGACATGATTTGTTTTAATGTTCATAGTCAACAAGTATAAGTTTATGTGAAACGTTGTAACCTTATTATTTTTAAGGTTCCGTACCCAAAGGGTAAAAACGGGACCCTATTATTGAGACTTCGCTGTCCGTCCGTCCGTCTATCACCAGGCTAGACAGTTGAAAATTTCACAGATGATGTAGATTTTTTTTTGCCGCTATAACAACAAATACATAAATAAAATAAATATTTAAGGGGGCTCCCATACAAACAAATTGATTTTTTTACCGTGTCTTGCTCGATACTAATAACGGTGACAGGTATAGACGCTTTAACTATTCACAGAATATTTTGTTTTATGTTCTCTTTGTACTGTACTGTAATAGCCGACTCGTCCACTGCTGAACACAGCCTCCCCTATTAAGGGGGTATTTGCCATAATCCCCACGCTTGGCAGGCGGCTTGGGGATCCATGTTACTTATGTAGCGCACGGTACTTATGTTCTCTTTAAATATAATTAATTAAAATAAAATAAATAATTAAGGTGGCTCCCATACATTAGAAGAGGTTTTCGCCGTTTACTTGCTAAAAATACGGAACCCTTTGGGCACGAGTCCCACTCGCACTTGGGCTGTTTTATTTTTGTTGTAAAATTAATGTAATCAATTATAGTTTAAACTATAATTATAGTATAAGAGCTGGTTAAGAGTGAAATTTAATCAGTAATGGTCTGGCCTCCGTGGTCTATACAACCGCTACGCAACTAATTTCGTAATTTGTGGCAATTAATAAATTTCTCAAGTTACTATCGACCTTTATCTGCTATTTTAAGAGTATATTTCCACTGTTGTTTGCCACGATGTTAAAACTTTCGTCGTAAACGTTTACATACGAGACAATAACCTGATAACCTCCACAGACTCCTCGGGAGATGATAAAGTAATGTGATGCAAAATATAAATTGGATTTCGTAAATGTGCTTACGTTAAGTGATATAAAGTGCTAAGATGTACAGTTTTGACAAGGATCTGTGGCATGTGCGGAGGCCTTCGGAAAGTCGGGAGGAACAACAGGAGGTCGAAGAAAATAGACGTAAATATCTGCTCCATCATTAATATTAATAATAATTTTTATTCAGAAAATAATCATATAAATGTGCAACTATATACAGGTATCAACAAATCCTATTTCAGCTAATATGGCATTCATTAATAATCATAGATAGACATAGTGTTGTTTTGCAGAACCTACACTAAGAAAAATCTTGTGTCATAGATTCTGCGTACACTTCATATCTACATAGACCTACCTCTTACTCACTGTGCAGTAAGAGGTAGGTCTATGTAGGTGTCAGATTCATAAAGAAAATATCAAAGATGTTCTTAAGAATTTGATATATATGACATTACAATTCTTTATATATAAATATTATGTATATATTATATTAAATATTATAATTATATATATTGTATAATTAATTTATATATATGCATGTAATTTTTATTCATAAAAACTTTAGAAAATCTATACCTAAGTATCTATTTTGTATCGCATATCACATCATTATGATTGTGTGAATTTTATTGTGCGAGACAAAAATTTTATAAAGCTTAGTCTATTTTTAAAATATTTATATTTATTATTGGAAGTTTAGTTTTGATTAAAACCAAACTTTATTTGATAAAATGTCTCTAAAACTGCTACAGTAGAATTATGGTTTCTACTCCGTTTGGAGTACATGTAATATATTTTGACCTCTGATCTCAACATCTTTATTTTTGTAAGTCGTAAATCTAATTTTGTGTTACATTCAGCAACTAAAATTACGTAAACCGTATTTCTCGTCTAAAACAGCTGAATGTTTGGAACTTAATTGCACAAATACAAACTATTGCCACATTCTATTTTTAAATCGAGTTTCAAAACAAATTGAAGAAAAGGAAGCCTTGCGAAGGAAGTTTGCGAGTTTATTTCTGATTGTATATGAGGATTGTGCGCAATGCGTAGTCCTTAATAGCCTGGGAAGTTTGGCAACAGCTCCAATTTTGTTGCTACGGTATGATTTGCTGTTTTCTAGCCTTTTCTAAATGGCATGGAAGAGAAATCATTATATTTTCAAGTACATACGTATTTCTATGTATTTTACTTGCTTCAATTTGACTACTTCGTTGCTATTTTTGTTTGAAAGTTTCTGTGTGTATGAGACATATTAATGTTTTCAATAACTGGCTGTACTGACGCGTATTGGTCGAGATTGTCGACCTAGGTTTCGGGCATGTCCGATGCCCTTCATCAGGTGAGTTCACGCGTCGACAATCGCGGCGACGACTCCGCGCAACTCTAGGTCGACAATCTCGACCAATACGCGTGAGTACAGCCGGTTATTGAAAACATTAATACTTCTTTGCTCATGTAATTTTGTACATTACAATACCTATTACTAACGTAGTATAAATATAACAATCTGAACTTATTCTTTATTCTCAGAATACCAAATTGCTATTACTGTTTTAAGTGGTTTTGTATTTTCTTGAATATTTTTCAAGTGATTCGTTATGGCAGGTTTCCGTTTAATGGTCGCATGGTTAGTGTTGTGACTGGAATGCTAATTGGATATAATCGATATCTGATCGCAGCCGTCCACTTCTTGGGTAGATGCCTACGTACCTACTTACTACGCAATAATATTCATTGCTGTGCTGCGGTCGACCCCGCGACCTCGCCGCTACCGTAAACAATCGCAGTCTCAGTTAATTTGATGAGTGCTTGGAACATAGCATGTGTAGTGTTTTTTATCTTTTTGGGTTCCGCACACTGGGGGCTAAATGTATCACTTTGCTGTTTGGCTGTCCGTCCGTATATCACCGGCGGTCTCTAGCTATAGCTACGAATAACGTAGAAGCAATGATGGCCGAGCGGTAATAGCTATGGACTGCCGTGCCGCAGTACCCTGGTTCGATCCCCACCGCCGGCTTGAGCTTCACCGCATGGTGGAAGGGCATTTTGCGAATGCCCGCCTGGCTAGCTACCACCCTCAAGTAGAAAGTCTGTCGCCAAACACCGAACGGTGTGTTTCAACAGTAGTCCTTGAGAGCCAGTGAAATTACAGGCACAATGAGACTTAACAACTATGTCTCAATGTGACGGGCGCAGTGCAACTCGTGACTTGTGATGAATTGCAACTGTTATAGGCAGAGGTTAGTCCACTTAACATCAGGTGGGCCTGGAGCTGGTTCCGTAACAATAAAAAAAAAAATAGCTTAGTAGCTTTTTAAGTACCGTTCAATTGAAATTTGGCTACATAAATTGTTTATGACATTTTTGTTCAATATTCTACATACCTATAAACTAATATTATAAAGAAGAAAGATTTGTATTTTTGTATGTAACGAATAAACACAATTGGATAAAAAATACTCAATTCGGTGTATGGTATTGTCTTTATATTTAGAAATGCGACGTGTATTTATATTAAATTAATATTATATTTTGAAGCGCTCGTAGCGAAGTTTAGATCAGAAAAGTTAAGCAACGTCGCGCGCGGTCAGGAGTTGGATGGGTGACCGCTAGTGACATTACTACTGAGCGTGCACGTGCGGAGGGCACGTTAAGCCGTCGGTCCCGGTTGTTGTCTTAGGATGGCAGTCGTTATAGCATGGTGGTAGGGCATTTTGCGAATGCCCGCCTGGCTAGCTACCACCCTCAAGTGGAAAATCTGTCGTCAAGCACCTAACGGTGTGTTCCTGCAGCTGTCCTTGAGAGCCAGTACTTCTAGGTTAGCCTGAACAAAATCTTCGACCACATCATCACTTACCATCAGGTGAGATAGTGGTCAAAGGATAACCTATCAGGCATAAAATATATATATATATATATATATATATATATATATTAATTATTACATCACTCGGCATTAACATTACTTGTATTTTGAATAATGCAACTAAAAATACATGTTATCATCGCCTTATTTAGTTGAGAGTATATTTTTAATTCAAGGTTAATTTAAGAATACCGCTTTAAATACACAATTAATTACATCATAGCTACTTTAAATACTTAGTGCTCAAACTGTAATATTTAGCATAGGTTGCACGGTTTCCAGATTTCCGTAATGTTTTCAAAATCATAAAAACTACCGAAAAATGGTTTTGTATATATAAAGATAAAGTAATAAAACCTAAACCTAGCAATTCGTGAGATTCGTGTATCTTATTTAAATATCTATTTAAGATATGACGAAAATATATTTTGTTTAGTGAGCGATAATATAATTACTATTCACATGTCTTTCAAATGCAACTGAAAATTGAAGACGTAAGATGGTAGTTTGGAGTACCATATGGTTTTATGCCTACAGCTATTTTCTGTAAGGTACTTTAGTTACTTCCCCGTGGGGTGCCGGGTTAGAATTGCACCTCCCCATATCATCCCGTGGGTGTCGTAAAAGGCGACTAAGGGAAAAATACTGGAAGGTGGGCAGCAGCGCCTTCTAAAGATCTTAGGCTGCGATCCCCAAGCCGCCTGCCAAGCGTGGGGATTATGGCAAATACCCCCTAAATAGGGGAGGCTGTGTTCAGCAGTGGACGATCCGGCTGATACAGTACAGTACTTTAGTTACATTTGTCTACGCGCTGTAAGGTGCTAAGACATATAATCCTTATTGAATTTGACTAAGTAATTTTATGTTACCAACAATGATCAGAGCTGTACAGAAAATTGTTCGCTACACTGAGAAAAATCTAATGTCAAAAGCGCCCTAATGACGGCCAATTTATATGGTATGAAGGCAAAAAACCGACCAAACATAAATACGTACAAAACGCCTTCCAACTAGAAGGCGTTAAACGAGGTCAGTGAAGGCGAATGTTTCTTTTCGTCTTCATTTAAGGTGTATTTTGTGGTCTTTCTTAAATATAGACTTTTCGATGAGGCTGATTAAGTCGTACGTTATAGTGATAGTCACCGTATATAAACCGCCGTAAAAGTAAGGTATATTTTATGGTCAATACTGCAATTATTATCGTATAACTAGTTCAATTCTGACAATACTTTACGGAAGGCGTTTTTTGACGGTTGTGTTTATTATAAATCATGGTACATTTTTATTGATTTCGCATTGCGTGGTGAAAATCATCTTAAGAGTTGTGAATTCACCTTGCGTAGTTACAATTCAACGGTAAAAGGTCAAATTTGATTTAAGCTCCAAAGTCGTTTTTCTCAGTGTAACGTGGTTACGACAGAATGATCGTCAAATTCTGGTTATATCCTCGCCACGTGGTCATACGGTTTATCATATTTTTTTTTTTTTTTTTTTTTTTTTTATTATATATATCTACACTCCACAGACTCCAGGGTCCGTGCCTTTTTTTAATTATGACCATATTTTATTTACAAACTAGATACTTACAATATATAGGAAACATGCAACATTCTAAAAGAGAACAGTGTTAAAAGAACATTTTTTTTTTTTTTTCCGGTAAATGTCATTACCACTTGCATCCAGAGCAGACCAGTGTCCTCTAGCAGCACCCGTTCACGAGTTGACGCATGTGCCAGCCATCGCCTTCCTCAACCATTTTTGAGGGAAGATGGCGACCCGACACACAACACCGCCGCTAGACAACACCTTTATGTGAGCTTGACCGCTCTGGATACCCGTGCCAACGATTACAATTTGGGATTACTCTACTTTTTTGTGTCATTCCCCCACGTCACATTGTAACAGGGTCTCCATTACCACGCTGTTTCGATCTTTGATCGCCATTTTTAGGTTGTAATTATGGATGGTTTTTGGTGTCGCAACCATCGCCTTCCTGACGAACCGTCCTATGGCGTCTTCTTCGTCATCTGCGTAGTATGTGAAGGTTCCAGTATGCCGTGAAACTGCAACGACTGCGTGCGGGACGCTCTCGTGCAGCCTCATGCTGCTCTTGGTCTTGATGGCGATGACCGACTCGTATGTCAGTCCCTGAGCTTCGTGGATGGTAAGGGTGCGTGATCCCCTTCCCTCTCCGTAGCCCTGGCTTGTCAGGGTCTCCTTTTCTTCCTGGGTGTGAACCAGGAATAAGGTGTTGGGGAGAGACTTGAGAATTTTCGCACCCGTGTACCTTTCAAGCTTCAGGGACTTAATACGGGGAGCTGAGGAATATATACCAGAGTATATTTCCCTCAGTGCGTACGCGACATCCATTGGGTTCCGATGCGTGCATAACAACTCCTGGGTGATGTTTGTGACCAGGTTAGGGCGGTTGTACCTTAATACGAAGAGATTATCTCTATCGATGTAAGGCAGCTGATTGACATCTCCGATGAGGACAATTTCACCAACTCCAGCCAGCCTGGAAGCCATGACTATGGCTCCGAAATGGTTCATGAGAGCTTCATCCACTGTGAGGCGGCTGTAGCTCTCAGTCCTTTTAAAACCATTTACGAGGACAGAAGCCATTGTGCGCACCTTGGTTTTCACTAAGTCTCCGATTCGGTGCGCAAGCTTCTCCCTCAGGTCTTTTGCTGCTTCTGTAGTTGTTGTGATAATGATGTCCTTGTCCACATCGAATTGCCTTACCACCCAAGTTGTTTTACCACATCCTGGAACTCCATTTACCCATTGTATTTTCGGTACTTCCCAGTGTTTCCAGAATGCTTCAATGTCCGCTCCCCCCAAAATAGATTTCGCCATTTCGAGGATACGGTCATCTAACATTATTTTGGTGCACTGGGCCGTTACTACTATTGGGTCATTTTGTGGTGTCGCGTATTTAGGCCTACCTAGTCGCTCCGTTTCTCCCTCGTCCAGGGACACAAATCCGCCTATTGCATTGTATGCCGCCATATACTTACCTGACATTTTCCCCTTGACGACCTGGGCTGTGTCGTTGTTGTATATAGCGGCTTCTGCCTCTTCGAGTCTCACCTTTAAAAGGTTTTCATTTTCTAGCCTGAAGGACTGCAAGATGTTATCATATTTTTAGAAAGGTTGTCATAAAGGTTGTATCATATTTTTAGAAAGGTTGTCTTTAGTGTGAGGTTGATCGTGAGTCTCAGGCCAAAGGGATATATTTTATTCTATAAATAAATAATATTCCAGATGAATCGGGGTTTCTCTACAAAATCACTTATCTAAAATTATTTCTGACATAAACAATATACGAGTAATTTGTTTACATATCTATCTATAAAATATACTCATCGCGCTCTCAAGTGAAATGAAACGTAAGCGCGAAACCATAGCATACATCAAACGAACTTTTGGACTGTATCAACAAGTTAAATTTAATGTAAATTATATTGGAGTTTCGTAAACCAATGTAAATGGATATGTTTTAAAAAACCTAACGTGGTTTTCACTCATTTTGGTAAATAATACGGGATAACTCACGTGAATAAGTCAAATAGCTCCCGACTATAATTTCGACCACATTCGGTGGTCTTTTTCAAGGAGAGATCGGGACGCCCGCGTTGACGGCTCGCTTAGCACTACTTTTTTTTCACTTTTCGACCACATTTGGTCGAAACTATAGTCGGAGCTATCTGACTAATACGGGATAACTCACGTGAATACACGTGAGTTATCCCGTATTATTTACCAAAATAAATGGATATGTATAAGTAATCATTAATCAATTTCTATTTCTAAATGTGTTTTCATCACGTTGCGCATTCCGAATGTTCTAGTTCTCTCAATAATATATATATCCATATCAGCCTACCTGATTATTAAGTTTTTATAATAGTTCTTATATGAATGACATTTAGAAACTTGTTGTAGACCTATGTAACAAGTACGTATCAAGTATTATCATAACTATGTATCACTTACCTTATAAGAAACTTGCGTCACCTTCAAATATTGTAGATAATCAAACTACAGACTGGATATATAGCAACGTTCGCGCTCAAACAAACGGGGAACGATCGGGGATCGGCCTGCTTGTATTGAAACTGAAAAAACACCGAAATAATTCATTGTTGTCATAAATTGATTACTTTCATGGTTTTTATTTTTTTCATTTTATTGTGAAGGATCAAGCACGAGGCCCACCTAATGTTAAGCGGACTAACCTCTGCCTGTAACAGATGCAATTCGTCACAAGTCACGAGTTACACTGCGCCCGTCACCTTGAGACATAGTTGTAAAGTCACATATTATGTGCTCATAATTTCACTGGCTCTCAAGGACTGTTGCCGGAACACACCGTTAGGTGCTTGGCGACAGATTTTCTACTTGATGGTAGAAGGGCATTCGCAAAATGCCCTTCCACCATGCTTTTGAAGCTCGAGCCCGCGGCGGGATTCGAACCATGGACCCGCGACACGGCAGTCCATAGCCAATGCCACTGAGCCATCACTGCTTCAGTATGCTTGCTTTATGACGAAAAAGCTTCTATACTTACAACTGATAATATAATCAGAATAGTTGAACGACCTTTCGGACATAGTAGAAAGAGTGGGAAGTAGGCCATCTCCGACCCAATTTGCGATATATAATTACCTACCATACTTGCCTGTCTCAGGGTTGTTACTTATTTATAATGTATGTACTCGTATATGCTAAATTTTAATTCAGTACCTAGAAATAAGCAAGGGCCGGGAAGTTGTATTTTTTACTTGTGTTGTCTGGGTTCTTTTTTTTTTTTTTTTTTTCTCAGTAATACAATGCCCTACAGACTCATGGTCCGTACTCTTTTTAGACTAAATTTATTTTTTTCCGATTACAGTTCATTACTTATATCATACTCCATGCATCACATTATGACTTACAACTATGATGTTATGTGTTGTTAAAGTATATTGCCTTAAAAACTAAAGTGAGTCCATATATTTTTTTTTTTTTTTTCCGCCGTATTTTATTTCTTATAGACTTAATTTTAACTTACTACTACAATTAAATTTCCTTTATGGATATATATGTACATATATATATATATATATATATATATATATATATATATATATATATATATATATATATCATGCCGTTTATTATTTGTTACAATCTTACTTTTAACTTACTATGTTAATCCTATATAAATATGACACTACAATGAAAGTTGGTGCTGTTTTGTCATTTTATTGTGTTAGGTCCCTGATGGACCCGCCACTGACCCCGGGGTCCGTTGTCTGTTAAGGATTTCCTCCACGACGTTTTCGTTGCGGTCCTTCAATGCCATTTTGAGGTTGTGGTTGGTTATTTCCTCTTTCGTCGCTTTTTCTGCCCGCCGCACAAATTCGCCGATGGTGTCAGAGCTGTCGTCGGTGTAGTATGTGCAGCTCTCTTTGTGACGCGACAATGCCACAACCGCATGCGGGACGCTGTCCCTGAGCCTGGTCACTTTTTCTCTCATTTGGATGATAATTACGATCTCGTATGTCAGTCCCTGTGACTCGTGCACGGTCAGAATGCGAGACCCCTGGCCACACCCATACCCTCTGCATACCAAGGTGGATTTCTCCTCCTGAGTCAGCGTCAGATATAGGGTGTTTGGGAGGTCTTTTGGTATTTTTGCACCTGTGTATCGTTGGAGTTTCAGGGAGTAAACACGAGATCTTGATGAGTAGAAGCCCGGGTACACCTCACGCAGGACATATGCCACATCCATCGGATTTCGGTGCGTGCAGAACAACTCTTGGCCGATTGTCTGGGTTCAGGGTTAGTGAGGTCGGCTTTATACCTAAACGATGATAACACATTTCACGATGAAAAAAATACCGACTGGCGATACGGCGACGCGGGGCATACCTACCTAATACAACAAAAAATAACTAGGCATCACTCATCATCAAGTAAAAATGATAGGTATGCTAGAATAAGTGACTTGCTTAGGTTCCTTTCCTGTTCAGTAGGTAATCTGAACAAAGACAACTCTGAAATCTGTGAATTATTTACAGAGACGAACACACAGCAATAAGTTCTCATGCGATTATCAAACATTTTTCATTTATTTAGCGGTGCCAAAAAGCCGTGACGCGCGAACCTTGTTTAGCCCCAGCTGGCGCACTGAGAAACGGGTCGAGATTGTGTTAGAGTGCGGGACGCATAAATACTATGGCGCACACAAACAAGCCGCGCGCGGTGCGTTTGTATGAAGATAACTTACTTCCTCACTCCTACTATGTTTCGGATCTGTAACAACTACAAGTACTTTGTTATTCATTGACACTACGAATATATATGTGTTTACGTAAAACTCTTCCAACCCAGTACAACTGAAACTTTACAATCGACAGTGCATTCTTTACCAGCATGACGTAGTAGTATTACTTCAATCAAATTATTTCCTACTCTACTTTTTGATCTTAGAAAGGGAATCAATGGCATAGAGACGAATTTACTTAGCATTCCATGGATTCACCGTGCGGGTGCCGGGTCCATAGCGTTGCAGAGAAAGAGGCTCCAGTCAAGGTGCCTGGGACTTGCAACCCAGTAAGGTTAAGGGGCCCCTTTATGATGCATCAATGCTCCCTTTCACCGCTCGAGCCTCCTCCCCTGCCCAACCAAGTTTGGTAAGATCCTACTAATGCCGCCTTGGATACACGTTCTAGGATGGATGTTACGGTTGTTCTTGACAGGCCAAGGTCTTTTAGTAGGTTATATAGGGATTTTGTTAGAAATAGAAATTTGGCGACAATATTAGAAAAGACCTGAGTTTCAAAGTTATGTTTAATTGTAAATTGTTTATCACAGGTAGCGAGAGCCCGACAACGACCGTAGGTGCGGAAGCCCCTCGAGAGCTTCCCAACGAGCTGTCAGCCCCCTATGAGGTCCCGCAGTTCCCAATAGAACAGATCGAGAAGAAGCTTCTTATTCAACGACAGCTTAATGTCAAGTAAGTATTATCAATATTATGATAAAACAGATGAATTATTTGACTCCTGACATAGGTGGGTAATTGCATAACATTATGCTGTAACCAAACAAGGGGTTTCAATTTAATTTTGAATGTACTGTACTGTAGTGTACTGCATCAGCCGGATCGTCCACTGCTGAACACAGCCTCCCCTATTAAAGGGGTTTATGCCATAATCCCCACGCTTGGCAGGCGGCTTGGGGATCGCAGTGTAAGATGACAGTTCTTTAGAAGGCGCTGCTGCCCACCTTTCAGTATTTATTCCTTAGTCACCTCTTACGACACCCACGGGATGATTTGGGGAGGTGCAACTCTAAACCGGTACCCCACGGGGACTTTTGAATATATTTAATATTATTATAAAATATCTTTTACTCATATATCATGCTACATGATAGTAGTGAAATCTATTTGTACGATAATTACTCAACTATTATAATTTTTTTTACCGGCGGTATGCCTTTATTAACAAAATACTACGAACTATATACAACACTACAGCTACTACAATAAAAGCATTTGGACTCATAGGCAGTCCAAATGCTCTAGCACACTACCAGTTGGCAGCGTGCCCAGCATGCTGGCAGCATTGCCCCGTTGAATTGCAATGCTTATTCTGATGCGTTTTAGTTGTTATTAAGAAACAAACAAATAATCTTATGATTAGAATAATAAAAAAAAATACTGAACTGTCGGTAAGTTAATAAACATACAGCAATAATAAAGATATCGTTATCGCAACGTAATATAAAGTTATTTTATTAACATTTTGTTAATTAGAGCGTTGACCAGTTCTTGTTGGAATTTTACAAGACCACATTATAAACCAACAAACACGAACGACCTTCACGAGCCCTAACTACTCACTGCTTAATTAAGTGTGGGAAACCGACATATTTTAAGAATCCATTTAAAAACAGGTATTTATTATATTGGGTATTATTACATTTCTAAAGTTCTTTAAATTTCAAGTAAGTCTTTTAAGTGGGCGGTAACAAACCTCCAAACAATTTCCTCCAATTTTAAAGTTGAACCATGAATTACGATCTGCTATGGGGACTAAAACATGGTTTCAATTAGTAAAACACTGCTGATCAAACTCTTACGTATTGAATACGATAAATAATACTTTTCTGCAAATTATTAATTTTTGTTAAGTTTCTTATCGTTCCATTAAAATTAAAATTGCAAGTGATATTATTAACGGCATCAGTGGAAGCAGTGATAGCATTGGCTATGGACTGCCGCGCAGCAGGTCCATGGTTCGAATCCCGACGCGGGCTTGAGCTTCACTTCACCGCATGGTGGAAGGGCATTTTGGGAATGCCCGCCTGGCTAGCGACCATCCTAGAGTAGAAAATCTGTCGCCAAGCACCTAACGGTGTGTTCCGGCAGCAGTCTTTGAGAGCCAGTGAAATTACAGACACATGGAGACTTAATAACTATGTCTCAAGGTGACGGGCGCAGTGCAATTCGTGACTTGTGATGAAATGCATCTGTTATAGGCAGAGGATACCGCTTAACATCAGGTGGCCCTCGTGCTTGTTCCGTCACAATAACATAAAAAAAAACGTTTCTTAAAGCCCTTAATTATGATATCCGACTCGAAGGGTTTGAGCAAAAAACAATTTATTTTTCTCAAAGTATATGGCGTCTAAAATGTAGTAAGTTTGTTTTGTTTGTGGTATACCATACATTAAAATCGGTTACGCCGTTCAGAAGTTAAAAATAAAGAAACTCATAAATACATGAACCATGAAAACATAACACTCCTTTTTGGGCAGACTCTGAGTGAGTCGTTTCATGGCTCAGTTTTATATTTAAACTATTTTTCACAGTTTACATTTAAATGATATATAGTTATAATAAATTAATATCATGGTAACAGGATTATCTAAGAATAAAAAAGTATTATTAAGGTGTATTGTAGTCCAGGCTGTAAGAACATACAATAATACGGTTAGCAACGTGATGACGTGTCTGTATGTAATTCGATTTGTCAGTCCTTGAACTTGACAGAATGCTGCAGCACGCCACGCGCCCGGGCTGCCACTTCTACCTGTTCATACATATATATACAAAGACACTTAGACGACATGATATGTATACTTTATTGTATTTTGTATATCATACAGTGCTTTATTTGCGGAAAGAAATGGCATTTCCTTGTGGGAACATGATACTTTTATATGAACTTTGTTTTTATATGATATTTTGACGGATCAAGCTCGAGGCCCACCTGATGTTAAGCGGACTAACCTCTGCTATAACAGATGCATTTCCTCACAAGTCCCGAATTGCATTGCGCCCGTCACCTTGAGACATGTTGTTAAGTCTCATGTGCCAGTAATTTCACTGGCTGTCAAGAACTGCTGCCGGATCACACTGTTAGGTGCTTGGCGACAGATTTTCACTTGCGAAAGCATTTAGATTTCCGCTGCCCAATTTAATACATATTTTATACAGGGTTATTGGTAAAATGCTAACGACTTCTTAGGGTTGACTTCTGCTAGTCCTAACAAACATTATGAGTTTTTTTTGTTTTATTTTTTTATATGTTTTTGACTGAATAAGCACGAGGACCACCTGATGACAAAAGTCTCTTGTGCCTGTAATGTATTATTTCATACTTTTATTACTTTGCTCGATGTAAATATTCAAAACTCTATTCAAAGGGACCACGGCGCGGTCCGTTGTTGCCGCGGCGTGAGCTCTAGGCTCAGAGTAGGCATTAAAACCCAAAAAAATACCTTTTCAAGCAATATATTTAAAAGATTTTAAGAAAACTTTAAATTTATGTATTAGAAAGACATTTAATAAATAATAATAACATATCTAGTGGCAATTTCGCCTAATTTTCATGTAAGGATTATATATTTATCGTAAATAAGCATAATATATGATTTTTACAGACTATGAGCCATAATATATTACTTCACCGTTTTTATTGCTTTTTAAATTTGATTAGCGCCGTTTCAGTGACGCTGCATAAGCTACCAGAATAAATTATATTGTACGGAAGAATAATATACAGGAGATTAAAACCCCGTAGAATATTCTAATATTATTACAAAATGATAACGAGAGGAAAAAATTTAGTCATGTGCGGGATTCGAACCCGCACCATCCACCCCTATAGCCGCGTTATGCTCTAACCGCTAAGTCAACGTGATATATGACGTGAGACTAAAATTTATACTTTTTTTTTTATCCACAGAACATACAATATAGCAAAAACAAAAATACTATAAAATTAGAATAATTACGAAATATCGTTTTATGAGCTTTAAGTTAAACATAGGTAATATCAAGACATGAACTATGATTCGAACGAACCACTAAAACTAACTAAACACCTACAGTGCAATATTTTTTTTTTTTTTATGCCTGATAGGTTAGCCTTTGACCACTATCTCACCTGATGGTAAGTGATGATGTGGTCGAAGATGTTGTTCAGGCTAACCTAGAAGTACTGGCTCTCAAGGATAGCTGCCGGAACACACCGTTAGGTGCTTGGCGACAGATTTTCTACTTGAGGGTGGTAGCTAGCCAGGCGGGCATTCGCAAAATGCCCTACCACCATGCTATAACGACTGCCATCCTAAGACAACAACCGGGACCGACGGCTTAACGTGCCCTCCGAAGCACGGAAACGCTCAGTAGTAATGTCACTAGCGGTCACCCATCCAACTCATGACCGCGCGCGACGTTGCTTAACTTTGCTGATCGGTTGAGAACAGCTAAGTAAACTTCGCTACGAGCGCTTCAAAACTCCCCATAACTAACCTACAACATCCAATATTTTATTTTTAGAAAACAGGAAAAAATTTATTATAATTGTATCAAACCCGAAATTACGAAAAAATTGGATTAGTGAGTATATAGATAGTAGGTACCTATTCGAAAATAGATTGTAGGTAATTCAAATAGGCATAACTAAATCCCTACCAATGAGACCTAATAATCCTCCTTGAATTATAACACATTTAGGTATAAAATAAGTATCTAAACGTGTTTATATATTGTGATAATAGTACATATGTTTTGTACAATACATACAATTTATTTAATAATAGGTAAATTACAGTTAGATTTTTTTTTATACTGATAGTTAAGCCTTGGACCACAATCTCATCTGATGTTAAGTTATGATGTGGTCGAAGATGTTGTTCTACCTAACCTAGAATTACCGGCTCTGAAGGACAGCTGGACGGGAACACACCGTTAGGTGCTTGGCAACAGATTTTGACTGCCCACCTACCATTCGTTGAAGCTCAAGCTCCGGCGGTGGGGATCGAACCATGGACCTGCGGCACGGCAGTCCATAGCTATAACCGATCGGCTATCATTGCTTCAAAAATTATACTAAATAAGTATATAAACGTGTTTATAGGTATAATGAATGATACTTATGTTTTGTACAATAGGTAGGTACATACAATTTGTTTAATAACAGCTAAATGGTGCATGTATAGGTAAAATATAATTAGGTATTGTACTAAATACGGAAAGGAAAACTATTAAAGGAAATGAATAAGTGATAAGTTGTACGGTATCTGTTTAAATTCCACTGAGTATATATTTTAGAATAAATGTTGGCCTAATGATTTAGTATTTCCGCAAAGAAACCCCGTGGTTCGAATGGTGATAGGGCATATGCGAATGCCCACCTGGCTAACTACCACCCTCAAGTTGAAGATCTATAACCAAGTACTTAACAGTAATAAAGCGTTAATTTACCATAAGCTTGCAAAGGAAAAAAAACGAAAGATTCGTTATACACCAGTTGATTCATTGGCGCTGCCGTCAATTCCACTATCGGGGTTAGAATTAAAAGCTCCATATGGGTAGAGTGAGAAAGAACTAATATCTCGGATTGACAAGCGCCGTGCAGTTTGACGTAGAACGGTGACAGTAATATTTGGCCTTCATAGAATGGCAACCACAGTATATATCTTATTGTATAACAGCAGGTTTGGTCGTATGGTTCCCTTCGCACAGTGAAATGGTACCCACTATCTAAGGTATGGTGCATACTGCATAATCAGCATCACGCCACAGCTCGGGCGACCTTTGCAAATACCGTATAGGATTACCCACCCACAGCGTCTACGCCTAGATAAACGTGCGACACGTGTAGAACAGCCTCAATCCACGATCATGCAATAAACCTCAGGAGGGGGTGCCGACTGTCGTTGCGTATAATACAGTAATTGGATCAGCCTTGAGGCGACACTAACCCTTACGAGGCTGAGCTGGCCATCCATTCGACATGTGCAACGCCATTCACGATAACGTTTGGTCTAATCTTCAATTTGGCTGAATAGCATACGCATGTGTTTTAATTTAAAGATTTAGTCATTGTACGGTAACAAATATTACATATTTAACACGGTGTCGTGTCTAGTAATTAGTGAAAGTTTTTTTTTTATATATTCGGCAGTAAGAATATAATACAGTTGCCTTGATGGATTTTAAAAAGTTTTTGTGGCGGGAAACCTAAACAGGTAGTCACACGTGCGGTGAAACGAGACGCAATGTTTGGCAGTAAACTTGAATGTCAACGGTGGACTTCGTCGTGGAATAATTCCTGGTAAATAGATTATAACCAAAAACAACAACGTGATAAAAGGAGCCAACCAACCAGATTATCAAAACACCACCACATCGTGTTTTGTTAATAAGCTGTTTTGATAATCTGGTATGGTTCGGAATCGCCTGAAAATTCCCGTATATTTCACTCACTAGCTTCAGCCAGCTGCTTATCTTACGTACAACGTCTTAAGACTGGAGGGAAGTCGAATTTACATACAAAAAGAGAAAACGTTTCTACCCCCATAAATAATCACCGATTTGATGATTTTTGGAAATGTTATAGATGTTATGAATACCCAAGTTTATAGGTTTTGATTTTTGTCATAATATTAAAAAAAACTGAATTAATGGGTATTTAAATATCGATATTTTCTCAAAACTTGTATCTCTAGTTTGTGAATTATTTATAGGAAAAATAATGATAAATAAAGAAAAAGGAAAACCAACATTTTTGTATTTTTTTATGTTTACTATAAGAGAAAGGTTTTCTCCCAGAACGCAAATCTTGCGCAAATTCTAAGTAAAAACTTGAAGAAGCTGCAATTGTCATTATCTCAATATTATGTTCGGGCGTTTAGCGGCTAGACAGCATAACTTTGTTAAAATACCTATTTTTCTGTAGGAGCTTCTCTTCCCGTTCCTCTTAAGGTAATTCTGAATAAAAAGTACTCTATGTCCTAATCCAGGATCTATAATGTATAATTTATACCTCTATGGCATGTTTCGTGTCAACATTGAGTAGAAATAAAGACACGTTACTTTCGGCTTTAATTTTAATACGTGATATTTTCCATTCTTAAATAGTACATGGACATTATATATATATGTTTTTTATGTTATTATGACGGTAAAAGCACGAGGCCCACCGGGTTTTAAGTGCACTAACCTCTGCCTATAACAGATACATTTCGTCAACGACGAATTGCCCGTAACACTGAGACGTAAGTACAGTTGTTAGGTATCATGTGACTGAAATTTCACTGGCTCTCAAGGACTGCTGCCGGAACACACTGCTAGGTGCTTGGCGACAGATTCAATTTCAAGTTATTAGTTTAGTTACTAGGGGTGCAAGAGGCTGTAATAAGCGCTACTCGTATTGTCCGAGTGTGGGATTTATGGTAAGGAATTGTAAGAAGCTTATCTTCAGCAGTGAACTTTTTGTCTGAAACAGTGTGTAAGGTATAGACTTATGGCACTGCAACGTTGTCTCATTAACTGTGGCTTTTGAACAAACCCAGTAAGTAGGTACAGTATAATGAACCACAGAGAGGCCCTCTGATAGGGCTATTTAGCTTTGAAGTTTCTTTGCACTATACAATATAGAACGAGGTGCTTAATTCACCAGAGAATTGTCACTGACGCATCTCTCCGAATTTGTAAATCGACTTTGCAGTGAGTGGTCACATCGCTAGACAAATCAATAACTGATGAACAGGGCGGGAACGTTACGGAGTGGCTATCACACCACATGGGATGACGTAGTGTAGGTAGGACTCCCACAAGTTGGACTGGGCCCCTACTCTAATTCGTCGATGTATCGAACTTGGGGTCCGAAAGATAGGTATCCGCAAAACACGTATTGACTTACTTTTATTTAACTTCGTTCGTAGCATAGACTTGCAAGCATTTGCCTAATTAATTTTTTTTTAAATCAGATTCGTATTGTTTGTACGTTTCCTAAGTATGAAATTATAATTTATTCGTTTGCTTATAAGTAGTCAAAGTCGAGTTCTAATTATGCAGACATAACACAAATACTAATGAGAATATAAATACCTATGGAGAACAAAGACATTCTCGTAAATTCTAAATATCTAACCTGTATTTTCTAGAACAGTAGCGACACCTCTCGCTGAGCTCCATAACTATGATTCTCAGACTTAACATACAACCATGAGAAAATGTTCTTTAATTTCTCTTCTTAAGACTTAAAACTGATTGAGGCATAATAGCGTTTGCAGAGAAGTATGGAAGATTCTATAGCGGGTTAGATTTGTGATGAACGATGCGGTCCGACCATTACTTTATCAAACAACGAACTTCGTACCGCAAACATCAAGATATTATTACTAACGTAGTACCATATCTCAATGACCGCAAATTAAATTTACGTTGTCTAAAGTGTCGCTCAAACACGAAAAACTAAACTTCGTTTAATTGTAGTAGCGGCCCTGTCGACATTTTGATGAGAGTTGTGCTGAGCCTATAGATGTAAATGTTTAATAACCGTTTATTGCAGCGTTCAAGGGGCTTTGTCCTGACTCCAGGGACCGATATGGTCATAGATTCGAGTCCCAATCGTTTTTCTTTTTCGTATCTTTAAGAAGGAAAACTCGTCTAAAAATAGCTGCGATCGTAGGTAAATCAGTCTCCCACCTACTGGAACCTTCATAAGCTATTAGCGGTGTTCATAAAGGCAATGATAAAATAGCCTCGGCTAAATGCAATCCGATAAAACTTTATGAACTAAGTGCTTTGATAATGAAGCTCTTGAACGGCGCATTTCGCTAACAGCTTAGGTATATTTTATTCCTATTAAAGCCCAATACCAAAGCCTAATACGCCTATGCCGCCGCGCCGCCGCACCGCCCCGCTCCGCTGTCGTCTCTCCGTACTTAGGTCATAGCATAGATCATAGAGAAATATAATACTATTTTCTCTTTTCTGTGGCATAAATAAATTAATAATATAATTTCTGTATGGTCATAGGTATACTACAAGGTATAGTAAGAATTGATAGCCATTAGAAATTTTCTTAGAGCTGGTTTATTATAGATTACTAAAGACAAAAAAAACCGGCCAAGTGCGAGTGGGACTCGCGCACGAAAGGTTCCGTAACTAAATATTCTATGAATAGTTAAAGTGTCTACCTGTCACCAAGTAGTAGTATCGAGCAAGAAATGGTAAAAAATCAAGTTTGTTGCATAGGAGCCCCCTTTAAATATTTATTTTATTTTATTTTTAGTATTTGTTGATATAACGGCAATAGAAATACATCATTTGTGAAAATTTCAACTGTCTAGCTATCACCGTTCTTGAGATACAGCCTGGTGACAGACGGACGGACAGCGAAGTCTCAGTAATAGGGTCCGTTCCGTCCGATCCCGTTTTTACCCTTTGGGTACGGAACCCTAAAAAAATACATACACGTGCAAATCGGAGCACCGCACTATCTTAAAACGTCGATTGTTAATTTAAAACAGTTTTAGGGTTCCGTACTGGATAACGGAACCCTATAACTGAGCCTTGAATGTCCGTCCTTCTGTCCGTCCTTTAAAGGGCTGTATCTTTGAAACGGTATGTAATAGGTAACCGGTCGAAAATTTCAGACAATGTGTTAGTATGGCGGATTGACTAACTTATAATAACAATTACAAAAAATTAGAAATAAAAGGGCCCCTATAAAATAAATGTTTTTTTTTAATGATTGATTTGCTTTGTCTTATCTACACGAACACGACTATTTTTTAAAAGAGGAAAAATTTGTATTTAATAAATTTATACAGGTAGATTATACATAGCTCGATAGTAGGCATTGTCTTTTACTACGAGATACAGAACTGAAAAGTGTCAGACAGTACTAAAAAAACTCAGCCGCGGCAATACTGGACCGCGCCGCGCTCCCTTTGATTTGAATAGAGTTTTGAATATTTACATCGAGTTAAGTAGTAAGAAATATGAAATATTAAATTACAGGCACAAGAGACTTTTAACATCTGGTGGTCCTCGTACTTATTCCGTCATAAACACGTAAACAGTCCCAAAAAAAAACATCTCAAAAGGTTTGTTAGGACTAGCAGAAGTCAACCCTAAGAGGTTGTGAGCATTTTACCAACCCAGACAACATCATTGGAATAACTTTTAGGAACCAAATTGATATAAATAAATTTTACTGACGCATACAAGTGTGATGGATGACCATAATTGCTGTACAAATTTACTCCGTTGTAATTACTAATGACCGCTTCTGGTACCTAATAGCAGTAGGTACGTCTTCAAATTAGTGTATCCGGTGTATATAGAACAGCTAGGAAGCAGTTGCCCGCGGTTTTACGTGCGTTTTGATTGGTATTCTATATTTTATCCACATACTGATTACCCCCTATATAACAAGATACCTTTTTTTTTATATGTGTGGAATTACGCATTCTCGTCCACCCCGGGGGAGGTGGCCGGGATATGTCGGGTTCGACACCAACTACTCCCACAGCAGCAAGTGCCCCTACCGACTAAAAATCACACGATGTTCCTTCGGGACGCCTTAATGCCAGGGCAACGGGAACGCTTATGCACTCTACCGTGGCCCAGATAGCGTTGGGCCCTGGCAGGGCCTCGTCCCGTTAAGGAGTGGAGGAGGAGCTACTCCACTCCTTTCTCATATAGTGGCGCGCGGAAACACCGCACGTGCCACCACGAGGTCTTTATATACCTAGATACCTACCATCACCGTTCTCTCACCCTTAGGTTGCCATTTGACAGAGTTAGCTATAGATGCTTATGGTATCCACCAATCAAATCCTTTGATTTGTAAAGTCATGACTAAATGTCAAGCTATGCTTTGAAAATCAAGCGAACTGATTATTTGATGCGAAATGCATTCATAGCTCACTTCTCTGATCGAAAGTCAGCCTTACTCCCTTCCATAACCCCTTAAGCCTGCTCTCCAAAAAGTAATTTCCTAGGTGATGTCTTCAGTCCTCACACTCAGTTTCAGCTTAATACAAGGACATTTATATAAAATGATAAACACTGTTTTAACTGGGCATTATCTTTAAAATGTTCGTACAGTACGTTTTATTATAGATCACAATATTTACTACCTACTTATTTTCATGCTCCCAACGTTTTTTTATGTTATTGTGACGGAACAAGCTCGAGGCCCACCTGAAGCTAACCTTTGCCTATAACAGATGCATTTCATCACAATTCACGAATTCCACTGCGCCCGTCACTGTAGTGTGCTTGTAATTTCACTGGCTCTCAAGGACTGGTGCCGGAACACGCCGTTAGGTGCTCGGCGACAGATTTTCTACTTGAGCTAGCCAGGCGGGGAATCGCAAAATGCCCTTCCACCATGCGGTGAAGCTCAAGCCGGCGGTGGGGATCGAACCAGGGACCTGCGGCACGGCAGTCCATAGTTACTATCGCTCGGCCATCATTGCTTCAGACCTCCGTCTGGTCAAAAAGGTCCACCACATTCACACTAGTATATTATTATCTATATATACTGTCATATAGGCTAATGTTATTGCACTTTACAGTAATGTATTATTGTGACCCATAGGGCAGCAGAATGTGGGCAGTCTGTCCGTTCGTACGCGGGCAGCGAGCACGGCGGCGCCAGCACAGCCAACGCCGTGTTCGAGGAGGCGGCCAAGCTCAGGGTCCACGCAGATGACGATGACATAGACTTCGTGCTGCCGCACTTCCAGCGCGTCGCTATCAGCGGGGAGGATACTTCCGGGGTAAGGAGTATTTAAACGACCATATCTTAAGGGTGAACTGGCTGGCCCGTTCTCCATACAAACGTCGTAGGGTGATCACTCCCTTATTTGAGGATTTAGGTCCAATATAAAGCATAATACCGATTGATCTCGTCATCATCTAAGCTTGTATGATGCCGAAATTTCAATAAAATAATTAACTTGAGAATTATGAGCCTCGAAACATTTTCATACTTATAAAGTTTTCGAGGCTCATAACTTACAACTTAGTAATCTATTTAAAATTTTGGCATTATACAAGCCTAGAAAATGACGATACCAATCGGTATTATTCTTAAGTCTGGACCTAAAATCTCAAATAAGGGAGTGATCACCCTACGACGTTTGTATGGAGAAGCGACCGGCCAGTTCATATTAAGTTTCTGTCTCTATACTTTTAAATCCAGCTAATCATAAGATGGTGTAGAGACGTTGGATCCGTGGGGACCGGGAGGTCATCGTATTTTCCAAAACTTCTCAGAGCGCTTGGTCGATGAGACGCCTGATCAAAATGCTGACACCTATTTGGCCCAACTAATAAGCATTGCAATTCAACGGGGGAATGCTGCTAGCATGCTAGACCCGCTGCAAAATGGTAGTGGGCTAGAGCATTTGGACTGCCTATGAGTCTGCAATGGCTTATAGGGATCTAAATGCTTTTATTGTTGTCTGCGCCCGTCACATTGAGACATAGTTGTTAAGTCTCATTGTGCCTGTAATTTCACTGGCTCTCAAGGACTACTGCCGGAACACACCTTTCGGTGCTTGGCGACAGACTTTCTAATTGAGGGTGGTCGCTAGCCAGGCGGGCATTCGCAAAATGCCCTTCTACCATGCAAACAACATAAAAAAGACTCAAAGTGTGAAGAAACTTGTCGAAGTCGTCGGTACCATGGGCACAATATTGTGATAACAGGTACTTTAGAACTATCATGGTACCGACTTCAACAAGTTATTTCTCACTTTTGAGTGTTGAAGTCGGCTCCATTTTGAGGTAAAACATTTTTTATTCACCCTTTTTAGTGACCCTTGCTACTTTCGGGATCAATTGTCAACGACTGTATCATCAAGATAGGAAAACACTTTTCTGTTATTGGAGTGTAACTCGAACACGGCTTGACCGATTTTGATGGAATTTAAATGGCAAGCATCAGCTTTCAAATATAATAAGAATCATTAAAATCGGTTCACCTTGTCGAAAGTTCTGAGGTAACCAACATAAAAAAACAGTTCTCTCTTTCTCCTCGTCCTTTTTTTTAAGTCGGTTAAAATGTGAACTTTTTACAAATGAAAAAAAATCTTTCACGTAATTTATTATTCCCTATCCCATTTAATTTATCACATGGTTGCTGTATTATAATTAGAAATAAAATTTGAATTGATACGATTTACTAAAATACACCGCGTTCATATATAGTACGCGGTCGTTGCTCAAACCCGCCCTTGCCACAGCTTAGGCAATAGTTAGTGCTGATTTTGTGTGAGCGGAACACATTCAGTTATTGATTCCACACCACCCCCGCAGTATTGTTGATGTATAATGTCCACCTTATATATAGACACAAAACTTGATTCAGCGAATTAACTTCAACTTCAACTTTTTAACTTAAGGTTGAACTGGCCGGTCTGTTCTCCATACAAACGTCGTAGGGTGATCACCCCTTATTTAAGGATATAGGTCCAAAATGAAGCATAATACCGATTGAACTCGTCACTATCTAGGTTTGTATTGTAACGAAAATTTAAAAAGATAATTAAGTTCAGAGTTATGAGCCTCAAATTTTCAAGGCTCATAACTTTCAACTTAATTATCTTTTTAACATTTCATTACGATACAAACCTAGATAATTACGAGTTCAATCGGTATTATGCTTAATTCTATACCTAAAATCTCAAATAAGGGAGTGTTCACTCTAAGGCGACTGTACGGCCAGTTCAACCTTAATGGCCTCTGCAGCATTGCCACAAACGATGGAGATTGGTCGTTGCCAGGAAGGGTCATCGGTGTCTTCAGTCAGGATCATCAATTTTGCGTCTGGGTATATTTATCTGAAAATAACACATAAGAAGTATACAGGACGATACAAAAAAAAAATTATACATACATATAATACTGGTTATATATTATACATACATCTTATTACACACATATGTAGGTATATAAATTTAACTATCTACAACTTAATTTTATTAATAACAATACAATTAATTAATATGTTTATCAAACGAGAAAAAGCAAGGGATAAAAGGTAGCATAATTTAGTAGGACGGGGGGTATCTGGGGGGAGCATATCATAGGACACAAAACTTGATCTGCATTCATGTTTTTTTTTCTATAGAGAGAAATATACGTAATCGTGTATTCGGATCAGGCACAGTATTTCTCACATTCTCTACAATATTATTTTATTAAAACCTGTAAGGCGTATACTCTTTCTACAAAACTTTTTATTTTTTTTCCTTTAAAACTCACTTTTCCTTAAGTAAGTGATGGCAGCTGTTGTTTTGTTGGGTCCGTGGGGACCGGGAGCTCATCGTATTTTCCAAAACTTATCAGAGGGCTTGGTCGATGCGACGCGTGATCAAAATGCTGACACCTATTTGGCTCAATAAGCATTGCAATTCAACGGGGCAATGCTGCCAGCATGCTAGGCACGCTGCGAACTGGTAGCGGGCTAGAGCATTTAGACTGCCTATGACTCTGCAATGGCTTATAGGGATCTAAAGGCTTTTATTGTAGTAGCTGTAGTGTTGTATATAGTTCGTAGTATTTTGAAGAGACGAAATGGTACTATATATTTTACTTCGGCTCAATCTGCTAACACCTTTTAGCACATCATTAGTTTCGGCCCAAATATAATTACGTGTATTAAAGTATTTTTGAAATGTCAGTAAAATGTAATAAAATATTCCTTTTACCATTGAATGATGTGAACAGGTGCCCCTAGAGGACCTGCAGGTGGCCTCGTCGTACCTGGTGCAGGCGCTGGAGATGCGCAAGCGCTACATGGAGCTGTCGAACCAGAGCTTCGCGGGGATCACGTCAAGGTTCATCCGCAGCATGGACGCGGACGCGCTGGCGCCGACCAACCGCGCGCCGCCTGCCAACTACAAACACATCGCAGGTAAATAAATCTATTCATTAATTAATTTTTTTGAAGCGCTCGTAGCGAAGTTTACTTAGCTGTTCTCATCTCAACCGCTTAGCAAAGTTAAGCAACGTCGCGCGCGGTCATGAGTTGTAAGGGTGACCACTAGTGACTGAGCGTTTTCGTGCTTCGGAGGGCACGTTAAGCCGTCGGTCCCGGTTGCTGTCTTAGGATGGCAGTCGTTATAACATGGTGGTAGGGCATTTTGCGAATGTCCGCCTGGCTAGCTACCACCCTCAAGTAGGAAATCTGTCGCCAAGGAACTAACGATGTGTTCCGGCAGCTGTCCTTGAGAGCCAGTACTTCTAGGTTAGCCTGAACAACATCTTTGATGGACATGGGCTGGGAGCAGCGCAGTAAAAGGCCAATAGGATATTAAAATCTTGTGATAAAGCTGTAAACGTATTTTATTTGTAGAAGAACATTACATCAGTCAATAGGAAAATTTTCTAACAACCGTTGCTTAGTTACTAATCATAGACTATGAAATTACAAGTAATAAATCTATTTTCAACACCCCCACTTAAGTTTATAGTCTTTGTAATCCCATATAGTTAAAACAAAAATTATGTTTAACCCTGTTTACAGATTTTGTTAAAGCATCAGCAGGCATGGAACTAGTTTCACAGTAATCTATAATTATTTCCTTTGCCTCAGCTAACTCTTTAACATAATTGTACTTTATATTTATATGCTTACTTCTCTTATGAGTGACTGGATTGTAAATCATCTTGCTAGCACTTTGACTATCACTGTACACAGTTACAGGCTTACTATTTGTACACAACTCATTAAAAATCCCTTTTATAAAAACAATTTCCTTAGCAGCTTCACAGAGAGCAATGAATTCTGCTTCAGCAGTACTTAACGCAACACATTGCTGTTTGCGAGCATGCCACGAAATTACAGCACCAGCAAAAACTAAGCAGTAACCAGAAAATGAATGGCCGTCCGAATTGGTACCCCAATTTGCATCAGCATACGCGACCAGAGGCTTGTTCATTTTCTTGTAACAAAGGGCATAATCCATTGTACCTTTGAGATACCGTAACACACGTTTCAATGCTGCCATATGCATGTTATCATTGTAACAATTAAATTGGCTTAGATAACTGACAACAAAAGATATGTCTGGCCTCGTACAAGTAGACAGATACATTAGAGATCCAATTATTTCTTGATATCTAGTATTCTCTGTATTACTCCCTTTAGCAAGTTTCAGATTACATTCCATTGGAGTTCCAACTGGTTTGCATTCTTCCATTCCAAATTTTTGCAACAATTTCCTTGTGTAGTTTCGTTGATCTAGGTAAATTTCCCCCTCTTGACGGTTTCTCACAATGCTCATTCCTAGACACTCTTTGGCTTCACCTAAGTCTTTAATTTTAAAAACTTTACCAAGTTCATTCTTTAAATGTAAAGCTTCACTAGCATTATTTGTAAATATGTAAAAATCGTCAACATATAGACCAATAACTATAAAAACTTCTTTACTTTTCTTTATGTAAACGCAAGGATCATATTTGGATCTTGTAAAACCAATTTCTATAATGTGTGCATGTACTTTAACATTCCATGAACGAGCCGCTTGTTTTAATCCGTATATGGCCTTCTTGAGCTTACATACTTTTCCTTCATCAACTTTCTTTATAAACATCGGAGGTTGTTCCATGTAAATATCTTCATTGAGGTCACCATTTAGGAACGCTGTTGTGACGTCAATGTGGTGAATATCCAAATTCATTTCAGCTGCAAGTCCGAGCAAAAGACGTATGGAAGACAATTTAACAACTGGGGCAAATGTCTCAAAATAATCTTCTCCATACTTCTGAGAATAGCCTCGTGCCACCAATCGAGCTTTATGACGCTGCACTGTACCATTTGCTCCAACTTTTAGTTTGAAGACCCATTTGCATTTAACAACATTTTTGTCCAATGGTCGATTTACAATATCCCAAGTTTCATTTTCGATCAGAGAATTATATTCATCCACCATAGCTGAAAACCACAACTCTTTATCAGTCCTGTCCATAGCATCTTGTAAGGATTGCGGGTCTGGATCGTCCGAAACATGAAAGTTATAGACCATGTCTTTTTCTTCCTTTCGGCGTCTTTCCCGTAGTGGATACCGGCGATCACTTACGATTTCACGAATTTCAGGCTCTTCTTCAATTTCAGTATCATTTGAATTAGTAATACTATGTTCATTTATTAATTGCTGATCTAAACCTATATCTATCTAGTCCTGGAAATCATCAGCATCGTCTATTTCTTCTCCATCTCTCTCTGAACTCTCCTGTTCCCTCTCTATGCTGACCTGTTCCCGTTCTGAACATTCAATTTCATGAAATTCAGTTGGGATTATACTTCCTACTGGTTCAGGTCTATTTGCTAGGATTTCTGAGATATCTACGGTTTGAGGTGTTTGTTCATCTGACACTTCAGTGTTGGACGACACTCCTTCCACAAATACAACATCTCTAGCAACAGTTACTCGCCTCACATTATTTATGTTATCTACAAATCTGTATCCTTTTTGATTCTCACTGTAGCCAACCATAATCATTTCAGTAGACTTAGAATCAAATTTCTTTCTTGTATTGCCCTTTATTAAAACGTGTGCCTTGTATGCAGTCCCATAGGTCACAGTCAATCAGGAACATCTCCATGGCAAATGCCCAAGTCCCATAGTTGGACTGGCCGGACAACTTTGTAAAATTTGGACTCTGCATGTCTGTAATTCAATACCTTTATCACTTGGCTATGGCTGGGCCCATAACCTGATGGACATGGGCTGGGAGCAGCGCAGTAAAAGGCCAATAGGATATTAAAATCTTGTGATAAAGCTGTAAACGTATTTTATTTGTAGAAGAACATTACATCAGTCAATAGGAAAATTTTCTAACAACCGTTGCTTAGTTACTAATCATAGACTATGAAATTACAAGTAATAAATCTATTTTCAACAATCTTCGACCACATCATCACTTACCATCAGGTGAGATAGTGGTCAAAGGCTAACGTATCAATCATAAAAAAAGGTAGCTATGCGCATGCTTTGTTAGGTGAATCGGGATTTTTAGTACCTATGTATCGTAATGATTACAACCAGGTGCAATGTCATGAAATTGTTATGGTCTTTATATTTACCATAAAGTAATTATAACATTATTTATTTTTCAAAATGCTGTATCTATGTTAAGAAGTTCGTAGGTATTGTATTGGTGAAACAGTTCGATGATTTATAATGAATATAGCTCAAAAATGACCATAAGGGCCTCCAAACGCAAAAAGTTACAATACCACTGGCCAATCCTTATGATAGCTTCTTGAAAAAACTGACATAAAATGGATACATAAGGAGAAAAGGCTAACCGGTATGTGTAATAAAATGTTTTGTTTTTTTTACTCCACAGATCACATAGTCCACCCCCCGTTCATAAAGGGCAAGGACCCCTGGGAGGGCCCCACACCGGCCCCCAAGGGGTACACGATTAAGATCGACAACGGCGTGTTCAACCTGTACAAACCGGGCGAGGGGGGCGAGCAGACCCGCGTGCCCTACGACTACATCAACCTGGCGCAGTTCATACAGGATAAGAACACTATGTGCAGCATGATTGCCGATGGACCACTGTAAGTCAACTTCATTTCTTCAAAAATGGACGAGGTTCTCAATTCGAGTGACGTTTTTTGTATGTCAGCTACGTGATTATTCTAGAAAAGAAAATCGCTCACTTATTTTAATATTGCGTAGTTTTGTTTCTTTCACTAGCATGCGAAATGAGGTCTATCCGTCCTACTCCCTCAGTCTGACATTATTCAAAGACCTCTTCGTATTGAACACATCTGCCATTCCTCCGGGGAGTACAGCCGTGACGTGATTTAGTAGATTTAAGTTTGCCAGTTACCTCCCTTACAAAGCTGTTTTTTCTAGTTATGCTCTAAAATTACCAAAAATACAATCCTTTCCAAAGAACCCAAAAGTTTAGCGACACATCAGAATACCTACTCCTTAATTCATCGGACTGACAAAGGCGGAATTGCGAAAATAAATTAGGTAATCGCTGAACATTACAACTTGAGCCAACGCTAATTTACATGTTATTTTAATTTTAGGTTAAAACTTGTATGATTCCACCTATTATTTTGAAGCGCTTGTAGCGAAATTTGCTTAGCTGTTCAGCAAAGTTAATCAACGTCCGCCGCGGTCATGAGTTAGATGGGTGACCGCTAGTGACATTACTACTGAGCGTGCACGTGCTTCGGAGGGCACGCGGTCCTGGTTGTTGTCTTATGCATGTTGTCGTTATAGCATGGTGTTAGGGCATTTTGCGAATGCCCGCCTGGCTAGCGACCACCCTCAAGTAGAAAATCTGTCGCCAAGCACCTAACAGCGTGTTCCGGCAGCAGTCCTTGAGAGCCAGTGAAATTACAAGCACATGAGACTTAATAACTACGTCTCAAAGTGACGGGCGCAGTGCAATTCATGACTTGTGCTGAAATGCATCTGTTATAGGCAGAGGTTAGTCCGCTTAACATCAGGTGAGCCTCGTGCTTGATCCGTCACAATTACATAAATACAAAAAAAAAACTACATTTTAAGTCAACCGCCTATTTACGTGTTATTTAATCTTAGGTTAAAACTTCTATGATCCCACTAAATCTTTGTCTATTACGGTACAATAAAACAGTAAAATAGATAGATAAATAACATTTTATTGCACTTTTATAATTATTAATACTAGTTACAAGATTAAAATATCTTAAAAATAGTGCAATCGGTGGCCTTATTGCTAGGCAGCAATCTCTTCCAGGCAACCGTAGGCTGAATAGATACATATTAATTTAGATGGAGGTTTAGGCTAGTGCATTATGTATAAATCATAGTTATTACTCCTCAAAATATTTAAACTATAAAAAAACATACGTTAATAAATGTGCGATATATAATTCTATATAATATAAATAAACTATTATAGAAACACTAAGTGGTAAAATAACAGATTTTACTAAGTTTAATCACTAAAATAATTTAAGAGCTACTTAACCATAGCGTCATTTCTAAAAGTATTATTATAATGTTCTATGATATTACTAAATTTTCGTTAGTTTGGTGCAAACAGCGGCCATTATCTTACGAACACGTATATGTAACTATGCCAGCGCCTTTTCTTCTGACCTCTACAGCAGTAGGGTAGGACTCTAATAATTTATGTGAAGTCCTCTATAGGGTTCCGTACCCAAAGAGTAAACACGGGACCCTATTACTGAGACTTCGTTGTCCGTCCATCCGTCCGTCCGTCTGTCACCAGGCTGTATCTCAAGAACGGTGATAGCTAGACAGTTGAAATTTTCACAGATGATGTATTTCTATTGCCGCTATAGCAACACATACTAAAAATAAAATAAATATTTAAGGGGGTCTCCCATGCAACAAACTTGATTAATTTACCGCTTCATGCTCAATACTAATAACGGTGACAGGTAGAAGCTTTAACTATTTACAGAATATTTAGTTTCATGTTATCTTTAAATAAAATTAATTAAAATAAAATAAATAATGAAGGGGGCTCCCATACAATAAAAGAGGTTTTTGACCTACCCAGCTCAATCGGACACTGCGAAATGCAAGATTAGGTTACAGATAATGGTTCGGAACCCTTCGTGCGCGAGTCCCACTCGCACTTGGCCGGTTTATATTCTGTGTGTGAGGTAAGTAATGTGTGATCCTTACATTATCGTGTATTGTGTATTTGCAGCAAATCGTTTTGTTACCGTCGCCTGAGCTACTTGTCGTCCAAGTTCCAGCTGCACGTGCTGCTGAACGAGCTGCGGGAGCTGGCCTCGCAGAAGGCGGTGCCGCACAGGGACTTCTATAACATCAGGTACTTTCCTCTCTTCTTCACAGTAACTGATATTAGTTACTGAATGTCCGTTTACCGAATATGTACTTTTCTTTCTGCTTCATAATAACGGCTATACCTGAGTAACTAATCGTCCGTTTCATTTACCGAACATACCTAAACCGTTACATCTAATAACTTTGAAGCAATGATGACCGACCGGTAATAGCTATGGACTGCCGTGTCGCAGGTCCATGGTTCGAACCCCACCGCCAGCTTAAGCTTCATTGCATGGTGGAAGGGCATTTTGTGAATGCTCGCCTGGCTAATTACCACTCTCAAGTAGAAAATCTGTCGCCAAGCACCTAACGGTATGTTCCGGCAGTAGTCCTTGAGAGCCAGTGAAATTACAGGCACATGAGACTTAACAACAATGTCTCAAGGTGACGGGCGCAGTGCAATTCGTAAAGGAAATGCATCTGTGATAGGCATTGGTTAGTCCGCTTAACATCAGGTGGGCTTCGAGCTTGTTCCGTCACAATAACATAAAAAAAAACCTCATTACTCTGTTTTTTTGTTCAGATAGTTTTAGCCTTTGAGCACAAACTCACAACATTTTGATGTGGTGAGATTGTCATCCAAAGCACATGCACGCTTTTTGTTAATCCATTAGAGGACACCCATTTAGCTAATTAAACTTGAATTAACCTCATGCAATTATTAATTTCATACAAATGACTAACTTTTAATCTTGTTAATGTTTGTTTGTAGGAAGGTGGATACCCACATCCACGCGGCGTCATGCATGAACCAGAAGCACCTGCTGCGGTTCATCAAGAAGACGCTCAAGAACCACGCTGATGAGGTACCTATGTCATACCCAATATTGATAAATATCAAATGTTATGGAAAAGTATACCTTATTTCCAACTGTACTTGAACCAAGAATACTGACCTGGTGTATTCCAATTATGCTATGGAAACGAGTGCTTGACTGTCGAATTTCTGATTTGCTTATCATGCGTCAATGCTCTTTGAAAGATTACAAGTTAATAAAAAAAATATTTCATCGATTTGGTGTTAAGTGTTGATCGTAGGCAACCTAACAGCCTAAGTAAATGGTCTTCTGCTACTTCGGAATATTTTATTGCTATCTCTTAGCATGCGTCAATGCTCTTTAAAAATAATACTAGTCAAATTAAATGTTATAATAAGCTATGGAATAAATAAATTCAATTGGAAAAAAAAATTACATATATAAGTAAATTTTTTTTTTTTTTTTAATGACGTGTATGGCTGATTTTATAAAAGTGTGTAATACGGTAGAGCTTCGGTGGTGCACCAACTCCCTTGTTGTTAAGTAACAATGTTGAGCACGTCGTTATATCAGAGATAGCTCGAAAGTAGAAAAACTGACGGATAACTAATTAGTAATTATGTATAGGTAGTGTGGTATGGATACTGAAATGTCCTGATGAGAAATGAAAAACTTCAAAATAACAAGAAGAGTGTTGAGTATGAATCTATATAAGATAAGAATCAAAGTCCTAACTGACAGACAAAGCACAGCCTAAACCACTGGTCACAGACTCTTGAAAGTAGAAGGGTGTGTTTGTCTTGATGCGTGTATAGGGGTGTATAGGTACTAAAAAAGGATTTTCTTAAATTCAACCCCAAGGGGGTAAAAATGGGTGAAAACGTTTGTATGAAAGTGCTTTGTTTTTTAACTTACAGTTCTAAACTTTTGTATTGGGATAGATCATTGAAAATAAAAACATGACTTGAGCAACAGCATCAAGAATATAATGAATATATATACATGAAAGGTGGAATTGGTCTACTGGATATGAGATGATAGATTGGAGTGGAAGACTCTGAAGCGCTCGTAGCGAAGTTTACTTAGCTGTTCTCAACCGAGCAGCAAAGTTAAGCAACGTCGCGCGCGGTCATGAGTTGGATGGGTGACCGCTAGTGACATTACTACTGAGCGTTTCCGTGCTTCGGAGGGCACGTTAAGCTGTTGGTCCCGGTTGTTATCTTAGTATGGCAGTCGTCATAGCATGGTGGTAGGGCATTCTGCAAATGCCCGCCTGGCTAGCTACCACCCTCAAGTAGAAAATCTGTCGCCAAGCATCTAACGGTGTGTTGCGGCAGCTGTCCTTGAGAGCCAGTACTTCTTGGTTAGCCTGAACAACATCTTCGACCACATCATCACTTATCATCAGGTGAGATAGTGGTCAAAGGATATATAAAAAAAAGGACTAATAGAATGTAGAAGAACAAAAATATCAATATACTTACTAATTAGTTTTGTTGACATTGCAGGTTGTGACGCTGCACAAGGGCACTCCAATGACGCTGAAGGCGGTGTTCCAGTCCATGAACCTCAGCACTTACGATCTCACCGTCGACATGCTCGACGTGCATGCTGTCAGTATTTATGTAACAATAATATTGCCTAGTTTACCTGTGGGGTGCCGTGTTAGAATTACACCTCCCCATATCATCCCGTGGGTGTCGTGAGAGGCGACTAATGGAAAAATACTGGAAAATGGGCAGCAGCGCCTTCTAAAGAACTGCCATCTTATACTGCGATCCCCAAGATGCCTGCCAAGCGTGGGTATTATGGCAAATACCCTTTAATAGGGGTTTCTGTGTTCAGCAGTGGACGATCCGGCTGATACAGTACAGTAATTGCCTATTTACAGCTCAACTTAGAAACAAAGTAATACTAAATTAATGCGACTAAAGAAAGTTTGAATATTAGCATTAAATTTGAACCCTGTTAATAACAAAATTAATTAGACTACAACATTGTATATAATTATATATAAGACAGGAACATAATTACGTCCGTCAACGCGACGCGCGACAACAGCTACTCCGCGTTCGGAATTTTTGTTAACCGGTAAAATGGCCAAGAATCCGCTTGAAAGTTTAGTCCGCGAGTTACAAAAAACAATAGTGACATTGGTGAATAAAGTTGACTCCCTGGAGGCTCGAATTACAGAGCAATCTGTGATTATAGCTGAGCTCAAGACACCAAGTGACATTATCAACGGTCGCAAATCGACAGCTACCGCCTCATGTACTACGAGCGCGGCGACAACCGCCGCGATGCAGCGACCCGTCCGCGCTGTGCGTGTGCAGGCATCGCTCGATTTGGCTGAGCTCGCGAAGCCTGCGAAGAAACGCAGCAATGGATGCGTGCGCGCGGCGATCACGCCGATAAGTGACGCTCGAATGGATGACTTGGTTGCGGTATCGACAACTCAAGCAAAGAAAATGGCTGTGATCTCCTCACAGTCGCCTACAACACCAGTAGAAAAGAATTTGACTGATGATAAAAATGCTGGTGCGCAATGGCAAGTTGTCAGCCGTACCCATAGAAAGAAAATAACACGTCCCATTACGGTTGGAACGGGAAACGTATCGGATGAACTACAAGCCGCGGAGCGCATGAAATTTATTCAAGCCTGGTCATTCAGGCCTGACACCACCACTACGCAAGTACTTAGTTTCCTAAACACCATCGTAGAATCAGCGAAATACAGTGTAGAAAAGCGCAGCATACGATCGGAAACTCATGCTGCCTTCGTGATCGGGATGCCAGAAGGAGTCTACGATGCAGTGACGAGGCCGACTGTGTGGCCAGCCAAGGTTTGCTTCACAGATTGGTTTCCCACTCGCCCCCGTCAGCAGCGGGGGACACAGCGCGCCGGCCCCTCCAGTGCCAGCAGCGCCTGACTCATCGGTTGAGCCCAACTGTACAGTTAACTTAGCTATGAAGCAGTTAGTGATTTGTCATCAAAATATTGCCTCTCTTGATAAAAAAACCCAACGGCTAGAGGTTCTATTACGCGACGAGCTAGATTGTGACGTACTAGGCTTAACGGAACACTGGTTAAGTGCACCTAATTTAAAATGTATTAATTTGGACGGATACACATTAGTATCAAGCTACTGTAGAAATACTTTAGCACACGGTGGCTCATGTATTTATGTTAAAAATAGTGTAAAGGCCATAGAATGTTTGGAGTTCACTGACATGTCAACAGAGAGATACTGCGAAGTATCAGCTGTCGAACTTATTGATTTTAATGTATTAATTTTGTGTATTTATAGAACTAACTTAATTAGTTCAACTGACTTTTTATCGCATTTGGAACGCCTACTCGATCGAGCCGACGAGAGTGGTAAGAGCTTTCTATTTATAGGTGATTTTAACATTGACTGGCTAGGTGGTTTATGTTCTGTTAAAAAGCAACTGGTAGACCTTCTCGCTGAGCATAATATGCACAACGAAGTCGACTTCCCTACTCGTCTGGCGGGTGCGTCATCAACGTGCCTTGACCACGTATATAGCAACCTACCGCGGGGCTCCGTGGTGACGAGCCCGTGCGACACCCAGCTCAGCGACCACTACGCCGTGCGCGCCGCGGTCACGTGCGCGCGCGTGCCGCCGCCGCGCCGCCGCGCACTCGCCGCGTCCGCGACTACACGCACGCTAACAGGATGGCCTTCCGAGAGGCTATGTTTTGTATAGATTGGGTCGCGTTGTTGCAGAGTACACCATCTGCGGAGAGTTTAGCAAATTCTGTGATTAACATTCTTAAAAATAAATATAATGTTTGCTTTCCATATAAACTTAAAAATATGAGAACGCAATCCTGGGTAACACGCGAACTTATTGATTTAAAAACCCTCCTCTTTGACTCAATTAAGTTACAAGAAATGTACCCAGCCTCAAGTTTAGATATTTTTATTGCAAAAATTACTTCGCAGTACGAAGACTCAGTACAAAAGCAAAAGTTTCGCCACTACGAGAACATGATCCTCCACAGTGCTCACTCTAGCAAGGCTATGTGGCGGGTTGTGAACACAGAGAGAGGCACAGTCTCTCGTACGTCGGCGAGCTTCACAGAGGTTGCTAAGGACTCCGCGGGGGTGAAGTTCAAGTCTCGGAAGGCTGCAGCCGACGCCATGAACGCAAGGTTCGTAAGCGCGGCGGCGGCGTGCGGCGCGCCCAGCGCTCAACTCACACGCGTGGAGACGGCGCTCGCGGCAGCGCGGCCCGCCTGCGACCGCTCCCTGCGGTTGGTCAAGTTTACTGCGAAAGAGGTCTTCCACATTATAATGTCAAAAATTCCTAGGAAACCCACAAGAGACATTTACAATATCTCGATGGAACTCATTGCATCGGCTGCGGAACCTCTAGCTTGGTGTCTGGCAGGCCTTTTCAACCGCTGCATTGAAGCCGGAAAGTACCCAAAAACCTTAAAGGTGAGCAAAATCTCACCTTTATTTAAGGGGAAGGGCAAACGCGATGACATTGATGGATACCGCCCGGTGTCAATAATCCCTGCTGTTGCGAAGATTCTTGAGAACGGACTGAGTACACGTCTCACCGAGTACTTAGGTGCCACCGGAGCGCTGTCGGAGCGGCAGTATGCGTACCGCGCTGGCTGCTCGACCACCTCGCTCACACGCGAGGTATTACGGCGAGTGCTAGAGGCTTGTGAGGCGAGACGGCAAGTCGCAGTCCTGTGCTGCGACCTATCGAAAGCTTTCGATGTCGCAGACCATAGCGTCCTCGCCTCCAAACTCAAGCACTACGGCATACGCGGACAAGCACATTCGCTCCTGACAGATCTGTTGCGGGATAGGACGCAGATGGTGGTTACCGACGGTGGTGAGACGAAGTCCGACCCTCTCGGGACGGTTATGGGCGTAGCGCAGGGATCGTCGGTATCCAACATCTTGTTTTCGCTGTTACTGAACGACCTGCCGGAACATGTAACTGAGGGGGAGGCCTACATGTACGCGGACGATGTGGCTGTGGTCGTCAGCGCCCCGTCACTGAACCAACTCGAACAGCGGTTGAACACGGTCGCACGCCAGGTGGCACAATGGTTTCAGTGGAACGGACTCGCTCTGAACCACAAGAAAACGCACTTTATGCATTTTTGCATATCTGGGCGGCAGGTTAGGAGCTTGTCCGTTACTATTGAAACAAACACCATTGAACAGGTTCCAACGACCGTGTTCTTAGGATTCCAGATAGACCGTGGACTAACCTGGGAGAGGCATATCGACAGCTTGTGTGTCAGGCTGGGTAGCGCATGCTTCGCTCTGCGTAGGCTATCGCGCGTGGTGTCCGCCGACGTGGTCCGCTCTTGTTATTTCGCGACCGTTCACTCGCTCCTCCAGTACGGCGCGGAGCTGTGGGGGCGCGCTGCTGATCGGGAGCGCGTCTTCCGCATGCAGAAACGTGCTGTGAGGGCGATCGCGAGAACAGCGTGGGACACGCCGGCGCGGCAGTCTTTGTATCGCTCCAAATCCTTACGCTGCCTTGCATTGTTATACTCCAGGTAGTGATGTATGTTAGGCAAAATCTGGAGCAATTCAAGACGCGCAGTGATCACCACGCGCGATCTTACAGCACCCGCGGAGCTGGCAAGTTATCTGCGGTGTCACACAGGCTGGCTAAATCAGACAGACTCACGCACGTGCTGGGACCCGCGTTGTATAACCACCTACCGAATCATGTAGTCTCAGCTCCTAGCCTCCCTACATTTAAGCGCATTCTTAAATCGTGGCTCCTCGAGAAGGCGTTTTATAGTGTAGACGAATATGTGAAAAACATAGTATAATATTTGAATAATTAATTTTTTAATTACTTTGTTTTCCATAAATATTTTTATTAATATGATAATTGACATTATAACTGTATTGTTATTGTTAGCTATAATTATAATTTTATGACATATAATAATATGTAATTTTATTTACTTTAATATAATTGAAATTATTAACTGTATTGATCAACTAAGTTATAATAATAATTTTGTGACATGTAATACTCTTACCAATAAATTGATTATTCTGATTATTATTATGATTATAAGAAATAGAATGAAAGGTGTTCAACTGTTGTTGTATGTACAGGACCGCAACACATTCCACCGCTTCGACAAGTTCAACGCTAAGTACAACCCGATCGGCGAGAGCAGGCTGCGGGAGGTGTTCCTCAAGACTGACAACCACATGAACGGGAAGTACTTCGCGAGGATCATCAAGGTACACTAATCTATATAAATATAAACAGATAAATAGTGTAGATCGTGGATTGTTCGACAAATTCAACGTGAAATACCGGTGACAGCACGCCGCGGGAGGTGCCGAAATATCTCTTCGATATCATCTGAAAATCCGTATCCATGTACAGCCATATCCTACTTACTACACTACAACTTTGGTGAACATAAGTGGCCGCAATTACACTGTTCTCGGCAGTGGTTACATATTTGAGCCGTTTGGTGTAGAGACGTTGGGTCCGTGGGGACCGGGAGCTCATCGTATTTTCCAAAATTTATCAGAGCGCTTGGTCGATGCGACGCGTGCGATACTTATCACAAATTTTATTTTATTAAGGCAGCCCGGTACCCCACGGGCAGCCCGGCACCCCACGGGGAGTTCGGCACCCCAAGGGTAGCCCGGCACCCTTAATTAGTTTTATAATCTAAAATATGGAACATTCGCCACATCAAGTTTTATTTTTTATATTTTACCGGATATACTTTGGAGACTTAGGCCTGTTTCAGAATGTTCGAGTAAGTTCCGGTTATACTATCCAGAACATAAAATAACTGAATGATAAAAATGACAGTTAACATGCAGCGCGTTTCAAGCTTTAACCGATGGATAGGCTAAATCGATGACTGTGAAACGCAAAGATAGTGTTTTATTTATTGAATATGTTCTGGGTAGTATAACCGGAACCTACTCGAACATTCTGAAACAGGCTCTTAATATAATAACTTAAATGTATATTACTTTATACTTGAACAGCCATAAAGTCCAGCGTTGTACAATAGCCTCCTCCATGAAGTGATCACGCCTGCCAAGCGATGGCGATTGTGGCAAACCCCATCGCTTGGCAGGCGTGATCATTTCGCAGTGTAAGATGGCAGTTCTTTAGAAGGTGCTGGACCTGGGATTTTTATAGGCTAGGCTTTTGAAGCGAGTGTAATTATTTGTACTGTATATTCTTATATTGTACAGGAGGTAGCGTCAGATCTAGAAGAGAGCAAGTACCAGAACGCAGAGCTTCGCCTCTCGATCTACGGCAAGAGTCCGACGGAGTGGGCCAAGCTCGCCAAGTGGGCCGTGCAGTTCAAGGTCTACTCCGACAACGTGCGCTGGCTCATACAGATACCGCGGCTTTAGTGAGTACTAGTATACCGTGGAGAGGCTAACACAATGTCATTCAATACGAATATCAATTGAAGAAGTTTATTTACTTTATAGTACACACCTTCCAAAAGAAATGGAAATAAGAAATAAAACGAAATAAATTACGACGTATATTCTAGCCTTTTCTAAAAAACACAAAAAATTACTAGGTACATACATTTTCCATTCCTACCCAAAAAACTATTTTAGAGTCCAATGGACTTGCTTGTACTGTGGAATAAAAATGATTGCATTTCAATAAAATGCTTGACATTACCTACCTATACAAGGTAGGTACTAAAAACTTTTAGTGTTCTTCTTCTTCGATAGATCTTCGGTGAGTTTTGTAGATGTATCCCATTTTGGATCCCATATGATCATAATTCTAGCAACTTGTTGCAACGTACACCATACGCGTACACATCCTGACCGTAATTGAGTTCTTCTAACATTTTTAATAATGAAAATAAAATTAATAATGTCCTTATTGTGCAGCGATATCTTCAAGTCGAACAAAATCATGAACAACTTCCAAGAGATCCTGAACAACATCTTTCAGCCACTCTTCGAAGTCACAAACGACCCCAACAGCAACATTGAACTGCATAAGTTCTTGACCGTATGTATATTTCATTCCTATTCCTATATTTTATTTACAATAAAACAGAAGTTAAAAATTTCTATTGCCAATTTTTGAAATTTTTTTTATGCGATTGCGAATTTTTTTATTTTTTTTATGCGATTAGGCTAACGAGCATGTGGCTCACCTGGTGGTAAGTGATCACCGTCGCCAACGACATCCGCCGGCCTTTAAAATACTTAGTAATTACCAATTTAGAATACTTAGTGATTTCGGAAAAAGCTCGCGTATTCTGTTTCTTCTTTAGACAATCTAGTTAGACCAATAGTATCTGGCCAATAGCCGGTCATCCTATTTTTTATCATATTAACACCACTAATCAAAAATAATAGGTAATTCACACGATTGTCGAGTAAACAAATAAAACACTGAGAAGATCAAATGAATATTAAGATCTTAATATTCTCATAATATTTATATAAACATCAATAAATCTATGTAAAGACGAAATAAGTACAACAAGTTTGTACAAAAACCATCGCATATTAAACATTATTATACATATCGGTGAAAATCTGCCTGTATCTTATCCTTTTAGTAAATAATCTATTACAGACTACCTAAATAAAATAAACACGTATATAATTTAATTGTAATTTATATTATCTGCAGCACGTTGTAGGATTCGACAGCGTGGACGACGAGTCGAAACCGGAGAACCCAATGTTGGATGCCGATGTGAAGACTCCAGAACTATGGGACGACGAGGAAAATCCGCCCTACGCGTATTACTTGTACTATATGTACGCTAATATCACCGTATTGAATCATTTCCGCAGGTAAGTAAAACTAACAGTTCTGTTACAAATAAAAGTGATTTTGTAGGTACGTTTTATATAATTCTCGAACAAGTTTACCCCTTTGTTAGGACTATAAACGAGTTAAAGTTGTGCAATAATATGAGCATACTTTTATTAATGTTCTAAAAACAACAGCGATCTGATAAAAGTTTATAACCTGTAGCCTGTGGGTAGCTTTAAATCTAATAGAAAATTGGCCCGAGATCAAGGCCCCTATGGTAAAGTAATAATTTTAGATGCGAAATAATTGCTGCTTCAAATCTGGTTTACTTGTCAGCCATGTGATATTTTACAAATATACTCTGATGTTTAACAGGAGTTGGTTATAGCAACGCTCATTGATTTGGGTGTACGTAGTCGAAATAGTTATAGTATCATTAGCAAGTCAGAGATACGTGAATTGAAAAAACTTCAAACCCATACTTTTTACTTTTCCTCATTACTATTGATTGCAATAATTCTAGTCTAATTTACCTACATACTAATACATCCGGCTCTCCTTGCAGCTGTCACAACGTCGTCAAGTGTTTTTAAGGAATGGATCATACAAATTGATGTTGCCTGCAAAGTCACAACGAATCAAACTGTCGTTTATTTTATTGATATGTATACCATGTGCATCGAAAACTGTAGTAGTAATTAATAGTTATTTACTTAATATTTGTTAGTAGTATTGTGACTATGCACAGAGAAAATCTTTGTAAGAAAATTTACCTCACTCAATTTCCGAACAGATGTGCATAGCTGCCATCAACCAGACTACAACAAGAATTTTGTGCTCTAACAATTTGTAAACATGTATATATTTGTATTTGCAGAGAACAAGGTTTGAACACGTTCGTGCTGCGTCCTCACTGCGGCGAGGCGGGTGCGGTACAGCATTTAGTCTGCGGCTTCTTACTAGCCGAGAACATTTCACATGGCTTGCTGCTTCGAAAGGTATTTCATCGTTTAGTATAATCGTAAATTATCTGAATGGCATCTGCCGTTAAATATTCTGCTTTAGTAAATTTATGTATTTTCATGTATCACGTTTCATTCGCACATTTTTTTTGCGTTGTCTGATACAATTATTCTAGGTTTTAGTGTACAAATTAAGATTATTTGTTAAGTTTTAACTGCGAAATGGTATAAATAAATCTATCTATATATGGGTTTATCTTCATAGTCAAGTGGTAATTGTGGTTTCTAACATTGTAATTTTGCACAAACGCATGCTAAGTGAATAAGTTTACAAAATTACAACGAAAAGACAAAGTAAGTTAATTCGTGTTGACTACAGATGTTGCTCCTACCTCTTAAGATGGTCAAACAACAAGAACGAAAGGATAAATTTGAACTATGACTCCTCTCATCACGGTAGCTTAAATTGGCAGAGCATGTCACGGACCGAAGGATGATTGGTCACCAGATCATATCCTGCTCGTATTTAAAAACATATTGTAAGGAAACTGAAGTGTTATGTATCAAAGAAATGTATTACAAGCAGCTGCTTCAAAGCGTAACTTATTTCATCTTCTTTACGACTATTGTTTTGTTTCTAGGTGCCAGTTCTACAATACCTGTACTATCTGGCTCAGATCGCCATCGCTATGTCTCCCCTCAGCAACAACTCCTTATTCCTGAACTACCATCGCAACCCACTGCCGGAGTTCTTGGCGCGCGGTCTGTGCGTCACACTCAGCACTGACGACCCTTTGCAGTTCCACTTCACCAAGGTACTGTTACTGGATACACTACTTATATGAATAAAGCTAAGACTTACATTAATTATAACATTGGAATTATGAGAAATATTCTCAATAACTTTTTAAAAATGTTGCCACAAAAATGATCGAATTTTGATATAATTACACATTAACAGGTCGGCAGAAGTCAACAGTTGAACAAAAGCCTCTTCATTATGTGCCATAGTCTCATGCTTTGCAGGCGTCTTTGGAATCGCAATGTAAGATAGCTCTTCAAAAAGCGCTGCTCACTTTCTGGTATTTTTCCCTTCGTCACCTTTTACGACTCCCAAAGGTATATAGGGAATGCAAAGTACTGCCGTACGTAACAATAATTTCTAGATAGTCTGTATTTGTCGTAGAAGAAGTACTTACATATTTAACAAGGGGCAGACTACTTGCTTGATGGGCCGTGCTTTGACACAAGTATTTTGTTCTTGCAGGAGCCGTTGATGGAAGAATACAGCATAGCGGCTCAAGTGTGGAAGCTGAGTTCATGTGACATGTGTGAGCTTGCGAGGTACTCGGTGCTCATGTCTGGGTTCCCGCATGAGGTATGAACTATTTTTTTTTTACTTAATAGCATTTATAATCTAGGTTTGTCGTTGGAATTGATCCTTTTCGTTCATTATGATTTGTTGATAAGTTACGTTGAACTACACTGAATAATGTGCAGATAAAGTAACGTTTCTGAAGGTTTAACTAATTAACCTCTACAAATTATATCTGATCAGTATTTATTTATATCAGCTTCCTAGGGAACTACAGATCGATCCTATTTTAGTCTACGAGCTATCACTCAAACATGAATATCTATTGCAGTTTTTGATTGATGTAGTAAAGACCATCCACAAATACATCTAAATGCATTTTCTGAAAATATTGGGTATTATAAAATTAGTTCAATGAGATGTAATCCAAATATATTTCATTTAGTTAACTATACCTACTTAAGTATCAAACTTGAAAAACTATTCTCATTTCAGATGAAGCAATACTGGCTAGGCCCTAACTATTTGAAAGAAGGTGTTGCCGGAAACGATATCACCCGCACCAACGTACCAGACATCCGCATCTCCTTCCGACATGAGACTCTGCTCGACGAACTTACTAATATCTTCAAGGTAAGCTTAAACAGAATCTTCACAAACACAATACAATATCTTCAGCACATACCAAACGAACAGCACTTCATATAAATCTTATGAACATTTACGAAAACGATTTAGATATATAAAATATGTGCAGATACAACACAGTATTGGAAAAATACTTCAACAACACTTTTATTCAGGGGAAAACCTAGCATTTACTAAATATGTAGTACATGCTACGTAGATACAGAATTACATAGTGAAAAAAAATGTGGATTCGAGAATAGCATTTTAACAAAAACATGTGTATTTTAATTGACATATATGTTCTGACCTTGGATATATTTTTTACATAAATATTTTAAGGGGCATTACATTATAGGCACTAAAATGTAACTGTATTTTTGGACTTCGTCCGAAAAGGTTCCTATATTTTAACATTCTACATATTACTTAGATGATTTATTTGTTCTTGAATCAGATGCAATAAACACAATAGTAGGAATTGCAAACATATTCAAAATAACACTTATCAAAGCTTACTTACAAATGTAAGAATTGAACACATGTAGAGCATTATGTGGTGGGTTGTATTGTCAGGCTTTAGTAAGTTGTCTGTGGTGTTCCCTATTCCATATAACCAACTTCATCATTTCCTCTGATATTTTCCGAAATACTCATAGTTTTCTCACAAAATAGATGTCCTAATACAAAATAACATTTCAGGATGGTATGTCTACTGGAGAATAAATTAACATCCACTCGCAGTACCGTGGATGCAGTGACTAATCATAGCGTTATATTCCTTTTATAAATATATTTCTGTGCGTAAGGTTATTCAAAAATTGGAAACAATCTAGTTTTAAGAATAAGTCCAATCTAATGCATTCAGTTTTATACAACTCTTATTGTGTTTTATAAGTTACTTAATTTTACTTTTTAAGGAATATTTCGGGTTTATTTTTCCTTTGTTTAAACATTTTACTTAAAATTTACGTTGTTGTTTTTCAATGACCTTATTAGCACTGTGTACTCGTTGTTTAATGTAGTAAATATTATAAAGGGCAAATAATTTCGCCCTAAATGTTAACTTTGACATTGCTAATATATTAATTAGAAACCCCATGTGATATCTAGGCGAAAATGAAAGATTGAAAGTGCCATTTTATCATCATAATTGTACATCGATCCATTCATGAATATAGTAGGCGTTTCCTTGGAATTTGTATCAAAATTATACATAGCTTATACTTACGCGTAAATTGTTTTAAGAGTCAAAATAAATTTCTAAAAAACTAAATTGAAATAGGTACAATAAAATATAGCAAAATTCCGAATTTCTCTAGTGCTTGAAATCATAAATAGTTGTAAATAATTTGATTGCATAACGCTGCCTTAATAATACAACTTACTTTTTAACGACTCAAAAAAATTTATTAGCGTTTTAGAACTTTCCACTTTTATATAAATCATGTTCATCATATTATGTGTTAATGGATATAAATTTGGTTAAACACGTTGTTATATTAAAAAATTAAGAAACGTAGTTTCAACTACATTTTGTAGCATAATCTATTCTTGTGCTAATTTCTACGGTGCAGACTTCCAGCCTCTTGATATCAATAATGACCTACAACCATTAGCTTTAGTAGTAGTTTATGTTTTACTTATATGTGCTTAACTTGGTCTAACGCTTATGTTTGTGGTTAAGTTTGTTGTGAAATATGTTATTTTATATGTTTAATCAATCGTTGAGAGATCTACTAGATATTAGAAAATGTTAGAATCGAGAGAGAAGTTTATAGAGCTAAGGCTAAGCTAGAGGTAGTTACTCTAGGTAACTCATTTTACACTTCTCTCTAACTCTCTTTTTTGCAATAGTTTACTGCACATGCAAACGATCTCAGAATTTTTGACTTGCTATTTCTTTTGGGTAACATGAACAGTACGAATATTTTAGTATGAAGCAATGAGTTCGTTTGAATCTTAATTAGATCTGATATGAAATTTATACGAGTATTTTCCTTAAGGACAAATAATCTCAAATTGATATCATCTAAAATGCTTGCACTGTACTATTTTTAAATACTTCTGATATTCTCTTCGCTAGTTCACACTTTAATTTTAAGAATGTAATTCGAAATCATATTTAATCGATTGGGTTTATACAATGTAAGTTTTTAGTGTTAAACGAAAATATACAAAATTAATGTTAACATTATTGTTGGAAATAAAATCGTCATTTGTAAATTGGCTTTATATTTCATTCCTTTTACGTGTCGTACCTACTCTAATCATAAATTTCTAAATTTTAAAAATTGAGAATTCATTCAGCTTATATTGTACTTACATAGTAAACATATTCTATTATCTTGTAAACAAACAAGTTTACAGACATGAAATTGCAAGTTGCTTAAATTATTTTATACCTTCCGAAGCATATTATGCAGATCCGTAAATGGCAATGGCATTTTCTGGTTGTTAGCATATATTGTAAACCCAGCTTACTTATTTTGTTTTTATATTAAAGTAATGTTGTTTTCTGATGTAGATAAAGCAGTGTGGCACTCCTCTGTTCATCTAAGGTATCGGGACTGGTGTGTGTTTTCATTTCTTGTATAATCAATATGTTATCAACATGTTATCTGTACGATAGCTTCAATACCTATTTGGATTCATTCAGTCATTCGTAACGAATTAATTTTTATTTTTATGTATATCGCATTTGTACCAGTTTACCATACTTTGTATACCTATATAAATGTTTTGAACTGATTGGTAAGTACTTTTAACAATACATTGTCACCAACTTTACGGCAACTGTACCTAGTTAAAATTAAAGACGCTCATCAAAGTTCTATTTCAGTATCAACAACGTTACAGAACCCGGTGCGTAAATTCGGGGACGTGGTGGGTTCGATTCCCACTCGAGGTCAGAAATGTAGTGTCAGAAAAAAATATATAAATGTGAATTTCGCTAAGCACGCGATAGCGCTTGTAAACGTATTTAGAAATATAGAAGGGTAGCGACATCATTGCGTGAGTTGTGTTTGAAAAAGCACTTCTTTCGATCAAATGAAGTCTAGTAGTTAGACTAGTTGATGACCGCGCACCGTCCCCGATGACGATTAAAGTAATACAACTAGAGTCGTTGAATAAAATCTTGAGACGTGAGTTTAATACCAACTAGAGGTGAGAAGTGTAATCTCAAAAAAATTGTAAATTAGCATCATTATTTTACCTACAATCGAGTAATCAGATAATTATTTATTCGATAACCTGACAAAACAAGTAGTAGGCCACGTGATAGCGATTGAAAAACGGTTTTAGTTATGACTTTATAAGTATATACAGGGTTATTGGTAAAATGCTAACAACCTCTTAGGGTTAACTTCTGCTAAAGTAATAAGTAATAAAAAATATGAAATAATACATTAGAGGCACAAGAGACTTTTGACAGCGGGTGGTCCTGGTGCTTATTCAGTCAAAAACATATAAAAAAATACAAAATAGATAAGTATATAAAACATTTTTTTTTTCAAAACATATAAAATATATCTCTAAATATTTCTTAGGACTAGCAGAAGTCAACCCTAAGAGGTTGTTAGCATATTACCAATAACCCTGTATATTCAGGCGTGCTTTTGACAAGGTGTCATCTTTTAGGAACTTGTAAAATTTTATAACTGGAATGTTAAAGGTACTTACTAAATACTAAATCTACTAATGTTAAAAACTTCTACACAAATTGACGTGTTTTGTATGACATTGCAGAATACACAGGCAAGTAGCAGTCCGCTGATAAACGGAGGTATACCCAGTACCCCGCCGCCGCCGGACTTCTCTGCTCCCATCGTCAGCTTGAAGAGACCTTCTCTTGTTTAGTTGTTAGGTTGTTTCATCAATATTATAACAATTGTATTATTACTGAAACTCAAAACCATAATCGTATGATACGACGCAAAGTGTATTATCATCGTGACGCGTATTTTGTAGTTTTGCAATAGTTTGGCTTGTGTAAACTGCAGCGCAAGTACCGTAGTTACCGATCGCTAAATTTGATATTTAAAATCGTCTAAATTCGATAAAACGGGTTATATCGATGTTTTGTCGACGTTGCAAGTATGAAACCTACTTAAACGATCGTTAATTAAATTCGGTTTACATTCGTTAAAATTTAACGAATTTTAACGATAACCCTAGCATGGATCTTTGAAATGACGACTGAGATCGTCTATTTTGTAGATTTTAACGATGATTTTGTCAGGTTTTAAAAGAAGCTCGATAAAACTACGACAAAATTAAAAGTGGACTTTTTGGCTTCTTTTATTATTGAAATATGAGCGGGGGGCTATTATAAACAGCCAAATGCTATAGAGAAGAGATTGACGAACGCTAACATCAAGCTTTCGGAGAGTGTTTCAGGAATCTATTCCGAATATCAAAACTCACCCTTTTGCAACGTATTAATAACGACAATAGATCGTGATCTCAAGGTCCTACCCGTCCACATTACAATAACTACATACCTTAGTAGGTATAGTATCTAATTTGACTAAGTTTTGGCCTATGGTTAATTCCTATAATTTTTTTTTTTTTTTTTAGATGATTTATTGGTTTACGAATATGTTTAACAAATTTAATACCTAATGATTATCTCAAGAACCATTTTTTATAAAAAAGTTAAATTCAGTCAGCTGTCATAACTATTATTTAAAGTTCAACTATATGATACTGAGAAATTTTATAATTTAGTTAAAATATTGGTGTAATTTGTTTTAATCATCAAATCATAATTTGATGTTTTATTAAAAACAAATACCTTAGTTATTAATATTTTCAGGAAAACTCATTTCCCCACTGAATGTATGATTTTAATAATCTGAGCAAAAGGACTCTAGAATCGACGTTGCCATTTCGTAATAATCGACATACTGTCTACAATTTCACGATCGTAAGCCGTCGATAAGATATATCGACAACAGTTCCATACTTGCAATGGTCGATACGATTCGCTAAATTTATCAATCATAGCGATTCGATAATTTAACGAGCCATACTACGGTACTTGCACTGCTGTATTGATAATTGAAGTATCAACCATCCGCTCAGGGATCGTGAACGCAACACGGCGGACGGTGAGCAGTGACATGGATATTTTTAAGCTGCTTTTACTTATACCTAGGCTAGTGTCTTCGTAGAACGTTCCATATGAACGTAGTTTCGTTATATTTATATAGATACCAAGTATTCTAACTCGTTGAAATTTGGCATGCATGTTCTTAAACTTAATATATTTGCTTCTGGTTTGCACGTTTTTCGTTTTATTATTTATGATTTCTTTTATTTCCGGGGGTATGCCTTTATTAACAAAATACTACGAACTATATACAACACTACAGCTACTACAATAAAAGCATTAAGATAACCCACAAGTAATTGAAGGCTCACAGGCAGTCCAAATGCTTTCTTTTTATTTATAAATATGAAAATAAGAATTCGCATTCAAAACTATTTTTCCAAAAACTAATATAATACATATTTTTACGGAAAACTGCAAAACCAGAAGCATATAGGCTTTAGACATGCAAGACAAAATTACACCTAGTGTAATGAACACTTGGGATTTAAAATATGACGAAATTACGTTTGTATAGATGGAGCTACTAAGACACCTAGTGTAATGAACACTTGGGATTTAAAATATGACGAAATTACGTTTGTATAGATGGAGCTACTAAGACACGCACCTGTTTTTAAACTGTTTACCTGTTGGTAAAGACGTAAATCTCATAGTCTCAGACTGAGTAAAGCTAATCACTTCGCAAGTGTTTTCGATGAACGAGTCAAATTCACTCTCAGGGCTTGATGTGCGACTCGTCAATGTTTCGAGTTTCAGCAGTAAAATTTTAATAGTGTAGGTATAATAGAATAGGAAGCAAATATTGTATATCCAATCACTAATTTAACCAACTTAAAACGAATAGGTAATATAATTATCATACCAATTCGCTAATGGAGTAAAAACTTCGTTTATAATATTTCTAGCTCTACTTTTTAAGTATGTAAACTTATATATAATATTTACTCTGATAGCCAATGGAAATAGGTAAAAATTATACTTATTATCAGCTTAATATACAAGTGCGAGTAGATATTTATACGCATAGGTATACCCATCATACCTTTACGTATGACTTATATGAATATTTCAATTAAATAATAAAACCTATAGTGAAAATGTTTCATTATCTTTTACTATTTTCGGAATCACCCAATTTTATGGTTATAAGCAAACTGCTCGATAGTCAAGTGGTAAACTAAAATTCAGTTTAAATAGATATATACATAAAAGCTACGAATAAATATGAAGCTAGAATCATACGAAAGCAAGAGCACAGAATAAGCAAGACAAACTATACCATAGGACAGGAAGCCTACTAGGTAAGTACCTCCCCGACGAATTAATGTTTAAAAGCGCTTATAGAAATCCATAATGATGTAAGCGAGGGTAAAAAGGCCTATATTTATGGCCAAATCTGTTTTTGAATATAACTACTTAAATAAACATTACATTTTATCAACATCCTAGTATAGTTTTAGACAGGGCAAATCAACTGAAGATGCAGTAGGTAATATTTACACATTACTGAACAGCTTGATAATAGTAGAAAATGTCTCGCGATTTTCCTTGATCTAAAAAAAGCTTTCGACACTGTCTCTGTCTCCCCATTCTTGTTCCCAAGCTGGAATACATAGTGATAACAGGCCGATGCTTAGAATTATTTAAAAACTACTTACATGATCGAACGCAAAAAGTCAAAATTGGACAACAAACCGGCATTGATGCCAAAGTCACATTTGGCGTGCCACAAAGCAGGCTCCTCGGGCCTACCTTGTTCCTTATTTACATAAATGAATTGTTTAAATTGGAAAAAAAATGCCCGAATCTTCTCGTACGCAGATGACACTGCATTGTTTTCACTGGTATTGATTGGGAATCAGTGCGTAGTGACACGAAATCTGGAATGGCTACGGTTGCATCCTTGTTAAAGTTTAACTTACTTAAATAATAATAAAGAATAATCTGAAGACGAACTACATAAGCTTTTCTATTATTTAATAAAAAAAATTTTCATAAACTACCTGTATTCATATAACACTGTGTGCCTTCTTTTAATTAAATTCATACAATTGTATCAGAAGACCTCGCTCTTCAATATTTATAGAAAATTCATAAGTACCTACTTACTAACATAAAATCAAAATTAATAACTAGATCCCTACTTTAAATTATTTTAAGTGTGGGTATGAGGGTGAGTAAAAATATTAAAATTAAAATACGCGGTAATCCGAGTAATGTGGGTACGTTTTGCCGTCGATACAAAAATCGTTCGAGTGGTCCCGAATCTACCGTACCAAAGGAACTAATGTCAAATGTTTGACAGGAACATATGTATAACAGTTCATATGAGAAAATAAATAAAGAGTGACGTCACGGTCGTCTAATCATATACACGGGCTCTGTTTTTGTTTTATTCATATAAAATATATTATTACAGTTTACCGTCAGAGAAAGTTAAAGGTCAATAAAGCGTACTACAAAGTTTCAGTGAAAGTGTTATGTGCTCCTATATCACTGTGAGAGTTAAGTTATCATTGAATGAATTTTATTGATTATCAGCTGTGTGCTCAATCTACCCACAATATAATTTTTATATTGTTGTGTTGTAAACCAAACAACCGTTTTGCATCCTGTATGCAAATCCATCCAGTTTAGTGAGCTGAACTTTTAACGTCTGTGAAGCGGATACGAATTATTATTGCGTTTTGTCAACATTCTTATAAAACATAAAATATTGCGAAAATTTATTGTTGCATAACACCGCCATCTGAACGTGAGTAGGGATACTATATCTTGCAGCTCGCTAGTCTCGCTATTGCGATTTATTTGTTGGTTCTAGCTGAGTCTTGAAGCTTCACCTCATTTCGATCATGCCTCAATGCGCGGCCTGCGGAAAATTTATGGGAACAAAAGATGGCGTTACTTGTACCAAATGCGGTTCTAAAAGCCATCGTGAATGTGTTAGGGTACCTTCTGGCGTGACTGTTTCTGACACTTGGCGGTGCGGTGACTGCCAATCCAAAACGCCTAAGGGACGCGACCCTTCTACGCCAGTCCGGGGCATGCAAGACACCTATCTTACGGGGAGCGAGGAACCTAAATCATCACCTTCTGTGTCATCAAACCAAGATAATGTCGAAGCGGTTCGGACCCTTAGGGAGGAAATGAGGTCGCAATTTAATAAAATATATAACCTTATGACCTCTGAATTTCAAATATCGAAGGATAATGTTGGAACAGTTTGCGAGGAAATCAAGGAGCTTAAGAAGGAGATGGGTGATATTCGTACAGCCTTTAATGAGCGTATGGATATGTTTGATGCGCGTATATTGGCTTTAGAACAGGCTCGTGATGCTACACCTAAATCATCAGATGTAAGTTCTCTGGAACAAGCTCTCATGGAGGTAAAGATGCAGATGAATGACCGTGAGCAGGAATTCTTACTCAATGACGTACTCATAACAGGGTTCCCGGAGGAAAAAGGGGAGAACCTTGTACATAATGTACTACTCTTGAGCACTAAAATGGGTATGGAGTTGGATGAGCGTGACATCGTTCTCGCCGAGAGAGAGGGTGCCCCTCGCCGCATGCAGGATGACTCACCGTCGCAGGTGCGCTCGCGCCGCATTGCTGTACGTTTCTCGCGGCGATCCACCCGTGACGCTTATCTCCAAGCAGCGCGCGTCCGGCGCGGTCTAACCTCTGTAGAACTTGGCGTTAAAGGACCTCCTACCCGTATTTATATTAATGAACGCCTCACTAGAATAAATAGTCAACTTTTTGCGAAGGCCAGAGAGCAATGTCGAGAGCACACGTGGAAATATTGTTGGACAAAAGAAGGACGAATTTACGTCCGTAAGGAGCAAGGGACCCCTTACTCCCGCATTCGGCAGGAAATAGAGATTGAAAGAATTTTTATATTATGATTTATTTGATGTTATTGAATCTATGCTCCTTCCTACCGGTACTCATCATAAATTGGACCTTTCGTTTAACATCCCAATATATGTATTTAGAACCCAGTTTGTTAAATCTTTCTGCACAATATGATAATTTTAACTTGCACATGAAAAACCAAAAATATCCTTTAAAACATCGTTATTGTTTAGTTTCTAGTATCACACTAATTGTATCAAATAGTATTTTATTTAATTGCAAACCTGTACTTCAACCACCGCACGGTTCCGTACAAATAATACTTTATATTTTATTGCTTTATACCTATAGTGTCTTGATTCTATGTGAAATAAACCTTCGTATTAGTGGAGTGGTTACTTTACGTTTCTTTTTTTTTTCTGTTAAGATATATAAATACGTACTTACTAATACTGATTTAAGATCCCACTTGATTTTTAGCTGCTTTATGACTTGTATTTTTCCTTATTTTTATGCATACATAAAAATAAGGAAAAATCATAATTTACCAATGATATTATTATCATATTTAGTAGCGCTTAACATCTTTTATAATTATAAGAATAAATATGTATGTAAATTAAAAAATCAAAACTACGTTCATTTAATGGGAGCCGTAGTGTATGCTCTTACTTGCACCTTGTACCTTAATAGGTTGAATATTATTAGGTCATCCATATGTTTTTATGCCAGTTTAATTGATGCATATTCTGTAAATAAACATTGCTGCCATTGTGTCTATAGTTGTTTAAACATATTATTTGCTTTAATTGAACGAACCAAAATATGTATTATATACCATTTGTTATTTTTATATAAATCGTTTCTTTGCGTTTTAAAATACGTATACGAGTACACAGACGAAGCATGTCTTTACCGATATCAGTTTCTTACTAAAAATACCAGCAATTGTTTCCACAAAGGAATATTGGCTATCCACTTTATATTTACAGTTTTAGATAATGGGTAATAACAAATTTCTCAAGGTTGGCCTACATAATGCTGGGTCTTTAAATACTGGTCAGGATGACTTCGTTGCGGCAATGGAAAAGCATTCTGTGGATATTATGGCAATTAATGAAACATGGCTCAAGCTCGGTGGAGATAATCAAGCCGCTTTCGTCCCGAATTATAGATTTCGTCACATTCCGCGCCCTATTGAAGAATGTGTCAAAAAGCGTGGTGGAGGTGTTGGATTTTATATTAAACGTGGTGTTAGTGTTCGATCTTGTGCTTTTCCAGAAAGCCCCAATGTGGAACAAATGTGGCTTAAGTTAAAGATTAAATCATCTAAATTAGTAATTGGCACAGCATATCGCCCTCAATGGGTAAATGTAAATGATTTTCTAGATGCGGTCATGGAATCAGTAGACTCGTTTTCAGATTGTGATCAGCTGATCCTTCTAGGAGATTTCAATATAAATATTCTTGATATTAATGACGCTAAAACTAAGCGCTTAATAGAATTTTTGAAGGATACAGGGCTTACACAGCTTATAGACAAACCTACACATTTTACAGCTGGCAGTCAAACCCTAATTGATCTGGTGTGTTCAAACGTACGTTCACGAAATATTTGTGTCGAACTTATTGGATCAGAGACAGGTCATGCCTTTATTACGTGCGATTTTATCTTTAAGAAGCCCAAATTATTGCCACGGATTGTTACGTACAGACCTTTTAAAGACATTTGTCTTGATTTATTTACAAATGACTTAGAATCTATCCGATGGGATCTAATTTCTGCAGCAAATCATATTGATGATCTAGTTGATGACTTAAGTAATGTTATTAAAGTGCTCTTTGATTTACACGCCCCTATTAAATCAATCATTGTAAAGGAATTACCTAGCCCATGGTTAACTGAAAATATAAAACTCATGATGCGTCTTCGTGATGCGGCACTTGCCAGATTTCTTAAGACTAAACTAGATAGCCATAAAACTTTTTACAAGGCCTTGAAAAATCAAGTAATTTTAGCGTTACATAATGAAAAACGAGTATTTTTTAAACAACATATTAATAAAAATCTTAAGGACTCAAAATTATTATGGAAAAATTTAAAAGCTAAAGTTTTGCCACCTAAGCCTGCAGATCTTCCACCGCAATTCAGTAATGCCAACGCCATATGTGAAAATTTTCTTCATATTCCCGGAATCCTGCCTGTCACCATTTCTAATCTCACATTTTTTGAGTTTCATAAATTTGGCAGTGGTACGTTTTCATTTGAAACTATTAACTCTATGATGACTTTAAAACTATTACGAGAAATTAAATCTAACGCCTTAGGTATTGACCAAATATCAATAGATATGATCAATCTAACGCTTCCTCAAAGCTTGGATACAATAACGGCTTTAATCAACAAGTCTATTACCACGGCAGTATTCCCAACGGCATGGAAAACGGCAGTAGTTAAACCTATACCCAAAATTACTACACCTTCTGATATTAAAGACTTAAGGCCTATAAGCATCTTACCTTGCCTATCTAAGGTGCTCGAGAAAGTGGTATATTCTCAAATAATGGGCTATTTAGAAAGCCTCAAAATACTACCTGATATGCAATCTGGGTTTCGTAAAGTAAGAAGTACTAACACTGCACTCTTAGACGTTACTGATAATATAATCACAGCACTTGATAAGGGCATGGGTACTATATTGGTGTTACTTGATTTTTCACGGGCTTTTGATTCCATTGACACAACATTGCTCCTAGCTAAGCTAAATTATTACGGCTTTGACAAACATGTTGTTCAATGGTTTCATAGTTATTTGAGCAATCGACTTCAAGTGGTAGAGTTGAAAAAAGATAATGGTCAGGTTATGTATTCGAATGAATATTCATTGTCGCGCGGGGTACCACAAGGCTCAATTCTGGGTCCATTATTATTTATTTTATACAGTGCAGATATAACAACGAAAATTTTGCACTGTAAATATCACGTGTATGCTGATGACATACAATTATACTTTTCATTTAGGCCTGATGAACTAAGAGACGCAGAAGTTAAGATAAATGAAGATCTGGCAAGAGTTCAGGCTTGGGCTATGTCTAATTCATTAATACTAAATGCAAAAAAGACTAAGTATATGGTTTTAGGCACTAAGTATCAAATACAAAAAATAACAATATTGAATCCTTTGTTGTCCATAAGTGGAGAAGTAATAGAGCGAGTTTCTGAGGCTAAAAATCTTGGTCTTATTTTTGATGAACAGTTAAGGTTTGAGCGTCATGTATCTACATGTGTCAGTAACTGTTTCTACCGGTTGAAAATTCTATATAAAATTCGAAATTATCTGAGCACTGATCTTCGCATATCACTAGTAGATTCCCTAATTCTCTCCAAATTTAACTATGTTGACTGTGTCTATGGTCCTCGTCTTTTTGCTAAAACCTCTCGCCTCATTCAACGAGTTCAAAACGCTTGTGCCCGCTTTTGTTTTCGAATACCACCACGTAACCACGTTTCTCCTTTCCTAAACCACCACAACATACTCAATATGAAGCATAGAAGAGAACTTCATCTTGCTACACTTATGTTTGGTGTGGTGAAGTCTCAACAGCCACATTATCTTTATTCAAAATTCGTTTGGGCCAAAGACCATAATAAATATGCCACTAGGGCCTCATCGTATCTATTAATTACCGCTCGACACCGCACTGCTGCGTTTCGCGGAAGTTTTCGTTTCTCTGCCACAAAGTGTTGGAATTCGCTTCCTCCTCCCTTAAGGGTATTAAAGCATAAGCCTAATTTTAGGCGTAAATTGAAAGTACATTTGCTAGAATTCCAAAAGAAAATCAGTAATAATTGATTCAAGCAAATCTCAAAAAAAAAATATAGGTTTTACACTAAAGAGAATAAATAATTTATATCTAATGTAATTTTTTATTTTATTTTTTTATTCCTTCGTTTAACTTGAATATATATTATTGGGAATTCGACCAGAATTACTTTTTTTTAAATACAAAATTACTCGTAAAGTACAATTTAGTTTTAATTGAAATTAAACACAAACAGTTATACTCTAAGCAAAATTAAAAGAAGTTAATAAACCAAATAAATAAGGAAACATGAAATTGACATTAATACTGAACAATAGTTAAAGAACATAAGCAAATAAAAAAAGTGGCTAGGAGATGTTGCCTCAGCAACAGACGGCGGTCGAATAGGGGCGCGGCTGCTGCGCGCGCTGCCTTTTATACCCTGTTGTCGCCAAGGCTTGTCTTGTCTCCAACACGGCCTCTCCTGAACGGAGTCCGTCCTCGGGCTCCTCTCTCTTCCTATTAGCTCTGCAATTCTGTTTCCAATAAGGGCATTGAAGCTCCTGCCTCCAACTGGTCTTCTGGCGTTATGTGGACCCGTGGCTCAGCTGCGACGGGTGCCGTAGACATGGCGAATGGATGTGTCACCGCGCTTGCACTCGATTTTTCAAGTGGTAACTCAGCATGTGTCTGCATGCCAGACGGGCCTGGCTGTGGCTCATTGCCCGCCATAGTTGCACCTGACGGTGGTTCATCTTGCCTGGGACGCTCAGCGGCGGCGAGAGTGGACTCAGCATCCTCAGCATCTGCATCTGCACAAATGTAACGTATGTGCCATAGGGCACTCATACAAATAAAACCGGATGACACAAAACGTATGCAAGGTATGTATGCAATAGGACTATCAACATAACATAAAAGTAAATAAAGTAAAAATAATACAAAAATACACAGGTAAGGCACCCAGGCTTAAAATTTAACATGAAAAATAAATAACTCAAGGAAAAGGCAAGACAGAGGCACTACGTGAAGCTTTGTCTTAACCACGGCCCGGACAGAGGCACTACTTGAAGCAATATCCGTCCTTCCACATATCCTTGATGAGACAGAGGCACGACGTGAGGCGTTGTCTCATCCGTGGCCCGGACAGAGGCACGACGTGAGGCGTTGTCCGGCCATCCAAACATCCCAGATAAGACAGAGGCACGACGTGAGGCGTTGTCTTATCCGCGGTCCGGACAGAGGCACGACGTGAGGCATTGTCCGGCCACAAAAACATCCCAGATAAGACAGAGGCACGACGTGAGGCGTTGTCTTATCCACGGCCCGGACAGAGGCACGACGTGAGGCGTTGTCCGGCCATAAAAACATCCCAGGTAAGACAGAGGCACGACGTGAGGCGTTGTCTTATCTGCGGCTCGGACAGAGGCACGACGTGAGGCGTTGTCCGGCCATAAAACCATCCCAGATAAGACAGAGGCACGACGTGAGGCGTTGTCTTATCACAGTTTAACAGAAACTCTAAACAGCTTACCATCGAAAAAGGCACTACAGGTCTCAGGAGTCCACTCTCCTCGCCATGGGACAATAAACTCAGCCGCCGCTTGCGTAGTCTTCCCGTATGAGCCAGTGAGGAGGTGTAGCTCGTACCGCCCATGTGGGAGAGCCTTTACAACGCGGTACGGGCCACGCATGCAGGAGTCCAGCTTCCCCGTAGATTGTGCCTGCTTTCTTACAAAAACCAAAGAGTTAAGTTCAAAGCCGCGTGGCGGTCTCCTTCCCAGATTAACGTAGGCATCCTGGTTTTGTTGATTTTGCTTAAGTCGTTCAGAAGCACGCTGTCTACTCATCTCACGCAGGGCTTCTCTGTTGGGGCTAGAACCCTCCAGCGCAACATCGCGTACTAAGCTACGGATGAGAGGGGTTGCAGCTTCGATGCCCACCAACAGATTGAGGGCAGAATATTGCGTAGTACGGTGCTTTGTAATATTCAGGACTAGTTGAATCTTCCAGAGAACTTTTGGCCATTCATGTTGTCGTTGGTTTGACTCTATGCGTATCATATTGAGAATCGTTCGACAGTACCGTTCGACTTGCCCGTTTGACTGATGCATCTCGGGCGTGATAAAGTGAGTATCACAACCCATCCCATGAACCCAGTTTAGGAAATCAGTGTTTTGAAACATACGACCTCGGTCGGAAACTAACAATTTTGGTGTGCCAAACAGGGAGATCAAATTTGTGAAGTGGCATTTTAATTCATTAGAGTCTTGCCGACACATTGGATAAAGGAGGCAAAATTTAGAGAACGCGTCAATCACAACCAGTACATGACGATATCCATTTACTTCTGGTAACGGACCCAATGTGTCCGCATGAATCGTCTCAAAAGGCAACTCAGGTTTTTCCCACGAATGAATGGGTTGGAGACGGGCGCGCGGGACTTTTTTATGAGAAATGCAGACAAAACAATGTGCGACATACTTTTCTACAAAACCCCGCAAACCCGGAAACCAGAAGTGCTTTGTTATAAGATCAGTTGTTTTGTCAGCACCAGTATGGTCGTGTTCGTCATGAAATATTCGTAATAGGCTGAGACGATGGCCTTTTGGGACATAACAAAGCAGTCGAGGAGGTTCACCAGTTGGTGTATGTCGGAAGTAAAGAATGTCGTTTTTTATGACATAACGTGTTACATCTAATTGTCCGTCTGTTAGTTTTTGTTTAAGCCCGTGAGTCTCCTCATCGGAAGCATTGGCAACCTGAGCCCAGCTCTGCGGTTTTTGAACTGTGCACACGTTGACAGGGTTCCGACTTAGATAGTCCGCGTGAGACATAAATGTCCCTTTTCGGTAGTCAAGTCCAAAATCAAAATCTTGTAGGTATACCCACCACCGAGCCACTCGGGGCAACAAATCTTTCTTACGCTGTGTAAGTTTTAATGCGTTGCAGTCAGTCACCACGGTGAAACGCATACCCACAAGATAATGTCTGAAATGCGTCAATGCTTTAACCACAGCTAGTGTTTCGAGTTCGTACGAGTGGTACTTACCCTCAGCACCCTGTGTTAACCTACTAAAATAGGCTACGACTCTTTTCCGATTCCCTTCGTGAGTCTGCATCAAAACAGCTCCATACCCAATAGAACTCGCGTCGGTATGAACTTCTATCGGTAATGAAGGGTCGTAAATTGCAAGAACAGGCTCACTGGTTAAACATTGGAGTATGTACTCACCAGCAGCCTGTTGGTCTGGGCCCCAATTAAAAGTTATCACCTTTCTAGTAAGAGCGGCAATGCATGCTGTCTTCTGAGCAAAGCCTGGTATGTACCTGCGGAAATAACTGGCTAGGCCCATGAACTGGCGAACCTGCTTTACGTTTGTCGGCTTGGGAGCCTCAGTCAAAGCTTTTACCTTATCTAAGCTCGGTCGCACCTGACCCTGACTAATGCTACGGCCAAGGTATTCAATATTTGTAGTTAAAAAGGAGCATTTTTTTAAGTTTATAGAAAAACCAGCCTCAGTCAGAGTCAGTAACACCTCGCGTAAAAGGGTAATACCCTGAGCAATGGTTTGGCTCAGAATGAGTACGTCATCAATATACACCAGGGTTTCACCAGCTTCAATGAATTTTCGCAGTGTTTTGGTTATAATACGTTGGTACACAACTGGCGCATTGGCCAAACCATACGGCATTTTCAAATAATGAAAATGACCCTCGGGGGTCACAAAACCAGTGAGAGGAACTGACTCCGTGTCCAACGGAATCTGATGAAAGCCAGTTGCCATGTCTAAACACGTGAAGAACTTATTCCGACCCAAACGATCTATATGGTCGTCGATTCTCGGAAGTGGAAACCGATCTTTAACGGTAATGTCATTCAGCTTCCGAAAATCGACGCACATCCGGTCGGACCCATCCTTCTTTTTGACTAGTAGGATTGGGCTCGCGTATTCAGACTCTGATTCTTCAATAATCCCCTTGTCTAACAAATCATTAATTATTTCTCGAACACGAAGTGTTTCTGCGTGAGAAAGGCGGTATGGACGATAATTAACAGGCGCGCTACTGGTCAGGCGGATAGTCATACTACCAGTGTTTACTGTAGATGTGGCAGTACCTGCTATGAAATGTTGAGCAAACTCTGTGGCGATCAACTGTTGGTAGTGATCGCCAATTATAGGTGTTTTGATCAACGTTTCTAAATCTGACTGAATGGTCATCACCGTATGAGTGACTTTTACTTGCCGACTAAGTGACTGAGAATCCCGGGTTCGAACATATTGAACACCTTCTCTGTTCAATACGTCCGTACCTACTATCACTGGTGAGTTCATGAACTCAGACGCGACAACATATAAATCAACCTCAAGGGTAATATCGTCAAATTCAATAGGCAGCGTAACAAATGAAGTGCTTTCGATTTCTTGACTACCGAGTCCTTTTAACACCCGAAATGACGGCTTACGTCCACACCCAAAGTGCTTCAATAGTGACGATGAGATAAGTGATATAGTGGACCCACTATCTATCAATACATCTACCGGTATGCCATGAATTACAGCCACTACGACATCACTTTTGCGGGTAGTTAAATTTTCGGCACAGAAATTAACATCATTCTTATTACGCGATTCCGACTTTAATTTTGCAAAACAAGTATCAATTTTATGCCCCGGCTTCTTACAGAAAAAACATACCTCCGATTTTGGTGTCACAAAATCAGGCTTCGAATTTGAAGTATTAATACCGCTGGTAGAAGGGTCTTCCCCTTGACTCGGTTTGAACCGCTTATGACACTCGATTTGGCGGTGACCTTCAAGACCGCATGAAAAACACTTGCCATCCTCAAATCGTCGTTTCCTAAAACCTAAACCAGGCAATATCTTACTTTTCGCAGACATAGATTTATGAGACGTAATTTGAATTCGTGATGCACTGTTTGTAGACGTACCGGCTTTTACATATACTGATAAAAATTAAAAATTCGACCAGATCGTCCGGCAAAAGTTTAGCATTAGTGGCTGACGCTCGAATCTGTGGATCTGAGATACCCCGTATTACTATGGCAGAGATAAGTTCATCTGAAAGACCCCGGACAATGCGAAGCCGAAGTAGCGAGCGGCGAGCATAGTCCGCGAATGTTGAGTAGTTATCTGAATTTGTGCTCATTACTTCATACAAAATATTGGCTATGTCGGGTGTTTTTGGACACAATGGCTTAAACTCTCTCTTGAAACTACTCCACGTGCGATCGCTCGTCACCCACTCATTCAACCACACTTCAGCATCACCCTTAAGGCAATTTCCTATACGTGACAAACACTCGTGATCACTCCACTGGTTAAAAATTTTTGCGCGATCAACTTCTTCACACCAGTCGTCAATGTTATGCAAATGGGGATCGAAACGCGAAATGTAAAAGTGTTGGCTAGACTTGACCGCACTATTGATTGAGCGAATCGCTTCAACAATCCGATCAGTCTCCATTACCTGCATTACTGCCGATGGTGCACCAACTTCATCGGGGACGTGCACCGATGCTGTTTCTACCCGTTGGCTTACTTGCGGTTCACGTGATGATGGTATAGACGGCGCACGCGAAGCGCGCCTAAGTGGCGCCGACGGCGTGCGAGTTGCACACCTTGATGTCGGCGGTGTGCGTGACTGGCGCCGTGGCGGCGGTGTACGCGACCGGCGGCGACGTGGCGGCGGGCTTCGTCTTGATGAAGGGCAACGATCAGCTGACCGACCCGGTCTTGCAAGAGACTGTTCCTCCAATGTCTTGATCCGCTCCATCATAAGCTCCATTTCACGCCTTAATTTTCCATCTGGCGTGCGATCTCGGTACCTACTGCGTCGCCGTTCTCGACTACGAAGCCGATCGGTACAACGCACATGGGCCGACATTTTACTGTAACAGAACAACAACAACACAAAACAAAAGAAAACAAAAAAAATGGATAGGATTAACGTAAGTCCTATCCCACTTCTGATATTGGGAATTCGACCAGAATTACTTTTTTTTAAATACAAAATTACTCGTAAAGTACAATTTAGTTTTAATTGAAATTAAACACAAACAGTTATACTCTAAGCAAAATTAAAAGAAGTTAATAAACCAAATAAATAAGGAAACATGAAATTGACATTAATACTGAACAATAGTTAAAGAACATAAGCAAATAAAAAAAGTGGCTAGGAGATGTTGCCTCAGCAACAGACGGCGGTCGAATAGGGGCGCGGCTGCTGCGCGCGCTGCCTTTTATACCCTGTTGTCGCCAAGGCTTGTCTTGTCTCCAACAATATACATGGTATCTACATATCGAATAAATTCCAGCATGTTTGTGGACCGAAACGTAGCAGAGTGCTTGTAGTCGGTGTGTTTTTTTTTTTTTTTTTTTTGATGGCCACGTTTAATATTGAGTTGTAGTTATATTTTTTATTGAGTAGTTTTATTTTGTTTATTAGTTTTTATCGTGTCACGTTTAATATTGAGTTGTAGTTATATTCTTTTTTATTGAGTAGTTTTGTTTTGTTTATTAGTTTTTATCATTGTGTCCGTGCGTCACTTAGGTCTTCGCTGAAAATCAGCGCTGTAGGCTTTGTCTGCAGCACTATGCTGAGCCAAGTCCTTTTTAGGACCGCACATTACAGTAGATTAAAATGTTTAATGTTGAACATGTGTTGTATAAATATGTTATTATGTTTACTTAACTTTTATGTATAAATTGTGATTGTATAGTTTTATGTGTATATCTATGTGTTTTATATGTATTATGTCTTTTGTTTGCTGTAGTGTGTTTATTAAGTCCTAAATAAATGATTTCTTTCTTTCTTTCTTTCTTTCTAAATTGTTATTTTTGATATCTTCCTCGCAATTTTTCCATATTTTCTCACCGTTTAAACCTTCTATGGACTACAACAAACGTTTCAAAACCAAAATCAGCCCAGCCGTTCTCGAGTTTTAGCGAAACGAACGAACAGCAATTGATTTATATATATATACCTACATATAGAGATAGAGAAGATTTATTAATATTAATTTAATTAAAAAATATACTTCTCTGTACCTACTTTTTAAACTCACCTAGGATACAATCATGTAAAACTGTAAATCTTCGGTTTTTTTTATCTGTTTACAACCTTAGTTTCCTTATTCGGTTCGGTTAAACTCTGTTGTGTTAAATGTGTTCTATGCTTTAAAAATACCGTAACCTAACGAAATTATTGTATCTGTAAGACTGTTCCGGTTTTGCACTTAAACTTTGACTTTAAATCGTCCTAGGATAATCAGTTATCACTGCGGTCATTACATGGATGCGTGTCCGCTGGTGGTAACTTTACAAATGGCCGTTTTTGGCGCGGTTGTTGTCTTATGATGGCAGTCGTAATTGCAAAGTAGTAGGGCAATCCGCGAATGCTCACATGTTTACCTACCACCCTCAAGTGGAAAATCTGTCACGGAACACGTAACGGCGTGTTCCGGCAGCTGTCTGAGAGTCAGCTCCTATTCTAGGCTGTTGAATAGTCAAAGATTAACCTATCGGCAACAATAGAATTATAAAGAAAACGGAAATTTAGTGAGTCATTTTAAGTTAATGAACCACCTTCATTCATCGGATCTCCTTAAAGTTAAAGTAAAACTCTGTATACAAGATTCCTTCAAGATTCAACTTCAATGTCATATTTTTTTGACATAGGTACTTGCACTGAGCAAGTAATATTTGGTACTTGGACAAATTACTTGGTGTTATTTTTTATTAATAATAATGTGTAACAGGTTCCACTTATCCATTTAAAAATGGGATAAAATTGATTAAATATCAATAACCACCATCCGATAAAATGGCCCAAGGAAATAAAAAAGTGAAAATTCCTTCGAAATGTGGGAAAATGATGTTCAGTAATTACAAAGAATACAAGAAATGGACCAGATACCGGTCGTAAGTATGCTTTGGAGTTCTGAAGATCGGCAGAAGAAACCCGCATGCTACTGCTACTTGCAAGCAGTCAATCCACGTCAACGCAATTTTGACGAGGACCGAAAGGTTCACGAGTGCCATTTGTTCCTTCAGAGTCAAAGAATTGGCTCCGGAGCTGTAGGTATCTACTATATTATTTTCTTTCTACCGCAAGTAACCTTCATACGTAAAGTAAGTAGGTACTTAGATATCTTATGGAGAGTAATCTAAGCGCTTTTCATAGAAACGTATTTGACACAAGGACATGGATGCAGAATTTCAGCGGATTTGGCCTTCTTACTTTTTTTTTGTGCCTGATTTAGCCTTTGACCAATATCTCACCTGATGGTAAGTGATGATGTGGTCGAAGATGTTGTTCAGACTAACCTAGAATTACTGGCTCTCAAGGACAACTGCCGGAACACACCGTTAGGTGTTTGGCGACAGATTTTCTACTTGAGGGTGGTAGCTAACCAGGCGGGCATTTGCAAATTGCCCTACCACCACGCTATAACGACTGCCATCTTAAGATAACAACCAGGACCGACGGCTTAACGTGCCCTCCGAAGCACGTAAACGCTCAGTAGTAATGTCACTAGCGGTCACCCATCCAACTCATGACCGCGGGCGACGTTGCTTAACTTTGCTGATCGGTTAAGAACAGCTAAGTAAACTTCGCTACGATCGCTTCAAAATGGTATCTAAAATAAAACGAAACTACGTTTGCATGAAAAGCGCTTGAAACATCGAATATTGAAAGCGCCAAGAATACGCTACCCTGAAGGAAGGTAAAGCATGGCAACGTGTTCCTCTAGAATAGATTAATGAGCAGTTATCGCTGATGATGCATTCTTCTTCGTGAAGGAGACGTACTAATGTGATGGGTGTCGTATCTCCCCCTATAGATACATTTGTACCTACTCATCATCTTTGTCGGTCTATTTCAAATATATGTCAAGTTCGTTTCTCGGTTTTTAAAGCCTAGGTGTAATGGGAGATATCGCTCATCAATATTTCTGCGATGTTGTAATCATAAGATATAATATACCTTTATGAAATTATCCCTTTTCTGATAGTGTTGTGACGGAACAAGTACGAGGTTCACCTGGTGTCAAGGGGACACCTCTACCTATAACAGATGTCGAGTAACGAACTTCACTGCGCCCGTCACCCTAAAACATAACTTGTTAAGTCTCATGTGCCTGTAATTTTACCGGCACCCATATCCGTCAAACCGGAACACAGTAATGCGAACCTTGCTTGCTGAGCTTGACGGTAGAAATGGGTATGGTGGTAATACCTCCCCAGACGAACTAGTTCACAAAGAGTTCTACTGATACAAAAACTCCCATACCATGTAACACCCATAAAACCACGCGCCTTTATGGTGCGGTTGGCTGGTGTTTCTTTTATTCTGTACGCCATACACGTGTGATGGTTGTCCTTGAACTCAGTATCTGGACTATAGATCCTAGCTTGCGTTCCACGAGCAAGTTTTACCTGCCTGTTTGTTTCTGGCAAGCAGTGAGACACAACAAGAACAGTTTCTGAACGCCACCAAGACGTACGTGCGCGGTCCCGGCGACAACGGCATAGAGAACGAGGTGCCCTTCCAACGCGTCTCCGTGCAAGGAATGCATGTCACTGGGGTGAGAAATGTATATTGTTTCTATTTTTCTTTATATGACATAGTACTAACATTAATTATAAATCCAAACAAACAAAATCGAGCCGTATCATCCTGTGGGAATCATAAGAGGCGACGAGAGGAAAAATACCAGAAGTAGGGCAAAGCAGCGCCTTCTGAAGAACTGCTACCTTGCACTGCTAACTCCAAGCCGCCTGCCAAGCGTGAGAATTATGGCAAGTTGACAACCCTCCTCCAATTAATATAAATTACACGAATTTTGATTTGAAATGGGATATATACCATGAAATTATTTTATTATGAGTTCCCGATCCGATATTTCGGTTCCAGGAGAGGATAATTATATCCAATAAAATATGAAACGAAAATTTACAAAAACTTTATAAATAGTTATAATAATCAACATTCGTGTAATTATTACTGTCTGATTTATAAAGAAATTGTTTGTTATAAAGTTGGAGTAAAATCTATTGTGTGAAACACTATTCTTTCTAACAACATCACATCAGTAAACACAACAACACATACTCGTATATACTTTAGAGGCTATAAAATAAACCTAAAATTGAATGTCCTAACCAGGTTCCCTTGGAGGACCTGGTGCGCGCCTCTACCTTGCTGGTTGAAGCTCTATCCATGCGGCGACGCTACATGGACGTCTCCCACCAGTCGTTCTCACAGACTGTACTGGAGTACCTTACCTCTCACGACCTACCCACACGGCCACCAACCACGGAGTCCAGCATGTTCAATCAAGGCTTGCTGAATCTGGATAGTTAGTTCTTTATAAAATGGTAACGAAAAGAACCAGTTTAATCACGAGCAAGATTGTATTTTTTCTAGATAATTGAATGAGCTTATTTAGATCAATAACTCGTCACCTTGATATCTAAATAGCTAGAGCATATCCCGGCCCGAGGGATGGATGAGTCTTAGCTTCGATCCCTCGTGGTTGAATTGTTTCCTTTTGTTAGGATTTTGAAAGCCTACTTAAGCTTACATGTAGTAAAAATAAAATTATTATATATGAATTTCGCTTTAAGTTCGTTAATTTATTATTCGTAAAATATATTCCTGGTGGGAACCCTCTTTATTCGGCGTCTTTCTTGGTCGCCTTCTGCTCTCGCAGGCGGTGCTGCAGAAGGTACATATGTTAACGCACACGACCTACCTTAACGTACGGAATACGCAGTGCAGCATATTCAATAAAAGGCTGCTCAATCCTCTAGTCTGAGACTAGTCTCTATCTTCATTATCATCGGGCGGAAGGCATCCTATTGAATACCTCCAGGCATTCTGACCAAGGATGTATCGTTAATTTCATCTACTGCTGAACGATTAAAATTGTCTTATTAGAGATATATGTACTCTGTTATACCGGGTTTATTCTGAGTGAAGGTATCATGTTATAACTATACAGACAACATTCTGCAAGTGATATTTTGAGACGACCGTCTTCTCAAATTATTTCTATTTTTATCAAAATTAATCACTATAGATACATTTTAGATGAGGCGGCAGAACAATATCTTCAGTTAGCAACGTGTTCTTCTGAAGAACTAATAAGACCGCATGATTTCTTGGGCAACCCACACGAACGATCTAAGATAAAAAGTAAGTTTAACATTTGTTTTGTACCTCAGTTACGAACTCCTGATCTAATCTTCATTAACTTTGATATTTCACTTTCCTAATAAGGTTACTTTTTCAGTAAGGGCAAGCACAACTATGTTTATCAAGCCAGCTGACGCAATAAGGACATCTCTGAGTAATGAAGATATTTTACCAATGATACCAGGTACTAGCAAAACCGTAAACAATTCTAATTGCCGGAATGTAGGACACCGTTTCGTTTGCGGCGGCCTTAAGATATGTATACATAAACAAGTTATAGCAGCTCTTGATCTTTCAGGAGTAAATCAGGATCCATGGGCATGTCCGATGCCTCCTGACCGCCACTACGTTTACCGCTGGCTTAGCGGTGTAGTGTCAGTATACCAGAGCGACTCAGAGGCGGAATCGGGCAGACCTATTCCTTACGACAAGATCAGCTTCCGCCAATACGTGGAGGACATGAGCAGACTCAATGACATGACCTGTGATGGACCACTGTGAGTAACAGTATGCTTTAAAAACGCGCTCACGTTTTTGCACCTTTGACACTTAAAGGATTTACTTTATTGATTATGCACGAGTGCCTCATTTATTTGAATCGATTATCAGATTTTAGAATTTTGAATTATGTTGCAACCATTCTCGTTTCTTGCTGGATTCTGGCTTACTGTGTACATTTTAATAAAAAGAAATAATCTTATAAATAAATAGGTACCCGGCTGGGACTCGCGTTATTATTACCGGAAAGATTCCGACCAGTTTCGGGCTATATTCCTCAGTTACGTAACCTTAGTTACGTGCTGAGGCCCGCGCTCGCCGCTTCGCGCAACCGTGACTCCTAGACAAAGTGCTACAATATAGCCCGAAACTGGTCGGAATCTTTCCGGTAAATATAACGCGAGTCCCAGCCGAATACCTATTTATTTATAATGGACAAAACTCGCGATAGTTTTCTAAATGAAGAAATAATCTGACTACCTGAAGTCTTTCCTCGCACATTAAGTATAGAGCGTAATGAGTGGAGCATGATTTCAGAAAGTCATTCTGCTTCCGTCGGCTGAGCTACTTATCCTCCAAGTTCAAGATGCATGTCCTACTGAACGAGCTTCACGAGCAAGCTCTGCAGCGGGCTGTTCCACACAGAGACTTTTATAACGTTCGGTAAAATAATTATTAAAATGTAATTCAATAAAAACATATTTTTATTATTCCTGATATGTTAGCCTTTGACCACTATCTCACCTGATGGTAAGTGATGATGTGGTCGAAGATGTTGTTCAGGCTAACCTAGAAGTACTGGCTCTCAAGGACAGCTGCCGGAACACACCGTTAGGTGCTTGATCTTACAGATTTTCTACTTGAGGGTGATATCTATCTAGCCAGGCGGGCATTCGCAAAATGCCCTACCACCATGACTGCCATCCTTGGAAGCGCTCAGTAGTAATGTCACTAGCGGTCACCCATCCAAGTCATGATCGCGGGTGACGTTGCTTAACTTTGCTGATCGGTTAAGAACAGCTTAGTAAACTTCGCTACGAGCGCTTCAAGTACATCAACGATTATTTGTTATGGATATCGTTGAGTCTTAGATCTATTGCACGGGCTTGGAATAGGGGAATGTACCTAGTATTTCTAGTATTTTTGTTTTCTAAGTAAAATCAACAACTATTGCACTATTTTTTTTTAATTAAAATCTTTTTACATGCAGTTTGAATTTTCTTTCTGTGAGAACAGAACTCATTCCATCTAAGGCGTTCTCATCCGTTCCACGGAGATTTTCTGTTTCGGACGTTCGTCCATAAGTATCAATCACTTTTGTTATATTTAAAGCTAAACTAAAAGTATATACAGACAAAATACTATAGAAACACTACACTGACACAAAGCCCCGCCAATAACTGGTGATATTCCCCACTAGCAAAGTGGATACCCACATCCACGCGGCGTCGTGCATGAACCAGAAGCACCTGCTGCGGTTCATCAAGCACACGCTGCGTACGCACGCCGACGACGTGGTGGCGGTGCACCGCGGGACGCCGACCACACTGCGCTCCGTCTTCGAGGAGCTGCAGCTCGATGCTTACGATCTTAATGTCGATAGCTTGGATGTACACGCAGTGAGTAATCTATACTCTCGGAACGTATGCGGGTAGTAAGCAGTGTTGTTCAATTTGTCTAAGTTTTGACCGCAAGAGCGGCGTGTTTGTGGGTGATTACTTTTTGTAAAGGAGCAGTAGGTACTTGGATTTTTTCTTGAGACGAAAAGAACTATTTGTGCTATCCCCATTCGTAATATATATGTGAATAATTGATAAACGTGCTATGTATTATGGTTGGTATAATATTCCTTTTATAGGAACACCTTCATTTTATAAAATAAATATAAATAAAATGTTATTCATCACGAGGACATACTCGTAACTGTATTAGGTACACCCGAAATGTAGCATTGTATACCTACTCATACATCAACGAGAGTATTACCAAGGAGGGTAGGCGATCGCCAATAAAACCGAAGCTAAAACTTTTTACAATTATGACCAGCTTGCCCAAGTGCAGCAAATCCAACTAACATGGACGTGAGTGGCGGCATGCTGCTCATTAGACATGTTTTCTGCTTTCCGATATAAAAAGATACTGGTGTTTTTAAAAAAAAAAGAGCTAATAGGTTTCTTCTGGACAAGCGCTTACCATTAGGTGAGATGGAGTCAAACCCAAACCCATCTAATGTAAAAAAAAAGAAAAAGATAAATAATGATCACATTGTAGGACCGCAACACCTTCCACCGATTCGACAAGTTCAACGCGAAGTACAACCCCATCGGCGAAAGCTCACTCAGGGAAGTCTTCCTCAAGACTGATAACTTTATGAATGGGACCTACTTTGCTAGGGTCATTAAGGTAAATCGATCTACCTATTGTATCTATATTCCTACATCTTCACAATTTCTTCCATATTAACAAATAAAAAATTACACTCAACCGCACACAGTCGCTGTTACATAGGGGATTAAAAGAGGATCTTGTTACTAATAAGAATACTGACGATCCTGGGAGAAGTGTTATTTTAAACATGCTGGTAAATGTTGTGGAAAAAATACTAAGGACTAAATTTCTACACTGTTAAAAACCACTCAGTAGTTTTTAGGACCATTATTATATTAGTATTTTACATTTTATTATTAGTACATTTCAAATTGTATCAGACGCTTGCACAATTTTAAATAAAATTGGATATAAAATAAATTGCATTGACATTATTAACTATTTCACTAATTTCGTTAACTTTAAACCCCGTAAAGATCAATGTGGTCCAAATATACACAATGATTCTCAAACAGCAATGTATTAACATACAAAAAAATCATGTCTCTTTTCCGTAGGGGTAGGCAGAGACCACGGATTTCCGCTTACAACGATCCTAACATATCTCATTCGCTTCATCTACACTCATTAATCCTTTCATACACAAGGGTCGGTTTAGGGTACTCTTGACCTGACCTTTTTTCAGAACGTCTTCAATCTGATTTCGGAACGTTCGTTTTATATATATAGCATATTTATATTAGATTTAAAACGCTGGCTTGAGCTTCACGTTATGGTGAAAGAACATTTTGCAAATGCCGGCCTGGCTAGCTACCACCCTCATGTAGAAAATCTGTCGCCAAGCACCACACAATGTGTGCCGGCAGCAGTCCTATAGAGCCAGAAAGTAATTATGAAATTACAGGCACATGAGAATTTACAACTGTATGGGTCAGGGTGATGGACTTAGTGCAGTACTTCACTTTAGGTTAGGTGGACCTCGTGCGTGTACCGACAAAATCCAAAAAATACAGCAAACCAAACGTTAGATATGACTGTTTGGGGCTTAGTTGCATCTACACACTAAAATTATGGAAGGGACGTGCCTTTGTGAGTAGAAGGTCTGTACTGATGCTATTATCTTCACGTCCAGGAAGTAATGTCAGACATGGAAGAGAACAAGTACACGTACGCGGAGCCGCGGCTCTCCATCTACTGCAAGCATATAAACGAGTGGAGCAAGCTGGCCACCTGGGCCGTCCGGAACGACGTGCATTCACCGCACATACGGTGGCTGGTGCAAGTGCCCAGGCTTTAGTGAGTTCTACCTTTTCTGTTATATGTACGGACAAAAGAGCCCAAGTGGCACGAGTGGCTATATGATGTTAGAAAACTATTTTTGCAGGCACTATGCCTTGGTGCCTTAGTGGTGATAGAGCATCAGTGCTAGTTTCGTACTCTTAGGAGTCATGATGACTATGAGTAATCAATTCCTACTCTATAAAACGTTGGTTGGTATAGTTAAACTGCAGGTACTTTTAATTTTTCTATCGTGGTCAGTTCCATACATAAATTGTTGTACAGTGACATCTACCGCATCAACAAGCTGCTGAAGAACTTCCAGGAGTTCCTGAATAACCTGTTCAACCCGCTGTTTGAGGTGTCAGTGAATCCCAGCTCTAATCCTGAACTGCACAAATTTCTTACGGTATATATTTTTCTTTTTTATTAATAGAAAAGGCCCAATTATAACAAGGACCTAGTCTGGTGGTAAAAATTACGTGGTCATGTTGCAGCCTAGGTCTAGAGAAGGAACTGACTATCAATGAGAGCTGCTGGAAGTGGAACACACCCGTGTTACACATAGCTGTATGTCGGTATATTATCTACCTGAGGGTGGTATCTGCGGAATGCCCTTAAACTACGCGATAAAGTTCAAGCCCTCACCTCAGATCTGAAGTCCGCACTTACTGTGTGTACCTATATGGGTGATTACCTACAGTAAATAATAATTGCAGACAGCGCGTTAATGTTCTGGAGTTTCTATATTGCGTACCCTAGACTAAATCTTTAAATCTTATGTTTTTAAACCTGCTTTGTTCCTCTAATACATAACACCAACAGCTGCAAGACTTCCACTGTTGAACAAAGGCCTTTCCCATTTTGTGGGATTTGCGATAAGCCCCAGGCCTATTCGACCTCTTTTGCGTGTTCGTTCACCTTTTACGACTCTCAGTATTATAATGGTAATAATAAAGGGTGCAATTCTCACACGCAGTAACTATATCTAACCCCACGGGAAGAGCGTTTTTCGATGTGGGTGCCAAACAATAATTATAGTACTAGCAAAAAAATACGAACGAAGAAATTAGAACAGCGAGAGTTGGACTCTACACAATCGGATAATATGCATTACTTTTAAGTTGTTAATCAACTGTGGCATGACGTCATCACATCTCATGCTGTTTCTAGCGTTCGTTATCATATCACCGAGGTTTTAATGTAAAATAACATAATTAGAAAACACTGCTGCATTTATGCACAGTGAGACACATATACAGTTTTCCTTACTAGGTATTAACTGACGTCGTCAATGTTGTTCCAGCACGTGATAGGGTTCGACAGCGTGGACGACGAGTCCAAGCCGGAGAACCCGAACCTGAATGAGCACATGAAGCGTCCCCAAGAGTGGGACGACGAAGAGAACCCTCCGTACGCGTACTATCTGTACTATATGTACGCAAACATGGTCACGCTTAACCAGCTCAGGAAGTAAGCTGCATTATTATATCTATGTTTTAGAACTTGTAGTCAAAGGAGTAACGAGACCTTCATAATTCGAGCCGAGGTAGGGCAAGTCAAAAGGTGCCTCGGAACCGTGACAACTAAGCAATGTGTACCAAAGTACCATATGCTTGTTTTTCATTTGGATTAGAAAACTTAAGCAAAGTGATTGCTACATTTTTCTAGTCTGTACGAAAACCATAGACTTCCACGTTTAACGCTCTTGTGGGATGTGCAGCACGTAAGAGTTACGACGCTCTTTTTATCCTCTGACTGCTCTGTTTCAACGCACAGCTTTGATAAAAATTACTCATAAGATTATTTTAAACGATTCAAAGCCTGAGGACTAAAACTTCTCAAAGCACATGAAGCCTTCCTAGCAGTGAGACGACGAAAATAAACCTCCCCGTATGTTATACTACTATACCCTACGTATATTTTTCCCGATGATTTTAACTTCAACTTAATTTAATTTATACTGGATCTATAAGAAAGGTGCAATAACTAACTTATTTTTATAAGATGAGAATATATGAAATGTTATTATTACAGGGAGCAGGGTTTGAACACGTTCGTACTACGCCCTCACTGCGGAGAAGCCGGACCGACGACGCATTTAGGCGCTGCGTTTCTTCTAGCTGATAACATCTCCCATGGCTTGATGCTTAGGAAGGTACTAATGCAGCATTTCTGATAGCTTATAAAGCACAGTTTGTTTCGTGAAAGCTTCCTGAGGGCGAATCCTCACTGCGGGGAAGCTGGTTTGCCAATGAGCAAGAAGGAACGCGATATGTAAGGGAAGAGAAACTGCACTCTTCCCTTACATATCGCGTTCTTTCTCGCTGATGATGGCCTGATACTTTATAAAGTTTTAACTTCGTTCAATATTAATTCTAGATCACAATAGTGTCGCATAAATTACGAAATAGAAATAAAACATCCGATATCAACCTATCTGTCATTCATTATGGACAGCAGTTCTCATTAACCTTTTATGAATCCTAAATCACATTATCAGAGTTGGTTTATCGTACACCCAGGGGTTTCCTGGAGAGTACCTAGGTATTAATGTTTTGATAAAACAAGTTCGTCACAAGTGGCGAACTTCACTGCGCCCATCACTCTGAGACATAAAGTTGTTAAGTCTGTGCCTGTAATTTCACCGACATCCATACCTTTCAAACCGGAACACAGTAGTGTGAACATTATTGCTTGGCGGTAGAAATAAACATGGTTGCAGTACTTTTCCCGGACGAACTCGCGCGTAGAGTACCTTCTATTCCTGCTATTACAAAAAGTTCTACCGCTTACTATATGTCTTATTATTCATCAGTTGTATCGATATGCTTGTTGTTGCAGGCGCCAGTGCTGCAGTACATTTACTACCTAGCCCAGATCTTCATCGCCATGTCGCCGCTGAGCAACAACTCGTTGTTCCTGCGGTACTACCGCAATCCGCTGCCCAACTTCTTCGCGCGTGGTCTACGCGTCACGCTCAGCACAGACGATCCCCTGCAGTTCCATTATACAAGGGTATTTTGTTTCTATTACCTACTGATATTACCTACTAGATCAAAGATTACTACGTCACCATGTTTGTTGTGATTATGCGGTCGGTGGAAGATAGTAAAATCGCTCTAGAATCGGAACGTGCTCTCAAGGCCATCTTCCGGGCTACAAGTTTCGATTTTTTTTTTACGCCTGATCTGTTCCTCGAGAATGTGTAATTTTATTTAAATAATAGGTATCCTTTGTGTAAGCTCTCATACAGGATAAATAAACACAATTACACATTTCATACAAATATAACATGTAGAAAAAAATGCACATAGAAATTTCTGCGAACTTCAAATCTAAGTTTCCGGACTATAAAAACAGTAAAATAAAATACGTTTCATATTTGGCGACCATTTCTATTTTTTATTTCTTAGCCAATTTGCCGTATAACCCATGTTCCGTGATAATTTTAATAGGCTAATTATTATCTACGGTTCCAAAGAAGGTATAGTTATTTAAAGGACGGGCAACGGAGTCTTAGGTTCAATTCCCACTGAAGTGGCAAAGATAAAGTAGATTTTTTTTGGCATCGAAACTTTCGGCCGCTGCCCTGCCACTTCGGTGTGAATTGACACTTAGTGATTGGGTCCCGTTTACTGGTACAAGCGTAACCCCCAGTTTCTGAAACGTTTGTCAAAGCTTTGATTAGTTGACAGATTAAATACTGTACGCTGATTGGTCAATGGTACTATATGACGCGATATGTGACCAATGAGCGTTCGGTATTTAGTCTGTTAACTGATCAAGGCTTCGACAAACGTTCCAGACACTGGAAGTAAATGATGTAATGGATACTTTGATTCCAGGAGCCGTTGATGGAGGAGTACAGCATCGCGGCGCAAGCGTGGAAGTTCAGTTCGTGCGACATGTGCGAGCTGGCGAGGAACTCAGTGCTCATGTCCGGGTTTCCGAACGAGGTCAGCTCCACTCAACAAACATCTATTCACTCATATATTATGTCTTTAATTTACACAAAAAACAAGAAACTTCTGACAGCAGGATAAACCTGTAGATGCTTATTTTATTTAAGTTTTTAAGCGATTTTAAAATAAGGAGGGAGTTCTAAAATCAGTTCTGTATCTTTTGTATTTTTATTACCACATTTTTTTTTTTTTTTTTTTTTTATATAAGCGGCGGTATGCCTTAATAAAATACTATGAACTATATACAACACTTCAACTACTACAATAAAAGCATTTAGATCCCTATAAGTCATTGCAGACTCATAGGCAGTCCAAATGCTCTAGCCCAATACCAGTTGGCAGCGTGCCTAGCATGCTGGCAGCATTGCCCCGTTGAATTGCAATGCTTATTCTTTGAGCCAAATAGGTGCCAACATTTTGATCACGCGTCGCATCGACCAAGCGCTCTGATAAGTTTTGGAAAATACGATGAGCTCCCGTTCCCCACGGACCCGACGTCTCTACACCAAACGGCTCAAATATGTAACCCATACCGAGGTTACCTCTTTAGAATGTATATACTTTCAGATTGATCCCATACAAGTGTCATGAAAATCGGTTCAGTAGTTTGTGAAGCTCAAACCCTGGGTGGACTCTAATGTGTCAGCAAGTAGATAATCATATTTGAGATAAAGCGTGCACCCGCAGATGAAGCAGTTCTGGGTGGGAGCGGAGTACCAGCGCGAAGGTCCCGAGGGGAACGACATCACGTACACCAACGTGCCCGACGTGCGCGTCTCCTTCCGGCACGAGACCATCACGGACGAACTCGACAACTTGTTTAGGGTAAGATATAAGGTATAGTATAAGCAGATCTGGGTGCGACAGAGTACCATTGCGAGAGTTCAGAAAATAACCACATCGCGTATACGTTTTTGAAGCGCTCGCATCGGAGCTTGCCTAGTCTTTCTTAACCAATAAACTAGGTTGAGCAACGTCCGCTGCAGTCATTACCTGGATGTGCAAAATCTGTCACCTAACGGTGTGTTCCGGCAACAGTTCTTGGGAACCAGTAATCCAAGGTAGGTAAGTCTTAATAACATCTTCGACCAAATCATCACTTACCATCAGGTGAAATGCTAGCCATCAGCCTTTTAACACAAGGCCATCAAAGATGAACTCGAGAACTTGTTCAGGTAAGCTATAGAATGTCATAAAATCTTCTCTCAAATCTCTTTGACTTTGCCAGTAAGAGTGTGAGGACATGTTGTACAAAGAAAGATAAGACACCAAGATTTATGCTACAGCATAAATCTTACAATATTTACAATATACAGCACTATCGCGTTTTGAGCGTAACTTAACTTTTACAATTTGTTGGAGTTTGGTAGGACTGTATTGACAATAAAGACTTGATTGAAAGACAAGACATAACGGTACTGTAGTGACAATGACGACTTGTTTGCAAGACGAGACAACGATTTATGCTGAAGCAACATGGGACTCCAGTGACAATCACTATTTGTTATGACAATGACAACTTGTTTGAAAGACACGACAAAAACATTTATGCTGTAGCAACTTGGGACTGTAGTGGCAATGACGACTTGTTTCAAAGACATGACACAACGACATATTATGATGTAGAAATATGGGACTGTATAGTACCACCAACTTAACTGTGCAGTTAACGAGGGCGCTACTGGTCAAGGAAATCAACTACAAACTGTCACAATTTGAAGGAATGTTGTAGTTCTTTTTTTTGCCGCCTGAACAGATAAGTTGGTGGGACTATAATGACAATGACGACTTGTTTGAAAGACATGACATAGATTTAAGGTACAAGTTGGTAGCGGACGACATGTTGCTGCAGCAAACGACGTGGCAGCGACACTACTGGTTTCTACGTATTTCTATGAAATTCGTAGCGGCACTACTGATCTGCGGTCGGACGACACTGCTGTCTGCTACTCGACGACGCGTCGCTAGCTTCATGTCGCTAACTACGGAGGGAATTTCATAGAAATACGTAGAAACCAGTAGTGTCGCTGCGACACGTCGTTTGCTGCAGCTTCATGTCGTCCGCTACCAACTTGTACCTTTACGCTGTAACAACTTGGGACTGTAGCGACGGAGACGATTTGTTTAAATGATATGACAACAATTTATGCTGTAGTAACTGGAAACTGTACTAGAGACGACTTGTTAAAAATACATAACAGATTTATGTTGAAGCAACTTGAGACTGTAGTGAATGACGACTTGTTTAAAATACATGACACAATGATGTATGCTGTAGTATAAGGAACTCTTGGCGATGATGACGCCTTGTTATGTCTGATTTGTTAATTTGTCGACAAGCTGCAATATTTACATTGTTCAGGTGTATCAAATGGCAAACACAATGCCAAGTAAAAATGTTAGTTAAAGTACCTATTATTAAAATTATTTTTAAATATTAGTACCTAATGACATTGTTTATTTGTTACAGGCCGCACTCAGTTGAAATCAGATAAATAATAAAACAAACACTTATTTCAACACATATGTATAACAAGTATATTTCAAACGAGACATATTTACATCTAAGTATATCACATTCACAGCTACATGTTCATAATGTAAGCATTAATAAATATTTTGGTTACACAAATCTTCTTTACTGTCTACAATCTTACTACAAATTATGTGAATAAAAACTAAATACATAAACTATGTACATTTCAAATATGAAACCCTTATACCTTATTAATGCTAGTTCCAATGACTATCGGAAAAAGAAACCTTTCTTTTAGCACTGTTCCCTCTTAGAATGTTGTATACTTTCTATTTCTTATTTCTAGTACCAATACAAAAATGTCACAATTAAAAAAAGGCACGGACCCCGGAGAAGTGGAGTGTAGTTTAATAAAAAAAACCCTAATCCCACTTGTGACGTTGCGCTTGGGGTTCATTAAATAGGGATCTATTTTACAAGCTTTTATTTAAGTTTTACCTGTCCCGATGTTTGTCATCAAATATTGAAAATTAAATTTGATCCACATCCCGGTTACCGATTGAGCTGAAATTTTGCATACATGTGTAAATCGCGTGACAATGTAATGTTATGATGACTTGGTGCTGATCTGATGATGGAGCTGAAAGGTGGCCAGAGGAACTTCGTAATGAAACGACACAACCTCTTCGAGTTTGGGCTCATTTGAATGGTTTTGACTAGTATTTTTTGAATTTTTTTGGTTTTTTTAGTAATAAAAGCTTATTTTTCAAAAGTTTTTTTAAAGAGTAAAGCTTGTTTGGCTCATAAGTTATATGTTGGAAATCATAATGCGATGGAAGATCTTCAGACTAACCTAGAGGGCTGGCTCTCTAGGACATATATGCTACGAATAAATATTATTTCTTCGTAGCATATAAGATAAGATACTTATATTTGCGAAAACATGTGATGTCATACATATAATAATAACATGCATGTGGTCTTAACTACTGCGCCCGGTTCTCTCAAGAGTCATATGTTAGTTAAATCATCTTACCATTATCTCAATACGCGGTGTCAGTAAACTTTTTTTTTTTTTAACAACACAATAACATAAAAATGTTGTTTTCAAACAACATATAAGGATGTATTTTTTAAAAGTAGAAAGTTTTTCCCAACCACTTTCCTGATGGCAACCCTCTTCCCGTTCGTTCTTGAAGTAGTATACCCGCTTCTAGTATTCTGTGCTGCTACCTGTCGGCTATTGAAGTCGTTGAGAAGGGCTGCAACACCCTACACACGTCGGCGTGAGGCGTGCTGCACACTAGGCGCACTACTTATTACGGCATCTAACAGGAGCATATGGAAAAGTCACTAAATTCTTAAGCCGGGAACTATACTGCCCCAGTATACTTGGAGACTCAGAGTTCAAAGATACTTCTAATTAATATAAAGCAAAGCAAGCGAGTTAAGCGAAAATGACATAAGGTGACAAATTTCGTGCTCCAAAAATTTATGAATATAATTTTCGCTTACAGCGCGGTAAGTCCTTGTAGTCATATTTAAAAGTGTCTTTGAACTCTCAGTGTCCAAGCAGGGTAATAAAGGGTTGCGACATCATTACGATAGTTAAGCCTTTGAAAAAGCATTTTTTTCGATCAGAAGTCTATGACGGTTAAATTAATACACTCAGGGCCTTTTTCAGAATGTTCGAGTAAGTTCCGGTTATACTACCCAGAACATAAAATAACTGAATGATAAGAATGACAGTTAACATGCAGCGCGTTTCAAGCTTTAACCGAAGGATAGGCTAAATAAAAAAACTGTGAAACGCAAAGATAGTATTTTATTTATTAAATAAGTTCTGGGTAGTATAACCGGAACTTACTCGAACATTCTGAAACAGGCCCTTAGAGCACAAAATTCGGTTCAGTCAAGCCATCCTCGATAGCCAATTGGTTAAGCCACACGGAGCTTAAAACCAGGGGACGTGGAATCGATGCCTGAACGAGGTGAACATCATTCAAGGAAACTTGTTTCACAATAGAGTCCAATATCACTAAAATCCAGTAACACTCCTGATGGCCTTCTCTTCGTCGATGGGCGCCATCTGTCGGTGCGAGTGGAACTCCATGGAGAAGGAGGCGAGCCCAGAGCTCAAGGATCGCAGCGCGCTCGAGTACCCGAGCAGTTCCGAGAGGGGGGCGAGGCATTCTATCACCTGGAAGTAACAGGTTATAGTAAAATGCGTTTCGACATCGTTCTATTAAGTTTCAATTTCTTTTCTATATTGCAACATACATCCTGGTCTGTGGTGTACAGAGTTAGTTACCCATATGATAAATATTGGGTATAGCTACAGATATAATAGTAGAGCGACCGATCTTTTTCATTTTCATTTAAATTTGTTACCAAGAAACTCTTTTATGGTATGTTTTTGAAGCAGTGATGGCTCAGTGGCATTGGCTATGGACTGCCGCGCAGCAGGTCCATGGTTCGAATCCCGCCCAGAGCTTGAGCTTCACCGCATGGTGGAAAGGCATTTTGCGAATGCCCGCCTGGCTAGCGACCACCCTCAAGTAGAAAATCTGTCGCCAAGCACCTAACGGTGTGTTCCGGCAGCAGTCCTTGAGAGCCAGTGAAATAACAGGCAAAATGAGACTTAACAACTATGTCTCAAGGTGATGGGCGCAGTGCAGTTCGTCACTTGTGATGAAATGCATCTGTTATAGGCAGAGGATACCGCATAACATCAGGTGGGCCTCGCGCTTGTTCCTTCACAACAACATAGAAAAAAACATCTAGTAATTAATAGTTTCTTTAAACTATTGACAAAGTTCCAGTCGTTCTCTTCATCTTTAAATGGTAGCGTGTTAAATAATTTTATTGCCTTCGGAACAGAACTGTGCAATGCTAGTTTTGAGCTTGGTAGTATGAGGTTATGAATCATAGTCTATTACTTTATTAAAGAATTAAGGGTATTTTTTTAACTTACATGTTTCTAATATATATAAAGACAAGGGTTATTGTATCACATTATATATATATATATATATATTGGCTTAAAACTATCCATGGTTTTAATATTGGCGGATACGGATGCATTTATTTATGAAAAAGAAAAAGATCTTTTCAACATACACTATGGTAAATGTGCACCATGCCTGCGATATGGTACCGCATTCAATTCGTGACAAAAAAAATTATTAATTACTTTGATCAAAGCTTAAAAACTAATTATAGTTAGTCTGCCTTTTCGAGTTTCCTTGTTTCATTTAAATACCTTAATTTTACACCTTCCCCATGGTGTGCCAGGCTTAGATTGCACCCCTCAAATCTTCCTATGGATTCATTGAAGATATGGGAATCGTAAGAAGCGACAAAGGAAAAAAAAACAGAAAATTGGTTGCCATTTTACACTGGGATTCCCAAGACGTCTGCCAAGCGTGGGGATAGTTACTACCCACCGTCCACTTCCTGAGACCACGTGGGTGATGCGGAATGTTTAGACAATGGCTATCCTCTTAGATAAAACATTGAACGCCTCTAAATTCATATTGGTGACGGAAAAGCTCAGAAATTCAGTACTGGCCATTATTATATCAAATTGAAAGAGTAGATAACGGTGCAAATTTAATATTTCCCAAGGAACACCCGGGCGGACAAAGGTGAGCCATTGTAATAAAATTATGGCGTAGTCCTCTAATGGGGGGGAAGCATTTGACTAGGAACTAGGAACATGAGAGTTAACAACTGTGTGTCTCAGGCTGATGGTCTCAATGCAGTTCGTCACTCATCTGTTATAGGCAGAGGTTATTATTTAACATCAGCTGAGCGAAGAGGGCCAGCCGCGGCAACATCGGATCGCACCGCGCTCCCTTTGACTAGATGCTTGAATATTTACACCCAGCTAATTAATAAAAATATGAAATATTACATGACAGGCACAAGAGACTTTTAACATCGGGTGGTCCTCGTGCTTATTCCATGAAATAAACAAACACAAAAAAAATACCAAATAAAAACATTTTTTCGCCTCCAAATGTGTTGTGAGGACTAGCAGAAGTCAACCCTAAGAGGTTGTTAGCATTTTACAAATAGTCCTGTATATATACATTATAGAATCCGTGACATCACCCCGATAGCCTATAGTCGGGGCATGCTCTAACCGCTAAGCCTTAGCTATATAATAGTGTTCATTGTACATTCGACGTACTTTGTTATGTTGTCGGAGGTGTATGTGCAGCACCTCAGCCCGCCGGCGCGTGACGTCGGCCAACACTCGCGCGGAGTGACTCTCCGGACACACCACCTCCAGCGACATCACCGGCTCCAGCAGTACTGACTCCGCTTCTTCAAACACCTGCCACAAAACAAACACCTCACATTATTTTGACCACTTAATTCAATCTACCGTTCGTTATCGTAAGCGAATACTAGTGAAGAATTACTTAGCATTGGATGGATTCACGGTGCGGGTGCCGGGTCCATAGCGTTGCAGAGGAAGAGGCCCAAGTCGAGGTGCCTGGGACTTGCATCCCAGTGAGTAAGGTTAAGGGGGCCCTTAATGATCCATCAATGCTTCCTATCACCGCTCGAGCCTCCTCCCCTACCTAACTAAATTTGGTAAGATCCTACTAATGCCGCCTTAGATACACGTTCTAGGATGGAAGTTACGGTTGTTCTTGGTAGGCCAAGGTCTTTAAGTAGGTTATATAGGGATTTTGCTGGTATACCCCTTGCTCCAACTTCTACAGCATATAACGTTTTCATTTGTTAAGTCATAATATTTGTTTGTTTTTATTGTGTGGTCTTTAGGTACGTTTATTTCCCACGGCACAGTAAGTTCTATAAGTACTATGCGTTTTAGATTTTTTTATTACTGAAATATGTTTGGTCTGGAAGACGAAATCTCAGGAATTTTGTAGTGGTAGTAAAATAAATTTATATAATACGTAAATTTTATTAATATTTATTTTTGCAACAAGGGTGCAAAGGTAGTTTTTGTTGTAGTGCTGAATTTGAATCGCAAGTAAACGATAGACATTATAATTTAATCACGAGAGTAGCGATTGATTCCGAGTTAGAATCCTGAGCGCATCGAGGGATTTTATAGCACAAGATGTAAAAACTCTCGTTGATTTCCACTGCAGCGACGGTCACTCGTTACAATCCAGATATATCTACAAAAACTCAGATTCATTGCTTCGTCGGACGAACATATTCGTTAATTAATTTGTACGAAACACGCAATGGTGAACAGACAAGCCTAATTTACCTCAGATACATTTGCACGTGACACGGTTCCATTACTAATCTCCCTTTTTCCTGATGTTAGTTTACGCCGTATCGTTGCACTGTCTGATTGTCCATGTTACAGTTCGAGGATTGATTGCAGAGTGACTGTTGTTGAATAGAACACGTCTAGCAACGTTATCATATAATATTGTTATGTTTGCAATAACTCATGCTTTGCGGATTACATTACAAAATTACAAATATACGATAGAAAAAATTATAGTCATGAGCGGGATTCGAACCCGCGTCATCCACCCTAGTCGGGGTATGCTCTAAACGACTGAGCTAACATGACAATTGTTCATAACTCAAATTTATCCTCTCGTTCTTTAATCATCGTATGGGGATGTAAATCCCCAGGGTATATCAAATAGATGACGCGGTTTCGAATCCCGTACATGACTATAATTATTTGTCTCGTATATTTGTAATTTTGTAAAGTTATCTTATAATAATAATATATAATAATATATCGTTAAGGTTACCTTCCTGAGGCATTGCACGACGGTGGCAGAGACGACAGACTCCGAAGTGCCGCGTCCCACTTCCAGCCAATGCAGCGTCACCTGCACGTCCACTATCTACGGAATTATTAAAAGTTTTATCAATACCAGCCACTTGTGAGATAGAAACTTCATCTAAGCACAGATCAAAAACACAGATGGCTCATCAACATAATTACTCGCAAACACGCGTCGCCATTGCGGACGCGGGGAGAGGTAAAAGTCTATGAGCGTTTTTCGTCGATTGTGCGGCTGACGCAACTGAATCACGAACTAGTGATAGATTATAGCAACAAATGATATGGTAATGTCGATAAAACCGATATTGACAATAGTGCAACATAAACGATAAATAATCATCTAGCGCCAAATGAGTTGCATGCCACTACTCACGTCATTGTGCAAAATTCATATCAAATTAATAGGACCGATATTTGGATCGATACAGTGTATTACGATCTATTGCGACCAAGACATATCGAAACAAAGCACATAAATCGAACATCCCTAGGTCCGCCAGTGGCTAACAGTCGAAATACACTTCTAATGGGCGCCTCAGGGGAAGCCGTATTCGATCTATATACCGATAACGATATACCGATTCATAAAGTTTTAATATTTGTTTCTAAGAATTCCGTTCCAAAACAGTAGGAAGATATATCATAAATCAATTTATTGGTAATTATAAAATAACACGTCAAGGCATACATTAATTTGTATTACATCGTAAGAATACATCATAATTTTCATTAAAATAAACTTTAATAAAATGTCATATTAAATAATATTGTACTTAAGAAAAAAAATTGATAATAATTCATTTTAATAGAAAATTCTCAAACTATGTCATTACTACAAGTAATGCTAGGTCAAGTCATTTAACAACTTAAATTTAACAGTTATAAAATTCTTCAATGCTGTAAAACGTTTGCTCGATAAGCCAGCGTTTTAATCGCAACTTGAAACAGCTCATATTCGGTGATGCTATTATATTTTTGGGTAGTTTGTTGTATACAGTTGGTCCCATGACATGCGAAATTTTAGTGGACTTCGTCAACGAGCGAGTTACACCAACGAGTTTGTCCTTACCACGAGTATTGTATGTGTGCACATCACTGTGCTTTGAATACGAGGCAAGGTTATGCTTCACGTACACAGCGATTTGGAAGATAATAACTGCAGGCAGCGTTAGTATACCTAACTTCTTAAAATATGGACGGGCGGAGCAAGTCTGTGGGATTTTTGCGATCGCTCGAACGGCACGTTTCTGCATTCTGAATGCTCGCAACCAGTCCGCAGCCCGCCCCCAGAGCTCCGCGCCGTACTGCAGCTTCAGAGCTGTCGGCACTGTCGCAAAATAGCAACTACGTACCACCTCAGAGGGAACAACTCGGGCGAGTCTTTTCAGGATATATACAAATATCTTCCTACTGTTTTGGAACGTTAGTTATTTTTTCGTACAGTTCGAGATCCCTGTTTTTATTATGCTATCGTGATGGAACAAGCACGCGGACCTCATGGTATTACCTAGTGACGAACTGCACTGCGCGCCTATCACCCTGAGACATAAAGTTGTTAAGTCTCGTGTGGCTGTAATTTCACCTGCACACATGGTTTTCGCTTAGCACGCGATAGTGCTTGTAATCAGATGTTAGAAACTATACGTATTAAGGTGTAAATTATACCACATTGGGGTCTTATAGTGTTCAAATTAGAACTACATGGGTTTTCAAAAATACCAGATTGTACTTACGTGAATATATCACAATTTAATAGTTCACTCACAAAATAATTACTTCAAAGATAAAGCTATTTGCAATGGTACGCTACTGCTTATTGGAGAACCTTCCCACTCGACTGCAAGGCAAAGACTGCCCATGTTGTCGACGCCCGATAACAAGTTGTATCGTTTTTACGTGTACCCTCACTTTTCTACAGCACAACCGGGCGGCGAACACGCGGGCAGCGTCTACCCTCAGTTATTATATACACACTCCTATAGACAAATATAACAATTATTAATATATTATGAATGTAGCTGACAGTCGGCCATCTGATCATTTAGTACGACCTCGTACGTATCTAACTAATTATTATACATTTAACACGATTTATAGTTACATTATATGACAGGTATACTAACACTTCTGAATATCTATTTCTTAAAAGTATTGCGTAAAACATAATATTATTTTGTTACAATTTCAGGTGTATCGAATCTTCAAAAATTTCTTAACAAATAATGACATCTGGTAATAAGTTTTGTTGTCTTTTATAGTATAATAGGTAACAGGCCCCACTAAGCCTACGTCCTGAATACCTTAATTAATAATACATTATTCGGCAACAGGCCCCAACTAATCCTAAGTCCTGAATGCCGTTACATCATTGTCGAATTCGGTAACAGGCCCCACTAAGCCTAAGTCCTGAATACCGTTAACAAACAATTTTGGTAACAGGCCCCAATAAGCCTATGTCCTGAATACCTTCATTATTAATATATTATCCGGCAACAGGCCCCAACTAATCCTACGTCCTGAATGCCGGTACATCATTGTTGAATTCGGTAACAGGCCCCACTAAGCCTAAGTCCTGAATACCGTTAACAAACAATTTTGGTAACAGGCCCCAATAACCTATGTCCTGAATACCTTCGTTCATAATATATTATTCGGCAACAGGCCCCAACTAATCCTAAGTCCTGAATGCCGCTACATAATTGTCAAATTCGGTAACAGGCCCCACTAAACCTAAGTCCTGAATACCTTCATTATTAATATATTATCCGGCAACAGGCCCCAACTAATCCTACGTCCTGAATGCCGGTACATTATACCCGAGTTCGGGTTTTATTCTCCATCCAAGAAGCATCACCTTGAGGTCCCAGCACCCGCTGGTGGAGCAGCCCTGTGGTTCCAGCACCCGCTGGTGGAGCAGCCCTGAGGTTCCAGCACCCGCTGGAGGAGCAGCCCCGAGGTCCCAGCACCCGCTGAAGGAACAGCCTTGGAGTCCCAGCAACCGCTGGAGGAGCAGCCCTGAAGTACCCAGCAACCGCTCGAGGAGCAGCCTCTGAAGCAACCAGCAACTGCTGGAGGAGCAGCCCCGAGGTCCCAGCAACTGCTGGAGGAGCAGCCCTGAGGTCCCAGCACCCACCGGAGGAGCAGCCCTGAGGTCCCAGCACCCGCTGGTGGAGCAGCCTTGAGGTTCCAGCACCCGCTGGAGGAGCAGCCCTGAGGTCCCAGCACCCACTGAAGGTACAGCCTTGAAGTCCCAGCAACCGCTGGAGGAGCAGCCCTGAAGTACCCAGCAACCGCAGGAGGAGCAGCCTCTGAAGCAACCAGCAACTGCTGGAGGAGCAGCCTCGAGGTCCCAGCAACTGCTGGAGGAGCAGCCCTGAGGTGCCAGCACCCACCGGAGGAGCAGCCCTGAGGTCCCAGCACCCGCTGGTGGAGCAGCCCTGAGGTTCCAGCACCCACTGGAGGAGTAGCCCTGAGGTCCCAGCACCCACTGAAGGTACAGCCTTGAAGTCCCAGCAACCGCTGGAGGAGCAGCCCTGAAGTACCCAGCAACCGCTGGAGGAGCAGCCTCTGAAGCAACCAGCAACTGCTGGAGGAGCAGCCCGGAGGTCCCAGCAACCACCGGAGGAGCAGCCTTGAGGTCCCAGCACCCGCTGGTGGAGCAGCCCTGAGGTCCCAGCACCTGCTGGATTAGCAGACTTGAGGTCCCAGCACCCACTGGAGGAGCAGCCCCGAGGTCCCAGCACCCGCTACAGGAGCAGCCCTGAGGTCTCAGCACACGCTGGCAGAGCTAGAACAGCTTCCATGATTTCAACTTCCTCTCAGTGCGGCCAAGACACGTTTAGCCGTTAGTTAAAAATACATGATCTCTCCTGAAGACTTAGTTCTGCTGCATATGCAGTTCGTAAGATAAGACAATTAACCGGCTACTGCTCGCCTAGTTTGTTTAGCGTACTTCCACAGTATTATGTCGTATGGTGTATTGCTGTGGGGAACTGCTGCTGAGATAAAGACAATCTATATCGTACAAAAGAGTGCAATTCGAGCCATATATAAAATGGATCCTTGGGTATATCTTGAGGGATATTTTTAAAGAAATTGATATTTTAACTTTACCAAGTCTGTATATATTTGAAAATATTATGTTCGTTAGTAGAAATTTGAGTAAATTTAAATTAAACAGTGACAATCACGATTACAGCACAAGGAATAATTATAAAATAGCGGCGCCAGGTTTCAGATTAGCAGTAACATAAAAAAGGTCCTTCTGAGGTAATTGCCTGCGGTTTTATAATAAAGTTCTTAAAAATATTGCAACGCTCACAAAAGGGAAATTCAAGTTGGAGAGATTCTTTTAGTTAATTTTATTATGTGATACTGTATTCTGCATTGGGCTTAATTTATCAAGGTTATTGCTTTGACCAATATATTTTAAGGTGACTAAGTGCATACAATTGTTGGTGCTTACGTGACCATTAGGCTGGTCGTAAGCCTGGCGGGGCGGTGATTATCGGTTGACAGATGGGCTTCGTATAAGAGGGAGATGGCGCCTAGTCACGTGGCTGCCAGATGGGCTGAGTTTTCGGCTAACAGATGTACGTGATCGGTCATACAACCGACTGCGGTGCCGACTTGCACGGTTCCGCCGATCGCTCGTCCGGCTGCATGATGACGCCGATAACCTGGTTGATTTGACCGACCGCGCTGTCTACTCGTACGACTGCCTGAGGTGCCGTTGGCAAGATGCTGCGCGAACGTTGGCGCGACCGCGCGGCTTTCTTGAACAGCTTTTCCCCGGGTCAACATTGGTGATGTCGGTGATGAGTTGGGCTCGCCATCAGCCATCATTGGGTTTGGCGCCTCTGTCACTGAAACTGCAATCTCGGCTTACCTCAAGTGGAAATAAATAAATCAAACAGAAATACCATTCTTTCAGAGTTTAATTATAATTTGACCCCGTACAAGACGATAAATAAATAAGTTATGGACCACCAGGATAACAATGGCATGGGTCTCATAAAGCACAGCCAGAGGGTAGCCCCAGCCACATGCTCTAAGATACCCATTCAGCATGAAATAATATCGGAGAGTGCCCCGATCAGTTTATTTCACGCATTGCGACTGTGTGAGATATACATAAATTAAATTTACGTAACGAGAATATCGGCAAAGGTTTCATGAAGCACAGCCAGAGAGTAGCCCTAGCCATATGTTTCATGGCACCCACTCAACGTGAGATAATATCAGAGAGTACCCTGATCAGTTTATCTCACGTATGATGACAATGTATAAGATATACATAAACTAGAAATACAAAACAAGAAAAACCGAAAAGATTTCCTGAAGCACAGCCAGAGAGTAGCCCTAGCCATGTGCTTCATGGCACCCACAACGTGAGATAATTCATAATAACATCTATAATTACTCGTAAACTAATATATACAGAGAAATATTAAAAAAAATGACACCCACACGTTATAGGTTTATACAGTTAGAAATCACCATGTGATTCGCGGCACGGTATTGAAAGCATATTTGCTTACCCTTCATTGGTGGGGCATATTGAACAATCCCACTTCTGAGATGTTAGAAACTATACGTATTAAGGTGTAAATTATACCACATTGGGGTCTTATAGTGTTCAAATTAGAACTACATGGGTTTTCAAAAATACCAGATTGTACTTACGTGAATATATCACAATTTAATAGTTCACTCACAAAATAATTACTTCAAAGATAAAGCTATTTGCAATGGTACGCTACTGCTTATTGGAGAACCTTCCCACTCGACTGCAAGGCAAAGACTGCCCATGTTGTCGACGCCCGATAACAAGTTGTATCGTTTTTACGTGTACCCTCACTTTTCTACAGCACAACCGGGCGGCGAACACGCGGGCAGCGTCTACCCTCAGTTATTATATACACACTCCTATAGACAAATATAACAATTATTAATATATTATGAATGTAGCTGACACATATTTAAATAAGAAGTAGTTAGTTATTTTTAATGTTTTTATTTTTGCATTAATGCTAATCGCAAAATTTGTCTTGTTTGTGGTACAACGTAAGTTGTAGGTACTATAGATGTCGCTCCATCCCCATACGATGGTTAAAGAACGATAGGAATTATATTTGTTATTTTGTAACGATAGGAAAAATTAGAGTTATTTGTTTTTTTATTGTCATGTTAGCTCAGTCGGTCGGAGCATACCCCGGCTGTAAAGGCCGGCACACACGTGGAGGAAAACTCTCAGTTATTCCTCAAGATGTCGGCCTCTATGATATTCCGGAACGTGTGTAGCGAAAACTGTCAGTTATTTTTGGCCTTGAGGCGGCCGGTTGAAAATACGAAAAAGCATTCGATCATCAGGTCGCCTCGAGGCCGCCGGAGCGTGTGTGCCAGCCGGGCCGGCCGCCTTCAGTGCGCTTAGAGGAACTATCTCAAATAGTTATGCCAATCTTTAGGGAACAACGTCAATTCCCTCAGCAAGTTCACAGGTGAATAAATATGCCTTTTCTTAAGCCATTCTTTGCACCATAAATCCCGTTTGTTTCGTCTAATACACTTTTTTCTGGATCTCAGTATAACTAGCAAGCCCAATATAGCTATGACGTCGTCATCGTTTGGGGGTGACGGCATGTTGACAGAGAAATGCTGCGTAGACCAAACACGATAAAATTACTGGCGTAGACAAGACGACCGCCAATCGCGGAGTGCGCGCGAGAATGATCAGCCTTGGGACCTGCCTTGAGGCAGAACTGACAGTTTTTCCACTAGGTGTATGCCAGCCTTTAGGGTGAATCCCGCTCATGGACTATAATTTTTCCTCTCGTAAATGAGTAATTTAGTAATAAGGATTAGTAAATTTTATTACCATTATAATTACAAGCACCATCTGACTAAAATTAACATATTTAACTAAAAAACTTAAAATTAACTACAAAACTAATCCAATATTCCGCTACCATTAGGCAGTGTTCCCAAAATGCTGGCCGCATTGCCACGTTGTATGGCAATGCTTATCCTCTGTGCAAAGTATATGCCAGCATTTTGGTCACAAGCAGCGTTGACCAGACGTTTTGAGACTTCTTTGAATAATAATTTGGCGCTCGGTCCCCACGGTCCCAGTGTTTCGACCCCAAAAGGCACAAACATGTAATAACTACTGAGATTACTGTATTTGCGCCCTTTGAGGCCTTCTACTAGGATATATTTAGGTAGTAGTTGTATATACTCACGGGACAGGCTAGTTTGGGTCCATGCGCGAGCGCGGCCGCGACCCCCTGCCTGACGGCCACCCACGTGCGCGGGTGTATGTGGGACAAGTTTGCAGCGCTCTCGCCGGACTTGTCCAATCTAACAATATGGATACAAATATCTTAGCGCGATATCAATTAATGTTCTAAGTTATTCATAAACATTTAAATATAATATATGGCATAATAAAGCCCTTACGCCGCAGAGAGAATGCGTTTGACAGTTATTTTGCTGAAACTGCATTTTTTACTATACACAATAACATAAATCATAGAATATGGTTATTCAACATGTGAAATTGCGACTTTGTAGCGCTTTCCATAAAAAGTGCCTTTTTTCATATTTTTTACACCAAGCGTTGAAACTCTGTGGTATATTGCATTTGAAGCAGTGATGGCTCATTGGCATTGGTTATGGACTGCCACGCAGTAGGTCCATGGTTCGAACCCCGCCGCGGGCTTAAGTTTCAACGCACGATGGAAGGGCATTTTGCGAATGCCCGCCTGGCTAGGTACCACCCCCAAGGAAAAATCTGTCGCCAAGCACCTAACGGTGTGTTCCGGCAGCACTCCTTGAGAGCCAATAAAATTACAGGCACATGAGACATAATAACTGTACGCCTCAGTGTGACGGGCACAATGGAATTCGTCGTTGACGAAATGCATCTGTTATAGGCAGAGGTTAATCCACTTAACATCATCAACTAGGCCTCAGGTTTGATCCGTCACAATAACATAAAAAAAATGCATGAGCTTGAGCCAAATATTCTTCTGATTTGCTAGTTTTTCGTTTTATGATTATTTTTTTATCTCTAAATATGAAAATAAGAACTCCAATACAAAACTATATATAACAGGTAGGTAAACTAGAAGCATATATATATTAGGGTCAAGGAAATGCATGCTAAATGTCACCGAGTTGGAACACTGCAAAAAATATATCGAAACGACATTTGTAAGGAAAGCGCTACGAAGACGCGTAATTATAATAGCTATTATTATCCCCAATTAAACTCAAAATATTACTCTTATCAGGTACTGAATGCCTAGTATTTTAGATAAATATTCTATTAGTATTTGTATGTTTATAAAACTTTATAAGTAACTTTATATCGTCCCAATATATTTTTTAACAAATCCTTATACTTACTTCAATATTTTGTCCTGTGGCAGCCCTTTCACAGATTTAGCCGATAAAGTCACTTTGCACTGTTGTCGAACATTAGCTGAAAATAAACAAAAAATTTATTTAAATGGCAGTAGGTTCGCCTGCAATTCACTAGGACTAAAGCATTTCTGACGAAACGAAGGTGTTTGCTGTTTGGCACTAAAAAAACTAACACTTTTTATTTTTCGACCAGCGATGGCAAGCGATTATGCGGTCGAAGATTTGTTTCAGGCTTACCTAGAAGAACTGGCTCTCAAGGAAAGCCGTAGAAACCCACCGTTAGGTTAAATTTTTAAATGGATTGAAATCTACAGTGGGGTAATGTTGTGTTAGGTTTTCGTGAGTATTACACTTAGTAATTATACAACAATAATGATAAATATACTCGATTTAAGCCATTTAAAGTTGTTTAATTACTACAGTGGGGTTCTCATATAAATGATCTCTCCGAGAGACTTAGTTCTGCTGCATATGCCGTACGTAACATAAGGTAGATAACGGAGGCAGCTACAGCTCAACTGGTTTATTTCGCATACAGCATAATGTTGTATGGTGTATTGTTGTGGGGAGCAGCAGCTGATATAGGACTATATTTATCTTGCAAAAGAAGGTATATATGGAATGCGAATATCTAATTCTAGCGAATCACTGAGAAAACAACATATTAACTTTGCCAAGTCTTTATATTCTTAAAAATATATTGTATACTCGAAAAAGCTCAAGTAAATTTATATTAAACGGCGAGCACCACAATTACAATACCGGGAATAAATATAAACTATCTGTGCCAGGTTTTAGATTTGCAAAGATAAATAAAAAGTCTTTCTTAGGTAATTGTGTGCGATTTTATAGAAAAACTCCTAAAGATTCTGTTCTCACAGAAGGAAAATTCAAGCTGCATGTAAAAAAGATTTTAATTGCCAAAGTGTTACGAAAAATACTATGTCTAATCCGAATACACAATTACATATATTTCTCTCGATCGAAAAAAGAAAATGTATACTAATGTAAACTTTAACTTCAAGTTTTGTGTCTCTATAGGAAATCATATCAATACAAATTTGATTTATAATAATTATGCAGCGACCATTTGTGACCAAGGACCTGAAACATCGCTCACTCTTTTTTTATATTGTTTAGTTCTCTTTCGCTGATGCGAAACGAGGTATCTCCGTCTTTTCACAGTCTCACATTTTTCAAAGACCACTTCGTTTTAAGATGCAGTTTTGACGTTTAATGTGTGGAACTCCTGTCTTTACACATCTTACGATGGTTCCCAACTTTGAGGTGCAAATATTAATACGCCTTGATACGACAAAGTACAAAGCAAGGTTTTACAAAAAAACGATAACTTTACCTACCACACCGGGACAGTAATATTTATATATATTCAATAAAGTTAGTTTCATCATATATTATACATACCGTAACAAGTAAAACAGTATATTGATATGAACAAATATGGACTGGACCCCGACCCAGTGTTTTAGTGTTTTGTTATTTAGGCTTTAGAAAAAACTAATTTCCCATACAAATAAAAAAAATACGTCATAACTCCTCCCCTTTTTTTTGCGTGCCGCACGTTAAATTGATTCGTATGGCCTCAATCTTTCCGATTTGCAGCTTGTTTTGTGGCGTACCGCTGGCACTAGTAGCTTCACGAAAGATGCGTGGTCTGGTAAGGCTTGAAAATAGCTGCGTTAGCAACATCGGATCGGATGACCATACAACAAATCTTGAGCCTCTAGGTACTTCTTTACAATTTCACAGCTGGCTTTCCAACAAACATACGAAGATGAAACAATTTTCAGAAACATATTCGCAGTATTTTTTTGTAGACGCAAATGCCACTTTATAAATTGTTGGTGTGTAAAATAAAACTAAATATTTTTTTATCATCATCTCCGTTGCTTTCTCTAAGATTGCACAAGTAATGATGTGGGAAACCTATACCTACCTACGTGACAAAAATAACTTACCAATTTTCCTGTCCTGCGTGACGGTTTGCTTGCCCTTACCCACGAGTGTCTCGCGGTACGCTATCTGCAGCGGGCCCAGTTCTACGTCGATCTTGTACTCGCGAACGATCCGCTCTTTGATAATTTCCAGGTGGAGCTCGCCCATGCCTGAAAGAGATAACTGTTCTCAGGGAAAGTTTGGACAAATGATCAGTTGAATCCTGTGACCAGTACCCAAATTATGTAACATTGCAGCAATCCAGTTCCAACATATGCGTTGCTGGCAGCTTTTGAAGCTGTTGTAATCAAGAAACCTTCTGAACAACTTACATGTATAATATCGTTAAATCAATTGGGAACCAATCAGAGATAAGAAACGTATGATACGATCGAAAACAGTGATTATTAGGCCGATTACATGATCATTTAAATTTGTCGGATATCCAATAATTCGCAAGTTCTCTGTGCAATTTATACATAGATACGTACATATTAGATGGATATGATTTATATACAGATATATTGATAACAACAAATCTTTTTTAGCTACAATTGGACTATGTGTTACAAAGTTACATAATCACTAGCATAAAGCTTTGTGAGGCTGATTCTAGTGGTGTCATCTGGTATTTAGTAGATTAACTACGATGTATTTGAGTATTGAGTTTAGTTCTGTTGCAGCGATGTTAACTACTTGGTTTTCTAACAGATGGCGTTAGTAGTATAATCCAATGAATACAAAATTGTTAATGGTAATTTTTTAACGGTTATAAAATTGTTTATTTTGTCAAATAACACATCTAGATATGAAGTTAAATTACCATGTTAAATCATAAATCAATAGGCGTGATAGTTTTTCAGTAAAGTGTACCACAAAAATGCTCAGGTTGTGCGATAGTGTTAGGACTTGCTTCGCTCGCCCTAGTAGAAATACAAGTTCACTGAACGACTCGCTTTTATGAATGTATTTGTTGATGCGGCGCGTCCGGCTACTGCGGCGCGCTAGGTGCACGTTCAACTTTTGCTCGACCTTTGTTAATTATGTATATCTCACTACTAGCGCCAATGTTCGAGCAACTTGTGGTCTCAAGTGCACTACCTACCCACTTATAATAATAATTTATTAGGATAGGGATATTCCAATAAAACAGGGAAAAGTTTTACCTAACAATCTGCGTAATAATGAAAAGCGAATTATAAAACATAATGAACTTCAGGTTGTACCAAAAATCAGACAAGCTAAAGTACAGAAACAAGGTCGTTATTCGAAAATATTGATGTATAATAAATTGCCAAAAAGCTTGACCACCTTAAAATATAGTTTGTTCAAACTAAAACTTAAGAACTTTTTTGAGAACAATCCCTTCTACACATTAAAAGAATACATGCAGCTTTTAGAATCTTCGTTATTTGGACAAGTGCAAACGCGATAACTGCAAATTGTATTTAAGTGTAAAAATATTATGATAATTAAATCTAAATCAATTATTTACATAGACGTAATTAGAATTTAATATGTACAAAATGTACATTGGACTTGCATGTAAAAAAAATACAAAAGGGCTTATAAAACTTCTTTACATCTTTATAAAAGTTTAAAAAAATGAGCTCAAAGAATTTTTCGATGTGAAGTTCACTTACCAAGTGCTTGAAGTCATATTTAGAAATAACAATCTTTGTTCTGAGCACTGAATAACAGCACAAAACATAATTAGCAGATATATACTGACCGGCCAGCACGAGTTGCCCGGAGTCGTCCTCAGTAATGACCCTGAGGCTGGGGTCCTCCCGCTGCAGCTCGGCCAGCGCCAGCTCGAGCGCGGCCTGCTGCCCCACGCTCGGGGGCTCGATCGAGCACAGGAACACTGGCTCTGGGACAGAAGTACCTGGAAACGTTTACATATAGTAGCCAAGCGAATTTATTTTTATAAATTAATTAAAATATAAAAATAAACTGGAAGGTGAGCAGCAGTGCCTTCTAAAGAACTGCCATCTTACACTGCGATCCCCAAGTCGCCTGCCAAGCGTGGGGATTATGCCAAAAACCCCCGTAATAGGGGAGGCTATGTTCAGCAGTGGACGATCCAGCTGATACAGTTCAGTACAGTAATATAATAATAAAATTGTTATTGAAGCAATGATGGCCGAGCGGCAATAGCTATGTACTGCCGTGCCGCTGGTCCATGGTTCGATCCCGCACCGCCGGCTTGAGCTTCACCGCATTGTGGAAGAGCATTTTGGGATTGCTCGATCGGTTAGCTAACGACATTTGATTGTATTTTGAATGTTGTCCGATATTAATTATTTGATTATATTGACATTCCAGATTAATTTGATTGATTTAATGTATGTTTTATTAAATTTTTAATGTGTGATAATTTGTAATTGTAATAATATGTACGTTTTTTAATCACAATAAATAAATTTGAATTTGAACACTCTCAAATAAAATATCTGTCATTATCACCTAACAGTGTTCCGGCAGCAGTCCTTGCGAGCCATTAAAATCACAGGGGCACGAGAGTTAACAACTATATGTCTCAGTGTGACAAGCGCAGAGCAATTTGTCACTTGCTATGAAATTTTTTGTTATAGGCAGAGGTTAGTCCAACATCAGGACTAACACACGACACGAGCTTGTTCCTTCACAATTACATAAAAAAGAACATTATATAATTATTTATAATGAATAGATTCAGGCGTTACTTTGCAGAACTCCATATTTAATAATAACAAATATTTTTAATATATTTTAAGAAGACATCAAATTAATATTTTACTTCAACTTAAAAATATAAAAATGTATCTAAAATTTAACAGGAAAATTAGTCGGAATTGTTACTAGATATATTTTTATATTCTTTAAGTATTTTAATAAAATATTAATTTGATGTTTTCTTAAAATATTTTAAAACTATTTGTTATTAATAATTATTTGTTTCTATAGCTGCGATTTTTTCACTATTATTGATCTATCTAAATCATAACTGAAATTTCGGTACATAATGCGTCATTTCCTCTATTTAAATGAAATATCCTTACCGAAATTATCGACTAAATATGCAGTTTTTTCAGTAAACATTTTGACTTGGGTTTATTTCGATGAGAGACTGATCTGAGACCCTTAAGACTTCCGAACCGCACATGGTTGTTTTTTTATTTATATTGAACTATTCTAATACCTATTGAAGACATTCCTGATATAATCCTCCCTGAACCAGAAGCTGGGTACGCCAATGCAGATGATAGTATATAGTAGTCTGCATCAAATAATACTGTTTTTTTTTATAGCTGATAGTCTAGCCTTTGACCAAAGATGTTGTTCACCTTAACCAAGAATTCCTTGCTCTCAAGGACAGCCGCCGGAACAGACCGTCAGGTACTTGGCGACAGATTTTCCACTAGAGGTTGGTAGCTAGCCAGGCGGGCATTCGCAAAATGCCCCACTACCATTCTATAACGACTACCATCCTAAGACAACATCCGGGACCGACGGCTTAACGTGCCCTCCGAAGTACGTGCACGCTCAGTAGTAATGTTACGAGCGGTCACCCATCCAAGTCATGACCGCGGCGGACGTTGCTTAACTTAGCTGATTGGTTAAGAACGGCTAAGCAAACTTCGCTACGAGCTCGTCAAATAGTGTTAGGAAGAGACTTGTCTATCCACAGTGTCCCAGTGAGGGGCCTTGTGGAGTGATATGTAGATAACGCCATTCCTTGATTCAGAAAGCCTGGTTGATCTTGGAGTAACTTATTAATATAAAGTTTCCACTTACCCATCCCAAGCAGAACTTCAGCAGTTTCCTCTAAGCTAGGCTCAGTGTCCATGTTCAGCAGCCGTTGCCTGGCGCTGGGCAGCATCACCGTCTCCAGACGTTTTGGCTCCTTGAGTGAGGAAGCGAGGGCGGCCTTAGCGCGGGAGGCGGCCGCTTGTGTCGACGTGATCAGGTCTCCGGTCATGGTGGCCTGTAAGGTTCTGTTTTTCATTATTTGATGTTGAACTTGAGTGCCGGATTTGTTTTATAAGAAAATATCTTCCATAAATTTTGTATATGTGATTCTTGCTCAACCTACGAATAACATATATATTGTTATTCGTAGTGCTCAACCCTACGATAGTGCTTGTAAATATATTTAGAAATATAGGATAGCGACATTCAATACGACAGTTTTGTTCTTCTTCTTTCGATCAAATGAAGACTAAGAGGCTGGTTGATGGCCAAGCACCGTCCCCTATGACAGTTAAAGTTATAAAGTTGGAGAACAAAGTTTCGGCTCAAAATAGTATTACAAAATTACAAATATACGATAGAAAAAATTTAAGTGATGTGCGGGATTCGAACCCGCGTCCATCCGCCTCTTGAGCCGGGGTATACTCTAACCAATTGAACTAACATGACATGACGTCATAACTCAAATCTTTCCTATCGTTCTTTAACCATCGTATTGGGATGGAGCGACATCTATAGTACCATTTACGTTGTACTAGAGTTATGACGTCATGTCAGCTCAATTGGTTAGAGCATACCCCGGCTCAAGGGGTGGATGGACGCAGGTTCGAATCCCGCACATCACTTAAATTTTTTCTATCGTATATTTGTAATTTTGTAATGTAATCCGCATAGCAGGTGTTATTGCAAACATAACAATATTAAAATATCAAAATAGTTTCGTTCCGGTGACCGAGTGGTTAGCGCCAAATCGGAGGAAGAGGAATTGATTTCCGTCCGGAACAAAAACAAATTGTGCTCCAATAATTTATAAATGAAAAACATTAAAATAATTTTGAAAAAATATTTTTCTCTGCTATCGCATAAGCTAGGGCCATTTTTTATTTATAGCTGAAAGGCAAACATAGAGTTGCACCCACAAATCTTCGCGTTATCGCGTGTGGCCGTAGAATAAGACATCCAAAATTACGTTACGTTACGAAACGTTGCATAGGTACAACCAACTCAAACATTACTGTTTAGCGGCAAAGTTTGTTGATTATTTACCTTCAATGAGCTGACGACGGCGATGTTGCCAGCTGTAACACTCTCCACAGGCTTGTATTCATCTGCCAACGCCACGTACAGAGCACCGGTCTGTAACGATGCATTACACATGTATACGTCACACACACAAAAAAACAATCAGAATATGAGAAACTTAAAGAGCATTGCAAATTAATGCCGTTCAGTTCCGAATTTAATAATGACCCTGTGGAGTACCACTACGGCACTGATCTATATAATCATTATCTCTTTAATCATCAATCATAACTCTCAACTCTAGTGCAGACGGACAGGCATACAACATGCAAAATAGTGCTTCGTTAATCCCTTTGGGTACCGAATGCAAAAATCAAGGACCATCTCACCTGTTCACTCTTATCCTGACCAAGGTTATAGATCTTCTGTCCTTTGCTGATGTCACCGCTGTACAGCCTCAGAAACGTCAGCACTCCTCTCTGGTCGTCATGCTGCACTTTGAACGCCCTCGCAGCCAGGTCCGAACCAAAACTGTTATACAACTGATGACCTTCCGAAGGGTTTGGCAAGTACAACATAACACTGTCCATCAGGGTTTGCACCCCTATGTTTTTGTAAGAACTACCACATAAGATTGGGAAGGCTTTCATTTGAATTGTACTCCGCCTTATAGCTTTCTCGATATCCTCTTTATTGACATCAAAGGATTCGTTGGTGATGATTGTGTCAGCGATTTCATCGTCAACAGTTGATAAAGTGTCTATGAGTAGTCTGTGGTCTTTGATAGCGGATTCCCATTTCTTTCCGTCTGATTGTTCGGTGAGCTTGCGGCGCGTGAAGTTTTTACCGCGGCCATGGGTCCAGATTATTTCCTCAAGGGTTATGAGGTCAACGAGTCCTGTAGAATACATTAGAAAAAAAAATTTTTTAGTAGTGAATCACGCTACTTTTTATGTTTATTGATATATCGCTGATCTGTCTAGTCTTTGACCACTATCTCACCTCACCAATGTTAGTGGTGATACGATCCAACTTGTTCTACAGGCTAAGCCTAGAATGAGAATGATTTTCTCAAGGGAAGCTGCTAGAACAGTCATAGGTGCTTGGCGACAGATTTTCTACATGAGGAGATTTTCTACTAGGGTAGCTTGCCATGTAAGCATTCGCATGCCCTAGAACTATGCTGGGATATTCTAGCCAGTAGCGCAATTCTAAACTTGGAACTTTTGTGCGACAGTGCATAGCCATTTTCACTTACGTCTTACACCATTTACACTAAATGTTATCATCAGAGTCATGGTATTTACTATATGTTCAATTCCCTTTCATTTCCCGTTACTTAGGACCGGATTAATAAAATGATCTCAACTTTGGATATGATCTCAAGAGGTATGTTGTGGTGTTGAACTATTTAATAAACCAATTATAAGGTGACATTTGAGACCTCACCATCAGTTGATACTACTAATCAATATCGGGTTTCAAAAGCGGGCTTGAGATGGGTCTTCAACTCTTCACATTCTGATACCCAGAGCGGCATTTTCTGAGTTTTATTTTTGTATATAGCTGATAGGCTAGTCTTTGACCACTTTCTCACCTGGTATGTGATGATGTGGTCGAAGATGTTCAAGCTAACCTACAAGTACTGGTTCTCAAGGGCAGCTGCCGGAACACACGCGAAAAACACCTGAAGGTGGGCAGCAGCGCCTTCTATTGAACTGCTATCTTGTTATGGCAAACAATGGGGGAGGCTTTGGTCAACGGTGGACGTTCTGATGTGATGTGATTGTATAAACTTCTAGTGACAACTCTACTTCAAACAACTCGTAACTTCACAATGGAACCTTACCTATAAGCTTCCCCTCGTATCTAACCGGATGATGCAGCAGCAGAGGCGTGGCGTGGAGCTTCTCCTCCACGGAGCGGACGCACGCGTGCGTGTCGGCGTCGTTTCTGTCCATCTTGTTCAGGTAGAGCAGACGAGGGACTCTGTACCCTGAGGCTTGCCGCCACACTGTCAGAGTTTGCGCTTCTACACCTGCGAATCACATTTCGTCAGAGTTTAGATTCCTTCTTGGCTAAAATGTGCGCACAAGTGATTTGCCTTGCTTCGACTTCTACAGCATATACATTAACCACATTTATTTATTCATATATACCACATTTATTCATATATGAGGCGCTCTTGGCTCGGAGAGACTCAAAACAATAAGTTTTTGTAGTACTGTCTGACACTTTTAAGTTCTGTGTCTCGTAGTAAAAGACAATGCCTACTCCGAGCTATGAGCGCCCGCCGCGGCAGCACTAGACCGCGCCGCGCTCCCTTTGAATAGAGTTTTGAATATTTATATCGAGCTAAGTAATATAATATATGAAATTATAAATTACAGGCACAAGAGATTTTGAACATCAGGTGGTCCTCGTGCTTATTCCGTCAAATACAAATAAATAACAAAAAAAAAGCATCTCAAAATGTGTTGTTAGGACTAGCAGAAGTCAACCCTAAGAGGGTGTTAGCATTTCACCAATAACCCTGTATATTACTACTATTAAGACTCCCAGATTATACCTAACGGATAACAAATACGTAAACAGGGTATTCCAATTTTGGGTGTATGTTTACCTAGTAGGGGCTTTAACATCAAGCCACTAATACATTGTTAATGGATAAGCTTGATCAATGGATTCCAAGGCAATGAGTATTTTGCTGAGCTGTCCCAAAAATGGCTGCAGTATTCCATACAAGACTGGACTTGAGCTTGATACAGGTACTTTATAGTAGTTTTATTTGAAAATCAATTAAGGATAGATACAGCCTAGCCTAGCTACAAGAGAAATAAAGAATTTAATTTGAGAGATTTATTTGCTGAGATTTTTTGTCTTTTATTGCTGATGGACTAGCCTTTCACTACAGTCTCGCCAGATGGTAAGTGATGATGTGGCTTGTTTTACAGGCTTAACCACAAATGACAACTGGCTCTCAAGGAAGGCTGCTGGATCACACTACTATGAATTTAGCTACTATGTAATTGAGGGTGGTACAAGGATCAGCCCATTCACCTCACAAAATCATATGTAATGAGTTAAACTACATAATAATCATACCAGCTGATGCATCCAGCACTATTACAGCACCATCCAGAACAGCCAAGCTCTGTTCCACCTCCATGGTGAAGTCGATATGGCCAGGAGTGTCTATCAGGTTTATCTGCCCTCCTTGCCAGGGAAATGATACTGCTGCAGCTGTAAAAACAAACAAAAGATAATGTTACAGATAATGTAGTCAAACAGGGGCCCAACTACCACCTGAAATCTATTATGGAAAACAAACATTATTATTTCAAGGTTAATATATATTTATATTAAGATCCATACCATAGCCGCAACAAAATAATAATGTTCATATAGTGCTATCTCTATTGCACAAATGACTTGATTCAGTGCATGTTTGAAGTTTTAATTTAAGTTTACTCAAACGATATACGGTAGTGCGAAAAAAAATATTTAATTAAGGTTTAATTTACATTTCTTTAAATATATTTTTTAATTACTAAACTAAGGAATAAAATGTATATTTACGAGAATGTCTTAGCCCGTAAAGTATAAGTGTGCATTTTGATTAAAATCGGAACGCTTGTCCTGAACAATTACCCCAATGTCAGTGACGTCACTTGCAAGCGACGTGACGTCCTGTTAAGCCGACGTGACATCACAAAGCGCAAAGAGCGCAACGTAGAGTCAAGATCTCCTGAGGATGTTTATGGTAGAAGCGCAACGCGTCGAAAATTCTTCCGGTTTAGCTGCGTGGCGTTGGTGACGTCACGTCGGCTTAACAGGAAAATTAGGCGGAATTGTCCCTAGATGTATTTTTATATTTTCTAAGTGTTTTATTAAACTATTTATTTGATGTTTTCTTAAAATATTTTTAAAATATTTGTTATTATTAAAAATGGATTTCCGCAAAGTAACGCCTGAATCTATTCATTACCCAGTTTTATTTTATTTTCTAACTGATAAAGATATCTTTAACCCTATATATCCCTTAACTGTATGCAAAGATGTCATGACACTCATATTTTAGCAGATAAGCTCAATGACTATCCAACCCAGCATCTCATGATTGGAAAGCACCATTAAACACTACTTTACTAACAAGACAGTCAATGGTGTTACATCCACAAGATCTTTGCTTACATGTAATGGTGATTCCTCTCTGTCTCTCCTGCTCCATGTAGTCAGTGACAGTGTTCCCATGGTGCACCTCTCCCATGGACCTGATGGTACCTGAGTAGAACAGCATCCGCTCTGTTGTTGTTGTTTTACCTGAAGAACAAATGTTAGCTTAAAAATATAGAGGCCTGCACTTAATATATATCTTGAGAAAATGATTAGTAAAAATATTATAGTCACTAGTATATATATATACTAGTGGCTCTCGAAGCTATAAATCTCACGAGTCTGTCCTTGCATAGCAAGCATATTGAAGGTCATTCTGGAATTCCTGGGAATGAAACAGCTGATTCTTGCGCAAAAACTGCTTCACAAATAGGTTCCCTTGAGCACTTCAAAATATACTCCCATGACTTGTGTCTTCTACCAAAATTACAGCTATTTGAATCTTGGTCCAAATATTGGGAAAATTTCATGAAGTATAAAGGTAGACATTATGGAGATATCCAACCCACGATTCCAAAATCTCCTTGGTTTTTCAAATTTCGTAAGTACAATAAAGTAACCACATCAACACTATGCCGTCTGCGACTGGGTCATGCCTGTACTCTAGTTCACTTAATGAAAATAAGGATTAGGGACCACTCATTGTGTGAGTGTGGTCTCGACGAAGGAAACATGGTCCATATTTTCTTTGAATGTCCAAATCGTTGCTATTCACTGTATGATATCCTCCCTCCTGAAGTCTCTTGTCCAACATCATTTAAATATCTTCTTTCTCTTATGTTTTCCCCATTAATCAACCATTTATTGTGTAAATTTATATATATAAACCAAATTAAATTGTAAATTTGTTTGTTACATATTGTATGTATATATATATAGCTGTATGTACTGTAACATTTATGTAGGTTAATGTTAGTAATAAGTATTTTAGAGATTATTTTAGTTATGTAGTTGTGTCATTTCTTTGTTTTAGATATATCATCATGGTCTTCAAAAGTCTGGTCGTATCTTGATTCAAAATACCGATCATATTCTAAATTAAAGTAATAACTCCATGTGACTTATGAAAATAGCATGAACGTAACATTGGCAGAATTGCGGTAACATTAAACCGCAGAAGCCATTAACCAAGAAATAATAATAATAAGCATATTGAATAAAGGTTCATTGCACACATTGACCACTGAATGGGTCATAAAATCCAAAAATCATAGTAAGGAGAGGTGCACTGATAGCTTAAACAATCTTAGATAAGATCCCAAATGCTTAAAGAAACTGGAGTGGATCTGAAATTGCAATGGGTTCCATCACCCATACGATTATATGGTAATGAAGAGGCTGATAAGTTAGCAAAGTTGGCAGTGACAGAGGGTAATTACTATTGTATACAACCAAGTCATACACAAATTCTACATATATGTAAAAAGAAATGTTTTGATAAATTTAAAGAATATTTTGATAAGAGAAGTCAGGAAAAAGGTATATGGTATAGAACCATACAAAGCCAACCTCCTCCAATACCTTGGTGTGTTAAATATAAGTTGAATAAACAATTTCTTGTCATAGCTCACAGAATACGTTCTGGACACATTCCATCAAAGAAATTTGGACATTTGATGAACAAGGAAATATCACCTAACTGTGAGTCATGTGGAGTAGTAGATGATATATATCATGTCCTTGTGGAGTGTGTCCAGAATGCAAGTCTAAGGCATGCGCTAATAACATCCTTAAATTTAAATATTTTAGACATAGGAGTATACATTAATACTTTGGTAGAACCTGCATCGGAGAATGCATTAAAAATATATATAAGATGTGTATGAGATTATGTAAATATTAAGGTTATGATGGGACTGACATGTCAAGAGACGAAAGTCCCTAAATTAAATAAAGATAATAAAAAAAAATACTTATATTCTGAAAACTGATGAAATTAATGTGACACAGGTAATTGGATTTCTTCATTGATATGAGTGTGCGTCGCGCCTGTACGATGCACCCCTCCCCTGTACGATGCACCCCTCCCCTGTACGATGCACCCCTCCCCTTTATGATGCACCCCTCCTCTGTACGATGCACCCCTCCCCGCTCATCTTGCATTTATTCAATCAATGACCAAGGAGCATAATTATGATATTTATTTGTTTACCTTTTTTACTTATTCATAATAATTAGATTATTGCTCACTATATTAGGTACCTAAAGCTTTAAAGAGAAAAATGTAGCACAAAAGCACAAAAGCTTTATGGGCTATGGTTTATAGTGGGCATAGTAGGCATAGCCAATAATATTGGTTATTACAAAACCATTAGGTATTTATATTTATTTGGTAGGCAGTTATTTATTCCAAAAGTTGTTGAACTTCTCTTCTGATCAGGAAGTCAGCGTTTTTTTCATTATTTTCCACCCCAGCCCCTATAAGTTTGTCGGATGAATAAGTTGTTCTGACAATAAAATTGCTTCATAATAAAGGTAACAAAAAAGTTATATTACATATTTGAAAATTTTTGATATGGCAGATGATGTTTATTAAGTTTTTAATCCCCCTACCTCCATCATTTTGAAAAATTTCCATAAACTGATTCAACAAAAATCTATGGAATCATCAAACCTGCTCATAAAATTTCATGAGAATCAGTTGAGAAATGTGTTGCGACCTGTAGAGGAGAACCACCAGACATACAAAAGCATTTTTTTAAGCTGAAGCAGACTCTTCGCTTACACTACATGATCGCTTGGTCAATTAGTAATCATGAATACATTTTGATCTGAACTCTTTTAGGCACAATGGCAAATAAATTGACCTAAGAAGAACAAGCTGCAAGTTTACTTTGGAACATGAACAGTCCATTGAACTGACAGGACCAAGACCACTGAGCTATCCCATACAGATCATTCTCGATCTAAATCGAATATCTAGAATTTGATGTGTATGTTCAGTTAAAACCTGCCATAAATAACCTGCATTTAAAAATAACCTCCATTATATTTTTAAAGAGTGGCTTTTTGTCTACATAGTATTTTGACTAAATCAACTTTAAACTAGCTGTAATTGGATGGATGGACCAGGTAGAAAAACAGAATTTAATAGAAAATGTATCTTTTCTAACCTGCATCTATGTGAGCTAAGATACCAATATTACGTATGCTTTCAATTTTATTCGAGTTTTTTCCTTCATGTTTAGAACAATATCTTCTTTTGTAGATATTTCTTAGCAATTTTCTGTAATAATTTACAAAAGAAAATGTTTTCATTTTGGAAAATGTTTGTTTACAATCTCTTGTTTTTTAATTTTGATTCAAAATCAGTGATGGGCCGTTGGGATCGGTGATTCAATTCCGATATGTTTATATCGATTATTTCATATGAAATATTACAGATTTTATATTTTAAACCACATAGTAGGGTATATGGTTTTCGTTATATATTTATATTTGATGTGTTTGAAGCGTTTTATGTCGGGAAATAATGATAGACTTTACTTCTTGAATCACGTTGTATTATTTTCTGAAAACTTTTACAATTTCTAAAAACTGACGTCTAATATTCAATTATTTTACAACAATTCTAAATATTTTAAAATTGACAACTTATGACAATTTATACAAAATGAGATTGTATAACGATTTATCTATGGATAACTAAAAAGGTTGAACGTGCGCCGAGATTATGTAAATATTAAGGTTATGATGGGACTGACATGTCAAGAGACGAAAGTCCCTAAATTAAATAAAGATAATAAAAAAAAATACTTATATTCTGAAAACTGATGAAATTAATGTGACACAGGTAATTGGATTTCTTCATTGATATGAGTGTGCGTCGCGCCTGTACGATGCACCCCTCCCCTGTACGATGCACCCCTCCCCTGTACGATGCACCCCTCCCCTTTATGATGCACCCCTCCTCTGTACGATGCACCCCTCCCCGCTCATCTTGCATTTATTCAATCAATGACCAAGGAGCATAATTATGATATTTATTTGTTTACCTTTTTTACTTATTCATAATAATTAGATTATTGCTCACTATATTAGGTACCTAAAGCTTTAAAGAGAAAAATGTAGCACAAAAGCACAAAAGCTTTATGGGCTATGGTTTATAGTGGGCATAGTAGGCATAGCCAATAATATTGGTTATTACAAAACCATTAGGTATTTATATTTATTTGGTAGGCAGTTATTTATTCCAAAAGTTGTTGAACTTCTCTTCTGATCAGGAAGTCAGCGTTTTTTTCATTATTTTCCACCCCAGCCCCTATAAGTTTGTCGGATGAATAAGTTGTTCTGACAATAAAATTGCTTCATAATAAAGGTAACAAAAAAGTTATATTACATATTTGAAAATTTTTGATATGGCAGATGATGTTTATTAAGTTTTTAATCCCCCTACCTCCATCATTTTGAAAAATTTCCATAAACTGATTCAACAAAAATCTATGGAATCATCAAACCTGCTCATAAAATTTCATGAGAATCAGTTGAGAAATGTGTTGCGACCTGTAGAGGAGAACCACCAGACATACAAAAGCATTTTTTTAAGCTGAAGCAGACTCTTCGCTTACACTACATGATCGCTTGGTCAATTAGTAATCATGAATACATTTTGATCTGAACTCTTTTAGGCACAATGGCAAATAAATTGACCTAAGAAGAACAAGCTGCAAGTTTACTTTGGAACATGAACAGTCCATTGAACTGACAGGACCAAGACCACTGAGCTATCCCATACAGATCATTCTCGATCTAAATCGAATATCTAGAATTTGATGTGTATGTTCAGTTAAAACCTGCCATAAATAACCTGCATTTAAAAATAACCTCCATTATATTTTTAAAGAGTGGCTTTTTGTCTACATAGTATTTTGACTAAATCAACTTTAAACTAGCTGTAATTGGATGGATGGACCAGGTAGAAAAACAGAATTTAATAGAAAATGTATCTTTTCTAACCTGCATCTATGTGAGCTAAGATACCAATATTACGTATGCTTTCAATTTTATTCGAGTTTTTTCCTTCATGTTTAGAACAATATCTTCTTTTGTAGATATTTCTTAGCAATTTTCTGTAATAATTTACAAAAGAAAATGTTTTCATTTTGGAAAATGTTTGTTTACAATCTCTTGTTTTTTAATTTTGATTCAAAATCAGTGATGGGCCGTTGGGATCGGTGATTCAATTCCGATATGTTTATATCGATTATTTCATATGAAATATTACAGATTTTATATTTTAAACCACATAGTAGGGTATATGGTTTTCGTTATATATTTATATTTGATGTGTTTGAAGCGTTTTATGTCGGGAAATAATGATAGACTTTACTTCTTGAATCACGTTGTATTATTTTCTGAAAACTTTTACAATTTCTAAAAACTGACGTCTAATATTCAATTATTTTACAACAATTCTAAATATTTTAAAATTGACAACTTATGACAATTTATACAAAATGAGATTGTATAACGATTTATCTATGGATAACTAAAAAGGTTGAACGTGCGCCGCCACATGTTGATTAAACTGTTACCTCTAACAACCCAAATTTTTGTATGGGACATTTTAATATGTTGAATAACCAGATTTTCCTACTCAACTACTCACGCGTGTTGGTTGAGTTTGTTGCGTTTTGGTATATCGGCCATCAAAGTTATTCGTATCAGGGTACCACCTTCTACGAGGCGGCGTGCGTATTGGCAGGGTCTCCTCCCTAGAATCTAGAGGCCGAGGTCCACGCGGCAGTGTACGAGTGGTGCATGCAACTCCGGATCTGAGAGGAGATTCCCCCGCAAAGAGAAGTGCATGTGTGGAGATCCCGCGCTCTACAGCCTGCCCTTATTGGGAAGTGGAAGGAGCGGCTGTCCCAACCGAAGGCCGGCCACTGGACTGTCGAGGCTATCCATCCAATCCTGCAGGATTGGCTGAACCGAGATTATGGACCTCTTACCTTCCGGCTTGTGCAGATTCTGACGGGGTATGGATGCTTTGGAAGGTAGCTGCACCGCATCGCCGGAAGAAAACTAACACTTGAGTGCCACCATTGCAGCTGTATCGAGGACCCGCGCAGCATATGCTCGTGGAGTGCACAGTGTGGCAGAGTGAGCGCCGTGAATTTGATGCAGTAGCGGGGGACAACCTCTCACTTCCATCATTGGTTAAAGACATGGTGCAAAGTGACAGGTCGTGGAACGCGGGACTAGAATTCCTCTGAAGGGGTCATGTCGCAGAAGGAGATTGCCGAGCGAGAGAGGGAAATAACCTCCACACTCGGGCCGCGGTAGAGTGCGTAAGCGTTCCCGTAGCCCTGACATTTAAGGCGTTCCGTAGGAACACCGTGTGGTTTTTAGTCGGTAGGGGCACTTGCTGCTATAGGAGTAGTTGGTGTCGAGCCTGACGTATCCTGGCCACCTCCCCCGGGGTGGACAGGAATGCGTTAAGGCATTTTCCACACTTAATAAAAAGATAAGATTTTGGTATATCACCGCAACGGTTACCACCTTGTCATGACGGTGGGTCTCAGTAGCTGTGGCTTCGTCACCCACGGTGAAGCAAAGAAGAACCAGGGGCCGTGCAGCTGGGGCAGTCAATCCCAGTGAGGCCACTCCACTGGGCTCTATCTCTAAGTCCAGAATGGAGCGGAAATGGGTAGGCTGCGGTGTTGTTTGGGTGGCACCCCATCTGAGGTGGACTGTGGTTTGTATGGGCGACACCACAGCCGACGGTGAGTGGCCACGACGGGAGAGGAGTGCTGGTATTACTATGCACCCCTGTTTCTAACTTCCATAGCCACGGCAGCGGGGCCACCATCGTTAAATTGCGCACGTGGATGGGCCGCAGGGGAGGAGTGTCGGTATAGCTAAGCGCCACTCACCCTATCCTCTGCGGTTAAGTAGCAGGCGGCGGGGCTACTCATCTGACCCTTCACAAGGGGAACCAAGCCCGCAAATGGGCGTCGGATGCGGGGGGTACGTCATGTGGGGTATTGCCCCGGGAGGGGTCTGGCAACGGACAACCGTGGTGGGTTCATGGTTATGTGATAAAGCGTCTCCACGGTCCCACCGAGCCCTGGTAGAGGTGGAACACCGTGTGTTATTTAGTTGGTACTTGCTGCTGTGTGAGCAGTTGGTGCCGATTCCGACATATCACGGCCATCTCCCCCGTGGATGGACGGGAAAGTATAAGCATTTTCATACGAAAAAAGGCTTCGGTTTTGTTCGATAACTAATGTAAATGGTGATAGTACCGTAACAGTTTAAATAAATATTCCTTCAACCCGTCACCAAATGAGTTCACGCGTCCAAATTATGGTAACGTAATGGCCATGACTCCACGCAACGCGAGTACAGCTGGTCATTAAAAGAAATATAAAAATTATTGATTGGATTCATGGAGTTATCACGATAAACCGTTCTATTGACTACGTGTATCAAATCTAAACTTCTAAACTAATATAATAAAGAGGAAAGATTTGATTGTTTGTTTGTTTGTTTGCATTGAATAGGCTTTGAAACTACTGGACCGATTAGGATGAAATTTGGTGTGGAAATAGTTTGAGACACGGGAATGAGCATAAGATAGTTTTTATCCAACTGCGCAAAAAAGAGGTTAATGGTTTTGCGCGATAACCGATCTACTGGACCGATTAGGATGAAATTTGTTATGGAAATAGCGTGAAACACGGGGATGAACATAAGATAGATTAAATAAGATTATTTAAAAGATCTTAATAAACAGTAACAGTTAATATAACAGTTATATTTTATCGTAAGTAAGTAATTGAAAGATTCCAGCTGTACTAAAAAAGATTCATATTAAAGTCTCCCACACCAGAACGTATAATAATATGTAATAATCCCAACACTGGTTTTGGCAAGCGTATCAGGGATTACAGTAAGGTGTTCACAACAATCACAACCCTGAAGAGATCTAGGTATTATTCCGGAAAAAAATCCTTTTAAGATTACTTTGTTGTGCACCTATCCATCTATATTATGTCTGTCTGTCAAAACTCTTTTTCTTAGAGACGTCAAGTATATTACTGAAATATCACATCATATTATTAAAAAGCGTATGCATGGTCTTCGATGCCGGTACAAAACGGCTCCAGACTGTACCACCGGTGTGGCTCAACGGTGCGCCTCTAGAAATCGTCAAACAATGGCACGTACTCACTACCGATCTCAAAGACAATGCGGACATTGAGAGGGAGCGGAGGTCACTGTCAATAAGAGCCAATATGATAGCCCGCAGGTTTGCACGATGTTCACAGGAAATCAAAGTAACGCTCTTTAGAGCCTACTGTACGTCACTCTACACTTGCAACCTGTGGGCTGACTACAATAAGAAAAGTTACAGTGACCTCCGCGTCCTATACAACAACGCATTCAGGGTAGTGGTGGGACTGCCCCGATACTGTAGTGCCTCGGGAATGTTCGCGGAGGCACGCACCTCTTGCTTCCACGTGACCATGCACAAACGTGCCGCTTCCTTGGTGCACAGAGTACGGGCCAGCTCTAACACTGTTTTGAAAATGATAGCTGCCAGATTTGAATGTCCTTTCCTCCGACATTGCTGCGCCAGACATGTCTCAGTACCTATGCCAGTGAGAAGATATGACTGACTTGTGATGAATACCTACTAAATACCTAAATAAGTATTTTATTGACATAATTTAGAATTAAGATTATTATGTGATTTTATTTCAAATTGACATTTTATTACTGGTATTTATTATAATTATTTTCTTGGCATCTGACTTCTATTTTTATTTAATGCAATTTTTAATCATTTGTTTTGTAATGTCATAATGTGTTATCATTTACATAATTCATCTATATTATTATTTACATGACATTCATATCTAGATGTATTGTATGGTATCAATGTAATAATGTGTTAGATTTTATATTATATTTGGTGAATATGGGTACAACTTTGCCTGAAATAAATGGATTTGAATTTGAATTATCTAATGAAACGGGCTCTAACTCCAATATCTGGCTTAATAAGTTGGCATCATCAGGACCACTACGTCCTAGTTATGAATGAAATTTTATTGTTATCATTATCGCAATTTCAGACCATACTTTGTAGTTATGGAACGCGGCACGAATGTAGGTTGCGTGTTACGAACATATATTAGGGTTAAAATTAATTAATCATTTTTAGTATAGGACGGCGACCTAAAATTATTGTGACGATGATCGACTAGTGTACCTTCTTTGCCATGTCTTCTTATCCAGAATCTCACGCTATCTTTGATCACATTTAGACGACGTGATATCTCGGAGATGTTGTAGCCAGCTTCATGTTCGGCAATAATTGCTGCTCTTTCTTCAACAATGAAAGTTATATAAAATAGTTTCTTACGAGAAATTATGATATTTCCCAATGGTGACATTGAACAATTTGCCAATAGTTTTAACTGGGATAATAATGGCAGGTTGAACCAACAAAATGATTTTAGTTTATCGAACATAATAATCTTATTTATAAGTGTTTAACGGGAATAATCTAAACTAATATAATCTAAACTAATATAATAAAGAGGAAAGATTTGATTGTTTGTTTGTTTGCATTGAATAGGCTCTGAAACTACTGTACCGATTAGGATGAAATTTGCTATGGAAATAGTTTGAGACACGGGGATGAACATAGGATAGTTTTTATCCAACTAAGCAAAAAAGAGGTTAATGGTTTTGCGCGATAATCGATCTACTGGACCGAATAGGATGAAATTTGTTGTGGAAATAGTTTGAGACACGGCGATGGTCATAGGATAGTTTTTATCCAACTGCGCAAAAAGAGGTTAATGATTTAGCGCGATAACCAATCTACTCAACCGATTAGGATGAAATTTGGTATGGAAATAGTTTGAGACACGAGGAAGGACATATGATAGTTTTTATCCAACTGCGCAAAAAAGAGGTTAATGGTTTTGCGCGATAACCGATCTACTCAACCCATTAGGATGTAATTTGGTATGGGAATAGTTTGAGACACGGGGATGAACATTGGATAGTTTTTAACCGACGCGACTGCGCAAAAAATAAAATAATGATTTTGCGCGATATCTGGTCTACTGGATCGATTAGGATGATATTTGGTATGGAAATAGTTTGAGACACGGGGATGAACATAGGATAGTTTTTATCCAACTGAGCAAAAAAGAGGTTAATGGTTTTGCGCGATAATCGATCTACTGGACCGATTAAGATGAAATTTGGTGTGGAAATAGTTTGAGACACGGGGATGGTCATAGGATAGTTTTTATCCAACTGCGCAAAAAGAGGTTAATGATTTTGCGCGATAACCAATCTACTCAACCGATTAGGATGAAATTTGGTATGGAAATAGTTTGAGGCACGAGGAAGGACATATGATAGTTTTTATCCAACTGCGCAAAAAAGAGGTTAATGGTTTTGCGCAATAACCGATCTACTCAACCCATTAGGATGTAATTTGGTATGGAAATAGTTTGAGACACGAGGATGAACATAGGATAGTTTTTAACCGACTGCGCAAAAAATAAAATAATGGTTTTGCGCGATAACCGATCTACTGGATCGATTAGGATGAAATTTGGTACGGAAATAGCTTGAGATACGGGGATGAACATAGGATAGTTTTTATCCAACTGAGCAAAAAAGAGGTTAATGGTTTTGCGCGATAATCGATCTACTGGACCGATTAGGATGAAATTTGGTATGGAAATAGTTTGAGACACGAGGAAGGACATAGGATAGTTTTTATTCAACTGCGCAAAAAGAGGTTAATGGTTTAAATAATAAAGAAGAAAGATTTGATTGTTTGTTTGTTTGCATTGAATAGGTTCTGAAACTACCTGAAAAAATAGGATGAAATTTGGTATGGAAACAGTTTGACCCAGGGGGATGAACATAGGATAGTTTTTATCCAACTGAGCAAAAAAGAGGTTAATGGTTATGCGTGATAACCGATCTACTGGACCGATTAGGATGAAATTTGGTGTGGAAATAGTTTGAGACACGGTGATGGTCATAGAATAGTTTTGACCCAACTTCGCTAAAAGAGGTTAATGATTTTGCGCGATAACCGATCTACTCAACCAATTAGGATGGAATTTGGTATGGAAATAGTTTGAGACACGTGGAAGGACAAAGGATAGTTTTTATCCATCTGCGCAAAAAGAGGTTAATTATTTTGCGCGATAACCTATCTACTCAGCCGATTAGGATAAAATTTTGTATGTAAATAGTTTGAGACACGAGGAAGGACATAGGATAGTTTTTCTCCAACTGCGCAAAAAGAGGTTAATGGTTTTTGCGCGATAACCAATCCACTCGACCGAATAGGATGAAATTAACTGTGGAAATAGTTTGAGACACGGGGAAGGACATTGGATAGTTTTAATCCAACTGCGCAAAAAGATGTTAATGATTTTGCGCGATAAAAAAACATTAGAACAAAATACAAATAAAGTTCATAAAAAAATTATATTTAACATTCTTTATTATTTTCTTTTCTTAGTAACCTGACTTAAATAGAAGGGTGTATGTGTTTGTGTAAAAAATATTATAATTATTTTTTTAATACCCGTGCGAAGCCAGGGCGGGCTGCTAGTAACAAATATTTTTAAAATATTTTAAGAAGATATCAAATTAATATTTAAATAAATCACTTAAAAAATATATTTAGTGACAATTCCGCCTAATTTTCCTGCCAAGCCGACGTGACGTCACAAACCCCACGCAGCCCAACCGGAAGAATCTTCGACGCGTTTCGCTTCTATACGAAGCATCCTCAGGACTCTACGAGCGCATAATCGGGAATAACATCCTCAGTAGGTCTTGACTCTACGAGCACACGATCGAGAATAAAGTCACTAGATAATTGTCACTATATGTTTATATTTTTTAAGTGTTTTATTAAAATATTAAATTGATATTTTCTTAAAATATTTTAAAAATTTTTGTTATTATTAAATATGGATTTCCGCAAAGTAACGCCTGAATCTATTCATCATTTAACGGGACTTAATCGCGATAAAAACATTTATAAATTTATTTAATTACCGGTAAATATATAAATTTATAAATGTTTTATCGCGATAAGTCTCGTTAAATACTTATAAATATGTGTTCAAGTCGCCAAAGTCTTAAAGTTACATAATAATCTTGTTGACAATATAAATAGTCGAACCACCTTGATCTGAATAATTTTGAACTTTATTAACAAACAGTAAAACATTATTTTCTCTAACTCGAGTCTATTCTGTAATATAGTTTCAAAAGGCAATATGTGCTCGCAATACGTTAAACGAATCAATTTGAAAGTCGATGAACCTTTTCATTCCGTGACTGTACATGTATTGTGCACTAACGGATCGAAAGCCAATGTATCGATATAAAAATCGGTTGGATCGTATATGCATTGTATCGATTTACTCAAGTATCGGATCAGATCGTACATCCCTAACGCTACGCTAATGCTATCTTCATTTTCTGTCCTTTTCTTACATTCATTTCATTTCACTTTAATTTTCATTATCAAAAATAAAATAATGGCGTCTGCGTCGATTTGTTTGTGTTGAATACGTGACAAAATATAATTTTAATAATTCTTACTTAAACCACACTATAATAATCAGTGCAATAGTGTCCCAAGATGGGAGTTCCAGCATTCTTTCGCTGGCTTAGCCGAAAGTACCCCAGCGTAATTGTGGAATGTATTGAACAGAGGGTTCGTAATATAACCTGCAATTTACTTTTACATATTAAATTTTAGGCTTTTTACTATTAAGAATACTAATTAAATTTATATCAGTAGTTTTTAGTGGTTTATATTAATAAGATCTTATACATGTAGTCCACGGTTATGGGTATGGTCATCAAGAGGGAACGTACCTAACATTAAATTGTAAGCGTTAGTGGAATGAGCATTTCTAATATGGACATATAGCATATAGCACGAAATGCATCTATATTTGCCGCAGGGGACATTTATGTTATGCACAAAGTTTTCTTGCTAAAAATGTTCATTTCGGTATAAATTATAAATCAATCAACTTGGGATCATAAATGTTATTTTAAGGACTAATATTGATATTACCTTCTTCAAGTTGTCACGGGATCTTGTTCCCAATCAACCAGTCCATACACAAAACTCATCCCTGCACCTTAACTTGAAGTGAGTCTCAAAAAGTCACATTTTTAAACATGCTTTATAGAAAGTGTGTACACCTTACAGACCTGAATAAAATAGATAATATTCTAGAAAATGTAACAAATACCATGTCTTATCCGAAAACATTAAAGGGAACCTATGACTCAGAGCTAAAAAAGACAATAATGGATGTATGTATCTTACCTTGCCTCACCTATGCAAGCCAAACATGGGTGTACACTAACAAAGTTAGAGGCAGACTACTCACAACACAACACGCCATGGAGAGAAGCATCTTGAAACTAAGAAAGATACATAAAGTCAGCAACAAAACTATCAGAAAAAGGACAAAACTAACAGATGTTCTTGAGCATGCTCGAAAAATGAAATGGCAGTGGGCTGGACATGTGGCTAGAGCTCCAGACCAACGATGGACTCTGCAAATTACTAAGTGGAGAGGTCCACCGGGAATGAGAAACCGTGGCAGACCCAAAATGAGGTGGATGGATGACATTGTCACAGTGGCAGGCGAAAACTGGCTGGAGAGTGCAAAAATAGGGAGATTTGGTAGGAGATGGGGGAGGCATATAACCGGATGGGATCAAGGCTTTAAAATAAAATAAAGTAACTAACAATAGTTTAAGATTTTTATTACTAACATATCTTTATAGAATAATATGTAAACAAGGTGTCTTGAATAGATATGCTTTATTATTATTATAATTTTATCCGAAAACATGAATCCATAACAAACACATCCATCATCAATAAAAAAAACCCAATACGTCCCTAAAATTTAGCTAAATCAATTTTTTTGTCATAGTCAACCTAACTATATTTACAAATTATATATCTAACTAGCTTTCCGGCCGGTTATACCGGTTATCGCGCATAACCATTAACTTCTTTTTGTGCAGTTGGATCAAAATCTCTTAATAAATAACTAAAGGATATACGCCTCATTTGTGTTGCGATGGTTTTATCTGCTGGAAGATACTTAAGCTGAATGTTCTATAATGATTGCTAAGTTTTGATCATGTACTTTCCAAGTCCTACTTGAATGTTCAAGGGTAGGAATGCTAAGATGTGTCTGGATGTTAATGACCTTATAGTAATCTCACAATACCTTACTGAGGGATATGTGTGTGTTAACTCTACCTGCAGTGATTGTTGAGTAACTTGCTGTCTCAATTACCAAGCTTATCTCTTGCATATTTGGGGCACACAGTACAACACAGTACTCTCTCTTACACACACACACAATGCATGCACGAACATCCTCCAAGAACATCCTTTATAATAGTCCGCAATTTTTTTTAGTAGTTATTTCCAGTCATGTATCAATTGCATTGACATAATATTTTAAATAATTATAAGGATATAATAAAATATATATGGAATAAGGAAATTGTAATAATGTATATTGAATTTATTTATTTTGTTTGAAATAACAAGCTTATTATAATTTCATTTTATTATTAATGTATACTGTATCTCAATGGAACATAAATAATAACATTGTAAGATTTTTAAGTAATAATTAATTTATATATTGTATTTGTAGTTTAATGAGATCCAAGGTGTAAAATAGAACAGGGAGAACAGTACTAAATACTATAATGCGTAGTTTAGTATTTAGAGAATAAAATGGTTGTGTCTTGAAATGAATAAATAAATATTATTATTATAGTATTGCTTTGAATATTGTTCCAATGTGGGTCCTACTGTATGTTCGAAAATAATAGGCATTGTTTGTTTTACTAGACAAGCTATTAATGATTTTTATTTTCCCTGCAGCCAGTCGACGTAGATGGCCAACTTGTATATGTAGACTCCTCGCTCCCAAATCCAAATGAAGTGGAGTTTGACAACCTATACTTGGACATGAATGGTATCATCCATCCTTGCACACATCCCGAGGATAAGCCGCCCCCTAAGGATGAGGATGAGATGATGGTTGCCATCTTCGAGTGCATTGACAGGCTTTTCCGCATTGTCAGGCCTAGGAAGTTGTTGTATATGGCTATTGATGGTGTGGTAAGTAAATATTTTTCATTCCTTCCTAAAAGTATAACGGTCACTTGTTATAATTCCTGCTCCAAGAGACTTAAAAATTTTCACTGTGACTAAACTATTTTTAACCATTATATTGACTACATATAATATTGAATACTCACAACTGTAAGAATTTTCAAGGCGTTCTGCTTCTACACAAAGCATCATCGGGAGGTCTTGATGTGTCGAAAGCACAAGAATTGAACAGTGGCTCAGCATGCCTATATATGTATAGACATGAATGTGAATCACTGCACTTCGTTGTAGGCCTTCTAATTGATAAGTCTAAATTTTTTTAAATCATAATTATGGCAAAATATTAGTAAAGTAGCAAAAAAAGTGATATTATATTTATCGAAACGGGTCGAAAATACTTCCCGTTGGGATATCTGACACTTATGATGTCACAACAGCTAAGCAGGAATATTAGGCAGAAGAGCAACTTTTTAGAAAATATTAATTTAATGTATGTTTTTTTTTATTCCTGATAGGTAAGCCTTTGACCACAATCTCACCTGACGTTAAGTGATGATGTGGTTGAAGGTGTTAACAGGCTTAACCTAGAATTACTGGCTCTCAAGGAAAGCTGAACACACCGTAAAGTGCTTGGCGACAGATTTACTACTGGAGCTTTCTTGGTCACTAGCCAGGCACATATTCACAAAATGCCATTCCACCATACAGTGAAGCTCAAGTCCGCGGCGGGATTCGAACCATGGACCTGCTGGGCAGCAGTAGACAGCAAAAATCACTGAGCTTAAAAAAATATTTGTAGAAATATTTCTTATTACTAAATATAGACTTCCGCAAAGTAATGCCTGAATCTATTAATTACATGTAATATTTTTTTAGCCATATTTACTGTGTGTGGCATAAAAAAAAGCACACTCATTAAACACCATTTCTCGTCAAAAATGCTCGACAGCCGAGAACGCCGTGCGCCGCCGCCTATTTAATGTCCTTTTAATTTAGTAGTTACTATACAAAAACATCCACTGAAAAGAGTTACAAGCAAATAGATTAAAGCTACATTCTTTACTAGAATTTTATAATTTCAGGCTCCGCGAGCTAAAATGAACCAACAGCGCTCTCGTCGCTTCCGAGCTTCCAAGGAAACCCAGGAGAAAATTGAAGAGGTGGCGCGCATCCGTTCCGAGCTGCAGGCCAAAGGCGCCTACTTACCCCCCGAAAGGCCGAAGGAAGCTCACTTTGACTCTAACTGTATCACCCCTGGAACGCCTTTCATGGATCGACTGAGCAAATGCTTGCATTATTATATTCACGACAGGTAAACAATTACAAATATACAAGAGGAAAAATTTAAGTCAAGTGCGGGGATCAAACCAGCATTTAATGAAATGTGTAAAATAATCCGCATAGCAGGTGTTATTACAATATTAAAATTAAAAGGTTACAGCATCATCTTGTTTGTAGTACAAACGTAAGTTGAACTGTAGATGTTGCTCCATCCCTATACAATAGGAAAAAAAATGAGTTATGACTCATTGTCATGTTAGCTCAATTAGTTAGAGTACCCTAGTCTTTTCGCTTATTAGATGTATAGGGCGAAAGGATGATTTATAGTGCATGAGCCTTGTGTTTGTCTTTTTGAGTACTACACTTGTATCGGCAGACACAATGAGAGTAGTAGTAAATTGCTCTTTCATGCACCATTCTGTTATAAACTTCTTCACAAATTCGGTACAGAAGAATTACACCATGTTTTTTTTCTTTTACCAGATTAAACAGTGATCCTGGATGGAAGGGTATCAAGGTCATCTTGTCTGATGCAAATGTACCTGGAGAAGGAGAACATAAGATAATGGACTACATTAGGCGGCAGAGAGGTATGTTAATTATTTGAAAAAATTTGAAACAATAGCCATTACGTATAACTGTTTCATTGTGGGGTTCTGGGTTAGAATGTCACCCCCCCATTGCTACCTGTGGATGTCGTAAGTTTGACTGAAGTTAAAATACTGGAAGGTGGGCAGCAGCGCTTTCTAAGGAACTGATATCTTAAAAAGTGATCCCCAAGACGCCTGCCAAGCGTGGGGACTATAGCAAACCCCCTAAATGAGGGAGGCTGTGTTCAGCAGTGGACCATGGCTGATACAGTATAACTGTTTCAAAAAATGTCTTTTCAAAGGTACTCGTGCCGTGGTGGCGTCAGCTACGCCACATCAGCAAGCCGGAACTGTTTTCAAAGTGTTCCGATGATGCTATAGAAAGCATCTTCAGGAGGTGTTTAGAATATCTTAATCCTTTTTTCACTCCAAATCTATATTAAAACTACATACATATTTATTCCAGCTCAGCCAGACCACGATCCGAACACTCAGCATGTGCTTTGTGGAGCCGATGCTGATCTCATCATGTTGGGGTTGGCCACGCACGAGCCCAACTTCACCATCATCAGAGAAGAGTTCAAACCGAACAAGCCGCGCCCCTGCGATGTTTGTGGACAGCTTGGTAAATAATGTCAATTAAGCAAATAGCATAAAACAATTTGTAAATTTTGTTTTCAAAAACAGTGTTTATTATTATACTTAGAACCGTAACAAAGAAAGTTACTTCTTTGCGGCAAACTATAAGAAAAATACAATAATGTATGGTCCCCTCACATTCCCGAGTAGTGTTGTTTTAGTTCAATGATAGCTTTTTCTATTCAAAACGTAGGAAATAAGGGAACTCTAGTATGATTAATGTGTTGATAAAAAATAACCCGATGTAGCGGATAGCTATTAAAGTAAATATCATTCTGGGTCCATATATTTTAAACAATAAAATATTTATACCTGGGGCACACTTGTGCCCCGCGCGTGTGCACGCAATGGAGTGTCAAAGGACTTACAACTGGACATTTTCTACCATTCTCACATTTACCTCTATATGTAGAGCTTACGAGGTAGATGCGGTATTCGATGCATGTGCAACAGGTAGTGGCAAGGCCGATCGAAGCAGGTAAAATATATGATAATATATATTCCAGGTCACGAGATGAAAGAATGCACAGGCACTACACCAGATGTATCACTGTCTCGCTCGGACCCAGGCTTTGGAAATCAGGACAGCTTCATATTTGTGCGACTCTCGGTGCTCAGGGAGTACTTGGAGAGGGAACTACAGGTCAGATCACTTTAAACCAAATACATAGAAAGTTCATGTAAATCTAAAAGGATTATCCTTAAAAAAAAATATTTGTTTTTCTTTATATTTAATGCTTGATGAACAACATCTTCGACGACATTATCACTTACCATCAGGTGAGATAGTGGTCAAAGGCTATATCGGTCCCGGTTGTCGTCCTAGGATGGTAGTCGTTATAGCATGGTAGGGAATGCCCGCCTGCCTAGCTACCACCCTCAATTAGAAAATCTGTTGCCAAGCACCTAATGGTGTGTTCCGGCAGCAGTCCTTGAGAGCCAGTAAAATTACAGGCACATGAGCAACAACTATGTCTCAAGGTGATGGGCGCAATGCAATTCGTGACTTGTGACGAAACGCATCTGTTATAGGCAACGGTTAGTCCGCTTAACATCAGGTGAGCCTCGAGCCTGTTCCATCACCTTAATATTTAAAAAAAATGGCGTATTCAAGATGGAGGCCTGCTTTGAATCCACTGATTAGTAACAGACAATGTATTGCAAAATAATATATGTAATTTTGTTCAGTGTAATTAGCCCTATGGTCATATAATATTATGTTACAATGAACGTGATTACTCATTTCATGGCAGTATAAATAAATTTTCAAACCTAAAAACTAAAATTAAAATAAACGTTAATATACAATTTTATAAGGTTAGGCTCAGAGCACAGTCCTCAATCTTAGTTGTATTTCGTATTATGTAGAGAGATTGCTGCTAAGCGATAAGGCTTTTGACAGTGCTATCTGTGTGTAAATATTCAGCAGCATTTAATTTTATAACTATGTATGTTACAGTTGACTCTCGTTAATTCGTAACTCGAGGGACTCATGTTTCGAATTAATGAGTGTTGGAAATATCAAATAGATCGAAATTTTTGATAGAAAAGAAATAAAACAGTAACTGAAACTTAACTAAACAAACCAATTCGTGCGGAAGTGTATGTCAAACTAATAATTACCAAAAGTTTGAATCACGAAGTGTATAAAAATGTATTGATTTAATTCGAAATATAAAGAGATTTTGTAGGGAATTCGTGATAACTTTGAATTATAGAGAGGTTCGAATTATCGTAAGTTTGAATAACGACTGTGTAATGTAATCTATAGATAAACAAATAGTTAAAACTTTACCCATGTACCCCCGTGGGGTGGTTAGAACTCACCCCCCATTGCTACCTGTGGGTGTCGTAAGAGGCGACTAAGGGGTAAATACTGGAAGGTAGACAGCAGCTTCTCCAAAAAACTGCCATCTTATACTGTGATCCCCAAGCCGCCTGCCAAGCGTGGAGATTATGGCTAATACCCCTTAATAGGAGAGGCTGTGTTCAGCAGTGGACGATTCGGCTGATACAGTACAGTACCCGTGGGGTGCCGGGCTAAAACACATCCCCCCATTGTTACCTGTGTGTGTCGTAAGAGGCGACTAAAGGTAAAATACTGGAAGGGGCAGCTTCTGAGGAACTGATATCTTAAACTGCGATCCCCAAGACGCCTGCCAAGCGTGGGGATCATGGCAAAACCCTAATGGGTGAGGCTGCGTTCAGCAGTGGACAATCCGGCTGATACAGTTACAGTACGCATGAGTAACTCTTTCTTATAATTGCTTATGTTTTCTTTCAGATGCCAAACCTCCCGTTCCCATACGACTTCGAGCGAGCATTAGATGATTGGGTGTTCATGTGTTTCTTTGTGGGGAACGATTTCTTGCCACATCTACCCAGTCTGGAAATCCGCGAGGGAGCTGTAGACAGACTTGTCAACTTGTACAAGAAATGTGTTTACAAAACAAAGGTACGGCATGACATATTTGTTAAACAATTACAATTTTCGTTTATCTATGGTCTTGTCTTGGGGCAAAGACTTTCTTTAATGACTTCATAAAAACATATCTTATTAAATGCAACAATTTTCTCAACCTTCCTCAGTCTCATTGGTAAAGTAGTTAAAGTCCAGTTTGTGTAACTAAAATATATAGGTTTCATCACAAAATTACAATTGTATGAGAGGTTTTTTTTTATATAGGTTTATTTACTGAAGTGAAAGATTTGAGCTTTTAAAAAAATGTTTACCGAAAAATGAACCGATTTCAACACTTAAAAGTGTGAAATAACTTATTGAAGTCGTTACCATGATAGTTCAAAAGTATCTATTACCACAATATTATGTGCCGGGTACCGAATTTGACAAGTTATTTCACACTTTAAGTGTTGAAGTCGGTTCCATTTTAAGGTAAACCTTCTTTTTTAACCTTTTTAGTGAACTTACCGGATCGATTGTCATTCACTGTCAAAGACTATATCATCAAGATATGAAAACACTTTTCAGTTGTCCGAGTGTAAGTCAAAAACGGCTAATCCGATTTTGATGAAATTTAAAAGGGATCACACGGGTAGCATCAGCTATTAAATAAAAAAAGAATCATCAAAATCGGTTCACCCAGTCAAAAGTTCTGCGATAACAAACTTAAAAAAAAAAAAAAGAATTGTGTACATCCTCCTTTTTTGCAGTCCGTTAAAAATGTGTATATTTTGTGTTAATTATTATAATTGTTGTCAATCAAGTACGACCTTTCTTAATCCCATTATTTCTTGAATTATATGCAAACTGCAAATTCCATTGTTGGTTGTGAACAGTGACTTGCAGTTGACATTAAGAAAAACGTATGGTCATACGTGTATTCCCGTAGTGGTAGGCAGAGCAGCGGTGTCTAAATACCCATGTTTTGGTTCAATGTCATATACAGGGTAGACAGGCCGGGCATCGGTATCACCCGATGGCCGTTTGATGTTAATCTGCTTGCCTAGGCGGGATAGTATGAGTAAAATTCCAAGGATGTGTGTACAAGGATGACTTACCAGGAATGCAGGAACAACACAATTCACAAAATTGAAAAATAAGCACTTAGCTGTGGGTTTTGGTAGTGTAATGCGGTGGATTATGTATTTGTGTGTTTATGAAGTGTTCACAGCCTCTTTTATCCGCACCTGCTCGCGTGGCGCTAGAATCGCCGTATTAGATGCATAGGCCAATAGCAGGCATTAACAGAAGAATATTTAACCAATGGGCCTATTTAGTGCGTCTACAGGAAAAAATTGCAAAGTTCATGAATGTTTGTCCTCAACATAACAGTGTATTTTTTTCTATACAGGGCTGGATAACAGATTCTGGTGATGTGAACTTAGACAGAGTGCAGGTGATAATGACCGAGCTCGGTCACGTGGAGGACGAGATCTTCAAGCGGAGGCACACCAACGAACTTAAGTTTAGGGCGCGGGACAAGGCCATGAAACGACAACAGAGGGTCAACTTCTCGCTTCTGGAGAAGACTTCCTTCGCGCCGCAGGTATTTTACTGTACTGGGTAAGAATAAGATCCGTGGCGTACCGGACTAGGATTGCTCATCACCATATCTTCCTGTATGAGGCGTAAGAGGCGAAAAAGGGAATGGTATTTTTCCCTTTTGAAGGTGGGCAACAGTACCTTTTGAAGAACTACCATCCTACCCTAGACACCGACTAAGCGTGGGGATTATGGCAATCTCCCCCTTTATAGGGGAGGCAGGGTTCAGCAGTGGACAATCCAGCTGATTCAGTACAGTACATTTAAAAAACAAAGAGACGAATTTCTTAGCATTCCATGGATTCACCGTGCGGGTGCCGGGTCCATAGCGTTGCAGAGGAAGAGGCCAGAGGCCCTGGGACTTGCAACCCAGGAGTAAGATTAAGGGGCCCCTTTATGATATATCAATGCTCTCCTTCACCACTCGAGCCTCCTCCCCTACCTAACCAAATTTGATAAGATCCTACTTATGCCGCCTTAGATACACGTTCTAGGATGGAAGTTACGGTTGTTCTTGGTAGGCCAAGGTCTTTAAGTAGGTTATATAGGGATTTCGCTGGTATACCCCTTGCTCCAACTTCTACAGCATATAAACTCACCACATAACCGTTTTTGGTTAATTCATTTGTTAGGTCATAATATTTGTTTGTTTTTATTGTGTGGTCTTTAGGTATGTTTGTTTCCCACGGCACAGTAAGTTCTATCAAGCTGGTAACTTGACCGTAATATTTTTCATAGAAGGTAGCAACATTCAAGTAAGTGAATATTCAGGGAAATAGAAGTCTACTTCTATTTCCCTAATTAAGACTTTCCGGTAATATGAGCCGAGAGGGTGTTTTTGAGGGTACCATAAAAGCGTTCTGTTGAATCTGGAGTTACAGATGGTAAAGTGTATTGTATTTTCTTTTATTATTTTTAGTACCTTTTACCAGTTTCTTACTTGCTCACCATAAGTGACGATGTGGTTGAAGGTGTTAGTGGGTAGGCCTAGAATGTGAAATGGTGACTAATAGAATCTTTCGTCACATCGTTTGGTGAATAGCGACAATTTTTCTACTTGAAGGTGATAGCTATCCAGGTGAGCATTCGCAAAATGGCGTTCCATCACGCGTGGAAGCTAAAGTATACGATAGAATTTGAACCAATGACCGCCTATACTGCTAACCTGGACGTACCAAATTAGTAGGACATTTAAGATAATTGTTTGATGCCGTGTTTGTTAATTTCCAGGCAGTAGGCGAAGGTCCGCGGACGGTAGCGAACGCTCGCGCCGAGGCCGCGAACATTCGGCTCGCCGGCATGCAAGCTGTTGCTGCGGTAAGTTTTACTACCTAAGTACCCACCTCTTGGGTGTGGGCTAGAATGAACTTCTCTCCATATCTGTGCTTCCCTCAAAACCTTCACTTACGTTCTCTTGAAAAAATATCCTTTCACGCATAATGCTAGTAATGGTGAAATGTACCATTTTACGGTATAACTTCATATGTTTCTAATAAATACTAATGGTGAGTCAACTCTACAGAGCAACAATGCGGTCTAATACTAAATAATAATAATAAATACATTAACAAGTATAAATTAATTTTAAAATTAAATACCCGACTGCAAATTATTTATTTTCGTTAAGTGTTTTCTCGTTCAATTGAAATTAAAACTGCAAGTTATAAATATTAATGGAATCTTTACTTAAAGATATCTCACACTGCGATCCCCAAGCCGCCGGTCAAGTGTAGGGATTATGGCATTTCCCCCTGCGGCGGTGTCAGGAGTGAACTATCCGGCTGACACTGTACATTTTTTTTTTAAATAAATCATCTCACTCTGGACACGATATCTTTGGATATTTGTAATAGTGTACATGCTGCGTCAAGTGCGTATACTGGCCTGCACACGTACGTGTTTGGTACAGCTCTAGGAAGTCAAATTACTTTCTGATTTTACTATGATAGAAATGCCACTAGCGGTCACCCATCCAAGTCATGCCTGCAGTGGACATTGCTTAACTTAAGCCTGCACCGAGGCAATTGTGAAATACTTACGTTCGTTTGATCCCTTGCTGTATCTTTATTTCATAATTTTGCGTTATGCAATTAATATATTAGGTCCTTACATATGAAATTGGCGTTTTGTATGGGAGGAACAAAAAGTCGAATATTTTTTAATATAATATATTTAATTAATCAAAGTATGAACCATTATTTTCTATGCACTTTTGCCATCTCATAGGTAGTTCATTGATCCCTTTACTAAAAAAACCAGTCGGACGGGAATCAATAAAATCTTTGAAGGCGATTTGGACTGCCCCATCGGAGTTGAATTTTTTCCCTTGCAAGAAGTTATCCAAATTTCGAAAAAAATGGTAATCTGTTGGAGCAAGGTCCGGGGAGTACGGAGGATGTCTTAGACTTTCCAATTGAAGCTCTTCTAATTTAGTAGCCGTCTGTAGCGCAGTGTGTGGTCTAGCGTTGTCGTGAAGCAGCAGTGGCGTGGAGCGATTGACCAGCCTAGGTTGTTTAGCCGCTAGCTTTTCCATCATGGTTTGCAATTCCTGACAATAGACATCAGCCGTAATAGTCTGGCCAGATTTGAAAAAACTGTAATGAACAATACCGGCACTAGTCCACCAAACGCTTACAAGTAACTTTTTTGGGGTTAATTTTCGCTTGGGGCAGGATTTGGCTGGCTGGCCAGGATCTAACCATTGCGCTGAGCGCTTCCGATTATCGTAAAGAACCCATTTTTCATCACAGGTAATGATTCGGTTTAAAATACCTTCATTATTGTGCCGGTTTAGTAATGTAACGCAGCAGTCGACGCGCGTTTGCCGGTTTGTTTCAGTCAATTCGTGAGGTACCCACCTTTCAAGCTTTTTAATCTTCCCAATTTGCTTCAAGTGAATTAAAACAGTTTTATCACTAACATCGCAGCCTGCAGCTAACTCGGACGTGGTTTGCGATGGATCCGCTTCCACAATAGCCTTCAACTCTTCATTATCAACTTGAGTCTCAGGCCGTCCACGGGGCTTGTTCTGCAGGTCGAAATTTCCAGAACGAAAACGTTGGAACCAAAAACGAACTGTGTTTTCTTTTGCAACACGACCGCCATACACATCATTCACCCTTCGAGTTGTTTCCGCAGCACTAGTGCCACGGCGGAACTCGTACTCGTAAATAATGCGATATTTAAGGTTTTCCATTTTGTAAAATGAGTGACGCAAACAGAAAAAAACAGAAGAAAAAAAACAAATGAATGACGATCATCGAAGCACAAATACATGAGTCTATAGCTGTACAAATTTGAATTTGGAATTCCTTACCAAAGAGGAGAAATTCGTGATTAAAGTGGCCAGTACGAAAAACGCCAATTTCATATGTAAGGACCTAATATATGATATTTAAGGATTCATTCCATAAATCATACACTTTAGAAACACGATGACTTAAAGTTCCCTCGATTAAAAAAAAATCCAAAGTTATATCTAAACAATTAAATAAACCTACGGCGGTACGGCGTAAATACTTTACGGAAAGTCATCAGTTTTTGAATAGTAAATAAACAATGTTTTCATTACATTTTTCAAATAAGTATTTGTTTTTATTATAAGAAGGAAATAGCTAAATTCACGCACGTTTCGCCCATTTTAGCCAGAGCCGCAATGTTTTGTCCCTGTCCTCTTTTAGTACAGCTGCAGCCGTTGGATGGGGACGGATGCTGGCGGCGGGACTTACTCACGCACACATACGCGAATTCCTAAAACGCTCGGTGCGCTCTTAAGACTCTGACAAGTGCTAAATAGCTTTACTTGAACAGATTTTTAGCAAAATTTATTTAGTTTGTAGCAGTAAGAAAATTATACGTAAAATTTGATCACATTATCTAAGGCCAAGAAAAGTACGAAGCACGTTTCTTTAAAAAAATTCCGATGGAATAAAATTGCAAAGTTGACTCTATATTACGCTTGTAACTTAAATATCTAAATTATTTACGTATGAATGTGTATGAAAATATATTAATAAAATAGCAAAACCTTATCAAGAGGGACAAGAAAAGTTACATTTTCGATTTACGTTACTAGTTTGTTATTAAGCTTACTTTCGGATTTTACCTAAACTGATCGCGATTTCCCCATCACTGCCTCTCTTTCAAACATACGTAGTCCGATAGTGATAAAATTTCAACATTTGACAGCGTCTTAAGACTGGAGCGAAGTCTCGAATTTTCATACAAAAAGAGAAAACGTTTCTACCCTGACCCCCCTAAACAATCACCTATTTTGATGATTTTTGGAAATGTTATAGATGTTATCAATATCCAGGTTTATAGGTTTTGATTTTTATCATTATGTTAAAGGAATATGTATTAATGGGTATTTAAATACCGATATTTTCTCGAAACTTATATCTCCAGATTGTGAATTGTTTATATGAAAAATAATGATAAATAAAGAAAAAGGAAAACCTATAAACCTAGTTTATTCTGTCAGTTATAAAATAAGACCAACATTTTTAGAATTTGATAATGTTTACTATAGGAGAAAAGTTTTCTCCCAGAACGCAAATTATGCGCAAATTCTAAGTCAAAACTTGAAGAAGCTGCAATTGTCCTTATCGCACAATTCTGTTCGGGCGTTTAGCGGCGAGACAGCATCACTTTGTTAAAATACCTATTTTTCTGTGGGAGCTTCTCTTCCCGTTATTCTTAAGTGATCTTTTAAGCGAGCTTCGCTACAAGCGCTTCAATATTGTATTGTTTACAGCAAGAGCAACAGCACCGCGGGCGCAAGCGTAACGCGCAGGAAGCGGGACTCGATAACTCTGATGACGACGAGGAGAAGCACGACGAGGTGCGCCTCTGGGAGGATGGCTTCAAGGAACGGTACTACGAGAGCAAGTTTGAAGTCGCACAAAACAACATGGAGTTCAGGTAAACACTTTGTTTTGAGAGCGAGAAAACCATCAAAAACAAAAATAGTCTAAAAATAACAACTTTGATGAAGCCTGTTAGGTACGAGGTATAGGCACGAGTTGTGCTCTCTGATTTTCACATCAATTGCGAGCAAATTAAACTATGGTATTGTTAATACATAAAGAAACTTTTTTTTATGTTATTAAGATGGAACAATGCCGAGGTCCACCTGATGATAAATCGACTAACCTCTGCCTTTAACATGCATTTCATCACAAGTCACGAATTGCACTGCGCCCGTCACCTTGAGACATAGTTGCTAAGTCTCATGTGCCTGTAATTTCACTGGCTCTCAAGGACTGCTGTCGGAACACACCGTTAGGTGCTTGGCAACAGATTTTCTACTTGAGGTTGGTAGCTAGCTAGGCGAAAATTTGCAATATGTCTTTCCACCATGCGGAGATGCTGAAGCCGGCGGAGGGGATCGAACCATGGTCCTGCAATGCGACAGTCCATAGCTAGCTCCGCTCGGCCATCATTGCTTCACAACCACTTATTCCACAACATATTACAACTATTTTGAGTGTCGGTACTACTCAATATTGTAATGTGTTTCTTTCAAACAACACCTAAAAAATAAGTGGAATGGGTTATAAAATAAATTTATAACCCATTCCACTTACCAGTTAGAAACCCGAGATATACCTACGGTCGGTCAAACAGTCAGAGAGTGAACTGAATTACGACCCGTTTTGAGTTTTGGGCGTGGAACCCTAAACAGTCAAGTAATGGTAGAATTAATTATAATACTGTTTGTTTAACACTTCAAATGTATTCCTAGTGTAAAAACATGTATTTTAAGGTAATAAAGATTATTATTACATAAATATAATCACGCCTATATTCCCGAAGGGGTAGGCAGTGGTACCCACGTTTCGCCAATTGGGCTTTGTTCCCATGTAATAGGGGGCGAGCCTACTGCTATTCACCGGGCACAGTTTCAGGGTCATACAAAATGTTTAAAGATTATTGTTATTATTCATGTTATTTATTTCCTAACATAATTTTACAATATTAATATAAAATTAAATATTATAAAAAAATCAAAACTAGGGTGCCGCCGGCAGCGGGGCAGAGCCCAAGCTACCGGTGGTTAGGGCTGCAGAGAGAGGAACCTCCGGACAATGCGAGTTATATATATATATATATATATATATATATATATATTTATTATTATTTTTGGTTACACATTCGTGTTCTCTCTGCGTTCCAGAGGTAATATTGGCACGGGCCAAAGCCAAGTGCATTTACAAAGATAAAAATTTCCTAACAATTCTACATGTGTTTAATATGACTGCTTTTTGAAGCAGTTTATATGCGGATGTATCTATGTCAAGTATCTCAAGATTCGTGAGTAGGCTTTTGGGTACGACACCTGTAGTAGAAATTATAATAGGGATTGTTCTTGTGCTATTTATTTGCCATTGCGTTTTAATTTATATAGAAAGGTCTGTTATTATTATAGCCTAGCTGTACCTGCGACTTTTTGCTTTGTGTTTAAAAACTCCCGGGTTGTATTTTCTAGACGACAGTAGATAAGTAACTCAGAGAGTTCCTTCGCGGTTCGCACAATAAATATTGAAGCAAAGTACTTTGAGCGTTTCTTTGGAATTTCGATTATATAACGGCGCCTTTTTGTCGATGTTCTCCTTGTTTGACGGTAGAACGAATATATATAAGATTGTGCATTTCCTTTGCGCAGTCTCCAAAATCTCTCCGGCAAAAGATAGAGAGACGAATTTACTTAGCATTCCATGGATTCACCGTGCGGGTGCCGGGTCCATAGCGTTGCAGAGGAAGAGGGCCAAGTCGAGGTGCCTGGGACTTGCAACCAGTGAGTAAGGTGAAGGGGCCCCTTTATGATGCATCAATGCTCCCTTTCACCGCTCGAGCCTCCTCCCCTGCCCAACCAAATTTGGTAAGATTCTACTAATGCCGCCTTAGATACACGTTCTAGGATGGAAGTTACGGTTGTTCTTGACAGGCCAAGGTCTTTTAGTAGGTTATATAGGGATTTCGCTGGTATACCCCTTGCTCAGACTTCTACAGCATATAAATTAACCACATAACCGTTTTTGTTTAATTCATTCGTTAAGTCATAATATTTGTTAGATTTTATTGTGTGGTCTTTAGGTATGTTTGTTTCCCACGGCACAGTAAGTTCTATAAGTACTATGCGTTTTAGATTTTTTGTGTATAGAAATATATCCGGTCTGGATGACGAAACACCAACATCCTCAGGAATTTTGTAATGTTTTTCATACGTGTCCATGAAAAGAGTCAATCGGGAGCTGCGCCTAAGATGGAGTAAGGCTTTGATTTCGATTTGTAGATGGCCCTTCTTTTACAAAAGCAACCTGTTGTTTGTTCGTGGTCAACCCTTTTTTTGCTCTAGCTCTAGCTACCGAGAGACTCACTGCTTCGCGTATGATTTCGAGGACTCTATCATGACGGCGTGAATAATGACCCCTATCAAGGAGCACCTTGCATTCTACCAATAGGTGCCTTGCTGTACCTATGGCCTCCCGACAAATACCGCAAGACTTTTCGGTGGCTTAAATTACTTTGGTCTGGGAGGGTCACCTGAAAGGCGTTAAAATAGAATTTTAATAAGGCAGGTGACCAATCTTATATCAAGGTGCGCCACTTTAACGCCAGAGGGATACAAAATTCACCTATGATTTGCATTTCCAGGCTCATTGCATGCACTTTATAGCTATCATTATCGTCTTGTTGTAGAAAAGATTTTACGACGATTTTATCCTCAATTTTCTTTCTCGAACCAAAACCCGCTTTATTGGACTGTGCACCTATCATAAATTGTTTATGGAATTGAAGCCTTGAATCAAGATCAGAGGCACTTTTGTCTTTTGGGAGAGATGCGACTATATCGTCTTGAGATTGTAGTAAGACGTGTGTTTTGTTAACTCTGAGGTGTTTATAGAGCTCCGATGGTTTCTTTAATTTCATCCCAAAATTATTTTGATCCCTAAATAAAGTAGATGGGTCTGCCGAAAGTGCGAGCCCCAACCATGACTTCAATGTCCTAATGACGTTTACATCCAGCTTTGTTAAAAGGGATTTAGTAATGTCGTATACTAGAAAAGGCCAAGTCAGACGTGATGTTAAGTAGTTATCGTATATCCACCATACTAAGATCTTTCAGAAAGCTATCGACAACTGCGTCTAGAGATGGTGTTCGTCCTTTGTAATCTATCTTCCTACCAAGAAATTTAAATGGCACAGATTCAGCAAAAACTGTTCATTTAAATTTCAGTTAAAAAAACTGATTGTGGCGAATATTCCAGATTTTAGAGTTTTATCTTAGCAAGCTTGCAAAACTAAATAAGGGGCTGTCCGTGGGGTGTCGGGCTGTCCGTGGGATGTCGGGATGCCCATGGGGTGTCGGGCTGACCGTGTGGTGCCAGGTGTTCTAGGGGTGCCGGGCTACCCGTGAGGTGCCGGGCTCCCTCGTCACTATTCTAACAAAAAAAATTATTTGAAATCGGACTACGCGTTAAAAAATTACAAATAAGTGTATTTTAACGTTCATCCCCTTGCCCGAGGGAACCGTGCTGAATTCCTGGATAAAAAGTATACAATAACCTTCTTCGTAGTATGAACTAAAACCGTGTTAAGTTTCATTGAAGTCCATTAAGTAGCTTTGGAGTGATGCGCGGCCGGGAGACAGACGGACAGACAGACAGACAAAATAGAAAAAAAATATACTTTTGGCATTAGTGTCTGCTACAGAGTGCTCCCAATTTTTTTTTTCAAAATCTGTCATGTACAGATTTGTATCTTATTACTACAAGTATAGATAATCCTCCCTGTATTTGACAGATACCGCGTAGCGCTGCAGTACGTGCGCGGGCTGTGCTGGGTGCTGCGCTACTACTACCAGGGCTGCGCGAGCTGGAAGTGGTACTTCCCCTACCACTACGCGCCCTTCGCCTCCGACTTCGTCAACATACAGGGACTCTCTACCAAGTTCGAGAAAGGAACACAGCCCGTATGTACAGCTGCGTTACATTGTTATTATGTGCACATCTGTGTGGTGTGGCTTACCTTAATTTCTTGTAATGCATAGACATCTCATAAACAGCTGAAAGACAAAGGCATTAGATCCCATTGGAGGGGAGGAGGTTTGCCGTAATTCTCAAGCTTGGCAGGCGCCTTGGGGATTGCGGTGGAAGATGCCAGTTTATCAGAAGCCACTGCTTGATATAAAAAAATGCATATTTTTTAAATCTATCTTCTTTATATATATCAGCGCCCAGCTGGTCTAGAATGGACTGGAGATAAAAATGAATTCCCTAATTTTCCTGATTTTATCCCCATTTGAGAGACAAAATCATCTACAGAGGCAAGTAAAATAATCTCCTTTTGACTTTATTTTTAGAAATATATATCTGTTTTAAAAAAAATGTCACAGTATGTGGTTAAAGTAGTCTCTGTCTGTCCTGTAAGGTATCCATGTTCCCAGGATGTGTATATATAATTATAAATTGAATAGTATAGTATCGATTGCATATTGTAGTTTGCTCTATACGTAAATCTTTTGTAACGCGTACGACAACTTTATAAGTCATATAGCGGGAAAATACTAGCTCAATGAACCAAAAAATGTGATAATATTGAAAAATGCTTGGTGCAGTTTTATTTAAAAAATGTGATAATATTGATAAATGCTTCGTGCAGTTTTATTTTATATTGTTATGTATGACTAAATAGAGACAGAATATATATTCACCGGCGCGGGCACAAGCTCGGAGAGTAGTGAAAAAATTCAAAGGTGAGAATATTTTTATCCTCTCCCCAGGGAGATACTTCTCCATTTCATGCTAGGCCCGCAGACTGATTCAATATTAGCCGACCAAATTAAAACAAACAAAATTTTCTTTGACCAAAAAACAAGCCTTCATTTTATTAATTCATATGAACAGTAGCTATCTGATGATTGAAAAACCTTGTCTTAATATAATATGTGTGTCATGTGCAGTTCCAACCGCTGCAACAGCTGATGGGCGTGTTCCCGGCCGCCAGCTCACAGCATGTGCCCAAGCCGTGGGCCACGCTCATGAGTTACCCGGTAAGTTACTACATTTTTACTACAAAGTTAAGTTAGTACCTAACTGCAAATTATATGCGAGTAAACAGAGCATTTTCAATTTAACCGGGTAATACAGATTTGTAACATCAAAGAGGTTTATATGTAATCAACCGTCATACATTTGCCGCGCAAAAAATAAAAACTTGCGCGCTATTTTCCATAATTTTCGTATGTTGTTTGTATCGCATTTGTGCAATATTTTTTTTTGCTCGCAAAGGTGTTGAAAAAGTGTTTATGAAACTCGTGAGCAACTTGCTCATTATACACTCGGCTGATTTACGCCCTCGCCTGCGGCTCGGGCTGCAACACACTACCTCGTGTATAATGAGCAACTTAGCTCACTTTTATCATAATCTACTATTTTTTGCTGATTAACTGGCCTTTGACATTAGTTAAGTAGAAGGAGAATTCTTTATGCGAGTCCGTCCAAGAAAGTACTATCACCGTACCTATTATACATTACTGTGTTCCGGTTTGATGGATATATTTGCCGGTGAAATTACAGGCACATGAGACTTCGCAACTTTATTTCTCAGGGTGATAAGCGCAGTGCATGTGCCATTTGTGACGATCCACGATATTATAATAAAAAACTGGGTGAGGAAAAATGAAATGAATGAAATGAAGTTTGAAGTTTGAAATGAAGTTTATTCCAGCACTACACAACACTACAATAGCTTCTACTGAAGCACAATTAATACATAGGTAATTATACAGCAATTGCAATGTTGCGCGATGCTAGGAACGAGTCCCGTCTCAGCATGTGCCAGGTTCAAAACTGAACCTAAGCGCTGGTTTTCAGACGGCACTCCCGACCAACATCACGAACGTGCATCACATTGAATAACAAAACAATAAAATATCAGAAACAGAACTTTAAATAAAAATTATATAATATATAAATAATAATAATATAAATGTGTGTAAAGACTTAAAGGTTACACTTAAAATGGGCAGGAGTTGGTGTCAGTTCTACTGTTTCCGGTTGTTAACTATACAAACGAGTATTTGCCAAATATCCTTCTATTCTGCTATGTGGTGAAGCTCTAGTCCGTGGACTGACACCGCTGCTGGTCAGATTCCGGGGAGTATTAAGTCCCCTTCATCTGGCCTACTACATAATGTATGGTCGTCTTTGTCTCTCCCGTACGACTTATTGCAATTTCCTTCGCACAGCGTGTGTTATAGTTTGCAACAATGATTATCATCATCATCACATCAACCGGAATGTTCACCGTTGAACAAAGGTCTCCCCCATTGCATTGGGGTGATTTGCAATCACTCACGCTTGGCAAGCGTCTTTGGAATTGCAGTGTAAAATGACAATTCTTGAGAAGGTGCTGCTGAGGTAGGCTACCTTCTGGGATTTTTTTTACGTCGCCTAACTACCATAGGAAGATATGGAGGGTTACAATTCTCACCCGGCACCCCATGGGTAATAAAACCTTGATAGTTGGAAATGGTTGAAAACTTTGAAGTCATATTTTGTTATACTAGTCATGTTTTAGTTTCAGATATTTTGCTTCAAAGCAGTATTGTGCAATCACTAGCTTTAGTCGTGTAGGGCACTGTAGCAAGTATTACTGCAAACGAGACGTAATTAATAGTGCAGTACTGCGCTCTTCACTATGAGACGAGGCGTGTCAAGTAGAATAAGAACGGTAACACTGCAATAGCTGTAATAGACAGGTGTGACGATTACCATCAGGCGGTCGCCTTGATTTCATGGCATAAAAAACATATTTATTATGTAACATACTCTGCCTAAGCAACAAGACCTCCTGAGGATACTTCGTGTAGAAGTGAAACGCGTCGAAAATACTTCCGGTTTTTGCTGCGTGGCGTTTGTGGCGTCACGTCGGCCAACAGGAAAATAGGGTTGTTGACTGGTTTTTTTAAAGTATGTTAAATTATTTAGAACACTGAAATATACACCTAGTATTTTTAATTTTTTTTAGGAGTCCTGAAATACTAGAAATCCATCTTTTTATTTCAACTTTTAAAATTGGCGCTAAAACATCATTCAATGGCGGCCTGTATGCTTATGACGTCACTAGGGCAAAAACAAATAGTGCTGAAATGTAATACGTTTTGCTTGTTTGTTGTAGTGTCGTGCGTAATCGATTATACAGGTTGTTCGGCAGAACGTGTACCATAGTGTAGGGGTGTATGTAGACTGAATAAAACAATCACAGAACCAACACAGTTTGAAGCACGGATACATGAGTGGCAGCATTATCAATTATTTTTCATACATGGTAATTAAACAACTTTAATCGGTTCAAAATCACTATTTTATTGAACATTTTTGTAATCCCGAAATGTAAACACTTTCAAGTGATCGAGACAATGGCGTGCAGTGACATCGGAATAAATATAATGATAAACATAAGCTTTTCCAACTGTTTAAAGTTGTTGTATTACTATGAGTAATAATTGCAAAATGTTTCCATAGATTCTTGTTCCGAGTTTGGGTTTTATTATCTATGCTGATCTTTGATCAAATCTCACGGCGAAATATGATCAAAGATAAGTGAGTCAAATGTACGTATTACACTATTAAATATATGGGATCCAATGGATTTGATAGTGAAATAGGGGCCTAAGTAGTAAATCGATAGTGATGCGACATTTTGTAGGTTGCTTGCTATTAGCAATTACTAATGTCAATTGTCACTGTCAAAACCTTTGGAAGCAAACTCTCATGATTACTATTACCTATTCTGTGGCTTTGTTTTTGTCCTTATGACATCATTTCCGCCTTTACTTCCGTTTGAGATCACGTGACTTAAAGAAAATTTAAACACATTTTGTTTATTCAAAATAAAGGTAATCCAATGCAGAATAAATATTTTGTTAATTTCATCGAGTTATGTGCTCCAACTACTATCATGTTAACGTTACACTGTATTTTATTTTAGACTGTGTCAACTACCCTACTATGTGAAATTGTCACTAGATATATGTATTTTTATGTTACTTAAGTTTTTTATTAGAATATTAATTTAGTGTTTTCTTTAAACATTTTTTTAAATGTTTGTTTATATTAAAATTAGATTTCCGCGAAATAACGCCTGAATCTATTCAATATTATTATTATTTTAATTTTATTGTGTCAAAAAACACATTTAATTATAATTTAAATGTTCCTGTTTTACAAGAAATAGATATTATATTTAAATTACAGGCTAATGAGACCTAACAACTGGACGTCTCAGTGTGACGGGCACAGTGCAATCGTCGTTGACGAAATGCGTCTGTTATAGGCAGAGGTTAGTCCACTTAACAACAGGTGGGCCTCGTGCTTGTTCCGTCACAATAACATAAAAAAAAAAAAAAAAAAAATTGTTTTAATTAGTTAAAGTATCAGTGTCAATGTAACGTCTTATGCAGCGTCACAGCCTGAACAGTCGACTCATTCTCTATACAAAAGCCGCGTTCTAACTACCTATTACACTGACACCACACAAATGTTGCTTTTGCACACGCGTTAATGTGTGCGTGAAGTCTAAGGTTGTCATCGTATGAATAATTGTTGTACTTACCTACCTTACAATCGTTTGATGCTGTTATAATCTACTAAGTGTAGATTTCGTAAGTTATGCGTACCTTACCTACCTTCAGAAACATTTACAAGCACAACAATCCAACTCCATTACTTCGCATTTCACTCCATTACTTTTACAATAATAGATACCTACACTTTACAAAAAGCATCATACCAAGTAATTTTATACAAGTTATGATAATAATTACAATCACAATAATAATTTATGTTCTTCTCGTATAATAAACTATTATGAAGTGTGCCGCGTGTCAACCGTGGCGAAGGTCGGTATGTGTATTGCATTTCTCTATGTTAGGTATAGATCTAGGTATAGGTTACAAAGACACTTGTTTCGCCGCAAACGAAGTCGATATCCACGGTTATTTTTTGCAAACGAAAATCTTCTATAATAATCATTATTTGAATGGCGGTTTGAATAAACTACAAAGACAAAGTATTATGTTTGTATTTTTTTCAATACCTACTGTAAACTACCAGTTTTTTTATAAGTGGCCAACTGTATAACTAAAGAACGACAAATAGGTAGGTACTTAGTGTAGGTTACCAAGAATGACTTACCTCGTTTTATCCTTAGGGAATCTATAAAAAAAAAACTCACATCCTTTTTTGTTTGTTTGTTACGCGATTACTCCGCCAATAATGAATTCATTTATATGATTAATTTTTGTTTGGTAGTTTATACTTCAAAGTGTGGTCACATATAAGTTTTATCAAAATTAGTTTAAAATAACTGGATAAAATACCTATAACATCTAAGTAAATCAAACTACGTTACGTTTCATACTTTTCAGCCTTGAAAGTAGTTTTTTAAAGTAATTATTATTTGTTTACTCTGTCTTATTGAATTAATGAAAAGTATAACATTATAAAACGAAGGAGTAGGATAAGAGTGGTATCTAAACACTAACGTTCCGCCATGCGTTTTACTCCCATGTAATAAGGGGCGAGCCAATATGAATATGATATATGAATTTAACTGTTTTTCCTATAGTTCTCCCCAATCATCGACTTCTACCCAATAGACTTCAAGATTGATCTAAACGGGAAGAAGTTTGCGTGGCAAGGCGTCGCGCTGCTGCCCTTCGTCGACGAGAGCAGGCTGTTCGAGGCTCTGGAGCCCTACTACGAAGATCTCACACAGGCTGAGAGTAAGTAATTTTGTTTATTGGGTGTTCATTAAGTGCTTTTGTTTATGGGGTGTTCATAATATCTTTGTTTATTGGGTGTTCAGTAACTGATTTTGTTTATTAGGTGCTCATCAAATGCTTTTGTTTATTAGGTGTTCAGTAACTGATTTTGTATATTGGGTGTTCATTAAATGCTTTTTTTTATGGGGTGTTCATAATATCTTTGTTTATTGGGTGTTCAGTAACTGATTTTGTTTATTGGGTGTTCAGTAACAGATTTTGTTTATGAACAAAACCCAATGAACAAAAGCACTTTCAGAACACCTGTTCTGAAAGTGCTTCTGTAGTTCATTGGGTGTTCAGTAACTGATTTTGTATATTGGGTCTTCATTAAGTGCTTTTGTTTAGGAGGTGTTCAGTAACTGATTTTGTATATTGGGTGTTCATTAAGTGCTTTTGTTTATGGGGTGTTCTTAATATCTTTGTTTATTGGGTGTTCAGTAACTGATTTTGTATATTGGGTGTTCATTAAGTGCTTTTGTTTAGGGGGTGTTCAGTAACTGATTTTGTATATTGGGTGTTCATTCAGTGCTTTTGTTTAAAGGGGTGTTCTTAATATCTTTGTTTCTCGGGTGTTCATTTAGTTCATTTGTTTATTTGGCGTTCAATAAGTAATGTGGTTAAGACAATAATGATCTGTGCAACAACGCAGCAAAGTTAATTTTTGCTGCGCGTGCTGAATGTGTAAAGTCCAAGTAAGTAAGTCTCCAAGTAAGTAGAGGATTCTATTTTTTTATAGTTAACACAGGCAAGGCATCACAGGCAGGCAGGCTTGTTCGCGCCACTCGTGTCATTATTTCAGAGGCAATTATTTCTCATACATACCCACATTTGTACATATATTTCGCTGCGCAGTAAAAATACTGGTCGTCATTCGTCATGGACGGGCAGTCTGGATTATGCTCCGTTCTCAACGCATGTAGGTGATGCTTGGTGAAGATGCCACCAGCGCTATATGCTTTAACCCGCTCCGCGCATTGTGATATGGTACACTAATCGAAGAAATATTATGGTGAAGCAAGTGAGGAATCTCTAGCCAGAAGCTACATCCAGGAGGACCCATGAAGACGAGTATATCAAGACGAATTCCAGGTACCACTGTGCAGTTTTTCATTTATTTTCATGTATCAAGAAACAGTACACACGATAAAAATATTACAAAAAAGTTTAAAGACAAAAAATATAACTAATTGCGATACCAACGACGTGGACCACAAGTTTACATTTTCATATTCATGTGCTGAGAATTAAGACTACAAAGTATTTTATATTTACAAAGTGTTTGTTAAGTTGCTTATTATATATGCACTAAGATAATAAAAATAGAAAAGAAAATTTAGAACTGCTGAATTACAAAACGGTCTCAGCTGCTTAAGGAGAAACTATGATGACAAGATCAACGTATTCTGTTGTACTTCCTTCAGCAGCCCAAACACTGACTTTTTAAAACATCACACTCTCTCATAAAATATATTTATAGAATGAAAATGTTCATTATAAGATTTTGCTATACGGTACAAGGGAGATCGTTTGCCAGCATTGGTACGACAAAATGTTGTAGCAAATATTTTTTTATGATTACGTGAAAAGGCCCTAATGGGTACATTATAGCTAAGCTTATTAAGTAATTTAGAACAGTCGTATCGATTATTACAAATATCACGCAATAACATTACATCTATTTGTTTCCTTCTAGACTTTCTAGACTTTAAACTTAATAACTTATATTTTTTTTTAGTAATTAAAGTATAGGGCATTATTCTGTGATCACATTTATAAGAAACGCAGCGCAGAAATTTCTTTTGAACTCTTTCAATGTTGTTACTGTAACAGTTGTAATGATTCCAAACAGATACAGCATACTCTAGTTGTGATCGAACTAAAGATTTATATAACAGCTGATATGTTGATTGGTTTTTAAATTATTAGAAGATCTAATGACAAAATTAAATAACGAGAGCGAGAAAAAAATCCACGAGATATAATATTCAAAACATGAATGTCTAAGGTTAATTTACTACCAAGTGTGATACCAAGGTCTTTAATTCCTGTACTTTGGCCCACTGGCAACGGTTTGTACTGCTCAGCCGAACAGTGGCGGTCACGAAGCCTTTGACCAATATCTCACCAAACGGTAATTGTGTTGGTAGATAATGATGTTCAGCCTAACCTAGATTCTTCTGCGTATTCTCTTTTTATGCACACACTGCGCTCGAGATTGTATTCTAGAATCTTTCGCTGGATTAATAATAGCGCCATTTCTGTAAAATAGTACTTTATGCAACTGTCACATAATAGAGGGTATTAAAACATGAATGTAGTTTCAAAATAAGATAACACGAGTGTTTCAATATCTAATTATATACAGTTGCATACACTACTTTATTTAATCTCATGGCTATAGGTTAAATAAATTTTTTATCCAACTTTATATTACTCAAATTCGTATGTACGAAATATCGCCAAAATGGAAAAAGTCTGTTATTGGTCTATGGCTCGGAAACAGCGCGTTGCGCGCGCAGCATGCTCACAACAGATAATGTGTACTTAAATTGTATTGAAACCTCCTTGGTCGGGACACATTGTACTTTAATAATAAAAACAATGTTTTAAAGCATTGTTTTGTTTGGAGAATAATGCTTTAATTTAACTTTTTAATTTTTTTAAAGAAGTATGTAAATAAAATATGTCAATAAAAGTCTGTATTTCATTTCATAATTAGAATATTACCGAATGAGATTATATATAATATATTTAGCTACCTTGTGATTGAATTGAGTACTGTTTGTGTACAGAGCAGCGCAATCTCCGCGGACACGACAGGCTGTACGTGTCGACCGGCAACAAGAGCTACGAGTTCCTGCTCGGGCTGCACGAGGCGGCGGGCCACCAGCTGCGGGCGCTCATACAGGACGAACAGAGGTACCCCTACCGCTGCGACGGGGTGCGCGGGGATGTCATGCTCAGTATCGACAGCGTCTGTATTGGAGGGTAAGGAACTTTATATATTCACGTGTATCAATAGAACTTAATTTAAAAAAAAACCATGGTGGTAGGGCATCGAATGCCCACCTGGCTAGCTACCACCCTCAAGTAGAAAATCGGTCGCCAAGCACTAAAATGTGTGTTCCGGCAGCTGTCCTTGAGAGCCAGTATTCTAGGTTAGTCTGAACAACATCTTCGAACACATCATCACTTGCCATCAGGTGAGATAGTGGTCACAAGTTAGCCTATCAGGAATAAAAAAAACGTTACAACTATATCTAGTAGTGGTACAACTATATAGTAGAAATCTTTGTGAAGAAGTTCGTCCGGGGAAGAAGTACTGCCACTGTTCTGAATCGGAACCCACCTCACATTTATGATAGTTCTCATTTTTATCTGTGGTATTGCGATAGTATTCTCTCTTGAGTTGAAAAATATCGCTTGTCATGGTAGTTTTGTTCACTTTGGAAGTTGTAAAATTGATTTTGTTTGTTAAAGTATTATTCTTGAAAACTCTAGATGTGTATTTTAATTATATCTTTGCTATTAAATGGCATTAATATAAGAGAAAACTTTTTTGTTTGATTTGACGACAAAACGTGACTAACAAATGACTACCTTTGTCTGACGAACTCCTGGACCACTTATTGAGGGTGCTAGGCACCCGTTGGTAAGTGCTTGAAGTACTATTGTGATCAGCATACCATGGATTCACCATGCAGGTGCCGGGTCCATAGCGTTACCGAGGAAGAAGCCCAAGTCAAAGCGCCTAGAACTTGCAACCCAGTGAGTAAGGTTAAGGGGCCCCTTTATGATGCATCAATGCTCCCTTTCACCGCTCGAGCCTCCTCCACTGCCCAAACAAATTTGACAGGCCAAGGTCCTTTAGTAGGTTGTATAGGGATTTCGCTGGTATACCCCTTGCTCCGACTTCTACAGCATATAAATTAACCACATAACCGTTTTTGATTAATTCATTTGTTAAGTCATAATATTTGTTACGTTAGTTTTATTTTAGCTCCGTGTTATTGTGCACAGTTACGTCTTCTTGTAGCCTACTTGGTGCAGAGATGGTTTTCTTCCACTGCCCTAGTTTCCTGCAAGAGTAGGTCTGGACCTGAACAGCCATCTATTTCTACCGGCAAGCTAAGCAAGCAAGGTTCGCAAGTATTTCGGTACAAGTATATGTCTTATGGTGATGGGTAGGGTACCGGGCAAATCGTTATTTATGACGAAATACATCTGTTAAGGAACACCAGATGGGCCTATCCATCTTCTGTCACAAATTCATAAAATCATATGTATGAATATTATAGCTTTTGAGCACAATCTAAACTCATGATAAGTGACGATGTGGTAGGCAGTGAGCAGTCATATCCTCGCTATCAAGGACACCTGTCGGAACACACCTTTGAATTTAACAAGTTGTTGGAGTACAATACGTTATGCCCAAAGCGGGAATTGAACCCGCGTCCTCCGATATCGCGTCGGATGCCTATACTCCTCGGCCACTTGGACACGGCAAATGTAGCAGAAATTTCATACTCAAATCGTATTACTTTAACCGTCATAGGGGACGGTGCGCGGCGTTTGAAAAAACACTTCTTTCGATCAGATGAAGTCTAGTAGTCTGGTTGATGGCCGCGCACCGTCCCCTATGACGGTTAAAGTAATACGATTTGAGTATGAAATTTCGGCTACAATTGCCGTGTCCAAGTGGCCAAGGGGTATAGGCATCCGACGCAATATCGGAGGACGCGGGTTCAATTCCCGCCTTGGGCATAAAGTTTTGTACTCCAATAATTTGTTAAATATATTTTGCTTAGCACGCGATAGTGCTTGTAATTATATTTAGAAACACCTTTGGATGTTTGGCGACAGGTTTTCTATCTTGGGGGTTGTAGCATTTGCTAAATACTCTACCACCATCCAATGACATCCTAAGAATGTAGCATACTCAGATAATAAACAGGGTAACCAAGTACATTGCCTTCTGAAGAACTACGAAATCCTCTTCGGGCGCACACTACGACTAATACAGCAGTATCCGTAAGTAACATATAACGGGAGTTTAAATGGGATGAATTGTATAATGAAACTTTTTTCTTATTGTGGTAGGACTTACTTAAAAAATTGACATATGCACCCATGAAACGTTTGTCAGGGTTGTAATAGTATTATCAGTTTTCTTACTGACTCGTTAGTGGAATGACGAAAGGTTAAATATATTAAATATATCTATGACTCATTACCTCGGTAGCTTAAATTGGAAGGGCATGCCCAGGTACAAGTGACGGATGTTCGCGTGTTTAAATTACGGCTATGTTTTATAACCTTAGATGGTATTATGTTAAAGTTCTTATGTTTTAAACAATACATTTTCCTATAAATGTATTTTTAATATTGTTAGGTTTGCAATAACGCCTGCTATGCGGATTACATTACAAAATCACAAATATACGACAGGAAAAATTTAAGTCATGTGCGGGATTCGAACCCGCGTCCATCCACCCCTTGAGCCGGGTATGCTCGAACCAATTGAGCTTAAATGACATGACGTCATAACTCGAATCTTTCCTATCGTTCTTTAACCATCGTATTGGGATGGAGCGACATCTATAGTACCATATTTCTATCGTATATTTGTGATTCTATAAATGTATTTCCGGATATATTCAATGTGAAGTCCTTGTTATAGGTCGGCAAGGCATTGGAATTGCAGATGTCAATAGACGACCTGTTTCCCATTACACAGGCCGTGTACTTGTTTTTAGCCCCGTAGAATAAAATCAAGTATAAATGCTAATGAATCCTATGCTTCCAGGCAACTTTCGTCACCCGTCATTGGTCTGAAGCCTGTCCTGGGAAACCATGCAGTTTGCGTGAGGTTCCAAGATCCACAATACCCCGAGGACTTCATTTTCCCCTCGAGGAGGCTCAAGGAGGCCACAGAACCGCCGCGAGTGCTCAAACCTGGAAACTTGAGCCATGAGGAGAACAGGAATTATCGGCCCCAGATTGGTAAGTGGCCTTCATAGCAATCTATTATATTTCACGTTTTCTTTTTTGACGTTTTTCATGTGTTAACAAAATAGTGGCTTAATCCAATGGAAATGTAGTCACGTCAGCTTATATTTGAAAAAAATACCTCGTAAGAATAACTTTGAGACTTTCGCGACTTGAACTCACAGTTATAAGTATTTAACGGGACTCAATACGATAAAAATATGTAGATATGTTATCTTCCTTATTCGTGAACTTAATATAATATAGCTAAACGTCTGTTCTCGCTGAACGCGAAGTCAAAAGTGACCGGCACTGTCCCTGTGCGGATATTACGTGATTATGTTGTCATAGAGAAAGACTATCGGATGTAAGTCGTTGACGCTAGTGGTAGTTTCTAACCAAATCCATACTTTTAAGTTTCTCTACGTCCCTAAGTGCCAGATAGATGGCGGTAGTGATGCCGTTTTTCTCTGGCATATTAATGATTGCTATAGGTGGGGACAACATATATTTATTTACCTCGACGTTTCGACCAAGTTGCATTGGTCGTGGTAACGAGCGGACTGAAGAGGCGGGTGTCAACGTCTTGAAAGGCGGGTATTTTCTCCATCTACCTGCATTTGATTTAAAAATGTATTGTCTCGACACACAACACTGACAACATCCACAGGTCTTAAAGAAGGTGAAATGCGTACCTTAGCACTGAATTCCATGATACAGCTTAAAACCATCCTCTCTATTGAAATTATAATATTTCATTTCAATAGTTACTCTTACTAGTCTAGAATGGTAGTGACGTTCCGTTGAGAGGACTTTCGGGTCGTGGAGCTCAATCCAGTGGTCAGGTCCCGGCTCTAGCAGATCTTCTGTTATAGAAGATTTCTCCATCTGGCGATTTTTCACAGCTGTGATTTATGTTCTTTGATCCGTTTAGCTATAGTTCGCTTGGTTTGTCCAATATATGATCTACCGCAGCTGCAATCTACCCTGTATACACCAGGTGTCTGCAACTTAGACCTCTTACCTCTTGCCAACTTATCTCGTAAGATTTTACCAAATTTGCCATAAGTGAAATTGTAATTTATAAATCTCCGTCGTAATACTAAGTATTGTATATATCTAGATATCTACGCGAGGTATATGAATCTTTCTATCGGCCCTCAGATAGGGTGTAACATTTGATATGTAATAAATCTAGCAACTTTTTCTAACAGTCATGTGCCTCATCGTATATTCTACTAAAACGTAAGAAGTACGAGATAACCAAATTTGCCACGAGAGCAGTTAATTAATACCCTTCTCTTATGCCCTAGTAATAAGTATAATTTATTATATGCTTGAAATGTAAATGAAGTGACAGGCAACTTTCGTTTGCGTTATAATGTGGCGTTCCGTTGGTGTCATAGCCGTCTCATTGGTTTGCCTATTTCATACATTTCTCAATTCTGTAATGAATGTATCTGCAGAACTGTTCCTGCCTCACAATTCCGATCCCGAACAAGACGTGCCGGCCTGGCATGTCATCCATATACTTCAGAATCTCTTTCACAAAAAGCTTGGCAGTTCTTAACGTGTAATTAAATTGTGGAACGCTCTCCCGGTGTACTTTATTCCTTGCAGTTATGACCCTGGGTCAGTCAAGCCAGGCGTGAAAACTATCTCTGGTCCTCATCAGGATGACGGTTAGAGTAGCCTACGGCTGCATTGATAGTGATCACTTCTTGATTTCATCTTCTCTTTCCATCAGGCGAAGTGAAGTCACACAGAAGAACCACTCTACAAAAAATAATTACTTAAAATCGGCTGATTCATTACTCAATATTTTCCTTTCTGTCAATATATGAACATAAATATCCGCAAGTCTATAAATATTCAATATTTTCCATTGTTTCAGGCATGGTGAGGTCAAATACGATCGCAACGTTAGAGCGAGCGGGACACAGGATGCTGGGACACCACCTACCTCGCTCCAACAGCTACTCTGCTATCGCGCCGCCGGACCATCTAGATCAACGCAGTAAGTTGTTTATTACTTCTGGTTGCACCCTCGGGGATATATAGACATGTTGATTTCATTTTTTTAACCCCCTGACGCAATTTTTTTTTTATAATTTGAACGTGTGATACTTCCTGTAAATCGTAGCTCCCAAGCAGATATATCTAGATTTATAAAGTTTTTTTTTATTTGAATGCATGTTTTATTACGTAGTAACATGGGCGATTTTGACGAAAATCTGATGAGCTCTTTCCAAGATGTTACGAGGCCTTTTTGTATAACTAGAATGTTAATTAACCTCATTCTGGCATTTGAACTCTTTAATACGCTTCCCGTCGAAGAAAAATGCCAAATTGATCTCACCATCCTTATGAGACAATAAGGCTCCATCCTGCACACAGTGTAGCGCCGGGTCTCTCACTCAGAATCAATCAATCAGAATATAATAGCTAAACACTAATCGGGTTTAAACCTAAATGTTTATTCATCAATCATCACAACAGTCATAACTTCCATCATTGAACAAACGTCTCCGCCGTGGGGAAGGTACTGAAGAGGCGAAGAAGACTACTGCCTACCCTCTCGAATATATGTTTTCGTAGCCTCTAGCCCGGCACTCAAATGTTTACTAGGCCAAAGCAATGTTTGCGACAATTGAATGAAGAAGGTGCTTTATAAAACTTAATGTTATTGTTATAATTAGCAGTTTTCAGGTAAAATTTGTAACATTAATATTGAATGTCTCGTCAAAACTTATTTTCGTATACTTCCCTCGGGCAAGGAATCCTCGACAATATCGTGCAATTGTAAAACAATACAAACATCTCAACACGTTGTCAACCATCCCCTCACAGCCCCCGTGTATTGTAACATCCGCGTCTTGTACCGCCTCGGGGGCATTGGGTTTATTCATAGTCGTGCGTTCCAAGGTAACGATGGAGCACTCTTCTTGTATACTTTTTGTTATTGTGACGGAACAAGCTTGAGGCACACCTGATGTTAAGCGGACTAACCTATGCCTATATATAACCTAACACAAGTCACGAATTACACTGCGCCCGTCACCTTGAGGCATAGTTGTTAAGTCTCATGTGCCTGTAATTTCACTGGCTCTCGAGGACTGCTGCCGGAACACAGCGTTAGGTGCTTGGCGACGGATTTTCTTTTTGAAGATGGTAGCTAGCCAGGCGGGAAATCCCAAAATGCCCTTCCATGCGGTGAAGCTCAAGCCGGCGGTGGGTATCGAACCAGGGATCTGCTGCGCGGTAGTCCATAGCTATTACCGCTCGGCCATCATTGCTTCAATAATTTCATTATTAGTAGACTCAGTTTGAATACATGCTCTATTTGGAGTGGAGTCTTGACTTAAAATACTATTGGATTAGTTTTGATAAATTAAAATCATTTTTACACGACTGCCCAAAAAAGGAGTGTTATGTTTTCGGGATTTTCATGTATGTATGTTTATGAGTTTCTTTATTTCACCATAACTTCTAAACGGCTTAACCGATATTAATATATAATATATCATTTTAAATTTTCCTTGATTGTGCAAGTTTTGAAGCGCTCGTAGCGAAGTTTACTTAGCTTTTCTCAACCGATCAGCAAAGTTAAGCAACGTCGCGCGCGGTTAGGAGTTGGATGGGTGACCGCTAGTGACATTACTATTGAGCGCTTCCGTGGTTCGGAGGGCACGTTAAGCCGTCGGTCCCGGTTGTTGTCTTAGGATGGCAGTCGTTATAGCATGGTAGTAGGGCTAATTGCGAATGCCCGCCTGGCTAGCTACCACCCTCAAGTAGAAAATCTGTCGCCAAGCACCTAACGGACGGGACCGGTATGTGAACCGGCAGCTGTCCTTGTGAGAAAGTGAAACTAGGTACATAAAAATAATAATAATAAAGAAAGAGTTGGAAATAGACGCCATTTTGGGAGAGAAAAAAAATCTTTCAAAACCATCGAGTGGGATGTCAGGCTTTAAAACCGATTTCAAAAATATATAAAACTTGCAGTTTGGAATCAATGGAACCATAAAGGCTTAACGAAAATAAATAATTAGCACTCGGGCTTGTTACTTTTTTAATTAATTTATACTTGTTAATGATTGCAAATGCGCGATCATGTTTGTATTCTTCCTTTGAGTACAATTGTAAGTACAAACTTGTCTCAACACATTGTCGACCTTCCCTCTGTAACCTGGCGTAAAAACCCTGGCCTTCCCCCGGTAATGTCGTGTTAGCTCAAGCGGTCAGAGCATACCCCGGCTATAGGGGCGGATAGACGCGGGTTCAAATCTCGCACATTACTATATTTTTTTCTCTAAATTTGTAGTTTTGTAATGTAATCCGCCGAGCAGGCGTTATTGCAAGCCATACGTATCTTTCGCCTTCCATAAAGACTAAGGCCACATTTACTATAGCAAAATGATCAGATTTATTATAGAAAAAATATAACACGTAATGAACTATAAAAAGTATTAAATAACTTGTTGAAATCGGCACCATGCTGATTCGAAACACTGACTATTATTTAATATATTACTCTCTATGCCTCCCCTATTAGGGGGTATATGCCATTATCCCTACGCTTAGCAGGCGGCTTGGGGATCGCAGTGTAAGATGGCAGTTCTTTATAAGGTGCTGCCTACCTTCCAGTTTTTATCCCTTAGTCGCCTCTTACGACACCCACGGGAGGATATGGGGAGGTGCAATTCTATCCGCAAGATCAGTCACCCGCCTAAAATACGGTTCACCAACAAGAGTTGCAATTACTCTTAAATCATCTCTCAGTTAATTGACTATAACTTAAAAAATATTGAACCGATTTTGATAATATTTAGATGCGACCACCTTAGGGTTAAACTCTTCTCAACAAAAAATAATCACCATAGATATCATAATTGACGGTATCCCCGCGTAACAAATATACAAAAAGAAACAATTTAGAATCTTCTATTTTTTGGAAATTGGTTAAAAATAAATGTAATGAAATATACTGCTATTTTGATTTCAAATCTAATTTTAGATTTCTTCAAAGATAGTAATAGACTACTTAAAAACAGTTTATACAGACATAATATTAGCAGAAAAAAAATGGCAATTTTTAGTTATTGCTAGACATATTATTTTAATGTAACGTGCGATTGATTATCGTATCTCTGATAACACTCGCAGTATCCGCCCGCACCCAGTAACTATTATCTAACCTGTGCCTCCATCGCCGGGGAGCGCGAACAAAGCCAACATGGAAAACAATGGCGTAGCCGACACGTGGCTCTTTCTTCTCCTTTTGTATACGCACTTCGATTAATTGGCTCTAATTAATCGTTCTTGTTGAAATCTTATTGTTTTGGGTTTACGGCGTACTTTTAAACTTTCAGGTTGGTAATAAATTAGTAATTGTTTTTCAAATATACCCTCTATTTGAAAAACAGTCAAAAATTTATTTATTTGCTTTAAATTCGTATTATAAACATTGACCTATATATACTAGACGCGACATCTCAAGCGAGAATAGTCGACCAGTGCAGGTATGCCTGTTGGCATCCTCTCCCCCACTCGCAGCTTGGCACTCGTATAGATTGCACGCGTTTCACCTTCGAAAATTGTGTATTTTCAATTGTAAATTTTGAATACACAATTTTCGAACGTAAGGCGCGTGTAATAGCTACGAGTGCCCAGCTGCGTGTGTGGGAAAGTATGCCGGCCGGCATACCTGCACTGGTCGACTATTCTCGTTTGAGATGTCGCGTCTAGTATATATAGGTCAATGATTATAAACGAATAAATAACAACTATAAATGTTAAAATTTTAACAAAAAAACTACTTCTATCAAAATACGCTTTGTTGAGAATAACTTGCATGGTGGAAGGGCCTTTTGCGAATGCCCGCCTGGCTAGCGACCACCCTCAAGTAGAAAATCTGTCGCCAAGCACCTAACGGTGTGTTCCGGCAGCAGTCCTTGAGAGCCAGAAAAATTACAGGCTAATGAGACCTAAGAACTGGACGTCTCCGTGTGACGGGCACAGTGCAATTCGTCGTTGACGAAATGCGTCTGTTATAGGCAGAGGTTAGTCCACTTAACATCAGGTGGACCTCGGGCTTGTTCCGTCACAATTACATAAAAAAAAAAAAAAAAAATAACTAATATACTACTATTCAGATCTCACTGAAATATTAGGTCCTTACATATGAAATTGGCGTTTTTCGTACTGGCCACTTTAATCACGAATTTCTCCTCTTTGGTAAGGAATTCCAAATTCAAATTTGTACAGCTATAGACTCATGTATTTGTGCTTCGATGATCGTCATTCATTTGTTTTTTTTCTTCTGTTTTTTTCTGTTTGCGTCACTCATTTTACAAAATGGAAAACCTTAAATATCGCATTATTTACGAGTACGAGTTCCGCCGTGGCACTAGTGCTGCGGAAACAACTCGAAGGGTGAAAGATGTGTATGGCGGTCGTGTTGCAAAAGAAAACACAGTTCGTTTTTGGTTCCAACGTTTTCGTTCTGGAAATTTCGACCTGCAGAACAAGCCCCGTGGACGGCCTGAGACTCAAGTTGATAATGAAGAGTTGAAGGCTATTGTGGAAGCGGATCCATCGCAAACCACGTCCGAGTTAGCTGCAGGCTGCAATGTTAGTGATAAAACTGTTTTAATTCACTTGAAGCAAATTGGGAAGATTAAAAAGCTTGAAAGGTGGGTACCTCACGAATTGACTGAAACAAACCGGCAAACGCGCGTCGACTGCTGCGTTACATTACTAAACCGGCACAATAATGAAGGTATTTTAAACCGAATCATTACCTGTGATGAAAAATGGGTTCTTTACGATAATCGGAAGCGCTCAGCGCAATGGTTAGATCCTGGCCAGCCAGCCAAATCCTGCCCCAAGCGAAAATTAACCCCAAAAAAGTTACTTGTAAGCGTTTGGTGGACTAGTGCCGGTATTGTTCATTACAGTTTTTTCAAATCTGGCCAGACTATTACGGCTGATGTCTATTGTCAGGAATTGCAAACCATGATGGAAAAGCTAGCGGCTAAACAACCTAGGCTGGTCAATCGCTCCACGCCACTGCTGCTTCACGACAACGCTAGACCACACATTGCGCTACAGACGGCTACTAAATTAGAAGAGCTTCAATTGGAAAGTCTAAGACATCCTCCGTACTCCCCGGACCTTGCTCCAACAGATTACCATTTTTTTCGAAATTTGGATAACTTCTTGCAAGGGAAAAAATTCAACACCGATGGGGCAGTCCAAATCGCCTTCAAAGATTTTATTGATTCCCGTCCGACTGGTTTTTTTAGTAAAGGGATCAATGAACTACCTATGAGATGGCAAAAGTGCATAGAAAATAATGGTTCATACTTTGATTAATTAAATATATTATATTAAAAAATATTCGACTTTTTGTTCCTCCCATACAAAACGCCAATTTCATATGTAAGGACCTAATATAAGTGGGACCACATTACAAGCACCAGTATTCGAACATAAAAAAACAAAACAAAATCGGTATACCCTGTAAACAGTTAAGAGGTAATACACTAAAATATATTACCTTCTTTTTTGTAGTCGGTTCAAAATGGTCGTTGCGTTATTCCTTGTTTTAGAATTTGTTGTTTTTTTGGGTACAACTCAAGCCCGGCGTCACACGGTCAAAATAACCTTATTGGTTGGAACATTTTATAACACAGGACCTGATACAAATCCTTTTAAAAACAGATAGAAACGCTCCACTCAAAGTTGTACTACCCGCAACTGAGACATTACGCCAGTCATATGTACAGTTACTAAACATACTCAATGTGCATTAAAAAAATTTACTTTGCTAAATATGTTTTTCATCAGCATTCTACTTTCAAGTGTGAACTATATTTAATTCTCTATCAAAACCAGGTTCCATTATCAATGAATAAGGCCATCCATTTATACATATCTCTCTAAACTGTTTGTAGCTGGCGGAATGAATACAAACTTTGAGCATTAAGGTTGAACTGGCCGGACAGTCCTCCATACAAACGCCGTAGGGTGATTACTCCCTTATTTGAGATTTTAGGTCCAGACTTAAGCATAATACCGATTGATATCGTCATTATCTAGGCTTGTAGTATGCCAAAATTTTAAAAAGATAATTAAGTTGTCAGTTATGAGCCGCGAAAACTTTAAATGAAAATGTTTCGAGGCTCATAATTCCCAAATAAATTATTTTATTAAAATTTCGGCATCATACAAGCCTAGATAATGACGAGATCAATCTGTATTATGCTTTGTTTTGGACCTAAATCCTCAAATAAGGGAGTGATCTCCCTACGACGTTTGTATGGAGAACGGGCCGGCCAGTTCAACTTTAAGTCAAATAATAAGACAAATGCTGAAATGCTATTGATATGAGACTGCGTAAGAGTGAAAGTGGTGGAATCACGCTTAGTTTTTGTGAAAAACGAAAGAAAGCTCATTGACACGTCAAAATGGGGATTTACTTTAAAATGGTATGGTTTTGTTATTTAATTGTTATATTCTTATACACGTACATACTCGTAGCTATATATTGATCTATGTATGAGTATACAATATATGCGTATAAAAATATACCTTGAATTAGGATATTTTTGTTACAAGATACAACTTTATTCCAGAGACTTTATTAGATTGGCAAAGACAAATAAAAGGTCCTTCTTAGGTAATTGTGTACGGTTTTATAATAAAATTCCCAAACATATTACAACGCTCACAGAAGGGAAATTCAAGTTGCACGTGAAAAACATATTGATTAAAAAATCTTACTACACAGTTTCTGATTACTTAAACGACAAAAATGCCTGGACAATTCCGCCTCTGCCAAGCTATTGCCTGTCACCTACATAATTTAAACAAATACTGTAATAACTCTATTATATAGAAAGTATGTATAACACATTGTTAAAAGATGTTTAATAGAATGGCCCCGAGTTTCTTGCCCGTTCTTCTCGCAGTGGCTCTATACAATTTATTTGCTGAACGTGGCAGTACAATGTAGAATATTTCAATACTAAAATTTGTAATTGACCTTCATAAGAGCGTCGTAGACGCCTAAATTGAATAAATGATTATGACTTTGATTCTATCGAGTATATTTTAAGAAACATGTTTTAGAATCCTAATTGCTGATAGGTAAGCTTTTGAACACAATCTCACCTGATGGTTAGTGATGATGTGGTCGAAGGTGTTAACCGGTTTACCCTTCAATCTTACTGTTACAAAATAAATATATTATGTTAAAAACCTGTTCAAGCAGAGCTATTTGGCACTCATTTGTCAGCGCCTTAAGTATTTTATGTTAACTACTACTTAACTAATAATAACAAATACTTTTAAAGTATAACAATATATCTAGTGACAATTCCGCTTAATTTTCCTGCTAAGCCGAGGTGACGTCACAAACGCCACGCAGCCAAACCGGAAGAGTTTTCGACGCATTTCGCTTCTACACGAAGCATCCTCAGGAGGTCTTGACTCTTCGAGCGCACGATCGAGAAATTTCATTTCTCGATCGCGTGCGTTATTTGTTATTATTAAAAATGGATTTCCGCAAAGTAACGCCTGAATCTATTCATTACTACTTAACTACATTAGAGAGTAAGGATACATTAATTCGTCCTTTGTTAGCTAATAAAAAAAAGAAGATAATAGCGAACTTCAAAGTGAACATCGCCTTATCTACGGTACAATACAAGCAATACTGGTATAGCATAATCACTTAGTTTCCATCACATGAAAACATTTAAGAAAAACAAAATTACACCCAATATCCGTCGCTGAATGGGTTCCATTATAACAAATTCGAAATTCAAATTGGCTCATCGTCCCGCGGCGCATTGACGTGTAATAGCGCGCGAAAGCAAACAGGAAGCGCGCGGGGACGCCATTGTCCGCGCCAGTGTCGCCAACTACGAAAATAATAATTATCGAGGGCTGCCAGCACAATGGGGCGTTTTTTTTTAATATAACGGGTCGATCGGCTCAAGTGCTTCCTATTATCCGGTAGGATAGGATTAGGCAACAATGTCGGAAGTTTTTTTTGTTATTTTACTTTTTTGATACTTTGTAACCTTTAACCAGGTGGCGTCGGAGGTGTTTTACGAGGTATAAGGTATAAGATATAAAATGTATTTCTCTGTAAGTGAATTTTAAATTCTTTTGAGAAATAAATGATTTAAACCGTAAATTAGTCGTCATTGCAGGCATTGAAACGGCCTCTCGTACTGTTCTAGCAAACAAAGCCAAGGCTCTTATGTGTTGTACGAGGTAGGACGTGATACGTGATACATAGATGAGTGTTAGTAACCTATACTATTGTATAGGTAGGTTCGTGTCGTCGCATAGTGTCAAATACATTTTACGTCCAATACGCATGTTGTCTATACTTCGCATTTTGTCTAACGTTGTTAAAGCCTGTCTAGTAGCCATTCAGTAAGTATCAAATAGATTTTCTAGTAGCATCATAATCTAATAATGTTATCTCTTCTGATGTTAGAGCGTTGAGCTAACGTTTACTTAGCTAGTTAGGTGCTTGGCGGTGTGAGTTTTTCTGTTTGCTATTTCTTTCGATAAGCAAACTACCTGATTGCCCTGACTAAAATGAGGATTGGATTTGACTTAAGAACCTACTGGCATATATTTTTTCCGTAATCTTTTTACGTAGCACTAACACTTATTGAGTTTTTGGGGTAGGGCATTTTGCAAATATCCGCCTGGCTAGCTACCACCCTCAAGTAGAAATCCTGCCGCAAGGCACCTGACGCTGTATTCTGCTGGTAAATGTATTTGAAAGCCAGTCATTCCAGGTAAACAGCATTATCAGGTGATATAGTGGTTAAAGGCTAGCCTATCGGATATAAAAAAAATTTAAATGTGTTTGTGAAATGAATATTTGAATTATTAAATTAATAAATACAAATACAAATACAAATACAAATAGTTTTTATTGACTCAAGTTACATAGGTACAGAGTTAATATGAATCCATAGGTTCCCGAACTAGCGTCAGCTGTGTTTCAAGAACCATAGGCTTCTCCCATAATGGTTATGACACTGGCACTTGCATCTAATATGAACTATCCGGGGCTTACAATATTTACTTAGCGCTTAAGGAACATATAGTGTGTGTGTGTGTGTGAAGTGTAAGTGAAGTGTATGAGTGTTAGTGTGTTTGTAGTGTATGTTGTGTGTTTAATTGTTAGTAGATGTGATTGTAAGTAAGTATGTGTATAATGACAAGTATTGATGAATTATTTGATTACAGCGAGTATTTGTATATATTATTATATTCTCGTAAAGATTCGGTATGAATTCATAAGTGTGCTAATGCAAGACAATATTGTGTAATGTTCATAATATTTAGTTAACTGTAGTTATCTCAAATGATAGTTATGTATAGAACTCAGTTAATAAATTTTCAAGGGTTTCATAGTCATATTTTTTTAACCAGGTATGAATGACTTTTTTTATTTCGTTATTACTATACTGTTTAACCGTTAATTCCTTATTTATCTTGTTGTAAAGATGAGCAGCCATGACACAGTATTTTTTCTGACCAAATCTTGTAGAAGTGATTGGTACAGGGCATTTATAAACACGTTTTGTTAGTTGAGGTAGATGAGAAGCCGTTTTCCTATGGTAACGCTTTAAACTCTCTGATACAAACAATTTTCTTACAGTTAATACATCGGCCTCTTCATACAAAGTTGTTGTAGGGTGACGATATGGTAAATAAAGTATTACTTTAAGAACTGCCCTTTGTGCTCGTTCTGCCGTTATGAGGTGTGTTTTTGCGGCACTTCCCCATGCACATATACAGTACCGAATGAGACACTCACCTAGAGCCCTGTATGTTTGGATTACCAATTTTGAATCAGCCACTGCTCTCAACGACTTAAAAACATAGATAAGTTTCCTCATTCTGGATGCCAAGGATGCAATTTGGAAAGTCCAGCTAAGTTTATTATCTATGTGCACACCTAGGTACTTAATTGAAGAAACACGGGTTAAAACTGAGCAATTACATTGGATGGGACGGTTGCCACGATTACAAGGAAAAGTATGCATCTTTACGTTTAAATTAGTTGGGGCCATTCCTGCGTTTGTTATACTATAGCACATAAGCATTGTCTTGGAAATATTTAATGATAAGAGACTATTTTCAAGCCACTGAGTTACCACAGCGAGACATTCTTCAGCCAAGCAAGTAACTTTTTCCCATGTCCTATCATGAGCCAGTAATACAGTGTCATCCGCAAACATCAGCACATCTAGACCAGGCAAGGTAGTACAACAAAGTTCATTAATATAAATAAGGAAAAGCGTAGGTCCCAGTGTACTACCTTGTGGCACGCCGTAGTTACAAAATAAGCTATCACTAACATACTCATTAACCCGGACTTGTTGCGATCTGCTTGTGAGGTAACTTTTAAACCAATCCAAGCTTAAGCCTCTGATACCTACATTTTCTAGCCTTGTGAGAAGGATTGGGATGGAGACAGTATCGAACGCCTTCTGGAGGTCCAGAAAAACACCGACGCACTTATCCCCATCATCGAGATAGGACGATATTTTTGTAGAGAGAGTCAAAACGGCATCTTCAGTCGACCTTCCTTCTCTAAAGCCATATTGGTTATCGCTTAATAGGTTATTTTTCTCCAGATACCGCATGACTCTCTTCTTAACAAGTTTTTCTATAATTTTAGATAGAGTCGAAAGTAGAGCAATGGGTCTATAATTGCTCGGATTGTTTTTAACACCGTTTTTAAATATAGGACATACAATAGCTTTTTTAAAAGCATCAGGAAATGTGCCCGTTTTAAAACTTAAATTGCATATAAATGCGATAGGTTCAGCAAGAAACGTAATAAATCGCTTAAGCAATGACGAAGTAATTTTGTCCCATCCAGGCGCACTGTGCAATTTAAGACTAAGAACAGCATTTCTAACTTCAATAGGGTCAGTGGGCATCATAGACATGGAGTTGACTGGTGAATGAACACTTGTGCTTAATATAGCCAGTTCGTTTTCAGTGGTATTCATTTTTTGGAGTGTATGATTAGCAAGTGTAGCGCCCACTGATGTAAAATATAAATTAACGTTATTAAGTGACTGAGTTGGATTGTTATTTATGCCAAGTAAATCGCATGGTGTTTTAGCTTGTTTAATATTACATACTTCTTTAATAATTTTCCACGTTTCTTTCATATTACCTTTGCTTTTGTTAAGTTTATCTTTATAATATTCGGATTTAAGTTTTTTAATAATTTTATTACAAATATTTCTATATTGATTATACCTTTTTTGAAGATTTTTATCATCTGGTGTTTTTTTTAATTTCATGTGTAGTTTGTCTCTCTTTCTTATTGACCTGACTATTCCTGTTGAAATCCATGGTTTAAGAGGTTGGTTTTTTTTTGAAATTTTCTTGATTTGTGTATAGGTATCAATAACAGAGAGTAATTTTACCGTAAATAACTCAGTAGTCATATTTACATTATTAGTAAGATACAAATTCTGCCACGATTCTTTTTGTAGAGTTTTTCTGATACCTTCATAATTAATTAAAATCTTATTATAAATGAGTGATTTTCTTGATATTTTGGCGTTATTTATATAAAGCATGATTGGAGAATGGTCAGTAAGTCTCTGTTCAAATACAAACGTTTTCCAAGGATAGTCACTTTTTACCATAATATGGTCTAGACATGTGGTAAACCTAGTAGGTCTATTAATGCCTTGCCGTATACCATGCATTGCCATCAAGTTTAAATATTTCTGTGCGTCATGTGATAGGTTACTAGATATTATATCCAAGTTAACGTCTCCTGTAAGTATAACGTTATTTGAAGTGATGCCTTCTAAGACAATGTCCATAGAGTCTAAATATTTGCTAGGATTTTTAAAACTTGGTGGACGGTACGTGCAAATAATTGTATAATTTGGTGCAACATCTAATATTAAGCAATTACCATCCACAATTTTTGGTTCAGAACAAGAAACGTTAATTTCGTTACGCACATATACAACAACACCATCGTTCTGATTCAAATAAGTTTTAGTCCAGAACATAGTATAACCTACTAAACTAGGTGGTGGATTCAAAGAATTAGTCCAACACTCAGTGAGTACGTATATATCAAGTGTTATGTCCAGGCTTGAAGTAAATGCTACAAAGTAATCAAAATTGCAATTTATACTTCTTATATTTACAGTAAATATGGTAAGTGAAAGACAAACGTCAGGGTTTGGATTTATGATGTTACGGCAGTTTTTTGTATTACTAATTAAAATACATTCTATCAAATCTGAGTTATCAACTTCTGTCGTAAGAAAACTGTTATCGTCCATTATAGAAGCAAGCAGTAATTAGGTGCCATTCATAATATATACACTGTGGGAATGATTTTATGAATATTATATTGTTCAAATTTAATGTTATTTTACTATAAAGGTAGCGACTATAGACAATATGATGCAAACTTTGAGTAGTGGAATTGTAAATACGAGTAAATTGGCCGCAGTAACTATAACTGCGTAGTATGGTAGTATGGTTTGTAGTGTGTAGTTTTGAGTAGAGTGGTATGTGTATTGTGTTACTTACAAGACAGCGCAAGTTATTATTTTTTACAAAAATATTCCATAAAATATTATCATAATGAACTACATAGAGCAAGATGCAAATGTTTAATTTACTTTTAGTATTTATACATGCTTTAGAATAAAATAGTCATTTATTTGAGAGGTTTACTAAATCACTTTCACTGCTCACTTTTATAAAGGGAGCTCCATCCGTTCTCCGCAAGTATATTCTACCTCTAGAAGTCCAGCAATACTTGTATGAATTCGCTTTGGCAAATTCTCTGGCCAAGAAAAAGAGCTTTTTTGTTTGTATTGTAAGGCCCTCTGATACAAATATTGGCCTAACTGGGCCTTCCATTTTTAAACTGGAGGTGCTCAATTTTGTGGTAGCATATTTTTTATTAAAAGCTTTGACAGACCTAACTACATTGTCCCTAAGTAAAACCGTTGAAAATTCAACAATCATAGGTTGGTTGTTCTCATTTTTGGTGGTTATACGGTAAATGTCTCGTATATCTGATGGCTGAATTACAACGTTAGCTACCGCACCCAGTTTTGTAATAATATTCGCAAGATCATCCTTTGTTTCGCCGGATTTTTTGGGCACGTTACGTACTTCTATAGACGAGCTGCGGAGACTGCGATCTATCTGTTCCAGGCGGTTTTCTAGTGACTTTATGTACCTTAGGTCTTCAATTTTTTCTTGTTCTAAGATATGGACTCTTGAAACAACTTCTTCATATTTTTGCCCAAGATAGTCAATAGAACTTGATATATTATTGTTCTGCTCTGTGTGCATCTGAATACCACTCTGTACTTTATTCGTAAGTGTAGTAAATTGTTCGTCCTGCTCTTTCTTTAATACGGCAAACATGCTCAGTATTTCAGCTCTACTAACGTCGTCTTCACTTTTTTTATATCCTGGAGAGTTTTGAGACCCACCCTGTACTTGGCTCATGAGTGCCTTGAATTTTTCGTCATGATCCTTTTTTATCATATCAAACATTTCCAGTATTTCAGACCTGCTTACCTCATCCCGTCTCTTGCGTTTTCGCAACACCATATTGGGCTCACTCGTAGCATGTTCTCGCGAAATCGTAGGCACGGCGATGGTAGCAGCACTCGTAGGTGAATTCAAGTTTGAGTCTGACTTACAATGCGTCAGCGATTGCAGAGCACCCGAAGCAGGTGTGGGTGGAGGTGTGCGCTTAAGTGGCATATTAAATTATTAAATCTCTGGGCGTAAGTTGAACTGAGCCAGTACCAGGCTAGCGGAACGTTATAAGCGGTGCGTGGAACACGAAAGCAACAGGTGGTTTACACACACACGCTGGCTTCACTTACGTACTTGTGTGCGGCAGGGTAGGAAGCACACACGCAGAGCGCATGTATGAGTCACAGATGTAGAAGTAAGTGGCACTCACCAATAGCACACCAACAGACAGTACCGCAGTATTAACAGCTGGCTCCTTACAGCTTATTCAGTCCTATTATTTGATTTGATTTAACACAGTGTAATTTTGGAAATAAATTAAATAAAATTAGAACGGGACTAGTAAACACGTCTGCACTGTGCAGGGGTCCGGGGGAGAAGGATTTAATACCTATTTTAGAGGTTTTTTCATCTCTTAATACGATAAAGATTTAAGAATAATCTGTGATGCTCTTAGAATTTTCCGATTTCTATTTAAATTAAATTGTTGGTCCAATAATATTGTTCTTTATTTATTTTTGTTAGTATTAATTTAAAATGTATAATCATTACCTTACTCAGATTGCACACGCATGTGGTGTCGGTATAATTTGTTTTTTGTAACAATACGCAGGACGGCTGACTTCCTCACGCTAACACTTCTTGTGAATACTCTTATAGGTAGTATATTCCAATAGGTACTTATGGGTCGGCGAAGGAATTACAATGCTAAAAAACCCTATTGTGCCCATAATCTACCGGTAAAAACCCCAAGTCGACCTGAGCAGTGGCACCCTGCCCATTCAACGCATTTTTTCAACCAGCCTAAAATATATATTTTTTATCAAAAAATGGAATCGACTTCAACACACAAATGTGTGAAATAACTTGTTGTAGTCGGTACCATGATAGTTCAAAGTACCTATTATCAGAATATTGTGCGCATGGTACGGACTTCAACAAGTTATTTCACACATTTGAGTGTTGAACTCGGTTCCATTTTTTGATAAAAAAAAAAAATTTTGTAATTTTATCCCTTTTTAGCGACCTTTGCTACATATGGGATAGATTGTCATTCACTATCAATGACTATATCATCAAAATAGGAAAATACCATTCAGATAAATTGGAGTGTAACACAAAAACGGCTTGACCGATTTTGATGGAATTTCAATGGGACCACAGGGCAAGCATCAGCTTTGAAATAAAAAAAAGAGTCATCATAATCGGTTCATTAAGTCAAAAGTTCTGGGGTCACAAACATAAAAAAAAAAGAATTGAGTACCTACTTTTTGCTTTTTTTGATGTCGGTCAAAAATAGCATTGTAGAGTGTAATAACCTTTACACTCATTTTAGGTAATTTATGTGAATTACTTAATTCCATCAAAATGTTTAAATGCCAGTACAGATTTGTTGTATACTTAGGTTTTTTTTATGCTTCATAGATTAACCTTTGACCACTATCTCACCTGATGGTAAGTGATGATGTGGTCGAAGATGTTGCTCAGGCTAACCTAGAATTATATATTATAGTATCGTTAGAATCCTTACATAATCCCGAGTGACAATGCCTGTAAGTTTTTGGACAGGGCAGTGATGCTTATTTGTCCTACTGACACAGGTATACTCGTATACACTCGGTATTATGTCCTTCTCTAATTACCAAAACACACATATACAATGTAAACTTCTTCGCTCAGTTTTAATCTGCCGGTGATCAGAGATTAGCATATACCGAGTGCATGAACAATAATTTATAATTCCATCTTCAAAAGAATGAGCCTGTCTAAAAAGTAGAGTGGTGAAACTGTCAGGTGGATCTCCTAACGCTCATACCCAGGGGTCGGAATAGGTTGAGTATTTAAGTACCTACTGCCGTTGAATTCACTACGAAATCTTTCTATGGATGTACCTTTAAGGCTAAATTCCACCATTACAGGTTAACTTAATAATCGGAAAACTATACTACAAACCATTAAAACGTAGTAGGTCTTTGTTATTTTATCATAGAATGTCCAACATAGCAGTAAATTTTATTTTATTAGATGTCATGGAAATAAATAAACTCCTTGGTTTGACTTTAATGACATCTGACAGTTGCTAATGTAACTATATGTATTATCATCTATAGCTAAGTAGCCATATTTGATTTTAGTTTATGGAGCTACATCATCAAGTTCATCTTGGATTAGATTTTTTTCTTTGCAACAGCTGTCTGTTTGACTTTACATTTAGAAAAAGGCAATACCGTTCCAAGTTTAAAATACTGCAACATTACTAATTACCTATGGTAACAAATCCTATCGCATTTTACTGGTTAAATAGTATAGAGTTATTCATTATCCGCGTAAACCCTACGTTGGTGAAATTGGGCCTTAATTGTGGGAATTCCGGGATTACGTTTAATGTCTTCTTTGCTACTTTGAAATAAAAACTAATTAGCGTAAAACACTCGGTTGCTAGCTTTCTCTCAGTAAGCATTAATACGATTACAATATTTTCTAATTCAAAATTATATCAGCATTAACTTTTTTGACTTATTTCACACTATACTATAGCCAAATTCCATCTTTGTAATCAAACCACCCACATTAACATAAAATCACTTAAATTGATGAAATATGTGTTCATTTACGTACTGCTTACACCTCTTTGTATATATGTTGATATTGAAAGATGCTGAATAGTTTTTGTCTCGTTGATAATAAATTGATGATGGTTTGTTTAAAAATAATCTTCATCGCATTTAGCTATGGTTTTAAATTTTTCATAGAAGTTGCAAGACATTAAACATAGATAGAATCGTCAAATTGCACAGGTGCAGTGCAAAACACATAGTTTGATAGACATATCCATGTTATGATCAACGTAACTACTTAAAACTCTACCTATTCGGACCCTTCCCCATAAAAGGTATACAACGTTTAGAACCGTTTTACTTATATTTTACTGGCGACCCTGTTCTTCTATCCAAAACAAATTAATGTAAACATCCGTACTTTGCGGCAGAACTATTATAATATATAATATCTTTTTAACTCATATCGTATTAGGACTTCTTTGATAACCCATATCCTTAAAACTACCAAAATTATCTTTGTAAGATTGTTTGATCCAGTTTTTTTTATGTTATTTATGTTATAGTGACGGAACAAGCACGAGGCCCATCTGATGTTAAGCGGATTAACCTCTGTCTATAACAGATGCATTTCGTCACAAGTCACGAATTGTACTGCGCCCGTCACCTTTAGACATAGTTGTTAAGTCTCATGTGCCTGTAATTTCACTGGCTCTCAAGGACAGCTGCCGGAACACACCGTAAGGTGCTTGGTGACAGATTTTCTACTTGAGGGTGGTGGCTAGCCAAGCGGGCATTCGCAAAATGCCCTTCCACCATACGGTGAAGCTCAAGACCTCGGTGGGATTCGAACCATGGATCTGCTGCGCGGCAGTCCATAGCCAATGCCACTGAGCCATCACTGCTTCAGAATCTATGAATAATAAAAAAATGCCTAAGTTACTTCCTCAACCAGTTCGAACCGTTTGACTTACCATCTCTAACAATCTAAAAGTCACTTTGACATGACTTCCAATTAATTTCTATTTTAAATTGCGTTCAAAACAATTTGTACTATCCCTCTGTAAACCGCCGTAAACACTATCACAAATGCATTAAGTCGACTTTTCAATAATTTAGATGTAAAAGACAGTTGGTAGATACTAACTGGTGCAAAAATATGTTTGCTTTTGTCATAGACTTTGATGTCATTTTTATAGAGTTCATTTTGCTAAGTTTTAGCTGTAGTAACCTGTGTGCTTTATAGCTAGGGGTGGCACGTGGCCCAATTAAGCGAACGCCCCCAAACTACGGGGTTTTTTTAATTGAACACGCTTATTTGATTTTGCGATTGACGTGTGTATAAATAAATATAAGTCATGAGAAATTGATTTGGACCGTGCATCGGATTATTTTTTTATACTTGGGAAGGTATTCATTAATATAAGCTTATAACTGAAGTTATTTAATAACACCTATAACTACATACTAGGAATTACGCTATATGTAGCGTTGCGGTAATTCCTGAAATAAAATATTATTTCATCATAACAACACTCTATTCAAAAAGGGGTATAGACAGTGCTATTTAAATATAGCATGCTGTTACATCCTAAGCCCTACACAAATGGTAATAAACAACCACATTTCCCATTTTTATATTACTTATCACAATTTAAAAAAAATATTGCTGATTATTTGAAGGTAGATTGAAAGATTACATTGAACATTACAAATTTACGAGAGAAAAAAATATAGTCATGTGCGGGATTCGTACCCGCGTCCATCCACCCCTTTAGCCGGGATATGCTCTAACCAATTGAGCTAACATGACGCAAAGACTTATAACTCTAATTTTTGCTCTCGTTCTTCAACCATCGTATCGGGATGGAGCGACACCTATAGTTCAACTTGCGTTATACTACAATCAAGACCCATTTTGCTTAAACCCATTTGTCCCCATTTGTCATAAACTTTACCGAATTACATATTATTTTATTTTTCTCTCGTAAATTTGTAATTTTGTTATGTAATTCGCCAAGCAGGCGTTATTACTAACAACAATATCAAAAAAATATGTGCCTTCACGTTCTCGAATTCTCTGATTTTGATGCGCTCGTAGGAAACTACGCTATTGATATATTAATCGATATAATTTACTACAATTTAGTTTTACCCAGAATTAACTAAACTCTATATTGTTCAGCATGTTATTACTCCATGCAACCCTATTTGAAGCGTGGCGGAGCCTAATCATTCCTATCCGACCAACTAAGTTAAGCAACGTCCGCCGCGGTCATGACTTGGATGGGTGACCGCTAGCGGCATTACTAACGTGCGTGCACGTGCTTTGGAGGGCACGTTGAGGAGATTCCCTGATTATGGTCACTATGAAGGTACTCAGAGGATCCACTGTTTGGATTCAGAAAAAATATATAGGTAGGTACTATGTACTTACGGACATTTTGGTAACATCGTTGTTTTGTATCGTATTAATGTTGAAAGTTTTTTCATAACTGCTTCGTTAATAAGTAAAGAAAATACTTATGAAATGTTTACAAATTATTTTATGGATCTCCTCCTAAACGATACTAAATTTTCACATCTAACACACGCTGAAATGTGACCAATTATATACTCAACAAATCCGTGTTGAAAACTTAAAATCAGACAACCGCATCAATGTCATGCGAGTATATATATATATAGTAGGATGTCAGTATTATAATCTCTAATATTGGCGATTGTTGTACAAACAAATAAGTTGTTACCTCTGCGCGTTGGTGCGCTAAATGCGATTGAACTTTGTGTGATTCAAATTTTGTTTTATTTTCCGATACATGCTACTAATTGATCTGCATCTCCCCTAATCCATCATCGCAACTATCGGTCCCGGCGGCAGTCGTTATATCATGGTGGTAGAGCATTTTGCGAATGACCGCCTGGCTAGCCACAACACTCAAGTAGAAAATCTATCGCCAAGCACTTAACGGGCGTGTTCTCTGCTATAAATAAATAAAAACATGTATCATTTCGTCGTTCATATCGGGATTTCTGTATAAGCCATATTTTCCACGGGTTAACACATTCTCCCCAATAAGGGCTGCTGAACACAGCCTCCCCCATTAGTTTGCCATAATACCTACACTTGGCAGGCGTTTTGTGGATTACAGTGTAAGATAACAGTTCCGCAGTTCCGGTATTATACCCATAGTCGTCTCTTGTGACACCCTCGGGAAGAGATGTGAAGGTGACATTCTAGCCCGACACCCCGCGAGCCATTTCAGAATAACTTATCGATATTCATTTGTCATAGCTTTGCATACAATTTATTTCTTTCTTTTATTGCACTATGTAATATGTTGACATGTCACATCAATTACATAACCCTGTTAGGGTGTAGCAAAGGAGTATAGTAATTATATATATTTTACACAATATTTAGAAAAACACACAATTTATAAAATACCAAAGAAATAATAAATGAAAGTAAAAGTTATATATTCGCTATCATAGTGAGTTTGTTACGCTTTTGTCTTCAATAAATTCTTTAACTGTGTAATAACATTTTTGTATTAATTTGTTCTTGAGCTTAGCCTGAATTTTATTATTATTTTCTTCTCTTAATTAGCAGGAAGTTTGTTAAATATCTTAATTAGCATATAGTGCGGGCCCGTTTTAAATATTTCTAGTTTAGGTTCTGGTGCTATAAGTTGGTTGTGTCGTCGAGTATTGGTTTTGAACGTAATAGATTCGGGTGTTTCTTAATGAAGATTGCAGCTTCTAGGATTATATATGTAAGGTAATGTTAGTATTTTATTTTCGACGCTTCATGTATCGAATCGTCATATTAGACAACACACGACAACCAGTGACGCACAACAAGCGCACTCAAAGTTGGAGCCATCGCGGCTCACCTTTGCCGTGAAAAGATAAAAAAGCTCGGCGGAGTCGCAGGCACTCGACGGGCCGCTGCCGGAGCCCTACCATAATTAGAGGCGGAGCCGGCGGCGCGTGCTCAAGGGCCTAAAACTGCGACGCGACGCTAAAGTTGCGATTTTGCACGGAGATCTGTCGCGTTTATTGCTTGCTGACATTGATTTAATTTTGCTGTCGGGAATTATTGTCGCAATAATTTTAATAAACCAACGCAAATTTTTATTGATATTATTTATTTCATAAATATTCAGTTATGCAATCATGTGATTATTACACGACTGCCCACTGAGAGTTATGTTTTCAGGGTTCACGTATGTATGTATGTTTGTGAGTTTCTATATTCCACCATAACTTCTAAACGGCTTAACTGATTTTAATGTAATTTCGTTAGATTTGTCTTGCGCTTTTTTTTTTTTGATTTCTTTTGCTTGCGCTATGCAAGTGACACTAAGTACATTAGAAAGAATGAAATGACAAACTATAGCGAAAGATTTTCTATTTAAGGTGGTAGCTAGCCAGGCGGGCATTTGCAAAATGTCCTACCACCATGCTATAACGACTGTCACCCTAAGACTACAACCAAGACCGACGGCTTAACGTGGCCTCCGAAGGACGGAAGCGCCCAGTAGTAATGTCACTAGCGCTCGCCCATGCAACTCATGACCGCGGCGGACGTTGCTTAACTATGCTGTTGGGTTAAGAACAGCTTAGAAAATTTCGGTACGAGCCCTTCAAAATTTGCAAACCTATGCCAAAAAAAAACTGCATTTGATGGCATATGATGTTATACATTTTATAATACGCCCTTAATTAGAGTAGGTTCAATTAAAGACTTGGAGGTTACTTATGACAACAAATTGTAAATCGATCAACATGTAAACAATGTTTGAAGAAGGCATCTTGTTCATTATTAGGTTTTATCTTAAGAATATCGTCGGAGTTCACTAAGTATTAAAACTTTTAAAGTACTTTACAAATAATTAAATTCTGTTCACCAAAAAAAAACTTACCTCCACACGTCACATCCGGTCGCCGAGAGAATGCGTTTCACAGTTCGTGTTTGTATTGTCGTTGTGCCTTATGTCATGGGCAAAATTTTTTTTTAGTCCTATATATGCAGTATTAAATCAATAGTACCTATGTACCTAATCAGACTGTCTATGTTACTTTATACTATGGAAAAAATATTGATGAAACGAATTGTCAAACGCATTCTTTCTCAACGGCCGCACTATAGATAGACATTATAAAGCCAGATAATGCCAGCAATATTTTGCGACCGTTCTATAACTATTTATTATTAAAGTGACCTCACCTTGATTTACGAACAGATGGTTGCATGAATGACCTGTGCCTTCAGGCACATCAATAATTTGTCAACTACAAGTGCAGTACGAGTACTAGTGGAACGCGCACTGAATTAAAACTATTATAAAAAAAAATTATGTTATTTTGACCTAACAAGCCCGAGGCCCACCTCATGTTAAGTGGACTAACCTCGAATTGCACTGTGCCCGTCACACTGAGACGTCCAGTTGTTAGGTCTCATTAGCCTGTAATTTTTCTGGCTCTCAAGGACTGCTTCAGGAACACAATGTTAGGTGCTTGGCGACAGATTTTCTACTTGAGCGTGGTCGCTAGCCAGGCGGGCATTCACAAAATGCCCTTCCACCATGCGGTGAAGCTCAAGCCCGCGGTGGGATTCGAACCATGGACCTGCTGCACGGCAGTCCATAGCCAATGCCACTAAGCCATCGCTGCTTCATAACTGATAAATTTCGGTGAAGCAGTTTTTCAACCATTCTCCATTATAAAATCGAAATACTTGAACTGGTAATACCTGATGTTGACCATCAAGCAACATATTTATTTACATCCTAAGTACGATGATCCTGCGCGACCAATCAGCAGAGGTTTACATTTGTCTAAATTCAATATTTGAGCTGTGAAGCAATGATATCCGAGCGGTAAAAGCTATGGAGTGCCGTGCCGCAGGTCCCTGGTTGGATCCTACCGCGAGCTTGAGCTTCACCGTATGGTGGAAGGACATTTTGCGATTGCCCGCCTGGCTAGCTACCACCCTCAAGTAAAAAATCTATCGCCAAGCACCTAACAGTGTATTCCTGTAGCAGTCCTTGAGATCCTATGAAATTACAGGCGCTTGAGATATTACATTTGTACGTCTAAGGATGCAGTGCAATTCGTCACTTGATAATATGCATCTGGTATAGACAGAGGTACCCACAACACCAGGTGGGCCTCGTATATTTTCCGTAAAAATAACATAAAAAATGCTATTTGGTCGATAAAATATATCAGATGCTCAATATAAGTAAATAACTGTCGAATAATAACACTGCTTAATTTAATATTCCAGACTTATCAAATAAATTAAATTCCAAGGCTGCACACATCTGGAAGACATCTAGACACTGAATACTGCGTGATAGGGAACGTTATGAGTAATATAAAAAATAACTGACGGTAGTACAAATAATTTCTTAATAACTCATGTGACATATAAAACCAATTAGCACGATCACTGCAAAGTGTTTGAAACGTTGGGATGGATAATGATAAAAATACACAATTTAAACTGTTAAAAGTTGTTTAATTACTATGTTACTTTTTTTTCTATTATATCTGCCTGTTTGTTTATCTTGCATATAGGGTTATTTTAAAATCGAGAGTACAGGATCGACGAAGAAATCCTCAAAAGCAGTCTGAAGTGCAGGGAGATAGCAATAGCTACATAGGACTTAAAACATAACTGGATTAAACCAGTGTTTGTATACATTGCTGCCTACCCACTCAGGGATATACAGACGTGATGGTTTGTGTTTTACGAAATAGTTATGTTATAGACAATACAACATACTTAAACATCTCTATGATTATATGACATAATAAGTATCAAAATAGGTACCCAGTCAACATATTTCTCTGAAAGGTCTACTACAATGTTTATTGTATAATCTTTTCAAGAATTTAAAGTAGCCACGTCTACGCCTCTTCAGAACTTTTTTCATGTTCATAAAAAGATATCAGGGCCTGATGATAGTACTTCAATTCTTCAAACGTATTTCTAAAATGACAAGAAAATGTACGGAATCCTTTGCCGGCGGCGTGTAGCTAATCCCTCTCGACATTTTTGGCTCGCGAATATTTCTTTGTGGTGTATTAATGCGCGGGGACACGTCCCAAGCTCGAGGGCCACACAAAAAATATAAAAATGTTACAAGGACCTTACCTCGCGACTACAAAACAAAGTTATGTAACCAGTGTCGTTCATCAAGTTATATGTATACGTGTTTTTTTAGTTTTAAATTAGATTCGTATAGTTTGGCCATTCGCCATTCGTCAAGTTATATTATATGATAGAACGTGGGCAACAAATCTTCGCTCGGCGTTTTTAATGGTGCTTTATTAAAGTAACACTAAAGAACAAAACAATAACCTCTACAACTTATATATGTGAACTATATCGATTTATAATAAACATAAAGTTGTGTTAAATCCCGTTTTTTCAGGAATGATAAAAATCAAAAAATTATCTATACTTATACAAAATTGGATCGTTAAAACCGTTTCCGAGATACACGAAGTATACAGGGTTATTGGTAAAATGCTAAAGGAGTAGGCATTGTCTTTTACTACGAGACACAAAACTTAAAAGTGTCAGACAGTACTAGGAAAACTTATTGTTTTAAGTCCCTCCGATACTTTTTTTAGTGAAGCTGTGGAAACGTTACTGTACCTTTGTGTGAAGATTGTCCTAGAACATTTTTTTTTTATGCCTGATAGGTTAGCCTTTGACCACTGTCTCACCTGATGGTAAGTGATGATGTGGTCGAAGATGTTGTTCAGGCTAACCTAGAAGTACTGGCTCTTAAGGACAGTTGCCGGAACACACCGTTAGGTGCTTGGCGACAGATTTTCTACTTGAGGGTGGTAGCTAGCCAGGCGGGCAATCGCAAAATGCCCTTCCACCATGCGGTGAAGCTCAAGCCGGCGGTGGGGATCGAACCAGGGTACTGCGGCGCGGCAGTCCTTAGCTATTACCGCTCAGCCATCATTGCTTCAAACATGAAGTCCCTAATGTGTCTTAATATTGAGCAAGACACATTAGACTTCATACGCCTTCGTGATGTGACCAGGTCTGTACAATGACAGACCTGGTCACGTCACGAAGGCGCGACCTTCCACACTAAATTATAGATGCGCCTTTGTACGGGTAGCCCTCGTTTGAATACTATGTCCCAGTTCGAGTGTAAATAAAATAATAATATAATAAAATCATTTATTTGGGAAAACAAGGCATGTTGTACATAAATTACAAAGGAGCCCCTGGTTCCTAAACTAGGCTCAAGACCCGTGGCATAGGTTCCAGGTCTCTTTCGTCGGACTAATACAGAATTTATGCCTTAAGTTTAGTTACACAAGAATACTAATTAAGTATATAATTTACAATTTTTATAAAATATTGATATGATGGTGAAATAGAAGATGAGTTATTTAATTTAGTGTAGGTATATAAGTATAGTGTAAATGCTAATGTTTCATACAATAAAATATGACCGTGGGTAGCCAGTAGTAGTTGAAACACTTACAACATATGTTGCAGACTTCTAAGTACTACGATGTACATTATGCGATCAAGGAAATGCAGTTACAGAAAAACCTTTTAGGGTAGCTGGCGCCAAAACGTAAAACAGATTTTATTGAATCTAGATTTTGAGCTAAGTTCAGTTTAGCATAAACTAGATTCACTTTTTCTTAAACCATAGACTTTACGTCGCGAATTAAAGTCGAATGTAGGTGTTGCTGCGTTTCAATTCTCGCACAGTTTAGTAGTATAAACAAGCCATGTATATGATCATGGTGTTGGCGTGTTCAAAATAGTATTGCTCATATATTGCAATCTTAACATCAATGGCAAAAGTATTAGAAAATATGTTTACTCATTTCAAATTTTATCAATTTTATATGTAAGTACTTAATTGTACATACAATAACAAGAATGAATATCGTAAAAATATTCAAATAGTAATTTTTTTTAATTTGTTTCTAGTTTTTTAACTTGATCGCGTAAATTCGGAGGAGAAATTTTACAACCTTCTTCTTCTCCTCTTCTTCTCAGTCGGACTCTTCTCAGAGTGGTCATGGTTGCGCTGATGATGTACACGCACAGGCATTCGTTAGGTCACTTATATTCCCAAGGCAATATACACTACGCACGCACTATTAAGTGCTTGGCGACAGATCTTCTAGTTGAGGGCGGTAGCTAGCCAGGCGAGTATTCGCAAAATGCTCTTCCACCATGCAGTTGAAGCTCAAGTCGGCGGTGGGGATCGAACCATGTAGCTGCTTCACGGCAGTCCATATCTGTAACAGGCTATCATTGCTTCAAGAAAGGAGCACCAGTTTTATTGTTTCGGAGGGGAATCGAATTCGCGTCCTCCGATTTGCGCCGGTGCCCATTCCATTCGGCCACCGGAACCTTACTCTTTCGAGCCGAAACTTTGTCTACGCCTGCCAAGCATGGGGATTATGGCCTATTAAACCCCCCCCCCCCCATAATAGATTATTTTTTTTCAGCAGTGGACAATCCGGCTGATATAGTACTCTACCTAGGACTGCTAAAATCTATATAGCTTGCTATAAAAAAACAACAAATTAAGGTGAGAGTACTGTACTACTCGTGTGCTAACCGGATATTAAATTAATATTAATGTAATGTTTTCTTAAGAACTGCTTAAATTTCGTATAAGTGAAATTAGAACTCCATTTACTATTAATAAATTATTATCTTGCACGGTTACTTGCAAGCTTACTGTTAAATCTCAAATGAACACACGTCAAAACTAGACCAGAAAGCATGGCTAATCAAGTAAATTCTCGAGTAGGACTCTCGTGTTATTTTTATGTAGTATTCGTTAAATATTATTTTGAGAAGTTGTAGATAAACATACGTATTTATACATTATACAATGACCTCATCATTTACGGATCCATCAATAATGGATATTACGAGCGAAGATGAAGGAAATAACAACGATTTACTAAATACAATAAAAAAATCCCACCCAAATTTTGCAATTTCGAAGGGCATTTTGCGATTGCCCAAATATAACAAGTAGAAAATCTGTCTCCAAGCACCTGATGGTGTGTTCCGGCGGCAGTCCTTGAGAGCCAGTGAAATTACAGGCACATAAGACTTAACAACTATGTCTCAAGGTGACGGGCGCAATGCAATTCGTCACTTGTCATGAAATGCATCTGTTATAGGCAGAGGTTAGTCCGCTTAACATCACATAAAAAATAAATAAAAAATAAACAATATGGAAAACTTCCTTGATGGGGAGGTTGTGTTCAGCAGTGGTCGATCCGGCTGGTACAATAAAGTACAGGTATTGACAGAAACCTCGGTGTGTGGGTCCAAGTCGCACTTGACCGATTTTATTTGTCTTACTTGCTTACAATGTCTGTCATATCTACCTCTCTTTCAAATTAATCACACGCCTTAGCTAGGCGTGTGATTAATTTGAAAGAGAAAATTAATTTGAATATTATAATTATCCGTGCTTACTCACCCCGCACAATTTGGGCGTCTCGCCGCGCTTTCACCTCGTGAATGTGTCGCGGCTCCCATTAGATGCCTATTATGTCTGCGTCACCTTCCGTGCAACTCCTCGTTTTATTTCCCCCACTTGTGGCAGAGGCGACGGAATGAATAGTGTGTTTCAAAGAATTTTTCGGCAGTTTAATGCAAGGCTTGGAGCGCTAAGTCAAAGTCTTGGCTCGATTGAAATGTTCTGTTTGGGCATTCACGGGTTATTTGAAACATTTGGAATCATAACTACGCTAATACTTGTGTTAAAATCTGCGTGTTTTTTGTTATGTTTATGAGAGTATAAGTGCTTTATTATTTATGTAGGTGGTGACAACATTTTTCTTCCTCATTTGTTGTGCAGAAGCTCTATAATCTTTTTTTTGTGCTGAGCATGGCAGTAGGGTAGTATCTTTCAATTCTACTTTTTCTAAGTGACTTTATTGGAGCATCGTAGGCGCCAATTCGCACTAATATCATAAAAGCGAATGTAATTCAGTCCCTCTGTCTATTTGTAGGCGTTTTATGGGCAAATGGCGCAACGGATTGTACTAAACTATGATAAGGAGATTCTCTATTAAGCACAGGGTCATTTTTTTCGGAATAAATACCATGTTGTCTGGCAACAAAAAAAATTATCAAAATTAACCAAACACATTTGTAAGGCTACATTTTAATAATTCTGCACAGAACCCCGTAAACAGACTATAAAAAGCTCAGAACATAATATTTAGGCCCACGTTGGGCGCCAGCAGAACAATGCTCCTTATAACAAGCCTCCCAACGCACTCCCAAGTAAGCTACATACCCTTAGCTATACAAATGTGATCTATATTCAAAACCCCTGCTTCTATACTAATATAATTGAAATCTAAAACCTTTAGTCAATTACAAATACTTATAATAATGATTTACATAATAAATTTGGCTCCATAATGTAGAAGTTGTTTCTGCGTGGGCCTCCCCTAAATGGAGCCAAATTTATTATGTAAATCATTATTATAAGTATTTGTAATTGACTAAAGGTTTTACATTTCAATTATATTAGTATAGAAGCAGGGTTTTTGAATATAGATCACATTTCTATAGGTAAGGGTATGTAGCTTACTTGGGAGTGCGTTGGGAGGCTTGTTATAAGGAGCATTGTTCTGTTGGCGCCCATCGTGGGGCTGTGGACTACCTATCGGGCGGTATTACGTTTGATCTTCATCACGGACTTAAGCTTTTTAGCCTTTTCTACCATCCATAAGTTGAAATCAACCATCAATTGTTCACAAGTGAGATTAATGAATTCATATATTAGCCGATCATTATAGCCGATATCAGTCATTTATGAATGAATTTCTATTGTTATCCTTGTCTATGATTATTACGAGTTTATGAGACATAACCCTATTAATAAAAAAACCGGCCAAGTGCGAGTGGGACTCACTCACGAAGGGTTCCGTACCATTATCTCGTTTTCAATATTATTATTTTTAGCAAATAAAAAGGGAAACCCTCTTTCATTGTATGGGAGCCCCCTTAATTATTTATTATATTTTAATTAATTATATTTGATGAGAACATAAAACTAAATATTCTGTGAATAGTTAAAGCGTCTACCTGTCACCGTTATTAGTATCGAGCAAGAAACGGTAAAAAATCAAGTTTGCTGTATGGGAGCCCCCTTGCATAATTTATTTTATTTTTAGTATTTGTTGTTATAGCGGCAATAGAAATAAATCATATGTGAAAATTTCAACTGTCGCTATCACCGTTCTTGAGATAGAGCCTGTTGACAGACGGACGGACAGCGAAGTCTCAGTAATAGGGTCTCGTTTTTACCGTTTGGGTACGGAACCCTAAAAAACACGCATAAGTTGCACGCGTTAGTTGACATGGCAAGTGTTACAGATGTTACTAAAACAATTAATCCACAACGATAAACATAAATACGTGATAACACATGCAGCCCCACGTTGGGCGCCAAGCGAACAATACCGCTAACGACGTGTCTCGTTATGCACTCCGTTCTCCACCTTTAGTAATTATCATATACATTCAAGTGGTTATACAGTGTTCACTGATTATCATCTCCTTCTTTATCCCATGCACGTAGGGTCGATATAATTTGTTTACTATAACAGTACAAAAATATATTAAGTATAAAAAATTTGTCTTTGGTTTTATAGCCACCTTCATGACGGCTCCTCTCCTTGGGTTTTTTTATGTTATTGTGACGGAACAAGCACGAGTCTCGCCTGATGTTAAGCGGTATCCTCTGCCTATAACAGACGCGTTTCATCACAAGTGACGAACTGCACTGCCCCCATCACCTTCAGACATACTTGTTAAGTCTCATTTTTCCTGTAATTTATGGGTATGCTGTTATGGATAGTCTACCCGTTATTATCTTTCTCCGAAATATCCTGTAACTTTCCGAACAGGCATCGAACCCAGGGCCTAGATCATTATTATTATTGTAAGCTTAGTACAATTTATAACATATTAACTGCGCCGCGGTTTCATCCTCGTAGGCAAGAATGGAAAGTGATGATGATGAAAGGATCCGAGGTTAATCAAGGTTGCATATTATATTTATTCCAAGTGTCATCCAAAACGGTTCAGCCGTTTCAGGGTGAAGGAATAACAAACACACATACACACATCCTCACACACACTTTCGATTTTTTGTGACTACAGCTGCATTTCCTGCAGATTCGTCCGCATCAGATTGTTTTGAGTATCATTACCTGTAATGTGATGATTATAGAATATTTAAATATAATGTATATAATATAAGATTGTGCCCCACGTTGGGCGCCAGTTGTACAATGGCGACTAATGACATCCTCGTTACGTTCTCGACGCTCGCTGCCGTCTGCAATTATTCACGAAGCAACGGTGGCACTCCGCACCAAACACGTTAGGTACCTTATTGCGAAGAAAAATTTTAATACAATGCAACTTTATTCTTGTTTTTTTTTTATTGATTGTGACGGAACAAGCACAATGCCCACCTGATGTTATGTTAACCTTTGCCTATAACAGATACATTTCGTCACAAGTGACGATTTACACTGCGCCCGTCACTCGAGACATACTGTTGTTAAGTTTCATGTGTCTGTAATTTTACTGGCTCTCAAGAACTGCTGCCGGAAGACACTGTTAGGTGCTTGGTGATATATTTTCTATTTGAGGTTGGTCAGCCGAAAATTCGCAAAATATCATTCCACCATGCGAAGGAGCTGAAGCCGGCGGTGGGGATCGAACCATAGACCTGTGGCACGGCAGGCCGCTCGGCCATCATTCCTTCAAAACAACTTATTCCACAACGTATTTCTATTTTGAGTGTCGGTACTACTCAATATTGTAATGTGTCTTACTGGGCGAATGAGACATAAACACTAATTAACGCCTCGGAGTTACTGTGGAGCGCAGTGCAGTGTCAAGCAGAATGAAGACGATGACACTGCTACTGTAATGGATAGGTTCACGGAGTGCTTTCCATACAAAGCTCATATAGTTCCATACGTAGTTTCGTAATTTTTAAATACTAAGCGTTGAAACTGTGAAACTTTGCAAGTATATCCTTGAGTATAATATCTATAATTCTGGTTTGCCAGATTTCCATAAAATTAATTATATACAACAAAAAAACAATAAATCGTTTTGTATGGGAATTGTTATTATGACATTAGGGGTATAAAATAATAAATCAAAAAACTGGCAAACCATAGATATTATATTTATTTATTATTTATATTATTAGGCTCAGCTATATAATTAATTAATATACATTACTTTCACCAAGTTTGAACGGTTGGTATTTAAAATATGACGAATCTACGTTTGTATGGAAAGCACTCCGTGAACTCTACTCTTAACGCTTACCATTATCCGTCTTGTTACTACATCACATAAAAATGCAGTCAGTTTTAATACAATATAAAAAATGCACAGAAATATAAAATATAATAATTAGAAGCGTGCAAAAAAATTGCAATAAATAATCGTGTCGTCGTTTTGCAAACCATTTTATTCCTGACTCAGATTTTGGTCTCCCCTGCGTCATCAGGTTTGAACAATAGACGTGTAAATACTTGCGCCGGTCCCCGCTCCCTCGCCAAGTATCGATGCCCTGAGCCGCTGAAATCCCTTTACACCCCAAATCTGATGTAACCTTCTTGATGTAAGTTAAGCCTCCGCTCAGTGAAGATTAAACTGTGTACTCATTCATAAACATAGATATACATAACCGAAGGCTTTGATAAGGTCTGCATGGCTCCAGATCTCATGCTGGGCAGGATCTGGGGCTAATAATATCAAGTTTAGTTTTCAACGCAATCAATTCTGTCTCCTACACTGAGATATACGACTTTGGAGCTTAAATCAAATTTGACCTTTTACCGTTGAATTGTAACTACGCAAGATGAATTCACAACTCTTAAGATGATTTTCACCCCGCAAAATCAATAAAAATGTACCATGTTTTATAATAAACACAACCGTCAAAAAACGCCTTCCGTAAAGTATTTTCAGAATTGAACTTGTTATGCGATAATAATTGCAGTATTGACCATAAAATATACCCTACTTTTATGGCGGTTTATATACGGTGATTATCACTTTAACGTACGACTTAATCAGCCTCATCGAAAAGTCAATATTTAAGAAAGACCACAAAATACACCTTAATGAAGATGAAAAGAAACATTCGCCTTCACTGACCTCGTTTAACGCCTTCTAGTTGGAAGGCGTTTTTATACGTATTTACGTTTGGTCGGTTTTCGCATTCATACCATATAAAATGGCCGTCATTAGGGCGTTTTTGACTTTAGATTTTTCTCAGTGTAGTGTAGAATATACCCAAGTTCGTCCCATTTAAATTCCATTATGTATTTTCGATAGATCAGATCCAATAATATTAAAGTCAGTTAGTTACCTATTAAGGTGAAAACTCACGTTTTCACTAAGATGAACTTGGCGTGTAATGTGAGTTTTCAACAGTTTTTTTTTAATTTTTTTTTTTTGCTGTTTTTTTTTAGGGGCGCAGCTAGTTCAAAGTGTAATGGTATCAATGATGTAGGTATCGTTGTAATTAGACAGGGATATTTAACGCGTGTTTGATTGTTTTTGAGCTCTCGATATTTTGGCACTCTCACAAGTGCTATGATCACGATTAAACTGAAGGCAATAAAATCTATAATGTAAATGACCGTGACAATTTAAAAATGATGTAGACCAATCCGTAAACTGTTTATTGTAATCCAAGCATAATTTAAAAAAAAAGTTACTACTAAAGATATAACATAATGAACAATGGGGCAGTCTTATCGCTTACAGCTACCTCTTCCGGAAAACAAAGCTAAATTGGATATTGTGTATCTATATGGACATGGTTATTAAATAAAAGGTACGTTGCTAGCCTGATTTTCATGGTGGTAGGGCATTTTGCGAATGCCCGCCTGGCTAGCTACCACCCTCAAGTAGAAAATCTGTCGCCAAGCACCTAACGATGTGTTCCGGCAGCTGTCCTTGAGAGCCAGTACTTCTAGGTTAGCCTGAACAGCATCTTCGACCACATCATCATTTACCATCAGGTGAGATAGTGGTCAAAGGCTAATCCAACAGGCTTCAAAAAAAAAAAAAAAAAACCAGTTCAATGCAGAATTATGCCTCAACAAGCCCATAAAACCATCAATGTTTTTTTTGTTAATTAGACAAACAAAGCAGCTGTATATTTTTATTTGTATACCAAAATCAAACTTATATTTATAGAGTATTCCACATAGAATTGGCTAAAAGTGATCACTATGCCGTGTCACTTCCAAATAGTCGCAGATCGTCGTCAGCAAGTTTAGCGCGTCACAAAGCGAACGATTAAACACTCGAGCGGCGCGGCGCGGTGCGGTGCGGCTGCGTTACGGCTGCGGCGCGATTTGCAAGCGGTTTTAACTCGTCGAGTGTTGCAATACACGAGGTTTTGTGCAGCGCGAGCACGAGGATCCTCCTTTATATTGTAAAAGCGTTAAATATATAGATACACAAAGAGTTACGTGTGATGGGGCTTTTAAATTCTAAGAGCTGTATTTGTCGTTACTACATTAATGGCAATCGTACTAGCTACAAGTACATAGCCTAATCGTATTAGAAGCATTCGGTTTTAGAATAAAGCATTAATTAAACATTAAACTCGCGTAATATTAAACTTTTATACTAAACTAGTATTGTTTTCTAACTAGAATTGTGATGAAAATTAACTACGTTTTGACATTTGGACTTATGCAATCTTCTTAACGGTGATCACTTATCAGTCTTACCACCACGTGGGCCGCCTGCTCGTTTGTCCTACTGCTCCTATCCCTTGCAAATCATATCTCATATCCATAAACAAAAAACGTGTAATGCTTAAATTCTTGCTTAAATTCGTTAGTTCTCCCATTTTTACATAATTATTGTATATATTTTGCCCTTTCCAGAATTCAAATATCAAAATGAACTTCATCTCCATTAATATTCCAGTGAAACAACTGGCCACGTGCGAGTCGTTCCTAAATCTTCAGGGATCCGCATTGCAACTGAAGACATATTTTTTGTTTTGATCCTTTTTTGAGCTTACTTTATAAATCGGTGTTTTTTGTTTGTAGAGAATATGTTACATAATGTCTCGAAATGTCTCGATCCTAAGTTGTTTAGTTTTCGAGGTAGATCCAGTAACAACAATTATGGTTTAAAATGGCAAACTGACAGAAACTATTTTTTCAATATTTTTTTTATTATTTTTGTAATAGTGTATTTACTCAATGAGCTCTAGACGGATGACTCACGCTTTGAAAGGATGTAAAACCTTGTTTTTCTTTTTAATTTAATAGGAATTCATGTTTGGGTCGAAATATTTTGAAATACACCAGAAATGTATTCTGTGGCCGCGGGTTCAAGTCCCACTGGAAGTTATCTTTACCATCCGAAATAATTTCCAGTTATTGTTCATGCTAAGGTTGTTCTTTCGCGCTCTATTCCGACCCAACACTAGTAATCAACGAAATAAATCTTTACCATCAACCCATTGTTACAGGTAATTCATTCGGCCCCCGTCGCGGTGGGTACGTATCTCACCAGGGACAAAATAACCAGAACTACGGCAACCAAGGGCACCAGGGCAACCGCTCCGGCTACGGCAGCAGCGGCCCTGACAGGTTCGGCAACCAGTCGAACGACCGGTTCGGACATCAGTCCAACAACAGGTCAGGGTACGGGAACAACGACAGATCCGGACAGAGAGCATACAACCAGGGCTATCAGAACCACCAGAACCAAGGCCACGGTTCTGGTGGAGGAGGCTACCAGAACAGGAATAACCAAGGCTACAACAGTCAGGGCTACGGCAATCAGGAGTCAAATGGACACGGGAATCAGAAGTACAATTCACAACAGCAGAACAAGTATGGGAGCCAAGGTTCACGGGGGAATCAGCGGCATCAGGGGCAGAGGAATCAAGGGGGGTGGCGTTAGGTAGGACATTTTGATACATTGTATAGACTCGCATAGACATAGACTGAAGCAATACTTAGTTAGAGCAAATATTATAATATGTTAAGCTGGATCCCCATGGCGCGTGGTTAGGGTTGCCACTGCAGAATACCTAACAGTTTCTGAGTATAATTATTTTTGTAGAATCTGTAATTTTTTCTGTGAGTCCAAGAAACGACGAGCTATGGGAATTCTATTAGAAACCGCACACGGACTGTAATTATATGTTTCTATAATTGTACTAAAATGCCTTGGACCAATGGCATGAGTATCTCGTCCACAGCGTTAAGTCCCGGGTTCGACGTGTGAATTGGATGGTATTTTCAAAACTGGGCCTAGCCTGGCTTATTGACTATCCTCTGTCGCTATCACTTTCATGCAAAAATTTACAGGTGCTGAGAACAACAGGCTAAGGATATGCATCTTATTATGATATGTATCTTATATATATAATACTTTTGCATTTTATCATTAGTGTGATATTTGTCCGTATCAAATATGATCAATTCAGTACATAAGTACTAAATATATATTACATATCATGAAATATATATTCTTCAAATCCTATTACGTGACCAAGTACAATAACAAAAATATTAAACAAAAAAACCGACTTCGAAAAATATTCTAAAACAAAAATGCACTAAAAAGTAAATAAACCAAACTCAATTCATTTTACCTCGACAAGTAAAAATGAGACCATCGTCAATGAGTCGAAGCAAATTAAGGGCTAACACAAATACTACTCAGAACTCACTAAAATTTATAGGGGACCACATAAGCACTAGCTTGCAAATATAAAAAAAAACATCAAAATCGATAGTCCCTGTTAAAAGTTATGAGGATGATTAATTTTTTATTATGATTACACAAAAAAAGAACAGTACTTCCGCTTTTTTAAAGTCGTTTAAAAAGGCCTAAGAAGAAAAAAATCGAATTTTCCGCCATACTAGTATCAGCCTTCACATCCCGGTGTGACTGGTGTCGGTTCTTTACAAGTTCTTTAAACTTAGATACTTTAAAATATTCTCAAGTTATGGGAGCTCATGTTCTGATGACGCTTAAACTTAAATTCGTACATCACTTGTTAATTGCACTTTATTCTGTTCCCATTAAAATTCAAATTCGTCTAACGCTTGCGTATGACTCTCCTTAAAGTTGACTTTTGTATTCAATTGTGGTGTTTTACGCAAATTTAGTCGTCATGTGACTTGGTGGTATCGAAAGTAACGCAAAGTTGTATACAATTGTATAAAATAATTATATTTTTAGAAATGTCATTTTGAGTCTAACACAAATGTGGATTTTATAATGACTAGAATAAAAACTACCATAACTTCATACGCAAGTGGTATACGAATTTAGATTTTTTCTTGAGGATAATACGTACTATCATAATTCCATTGTTAAGCGTTTTACGGATTTGGATATTAGCGTGAATACAATAAGAGCTACAAAAAGATTCTAAGTTCAGAGAATTGGTGTAAAATCGTCACCATGGTGTTATGTAGTATAAAAATCAGATCAGAATGGTCTTAGTCCGTGTGCGGTCATTCTTATACATAGCTTTACATAACTTTGTTACTACATTCGTTATACCGTCATGGTACATCAACACTAACGGTATTTGACCTGGCGGGCCTATTGTGTACCTCAGCCTTATTGTGTTACTACATTGGTAGAAACTGAACTTCATTTTTATGTTTGAAGTTTCTCAATACTGTATGTGCTATATCAACCGGATTGTCCACTGCTGAACACAGCCTATCTATTTAGGGAGGATGGTCGAAACCCCCACGCTTGGCAGTTGTGTTTTGGGGATCGCAGTAAAGGATGGCAGTTCTTTAGAAGGTGCTGCTGCTCACCTGGTACCTTGGTTCCCTTTGTCGCTTCTTACGACACATTAAGATATAGGGGGTAGAATTCTAGCCATGCATAGAGTATATTTAAATTTGTTTTCATGTGTTTGTGCTCCAAGTTTACTACCATCGATATATCGATATTTCGGATATAATGACCATTCTTTCAAAATAAACTTTATCTCCATTACTACTCTAGTTAGACGATTTGCGTTTCTATCAAAATATATCAATCGATACAGTCTATAACGTAAAAGTTTCTAACAGCATCTCTTTACGATCAGCGGACATTTGAGATTGAAATCCGCTTGTGTAATCTTCACATGAACTTAACAGACTGTTGGAGAAACAGGTGGAAAGATCATCGTATAACCACCTTTTCTTAAGTTATGATTGTAATTGGATTTTAGGAACAAAGTTACATAATAGGCCTTCTTGCCATCTGCTACGTTACAACTCTTGTTATTGGACAAATACATTTTATTGCACTGTTTTAAATTTTTAAAGAACTGATAGAATAAGTACTAAGCGTTTTCTCATCCCACGTAGCCAAGGTAACTAATATGAAAAGAAAATTTGATCTTGCTTGTTTGTGGAATGTGTCTGAAAGATGGAGTTGGTGAATAAAAATAGTGATATTTTGTAATACCTTATTAAATATCATAGTTTTGACCCATTTTGTAGAAATATGACGAGATTTACTCACGTATATCTATAGAAGTCTTGACTTAGTCCTTACTACGTGTAGGCGCACCTATAAGTATACGTTAAGGGACTTTCCGGTTTCTATAGAAACGCTGGCCGGAACGTCCCTTTTTACCTCCATAGGTGGAACCCCAGACCAAATAAAACAGAACGGAACTTTGCGAACAGCGAAGTGAAGCCGGGTTATACTATGCCTTAGCATGGAGCAAAAGGAAAATCACAAATTTTACATTGAAAATATAAAGAAAATTTGAAGCACTCGTAGCGAAGTTTACTTAGCTGTTCTTAACCGATCAGCAAAGTTAAGCAACGTCCACCGCGGTCATGTGTTGTATGGGTGACCGCTAGTGACATTACAACTGAGCGCTTCCGTGCTTCGGAGGGCACGTTAAGCCGTCGGTCCCGGTTGTTATCTTAGGATAGCAGTCGTTATAGCATGGTGGTAGGGCAATTTGCGAATGCCCTTTTGGCTAGCTACCACCCTCAAGTAGAAAATCTGTAGCCAAACACCGAACGGTGTGTTCCGGCAGCTGTCCTTGAAAGCCAGTAATTCTAGGTTAGTCTGAACAACATCTTCGACCACATCATCACTTACCATCAGGTGAGATAGTGGTCAAAGGCTAATCTATCAAGCATAAAAACAAAATATAAAAAAGCAGAATGGGAATGAAATTGCATGGAAGCACGCGTAAGTATATTTATCGGTAACATGGAAACGTAACACATTTTAAGAAACCGGTCTCATTTAGCTGTTTGCAGAGTTCCGTCTTACCTTTTTATGTGGTCTGGGGGGAATGTTATTGCTTATATAAAAATATCGTCTAATTACTTTCTATTATTGATGTTGTCACTTTATTTCCAGCAGTAACTACATCCAGTTTCAATGGTGATATTAAATTTGGTTGGTTTAATTCCCATTGATGCCCTGTACTTAAGATACTTTAGTGCGCTAATCATATATGTTTTATACATTTTCTAAATATATTCTATATTACAAATTAGTTTTTCATAATAGTTATATCGCGCGTTTGACTCTTTTTGGAAATTCGATTTCAAAATGAAACAAAAAGGATTATAAATACTTAAAAAACATGTTTATAAATTATATTAGAACATAATGTATTGAAGGCAAGCTGATATGAATACTTCAAGGCGACCTTTTTTAGAATTTCAATATTATGTAATTTTTTTAATGTGGTGGCTTTGGGGGTAGACGTCTATTGTATAGCTGTTAATCACAAGAGGAGAGAAATTCTAAAATATTCTGTTGATTATCTAGTAAAAATATTATATACTAAAGTAACTGATTGCGTATGCATGGTATGGGAAAACATATTTTTTACCACTCTAGCTCGGAAACGTGTTGTTTATCATTCAAAATATCCGTGGAAAAGAGCTGTTTATCCGCTATCGTGGAAATGGTTATTAAATTTAGAACCTTCTTAAAAGTTCCAGAATAATAAATTTATCTTATTTGAATTTTAATATAAATGAATATTAATTTGTACTTAGTATTTTCCTCGCTGGAGTAAGGTGAAAAGTTGTGTGTTTTGCTCGGTAACTAAGTTATTTTGCGTCTCGTACGTTTGAAACGCTCAGGATTCTATATTTGATCCATTCGCTAATGGTTCATCCATTGACCTATATATAGTAGACGCGTCATCTCAAACGAAGACAGTCGACCAGTGCAGGTAAGCCGGCCGGCATACTCTCCCCCACACGCACCTGGGCACTCGTAGAGATTACACGCGCTATACGTTCGAAACTTGTGTATTACCAATTGTGTAATTTGAATACACAATTATCGAACGTAAAGCGCGTGTAATCTCTACGAGTGCCCAGGAGCGTGTGGGGGAGAGTATGCCGGCCGGCTTACCTGCACTGGTCGAATATCCTCGTTTGAGATGACGCGTCTAGTATATATAGGCCAATAGGTTCATCATAATTAGTTTGCACTCGGTTGGTGTTTTAACGAGACAATGTACTTCCCTCGTAAAATATCGATTTGACAATGACTATTGATTATCTATACTGTGTACAACAGGGCCCCGATTCTCTTAGCTATTGACCAAACGCCACACTACTGCGATGCTTCTGCGATCGAACTGCTGTCAATGTCAAATTCGGTAGTCGGCTAATTCTAGCACTACCGAACCGACATCGCAGTTGTATGGCAATCGCGTCGCTATCGTATGGCTGTGCTATGGCTTGCAAATGCTGCCACTGATCTAATAATGAAAACTTATATCAATCAAGCATCAGTCAAAACATCAATTCAGTGGTTTTCTAGCAAACAACACATTAAATAAATATATTTAAATCATTTAGCTTTTTATCGATCAAAAATCTTCCTAAATATTTTATGCCACTGTAGCAACGTAATCGCAACAAAATAGCTTACAGCATACCAAATATGTCAAAAACTATTGATAGCAAGCCAATGGTAGCAATTCTGTTGTACAATCACTAACTATACTAACTAATTAAAAAGTTCTAATTTTAGTTTTAGGATTTCTAAAAGTCATTCTGCTGTTACCTCGAACTAAATTTAATACAGCAACTTATCAATACTAAATATAATTCACTTTGCCGCTACTCTACGCTAGATGGCGCACAAGTCAAGTGGTTTTATAACAATTTTTGTCTGGCCGTTTTCCATTTGGGTTATTTTCGATAATTTTGATTACAATTTGCGTCTATGGATCCACATTTAATATGAACCATAGACATAAAATGTGATCAAAATTATCGAAAATAACGAATTTAGCGTCAAATGGTATACGCCCTATTTACCTATGGAACTTTTTTTATATTCAAAATTATCGAAACCTGTGATAAAGCCCAAAAATAATGATTTTGCCACGGTGCTTGGCAGAGCAGCTTCAACTGGTCGCTTCACAATCTCGAAAAGGCTTTCGAGCGGAACGTATGAGGTTCAGTAACAGAATCTACTGGTGATTAAATATAAAAAAAGTAACAAAACACATAGCTGTCCGAAGTCTATCTAATAAAAGTGGATATTTAAACACATCTGCCACCCCTCTGGGTATTACTTGTGTGCAAAGATTTTATTAATTCAAGTTTGCCTACAAGCTTTATTCACTAGTTATGCTTTTGAATTACCGAAAATTACAAACCTTTCCGGAAAACCCACAAGTCTAGCAACCATATACTACCATGCTCCATTGTTTATCCGACTAAGAAAGTCGTGATTATGATAAAATACACCAAAATAAATTAAGTGGAGAACATGACAGCATAAGTCAACACCAATTTACTTGTAGATTAATTTTAGGTTTAATTATCTATGGTTCCACCTAATCTGACTAAATTATGGTACAACAGAATAGCAAATATGCAAATTTTACTAAGTTTAGTAATTTTAATAATTTTAGAGTGAATTAACTAAATTATGACCCCAACAGAATAAGAAATGTTCATTTGACATTTCTAAATCTAATTTTACTAAATTTTAGTTAGTTTTTTGGCAACAGAATTGCTACCAATGTCTGGCGATCGAACCTAAATAGCGGGCAGACTACCGATACTGTCAAAAACTACAGTTTTCTTGCAATTAAGTTGCGTTAACGCCGTTCAATAGCTAAGAGAATCCCCAGTACTCTGGTTACAAAAGCGAAAATAAAATGTAAATTTTACATTACTGCTCCCATAGAGGTTATATCCCTTCTATTTAAGGTTGCCAGACGTCCGGGAAATCCGGGATAGTCCCGGAATAGGGTGCCTTGTCCCGTGTCCAGTAATTTCGCTCTACTGTCCCGGAATTCACGAGTTTTGGTTATACAAAGTTTAGTTAAAATGCCTATTTAAGGTTACAGAGTTTTTTCTTTTAATGTTGATCCATAGTTTCATAAGTAGTTAATAGTTAGCCTTAAAGAGTGGCACAATTTTGTTTTAAGTAAAATTTTGTTATTTCTATTTTTACCAAATTTAGATGACATTATCTTTGTCTCAAATAAAGATATCTAACAATAATTGTAATTTCTTATTTCATAGGAAAAAAAACTACATCTAACTTATATTCATTTTAATATTAATTTGTCAGTTCAGCGATAGATTTATTATGATTCGAACTTACTGTCATTCTAGCTAGGGACTAGCAAAGTACCAACTCCCTTTCTAACCCCAGAAGTGTCCAGGAATTGATATACCTTAATCTGGCAACCCTACTTCTATTACTTGTCTATGCCACAGACATGAGTTTCCACAATAAATACTTTTGTACACGTTAAGTTCATACCCCGCACACAACACAAAGCAATGTTAACACATGTCTGTGATCCACTGTACAACTTTTAATATGTTATTATATATGAAAATATATTATAAAGATTCAATTAATAGATTTAATACATTGGTATGCTATAATAAATTAAGAATAAATAATTTGGACCACACTGTGATTTTTATTTAACTACCCAAGAAAGACTTATAACATTCGGTTGTTTTGTATCTGTTCGAAGGTGATAAACAATCTAGACCTAGAATAAACGTCTCGCAAGGAATCCTTTTTTTTTTTTTTAATGCTTGATAGGTTAGCCTTTGTCCACTATCTCACCTGATGGTAAGTGATGATGTGGTCGAAGATTTTGTTCAGGCTAACCTAGAATTACTGGCTCTCAAGGACAGCTGACGGAACACACCGTTAGGTGCTTGGCGACAGATTTTCTACTTGAGGGTGGTAGCTAGCCAGGCGGGCATTCGAACAGCTAAGTAAACTTCGCTACGAGTGCTTCAATCCTGTCGGAACATATACTTTCAGGTGCTTGGTTACAAATTTTGTACTATAGGGTGTAGCTAGCGACGAGGTTTCGATAAAACGGTTGTGTGGTTTGGTATGTAAACAGGGTTATTGGTAAAACGCTAACAACCTCTTAGGGTTGACTTAAGTTAACATTGAGATATTTTTTTCTTCTTCTTTTTCTGTATTTGACGGAATAAGCACGAGGAACACCCGATGTTAACAATGATGTCTCTTGTGCCTGTAATTTATCATTTCATATTTTTTATTACTTCGCTCGATGTAAATATTCCAAGGGAGCGCGGCGCGGTTCAGTGTTGCCGCGTTAGGACTAGCAGAAGTCAACCCTAAGAAGTTGTTAGTATTTTACCAATAACCCTGTATATGGCTGCGTTCGGAAACGAAATCTCATCAGTTTATCAAGGTGTACGTCGTCACGCGCATATATCGGCCATAATATTAATGAAATTCGATTGTTATCACTATCAATGATGTAAATGTTTTTTTTTATGGGTTATGAGGGCAAACGAGCAGGCGGCTCGCCTGGTGGTAAGTGATCACCGTCGCCCACGAACATCCGCAACACCAGAGGTCTCGAGGATGTGTTGCCGGCCTTTGAGGAAGGAATATGCTCTCTTCTTGAAGTCGATCTGTTCGGAAAGGTTGTGGACTTCCAGACATCGACATGAAATTGATGAAACATCATGCTTTGTTGGGACGTCCGATGGCGAAATTGAGCTGCAGGTAGTAAATCGAACAGTTCCTCGGAACACTCCCCGTGATACATACGGTAAAAGATGCAGAGTGATCCAACATCTCTACGTAGTGCCAAAGGGTCGAGCCGACCGGAGAGAACTTGATCGTCAACGATTCGAGTCGCTCTGCGTTGAATACGGTCAAATGGAAGAAGCTGGATAATGTGAATTAGTCATTTCCGAACGAGCATCGAGTAACTCGCGAGTAATTAGTAGTCATAATATTTTTCCGAACCTTTACTTATATTTTTAATTAAAAAAATTAAAAAAATATTTATATCTACTCAAACAAAAATGGTTCACATTCTTAAATTAAACAAATATTTTATAATAATGTATTTTTTTACGATGCGTATAAAAATATAAATGGAGCCTCAAATGACAACTGACAACATTCACCGTTACAGGAGAAAATCCTCACCCGTTTTTGCATCGGGTAACATCTTCATTCAAATATACTATTTTGACGGTGCCAAAACCGTAGGTGTTCCACGGGAGATTTTTTTCCCCCATGGAACACCCAGGTGTTCTACGAGGTGTTTCACGGGCAAGTACCGGTTTTCGGGTGGCGATCGGGGATCTACTCTATATTTCATCGCAGGGTAACATATTCAACAGTCAAGCGAACTTTTACTTGTTTCATGAACGACCTCGTGTTAATATAAAAAAAAACCGGCCAAGCGCGAGTGGGACTCGCGCACGGAGGGTTCCGTAACTAAATATTCTGTAAATAGTTAAAGCCTCTGCCTGTCACCGTTATTAGTATCGATAGCAAGAAACGGTAAATAAATCAAGTTTGTTGTATGGGAGCCCACCTTAAATATTAATTTTATTTTATTTTTAGAATTTTTTGTTACAGCGGCAATAGAAATACATCATCTGTGAAAATTTCAACTGTCTAGCTATCACCGGTCTTGAGATACAGCCTGGTGAAAGACGGACGGACAGCGAAGTCTCAGTAATAGGGTCCCGTTTTTACCCTTTGGGTACGGAACCCTAAAATCGCCGGTGATTTCCGGACAGCACTCGGGTAACTTACATTCAAGTAGTACAACTCTACGACGACGACCGAACGACCTCTAAGTATCACCCACACTACACAAAAGTTTTATTTTTGTTATTGTGACGGAACAAGCACGATGTCCACCTGATGTGAAGCGGTAACCTCTGCCTATAACAGATGCATTGCGTCAAGTGATAAACTGCACTGCGCCCGTCACCTTGAGACAAAGTTGTTTGGACTCATGTACCTGTAATTTTATTGGCTCACACTCAAGGACAGCTGCCGGAACACACTGTTAGGTGCTTGGGGACAGATTTTCTACTTAAGGGTTGGGCTAGGCAGGGCATTCGCAAAATGCCCTCCCACCATGTGAAGCTCAAGCCGGCGCTGGGGATGGAACCATGGACCTGCGGCACCGCAGTCGATAGCTATAACCGCTCGGATATCATTGCTTCGAAAAAAGTTTGTAAGTATGTAAATTTGAATGGTAATGTACTTAATGTTTCATACTTAAATTAACTTATGAACCACCCTACGAATAAATATTTATTCGTAGGAACCAACAGATCATTTTTGTCATAAAATAAAATCCGTCAGTTTTTTCAGTTTGTTTATTTCCAACGAATCAAATCGAAAACTAACGTGACGTTTGAGGAATTAATTAAATACATGTAACGTGCATGTTAAACGGTATTTCAACATGGCCGACAAAGCAGTCTCGAGTGGCGCGCTTTTTGTTCGCGATCAATAGTTTTTTAAATTCTTTTTTTTCCAAAGTTCAGCACAAAATTGTCGAACATGAAAAGAATTAGGGCCCTACGGACTCGCTGGATGCCACTTGAGAACTGAATGAGGTGAAACTTAACGGAGATTTTAAAGATTTTTTTGTCCAGGTATGAGTCAAATGAGCTGTTAATAATGGTTGCGTTAGGAAGTCCGCTGCTGGGCTTCATTTGTTATGATTGTTGTGGTGCAAGTATTCGATATAAATACTGAGTTATTATTTTTCACGTATTGTTCGGCTGGCGCAACCCAACGAACACCTGTGCATGTCCGAATAATAAAGGAAAACGTTTGATAGTAAAATTGAACCTACATAAGTATGACTGGGTATTGTGAACATTAAATTATTGAAAAGCGGGATAAATTTTCCGACCCATGTTATGCCATGGTATCACAGGCTAGCCTACCTAGATATATACTATGGATACCTAGATAATATGCTATGGATGATAATATCTTACTGTAACAGTTACTGCATAACCTACCTACTTGTTCTTTTAGCGATATTTCGAGTGTGCCTTAGGAGACTGAAATTTGCCACCAGATGGTACCATGTTTAATCAGAACTAGATAATCGTATTATAGGGTATGTTCCATTAGTCGCTAAGAACGTTATTTTCGATAATTTTGATCACATTCTGCGTCTATGGTTGTGATCACGTGATCGTTTGTAACTGTCATCCCCGTTCCATTTTTGGATAAGAATGCTAAAAATGCCACTAAAATTTGCCACTTCTGTCACTTTTGACATTAGATGTAGCGTTTAAGGCGAAAATAACGCCAAGACCCATGTGGAAAACTTTTTGGGAGTTTGATCGTTTTTAGCGAATCTCACTCAAATGGTACGCACCCTTAATAGGTGGTAGGTACTCATGCAGATGTCTTTCTCATACTGTAAAAAACATTGATAAGTAACGTGAGTATTTTGATTGTGATTGAAGATAACGGTCGTTTTGATTTTTATCCTGTTATCCTAACCTGTAACTACCTAAGATAGAAAATTATCCTAGATTCTGTTTTTGTTTGGTCCTTCGAGCCTGATGTGCGTACTATAGATATGTGCTGATTTAGTTTCTAAACTACAAACATATAGAACCTAACACGGTCAATAAAATTACACGATTAGGAACTTATATCATGACGCCTGAAACGGACACGTATAATATAGTAGTAGGTACCTATGTATAGACTTCAACGCAAATTTAAATGAATTTCTATTAAATAAATGATAACTTTCAAATCTTCTATACTTATAATAAAACTGTAACAGGTCCAATTCTGTACATTGAAGATATTATGCAAAAACAAATTGAGAGCACTCTGTAGCTGATACTGATGGCAAAACTGTATTTTTTTCTATTATTGTCTGTGTGTCTGTCTGTATCCCGGCCGCGCATCACTCCAAAACTACTGAATGGAATTCAATGAAACTTAACACGATTTGACTTCATACTACGAAGAAGGTTATTGTATACTTTTTATCCCGAAATTCAGCACGGTTCCTTCGGGAAAGGGGATGAAAGTCAAAATGTACACTTAGTTGTAATTTATTAACGCGTAGTCCGATTTCAATTATTCTTTTTTGTTACAATAGTGATGAGTGAGCCCGGAACTCCATGGGCAGCCCGGCACCCCACGGGCAGCCCAGCACCCCATGGGCTACTGAATGGAATTCAAAGAAACTTAACACGATTTGAATTCATCCCACGAAGAACGTTATCGTATACTTTTTATCCCGAAATTCAGCACGGTTCCCTCGCGAAAGGGGATGAAAGTCAAAATGTTACTTAGTTGTAACTTATGAACGCGTAGTCCGATTTTGATTATTATTTTTTTGTTAGAATAGTGACGAGTGAGCTCGGAACCCCACGGGCAACCTGGCACCCCACGCACCACCCAGCACCCCACGGGCAGCCTGGCACCCCACGGGCAGCCTGGCACCCCACGGGCAAACTGGCATCCCACGGGCAGCCTGGTACCCCACGGCAGCCTGGCACCCCACGGGCAGCCTGGCACCCCACGGGCAGCCTGGCACCCCACGGGCAGCCTGGCACCCCACGGGCAGCCCAACACCCCATGGGCAGCTCGGCACCCCACGGGCATCTCGGCATCCTTATTTAGATTTGCCACCTTGCTAAGATAAAACTCTAAAATCTGGAACTTTCACCACAATTTATTTTTTTAACTATCTATCTTTTGCCGGATACATTTTGGAGACTGCGCAATGGAAGTGTATAATCTAATATATTTTTGTTCTACCGCCAAACAAGGAGGACCTCGGCAAAAAGATACCGTTTTATAATCGAAATTCCAAAGAAACGCACAAAGTACCTACTTTGCTTCAATATTTATTGTGTGAACCGCGAAGGAACTATCTGAGTTACTTAACTACTGTCTTCTGGAAAAACAAGCTGGGAGTTATCAAACCCAAAGTAAAAAGCTCCTTTCTGAGCTATGCTTCACTAAGACTGGTTCACCACAGACCACAGCGTTGGTTAATATGAGGTAAACAGTGCTCAAATGAGAATAATTAGTTTGCAGGTACGGCAATCGCGAACGAAGTCGCAGGTACAGCTAGTCAATAATAATTTGTGACTCTAGGATGTTATCAATGCAGAATTTATAACTGATTTAATCATTTAAATCATTTATTATGTTGAAATTATTACGGATGGAAAAAGATAACTTCCAGCGGGACTTGAACCCGCAACCCCCAGAATACCGTCCTGGTGCATTTATTATGATTAACAAGTATAAACGTTGTAATCTAACAGTTTGAACAATTCTATCTGCGAGTAATATCATGGTGAAACGAAATACGATACAGGTACACGTTCATTTCCGTGTATTCCAACCATTTACCTAAGTACATATACCTACATGCTACATCTATGGATATGGCTAATTAAACTCTTTGTGGATGTTAAGCCTATGGATCCTCTATCTATATCTCTATGTAATAGGTACCTCTATAGTAGTTTATAATAAGACGTCTATCAGATGTCAGATGAAGTCTAGTAGTCAGGTTGACAGCCGCGTACCGTCGCTTAGGATGGTTACTGTATCAGCCGGATTGTCCACTGCTGAACACAGCCTCCCCATGTGTGTTCCGGCAGTAGTCTTTGAGAGCCAGTACCTACTTGGTAATCAATTATGACATTACAGGCACATATTTGACTTAACAACTGTATTTCTCAGGGTGATGGGCGCAGTGCATTTCGTCACTTCTCACGAAATGCATCTGTTATAGGCAGAGGTTACCGCACCACTCACCATCAGGTGGGCCTCGTGTATGTTCCGTCATAATAGCTTAAAAAAATACAAACTAAGTAGGTACTTTCTTTATTTAATGACTGATATGTTTTTTTTTTAATTTTGACCACTGTCTCCCCATATATTAGGTGATAATGTGATAGAAGATGTTGTTCAGGGTAACCTAGAATTACTGGCTCTTGAGGACAGCTGCCGGACTACACTTTAAGGTGCTTGGCGACAGATTTACTACTTGATTAGATCTTCCACTTCAGGGTGGTAGCTAGCCAGGCGGATTCCATTAGCCTGGCCATTCGCAAAATGCCCTACCACCATTTCATAACGACTACCTATCCTAAGACAAGGACCGGGACCGACAGTGCTCAGTAGTAATGCTACTAGCGGTCACCCATCCAAGCCATGACCGCGGCGGACGTTGCTTAAATTTGTGGATCGGCTAAGTAAACTTCGATACGAGCGCTTCGAACTTTTTGATTTTTAAAAATCGATTTTTGATTATATTTTATATGATACCTTCGCTTTTCTTTTGGCTGAATTCTGTCGAAGAAAATTATCTAGGAAACCATGCCAGCCTGCATTGCCGGCACCGCACGAGGATATGAATTTGGTATCACTCTGCTTAATAGATTCCATAGAGCCATCGCATCGGCGCGGCGGCAGAAGCGAGCAAGTTCTCCTTGATCAGCGCAGCAGCCCGAAGTGTAAAACTGCCCATAGACAGACTTGTCCTGCGAGATTTGCGAACTGATTGTAACCACAGATCAACTTCGTATAAAATTGTAATGTTCCGATGATAAAAAAATATAACTAGTAATATATTCCTAACCTTTTAATTTACCAGTGAACCCAATGAGTATGGCGTATATACTACGTCAAACACCCATAATTCTCAGTATATACAAAGTTACTTTATGCATAATTCAACAGGCGTCGGGATAGTACTATTTCTATACTAATTATTTTACAGGCAAGATTTTTTTTTTACTCGACAAATAAAGCTGATCTTTGTTTTATTGGTTTCGAAAGAGGTTTCAAGCAGTAGGAATGAGAATGTATATATTTTTTTTTATTAATTTACACTCCACAGACTCCAGGGTCCGTGCCTTTTTTTTAATTGTGACATTTTTTTTATTATTACTAGAATTAGAAAACATACAACATTCTAAGAGGGAACAGTGCTAAAAGACGTTTTTTTTTCCAATTAAGTCATTGGCACTAGCATTCAGAGCAGACCGGTGTCCTCTAGCAGCACCCGCTCACGAGTTGACGCATGTGCCAGCCATCGCCTTCCTCAACCATTTCTGATGGAAGATGGCGACCCGACACACAACACCGCCACTAGACAACACCTTTATGTGAGCATGACCGCTCTGGATACCCGTGCCAACGATTACAATTTTTACACATATTTATAATTTGGGACTACAATAATATTATATATATGAAAATTACATACAGAAATTAACATTTTGAGAATGTATATTAGGTACCTACCTATTGACATATATTGGTTCTAATTTAATTGCTTACTAAGCAATTAAATTAGACCCAATTGTAAGATGTAAGATCTATTTTATACTTACTTATCTTTGTAGTCGATGCCAGAGTGTATCGCTCTGAGCTATAAGACCGCATATTGTTACACTTGGTTATGTTTTGGTTATAAAGTTTTTTTATTAATTATTTTTAGGCGTGATAGGTTAGCCTTTTGACCACTACCTCACCTGATGGTAAGACACGATTTGGTCGAAGATGTTGTTCGGGCTAACCTAGCTTAATGTTATTAAGATATTTCAATAAAAAGTTATCTAAGTATATTATCTATCCAGTATCGTAACCATATAATATTGTAAATAATTCTGAATTGTTTTGATTCAACAGATATGTTCTTATGTATCGATTAAAATACTTTAAAAACCTGTTCAAAGAACCGCACCAATTAACTAGGTATACCTACCTACTATATTCTCCTCATACTTTTGATATGTATTCCAATTTCCCACACAGCACAATGTCACAGGTGATGCGGAAATCAGCGATAAGTGTAAAATGTCGCGAACCGCGCCCCTGCTCACTTCCCATAAAACACTGCAAGATCTAGAATGTGCACTTCCCCGTGAACTAATGTGTCAAAAGACAATCTTTTGTTAAATCACACACACGCCAGTGCTAATGATTCCGAAGAGGTGGGTAGAGCGACGGGACGCCCGCCGCCACGCTGGGCTCGCGTGACGCTGAATGACCTCACGCAGCGCTCGCGCAACCAGCCCTCGCCGTTCCAAATTCAAATTCCATTTGACAGATGAATTTGACTTCTTTATGGTGGTCTTGAGAACTTGTAAGTGGAGCTTTGAGTGGACTCGTCGGAGTGTGAATGAGCAATTCCTGATTTGATGGGAATGCGAGTTTGACACAGCGACGCGGACGGTGACGACGACGCTTTGAGAAATGATTGACGGGTGTGGAAGGTCAAGTGCTATAGTTTTCCGCGGGCATTACTTAGATGTGATTCTTACAATGGGTTCATTCAAGGATTACTTCATTTTAATTTTGAATGGCACGTCTTTGAACACTTTGTTCTCCTGTTCTGCAAATTTTTCGCCTTTTGGTAAACGATTGTTGTCGATCCGATGCTAGGTTTTTTTTTGTGAAGGAACAAGCGCGAGGCCCACCTGATGTTAAGCGGTATCCTCTGCCTATAACAGATGCATTTCATCACAAGTGACGAACTGCACTGCACCCATCACTTGAGACTTACCTGTTAAGTCTCATTTTTGCCTGTTATTTCACTGGCTCTCAAGGACTGCTGCCGGAACACACCGTTAGATGCTTGGCGACAGATTTTCTACTTGAGGGTGGTCGCTAGCCAGGCGGGCATTCGCCTTCCAACATGCGGTGAAGCTCAAGCTCTGGGCGGGATTCGAACCATGGACCTGCTGCGCGGCAGTCCATAGCCAATGCCACTGAGCCATCACTGCTTCCACAACTACTGTACAAGATATTAATTTCTTTGTGGCGGAAACTAGTGGCGTTTTAATCTTTTTAGAGTTTGGTTCTTACCCAGAAGAAACTCTATAATAAGAATACGCTGTCTGTCCTTTTGGTTTTTGGGCTGGCAAGACTCGCGCTTGACTAGTAATTAATAATGATGGTTGTTAATAATCTTTGGTGAAAAACGGGACCCTATTCGTAATCCTATTAGCTATCCGTTCGTCAGACTGTCTTTAGAACCGTAACAGGTATAGCTAATATGTATTCTATCTAATATCAGAGTATAGCATATGCAAGTGCTAATAACCTACCTGTTATTAGCACTTGCAACTTTTGTAATGGCGTTAATATAGAAAATAATATTACTATATCCAGGGTGTCCCAAGAAGTAGTGATATACTGAAGCTGGGAGGTAGAGGACCTAGAGGGCTATCTGAATCACCCCCATGTATGTTTCGCGATTTTTCGTATTTTCGGAGTTATGACTTTTTTTTAATTTTACCCCTATCCCCGAGTACGATGAGATTTTTATTTATGGTGACGTGAATTATTGCGGTAGATGCTTGATTTTTTTTGTGTGCTAAGCTGATAGATAGGCCAATTCAGTATGGCAACATTTAACTATTGTTAGATCTTAGATTGGAATAAAAAAAATCCAAGAAAGATAAAATTACCCAGTAATCCAGTATGTTCACAACTTCAAGGGCCCTTCAAAAAACACAAAAACACATCATCAGTATCATCATCATCGACGGTATTTTTTTTGGACGAGTTAACCCGGAAATTGTGAGTAGCAGAAGATACCATTAAAAATAATAGAAGTGCATTCAGACGTTTAAAAGACAACTTTTTCTGGCGATGTTGCACTTGCATTGAGCAACAGGGCGGCCATTTTGAAAATTTATTGTAATTGAACACCTTGTAATTGGTTTTACTTTGCTTGTATTAATCATCATGTAAATTAATATTTTGCACTTTTAGATTTAAATTTTTTGATTAAGCCTTATGATAAATTAAATGAAATTTTCAGGGTAGCTACCATCAGGTCTATCTATCAAGATAGAGCAAGTTTTTAAAAGCCAAACGGTATTTTTTTGGTTATTTCATTTTTTAAGGGCCCAAGGTCCAAGGAGATATTAATAACTTTCATCCGCGTTAAACACTCTACTTTTCATTTCCAATATAAAGTAAAAAATAGTCGTTATTCTAAAATATTTATAAAATGAATAGTAACTAATTAAATATTGAGAAGCTACAACAATTTGTAAAATTTATACATACACTCTTGTTTGGAATATTTACGGGTGCCTAGTCCGAGTAGAAATTGATAACTTTCACAAGTATGTTACAAGTATCTACCAAAGATAATCTGTGCCAGTGTGCACCGATTACAAACCAACCTCCATCCATTACATTCCTGCCCCGGAAAAGGAAGCTATTACTCCTCTGCTGCTATTCGAGCCATATATAAAATGGGTCCTAGGGAATCTGTGAGGGATCTTTTTAAAGAAATTGATATTTTAACTTTACCAAGTCTGTATATATTTGAAAATATTATGTATGTTCGTAAAAATTTGAGTAAATTTAAATTAAACAGTGACAATCACGATTACAATACTAGGAATAAAGATAAAATAGCGGTGCCAGGTTTTAGATTAGCAAAGACAAATAAAAGGTCCTTCTTAGGTAATTGTGTGCGGTTTTATAATAAAGTTCCTAAACATATTACAACGCTCACAGAAGGGAAATTCAAGTTGCATGTGAAAAACATATTGATTAAAAAATCCTACTACACAGTTTCTGATTACATAAACGACAAAAATGCCTGGACAATTCCGCCTCCGCCAAGCTATTGCCTGTCACCTACATAATTTAAACAAATATTGTAATAACTATTACCATATGAAGGCCATTCTTTTAAACATCTTTTAACACATTGTTAAAAGATGTTTAAAAGAATGGCCCCGAGTTTCTTGCCCGTTCTTCTCGCAGTGGCTCTATACAATTTATTTGCTGAACGTGGCAGTACAATGTAGAATATTTCAATACTAAAATTTGTAATTGACCTTCATAAGAGCGTCGTAGACGCCTAAATTGAATAAATGATTTTGACTTTGACTTTGGCTTTGACCTCGAGACAAGCGAGTTCAAGATATATAGAATCCTGAGCGTAGTTTGAAAGGTGCGAGACGAAAAATAACTTTGCTGCCGAACGCATGACACAATGCGTTCGGCACCAACCTCATTCCAGCGATGAAAAGGCTGGTTCAATATGAAAGTGCAAGAAAAACGGCTTCAGTAATTTCAGTATATAATGTAGTAAATTTTTAGTTGCATTAATTTGTAGTAAAATTACAAAAAAAAACATATTTGAAGTAAATTATTTTTTCTGGAACTCTTATGGAGCTTTGAATTTCCAAGCAGATTTCGAATGAACAACAACGCGTTTCCGAGCTTGTGAGCTGAAAATAATATATATTTTGACTCCTCAACGATATTAAATTTTCACAGCTTACTTTAGCTGAAAAGTGACCAATTACATCGTTAATAAATCCGTGATGAAATTTATAAAATGGTACAACTGTACCTAGCTAATCCTCCATGCGCTCGAAATGTCTCGACCTCCGAAGCCCTGAAGATGCTTCATGTAAAATCAAAACTCGCCGAAGACTTTTCCGGCTGGCTACGTGGCGAATCTGATGTCAAATCGGCTCCTGAATTGGTCACGTCCTGGTAGGAAATAATTAAGGCGAAAATGAAACAAATTCAAAAGGTTAGGTGTGCCTCTAGCAGATTATTCTAAATGAACGCCCACTTTGCTTTTACAGAAAAATATCTACTCAAAAACAATAGCAACGAAACGGCAAAAACGAATAGTAAAAGTTTTATATAAGTACTTACACTGCGATCCCAAGCCGCCTGCCGAGCGTGGGGATTATGGCAAATACTACCCCCTTAATAGGGGAGGCTGTGTTCAGCAGTGGACCATCCGGCTGATACAGTACAGTACTTACTGTAATTTTTTGTCTTTTCGTTGATTCTTAATGTTATCTTAGCTTTTTTATAGTGGACTGGGTAGCACTTGACCACTATCTCACCTGATGTTAAGTGATGATGCGATCGATGATGGAGCGCGTTTACCCACAAGATACCTATTCACTCGCGTTTTGAGTATTTAATATTGTAAGTATTTAACCGGAAACACACAGCTCGTATGATGAACGAAGAACCAAATCGCTTCGTTCTGGTAAATGGAATATCCACCACATAGCGGTGGCGCTTCTGGGTACCTGTATGTCCGATTATAAAATGGGGATTGCGGAATCAAATTATGAAGTTCCGTGGCACGCTCCCCGAAATGTACCTATCCGATAAAAAACCGATAAGTAGGTAGGTACACAAGCTACTTTGCGGCGATGCTCAAGACCTGGAGTCTCTTGCCTACGAGTTGGTCGTCGATAATGAGTCTCTTGGCTCTCCTCTCAATAGCTTTCATTGTCTCGACTGTCTCGGTGTGACGTATTGTCTCACCTTAGCCAAAACACCAAGATTTTTTGAGGCTGTCTTTGGACTCAATATAAGAGCCGAACTTAAGAGTTGGTGTTAATGAGATGCCAAGAAGCTCGAGATGGTTACTTATCGGCACGGACACATCTCTGTAAGTATAAGAGCCAACTGGAAAACGCTCCGTTTGGCGGAGAAAAGACACGCCTGGGTTTTAGCAGCATTGAACTAAACCAGATTGGCATCGCCCCAATCGGAGACTACCTTCAAAGAAAAGTTCAAGCACTGAACCATCGCTTCCCTTAGACTGGATTTGTAATGCACTGGTTTGTGCGTTAAATGTGTAACTTACCACAACGGTGTTTGCATCTGCGTACCCAAAAATATCGGGTTTAAGCAGATATTTAATACTTCAGACTGACGAGTGCGGGCGTTGGTGCCATGGTGGAAATTGTACCTAACCTATTCGTAAATAACCGGATATTTTATGTTTTCCATATTGTGAAGAGAACCACTGAGCAAGTAATAAATTAAACATAACGATGTCAAAGGAAAATCAAATGGCGCTAAAACAAATTAATCGCTAAATTTGAAACACAAACCTAAATTTGAATTTGGAATTCCATTGACATAATGCCAATTTCATATTTGAGGACCTAATTCCTACCTACGTTAGTGGCGGTTTTGAACGTTGAGATGGTCCTAGGTCTTGGTCGCTCCTGCCATATTTATTCAAACATTTTAACAACGACCGCCATGAATTTTATTTTATTGCTGGTAATTATAATGCTTTTTATTGTAGAAGTAGAGAATGAAGAATACAATGGACAAATCAATAATACCTTACCCACCTAAATATAATATTTATTTCAAAAATCTGCCAGCTGTACGTATGTAGGTATACCTAAACAGATGCTGCACATTCCCTCCCTAACCGCAACGCAATCAGCTCGATCACTTCATTTATCCAAACGGAAACTACTTACAGATCCGGATGAGCACACAAAAAGTTACAAATTGTTCTAGTTTCCTTTCCCCCCGAATTTTACATTCGGAACACGCACAGAAAGCCACTCTGATTGGTCGGCGCTGCTTCACCCCGATTGGCCAACAATTTGACAGTAATGGCGTTAACTCTATCTTTCATAGATACAAAAACATAATGTGTCTTCTATCCTTCAACCAAACTTGAACTATCAAATCTTGCAATAGGTTCTATATCTGCTTGTACAGTTTGATGAGGTTACGACTTTTTGGTGTATGTTTTCTCCCCTTTAGACAGATGTTGCTACATTTTAGTAACAATTCGCCCACGAGTCTTTTGGAAAGCCATTGTGCAAGATTTTTTGTGTATTATTTTGACTAATTCATTCGTCGTGCGGTTGGTTGGATAGTATCATAGGGAGAGATAATTCATTGGATGTGTTTTGTTCAAAGCAAACTACCAGATATATTTTTTATATTTGGGTGTCTTGAACATGAATGGTGATGTTATTTCAGGACATTGACTGTTATCATTAGTTCATAAAATATGTGAATATTGACTAACCGTCTAATGGCTGCTCCTATGTACAATAATTAAAATTCCATACACTTTGTTAAATTTGACTAGAACTTACCTACTGAGTGCCTACGTTATATACGGTAGAATGCTATATTTCTTCTATGTGTGTTAATTTATTCTATAATTGATTTAAAATTTTATAAGCTCCTATAACAGAATTGTCGTGAATCTACCCATATATCTCTTAATTTTATTAAGTTAATTTAATCTTATTTAAAGTTTACATCAAGATGTAATGTACATTGTGCCAGAAGTCACTTCTGTAGTTGGGACATACCTAATACTAGACTATAAAATAAACTAAGTTGATATAAATTAAGCCCTGCGATATGATACAGTAGAGATACTCTCTACAGTCTCATAATTTGTTAAGTTCGCGCATAATGAATTGGTAGAGCGCGTGACTATTTTGTCCGTTACTAAGCCACCATGTTATATTCACGGACGACCGGGACTCGAGTGTCATATTATATTTTTTACTTTTAATAATTTGCGCGACGCAGCGCCAGCGGCCGGCTCGAGGACTCCACTTGAGCACGGACCCAAAAAAATCTGAAATCCGTCCATGTGGTGCAGACATTTTGGCGATTATAGTAGCGGGTTCCGTTATTTTTCAAACTAATAGGTAGGTATTAACAAATGATGCCGCATGCCAATGAATTTGAAATATCGTAGTGGGCAAGTAGGTATATCTAATTAAAATAGTTTTAGTCTAAACTGTATGTGCAGGTGTATCTACGTTTAGAAAAACAAAATTTCTTATTTTTTGTATTAATAATTATTTAATTTCCGAGATCCTACTTTTATAATTGTAGGTATGTTATGAATACCATTAGGAATAAACTTTTATGTTTCTTGTGATGACTAGTCGTTCTAGGAAATGCACTTATTTACATGGATCTAGGACAACTGTTTTTTGCTCTGTTGTGTATGTAGGTAACTACCGAAAATTCTTCAGTGATGTAACTATCACACACAGCATGTATAAACATGGAGTTTTCTGTACTCCGACCGTTAGTAACGGATCTCTAAGCTCAAACACAAAACGGCGTCATTTGACGCAGCGCATTATTATGTATTTGGAAAAGTCCATTGTTTCGCAATCACCCCCTGCGCTCGACTGAAGTGGACTCCATTGAACGGCTGAAAGAGTTCCATACAAACTAAACTACAATCGTGCATTATGTGCCACCGAAAGGTGCCAACATCAAGCGCTTATGTAATGAGCTATAATCGACGCACCCTTTCAATGCATGTTATTTTTAATGTTACATGATTATTATTTTTACGATGAGGTTTCACATCTGTGCCCTTCTTTGATATGAAAACACGGTGTATATCGAGTCAAAAAAGATTGGACACCCAGCAGAACTGCTCATACATAAGTATATACTTATGAGTTCCAATCTTACTTATCAGTTAACACGGTAATCTACAATTTCTTACAAAGAAATGATTAAGTAGGTACTAAGTGTGAGATGAGCAGTGCACGACGCACGTACTTACAAAACTATGAACAAGAACATACAGGGGTTGCAATAAACTGGAACTTAAACAAACAAGGACCTAGTAAGAGTGTAGGTACCTAAGTCTTGGAATACTTACTTAGAGAACTGCAACTACAGGTGCAAAATTTTATGCATTATATTATTGTATTGGGTACAGGATACAGTCACTTATGACTTAGGTTTGGAATTTATGTACATGTACATAAATTACAAATATATTTAATCAGTAAAATGGTAGCAATTCTATTACTACAAACATTAAACTAAACTACCGCACTAAAATCTAATATTTCGTTAAGAGATACAGTTCTTCAATGCAACGAAATTTAAAGATAGCTATGACAGGAGTAACACTAGCTAAATTATAGGGATGCTAGCTACAACAGTTTTGGAATATAATTTTTACCGGTTTTTATTACTATATTTGTAACTGTAAATTCTTCTAGCCCATTCATCCATCCATATTTTTATGCTCTGTGATAATTATAAACTGTTTTCTACTTTAGGTATTTGACTAATTATACTATGTCATGCCTGTAAATATATCTCTTTTATTACCTCACAATTTTAAATATCTCCTATTCTTTTTTATAACCATAAGGTAGGTAGGTATGTGTAGTGTGAACACTTCGTTTGCCCGAGAAACGTTCAAGAGTAAATATTTTATATTAATAAAATACTAGTAGGTATCCTTTGGTTTGTTTTGTTTTTATAATCAATTTGGCTAATTCCCTAAACATGGATAATACAAGTAGAACGAGGGCAAATAAACGGCAGTAGAAGTTCCTGCTGAAGCGGTTTCTATGGTTAGGTATATGCGTTCCATGAACTGCACCTAATATATTTGGCATATTATATATGTTTTGAAAGCTGCAAATATAAGGATTACGATTTACGATGCGATATTACCTCTAAATATAACAGCATTCTATAGATGCACCGTACTGGTGCCGGGTCCATCGCATTGCAGAGGGATAGGCTCAAGCCATGCCTGGGACTTGCAACTCAGAGAGTAGGCTTAAAGAGCCCCATTACGATAGACTTAGAGCATCAATTTTTTTTTTAAATATGATAAATAACGGCTAGTTAATTATCATATTAAAAAAAAACACCTTACCCTTATATCTTACCTACTAACTTTATTTTTTATATTTAACTAAAGTATTATACTATCCTCTTATTAAATGTCGCCAACTTTAAGATGTTAGTACCTATATATTTTTAGTTAGGCGTCTCTTTATTTTTATTCCAATTCTGACGTTAGTTATCTATCTACAACAGAATAGCAAAATACCTACGTCTAAAACGAAGCAAATTGTAATCTACTTTAACACGTTGTTGTCTCAATGGGAAAGTGATCTGACAGCACTAAAAACTTAATTTTAGTCTACTTTAATAAATTTTTTACCTAGGTAGGTACTGACGTAACTTTTTTTTAGGCATAATATAAAAGTATAATATATTATCCAATATATAAAGAAAATAATAAAATTATGTTGTTTATTGAAGTAGCGTATGTACGTACCTACCTGCTATGACGATACCTGCACTAAAACCAAACTTCGTAATATCCAGTCACGCAAAGTACTAAAACATCAACAATTTCTTTCTTTGACAAATGTATACAGAATCCATTTGTGGCGCACCCAGCTCATACCTGCAACAATCAAACGGCTAAGATCATAGTAGCAATCCACATCAAACGGAAATGTCCTTTGTGGTCGTATCCGCGCATTTCCCCATTGTTCTGGGACCGCCATTAGCGGGCAACAATCGTGCCAAATGAGAAAGCGTGCGAAACTCAACTGTCAGATCGCGCGCCATTTTCTCGAGTGGATGAAAGTCTCGCTGTATTTAAAACCTTTGCTTGGAATAAAAGGCTTGTGGAAATTATAAGCATTAAAATAATCGACCGCTATCGTTTATAAGCTTAGACATAGGTTCTATCTACATACTTTCGAGTAAAAAGAGGCATAATACTTATATACATTTACTTACTATACTGGCTGTTGATGTCATTACATATATATATAACTTTTTTATAGTAGTTTTGAGCTATACTCAGGGATTACTTCATTGGCAGTGGTTATAATTATCGTCAAAGACATAGGTATATCACACTTTCTCATGATTCAGCAAGAGAAAAGATCTAAAAACATTTTTACTTAATTTTGCTTCCTTGCGGTGAGCCAACAATCCTATTCTACCGTGGCCTTCTTTTTGACGGATTCGATATGGTTTTCTATGTTTATGACTGTAATGTCTTCTTCTATTGCTTCCTTTTAATTATTTCAAGCTTAAATTTCTTCTAAAATTTTATTCTTAGTTCTTCCGTTATTGGAAGTTTGATTCTCGATCATTTTGCTATACAGAGGTTAAAACGCATTGTTCAGGCATTCTGTGCATTATAATTATAGTCAAAAGATCTTTTTTGATATGAACCTTCATAGCTTAAATTTCTTCTATAATTTTATTCTTAGTTCATCCGTTAATAGAAGTTTGTTGTTCAGGCAGTCTATGTATTATAATTATGGTCAAAGATCTTTTTTGATATGAACCTTCATATCTTTTAACGTTTCAATAAGAAACTTGAACACATTAATGAGGTCTTTCACATTTTTGTGTACATAGGCTTCATTATGAGCCTTTTCAGTGTTTGCCTTCTTCGCTGTTTTTGTATGTCTTTTCAAGCGTTTCCCATATTTCTATTGCACTCCTACACGAGTTCACAAAACGCAACTCTTCCTCGTGCAAAATTTCAGCTTTAGCAAAAGGATCTTTATGCTTATCGCATTTTTTCCATCAAACTTTCGTACAGTCTAGTTTTTATTGGTAAGTACAGCAGCTGCTTATATTCTCCAAGAATCGAAATTATATCGATGCAGTTGGTCTATATTGACGTGCATTATAGCAGTTCCCATATTTCGGTTTATAACCCTAAGAGCTCTTAACCTATTGTTATTTTACTTGTGTATTTAAACATTAACATATTTTAAATATGTAAACTTTTACAGAAGGTTGGAATAAATGGCAATACTTCTTCCGGGTCATTGGTAAAACTAGGAATACCACAGGGATAAATTTTGGGACCTTTTCTGTTTCTTACGTATGTTAATGATCTGCCTTGCATTGTTAAAGATTTCTGCGATATTGTTTTATTCGCAGATGATACCTCTCTGATTTTCAAGTAGATAGGAATGACAGTGTCTGTAAATGGTTCGCAGTTAATAATCTTAAATTAGAAAAAAACTAAATATTAAAAGTTTTCTTTACCCAATGTTACTTATGTTGAGCCAGTACTTCTAGGTTAGCTTGAACAACATCATCACTTACCATCAGGTGAGATAGTGGTCAAATGATAAACTATCTTATGGGTTTCATGGGGTTGAACTTAGTATGATGAAAGTTATTTAAATAACCGTTCTCAAATTGTGTCCGTAAATTATCAAACTTCTGAGGCGGGAAATGTGTCGACAGGGGTGCCGCAAGGATCTATCCTGGGCCCTGTATTGTTTTTAATATATATTAACGATCTTTGTAAAGTGCTGCCAACGGAGGCGGATATATGTTTATTTGCTGACGATACACATATTGGTCTGAGAGACAAAAATAAATCAAAATTATATGACAAAATAAATAATGTTATGACTTTATTAAATTAATGGTTTGATGATGGTATAATTCTGAATTCCGATAAAAGCATTATAATGCATTATCAATCACGGCTAGGCATCAATGGTAATGAAACTTCTGAACAAAACATATTTTTACGATACACAATAGACAACACAATTGGTCACAAAGCACATATTGATAAAATTTGCAAGAAAATGGCGAGCGGTAATTACGCTCTTTTTAAACTTAAACCATTGTTAGATAAGAAATCGCTAATATCCGTGTACTATGCATATATACATTCAATAATAAGATATTCCATTACAGTTTGGGGTAATGCTACAGACATAACAAGAGTACTCAAATGTCAAAAACGTTCAATAAGAACAATTAATGGCCTGAAAAAGCGTAGCCCCGCAAGGGAGCACTTTAAGAAAGACAAAATTATGACAGTTGTTTCTCTTTACATCTATAATTGTTTATTAGAAATTCATGAGGATAGATAGGGATATTCCAGAAAAACAGGAAAAAGTTTTACCTTACAGTTTGCGTACTAATGAAAAGCGAATTATAAAACATAATGAAATTCGGGTTGTACCAAAAACCAGATTAGCTAAAGTACAGAAACAAGGTCGTTATTCGAAAATACTGATATATAATAAATTACCAAAAAGCTTGACCACCTTAAAATATAGTTTGTTCAAACGAAAACTTAAGAACTTCTTTGAAAACAATCCCTTCTACACATTCAAGAATTCATGTCAATGCAGCTTTTAGAATCTTTGTTCTTAGGAGAAGTGCAAACGTGATAACTGTAAATTTTATTTCACTGTATTATGTATTAAAATATTTTGATTAAAACATTTTAATCAATTATTTACATATATAGACCTATTTAGAATTAATATATTTAACTAGTATACATTTGTATCAAATGTACCTTGACTTGCCTGTAAACAATTTACAAAAGGGCTAATGAAACTTCTTTATATCTTTAACAGGAATAAAAAAAAATTTATTGACCTTCATAAGGGCGTCGGAGACGCCTAAATTGAATAAATGGTTTTGACTTTGACTTTTTTGTGAAGTCTTAAATAAAGCTTTCAAGCAATACAAACTTTCAGTTGTTACCTATGTACACAGATAAGATAGATATTATATTAATAATAATTAACGTGAAGAAAATGTACGTACTTTATTATTTCAAGATAACAAACATGTGTCTCAGATTAATCAATTATTTACTTGCATATTTCTTTTCGTCAGTTAATAAAATTGTGCTATTACTGAAACTCACAGTGATTTATCAAACTTTATTAATTTTATAAAATAAGTTTAAATAACCAAACAAACTAAGCGCCAGAAAATTATGACAAAATTCTGTCAATTCATGACTGCTATATTTTAAATCAAACAAAATTAGAGCCATTATGTATAACAAAAAACTATCAATTGTTATAATGAGGCAAAAAGTTGACTTGCAGAGATAATACAGCACCTGTCAATTATACTTGTCAAAATAATACGCGGACGAGTCGAGAATGGATTAAAATAAAAGGAATACGTTGAAGAGGTTCGATTTGTTGAGTCACATGTTGGGTGAGAGATGTGAGTAGGGTTCTCTAGGTTGTACTTATGCGAAAACGCTTACCTGTTAAGTATCTATGCTAGAGTAGGTAAAGCAGTTCACAGACGGCAGCTATAATATATATTATAGCATAACTGTGTGTAAAAGTATAAAGGTGGTGAGTTTTTGAAAAGTTCCATATCATCAAAATGTATAGGTTACTTAAAAGAAGGAGATACCTACATTATCTATATCTAGGATCAAAAATCAGTCAATGTAGCAACAAGAAATCGTTTTAAGGAGTAGGTCCATGCGTTCTGCTTTCAATTACACTTGCATGCAGAGATAAAAAAAAATAGTCAACGATGATTTGTAAGGTAGAATCAAAGTATTTTGGTTGCCAATCGGGTACTCTTTCTTAAGCGGATCAAAATCAGAAATCCATATTGACCGACTGTGGTTAGAATACAATAACTTTGAACGCCAGAAATCACAAAAAACTTTTTCTAGATATACATTTCGCAGGAGTTACAGGACTTACTTTTAAAAACTTTTAGTTCTGCTTAGACTGGTCCCTACCATAGAATAATGTACCTACCTACCAACAACGCACTAAGAAACATGGATATAATTTTAAACCTCGATTTTAATAAACAAAGTAAACGGGCATTATTTACATTTAAAATTATAAATCTGCGGAACACTGAGTTCGTTCTGACCCTGGTGGTCGGCAGACCGGCCGAGACGCGCGATAATGAGATGTCGAGGTGCGCTGACAGGCCTGTCTGGTTGTCCGTGGCTGCCACCGTGACTGGCGAGCCAAGGACCGGCCAGCTATTTGGAATATTTCTTACTTTGGTCCATCAACATTTATTATGAACAATGGAATACATCTTTCGTGTTTGGCATTTCCACTAATCCAATAAATATGAACTTAAAATAGGAGAGAACGAAACACAAACATTGCTTTCCAATGGCACCAAATAAAAAACCCAAAAACCTCAACGAAATACTAGTCCTCTAATAAATTCATTACAACGCACGCCCGTGCTCTATCGATTGTGGCCTCTTTACTCGAACGTGCCAGAGACAATCGACGCGATGGCGCTTCTCTACGCAACCTTTCTCTGTGATAAAAGTTATAAGTTCCTGTCAAAATAGAATGTCGTGGACCTTTTACATTTGTATTAGAGCTCAAATTTCATTGAGCCGTGAAAGCGGATACAGCTCTGCAAAAGATAATTAAGTAAAATGCCGGCAATAACTGCCAAAACGGAAGTCAACTTTACACTTCAATGAAAAGAGGTTATATTTCTACGACTACGGGTTAGCTGTATAAAACCTTTTTATACAAAAAGTTCGTGCTCTTTGTCTCTGACTCACTGTCAAGCGTACTTATGTTTTCCCGCGTTTTTTGTTCTAATTAGTCAACCCCTCGGTCCTCAACCTTCGGTGGCACCGAGCTCTCACCAGCAATTCTGCCGCCAATGTTTCAGGGATGTTCATATTAAACAGTTGTGGTTGTCTACACAAACTAGGCATACCTACCCAGTACCCATGCAGGTACTCGAGGCTGCTGCTATTCTCTCGCTCCTGAAATTAACAGTGGCATAACTTCAATATTTATATATTGTAAATGTAGACTAGATGGCTATTGCATATTCAAGATATCGCAAAATAACGTTGAAAATAATTTTTTCAAGAACATAAATTCTTTTGCTAGATATAGAACTGGTTGACTTGTTTGAGCATTTTGTATTTTACAACAGTCAATATTGTATCCCACACAAATCACAATATAAACAAGAATCATACAACCAGATAATGAATAGATTCAGGCGTTACTTTGCGGAAATCCATTTTTAATAATAACAAATATTTTAAAAGTATTTTAAGAAAACATTTAATTAATTATTTAATAAAACACTTAAAAAATCTTTATAAAAATGATATATATCTAGTGACAATTCCGCCTAATTTCCTATTAAGCCGACGTGACGTCACAAACGCCACGCAGCCAAACCGGAAGAGTATTCGACGCGTTTCGCTTCTAAACGAAGCATCCTCAGGAGGTCTTGACTCTACGAGCGCACGATCGAGTCATCGATTTGTGATTATTAATCATACAACCTTAATTCGGTTTTTGAGCTAGTCTTATTTTAATATAATAAGATATGTATACTTAGGTTAAGGTAAACGCAGCAGAAATTAAACAAGCTCTTATGTAAGATATGCGGTAGGTAAAATGGGTCATTCTATTTACATTGCATATGAAAATGTTTGTCATTGTCGTTTCCTGAATGTCCGGAATCCGGATTAATTACCGTAGCTATATAGGGTATACCGTAGCTATATAGGGTATACCGTAGCTATATAGGGTATACCGTAGCTATATACCGTAGCTATAACCACGGTAATGAATCGACAGGTGTAGTTACCTATTTACTTTATTTGAAAGACCATTCATTTTATAAGCACTGTAAGGTGTATTGGGGTAATTGTGACATAAATTCATATGAGATGGCCAGGCTTTTACATTTTAGTTAAATATTTGAAATACATTATTTAGTTAGTGCTATTTAGTTAGTGCTTTTTTTTATTTTCCTTTGTTCTTTATATGAATAAGTAGTCCGATAACCATTATTAAATACCTACAAAAATTGCAATTTTCTATAATTTAGTTATTTAAAAAATTGGGTTAAATTCTTATGAAGTCAGTGAAATTACGAACTATCTCGGGGTAATTCCGGAATCATTCAAAAATTGATTTTATTTCACATATACATAAGTTCCAAAATCTTTTTAAGACCATAATTACCCCAAACATACAATTTCGACACTTTTCCTATATCTTATCTCTAATCTCACACTTCATAAGTCTAGCACTTTGGAATTACCCCATGAAGCGTTTGTGATTCTCAAACTTTTATGTATGAATTTGGTCTAATTTCTTCACTCTCTGCAAAAAACAATAACAGTACAGTACAGCAGCTGTAGAAGTTCGCATCAAAATAAAAATAAATTATTTAGGCACAACAAATCTTTATCCATGTACTTATATAGTTTTTAGCAGAAATATAAATTACGGGCTCTTAAAAATCTAAATCACAACCTTTTGGTTTTATTTTTAATATTTATTTTTGTTATTTTAAAATAAATCAATAGTAAGTTAAAATACAGGCACATGAGACTTAACAACTATGTCTCAAGGTGACGGGCGCAGGGCAATTCGTAACTTGTGACGAAATGCATCTGTTATAGGCAGAGGTTAGTCCGCTTAACATCAGGTGGGCCTCGGGCTTGTTCCGTCACAATAACATAAAAAAAAAGTTATTAAGTGCCGTACTATTGCGCTGCACTATACTTAGTAAGCTCGCCATTTTTTATTTTTTCAATGGCTTGAGCGTATATGTTTTGATTTTCTTTGGTACATATGTTCGAGGCATATTTGACCTGGAAAAAATGTTAATAGTTAATAATAAAAAAAACAAAAAGTCTCATTTGCAGAAGAATGTTTTTATCACTTTATGAACAAACTAGGTAGGTATTTCTCTACAGATTGAGAACCACTGCTACTTACTATTGAAAAGCTAAGTGGGGTTATTGTGAAATAATACTGTCACGTAATAACCCCAATGGGGAAATTGCGATATTAAATAATAAACACAGGTATAGCTTGGTGTTCCTGACTCGAAATCGTTAAAAACGAACTATTTATAGAATATACAAACATTTATGCGAATAACTTACCATAACTCCAAGAAAAGTGTGTTGGGGTAATTGTGACACACCGAAAAAGGCGCGAAAAATCCTTGTTTCACTAAATTTGCCACCTCACACGTCTTTCCAGAGTTAGCGACTCGCGGATGACTGACGCGGCGTGAACAATCAAGATGGCGTCTAGGCTTGTGTGGCCAACGGTAAAGTATTTCTATTAATTGGTAGTAATTTCGAATTTTTGGAATATACCCATTTTCGGAATTACCCCAACGCACCTAACTAAACTTTAGTTATAAACACAATTTTGGGGATTCATTTATACACCATGTAAATTGGTAATCGACTGATATAAAATCGTATATATTAACAAAAAAAAATACATAAATTTTTCCGTGCTTCGGAGGGCACGTTAAGCCGTCGGTCCCGGTTGTCGTCTTAGGATGGCAGGCGTTATAGCGTGGTGGTAGGGCATTTTGCGAATGCCCGCCTGGCTAGCTACCACCCTCAAGTAGAAAATCTGTCGCCAAGCACCTAACGGTGTGTTCCGGCAGCTGTCCTTGAGAGCCAGTACTTGTAGGTTAGCATGAACAACATCATCACTTACCATCAGGTGAGATAGTGGTCAAAGGTTAACCTATCAAGCATAAAAAAAAAATTGTCATGGTTATCACATTGAAAATAATTTATTACTTCATGCTTTATCACTAAGTTCTATATATAAGTACTTACAAATAAGAACACAATTAAGTCTTGAAAACTACCATACATTGTGTTTTGCATGTTAGCCTCTCTATCTGATCCAAAGGAATACGTCGGGTTAACCATAACCTTATATAGGTATAAGTTAGCTGCCCTAGTAGAACTTTCCTCAGCGGTTGATCAGCCAACAATGTTGTATTTCCAACAAAAATACAACATTAGGCCTGTTAAAACCTTACGCCTAAGGATGGTTATCCAACGAGGAATTGTGTAGGTATCTGTTAGTGCAAACACCGTATACAACATAACGTATTTACTACTTCCTATGGGAATCACTTACTATGGGAGGCATTGTGTTACTATAGCTAATACCCGCGGCTTCACTCGCGTGGGGAATATAGTCGCATAATATCATCTTAGATTTTTACATACGTTCTAGCACACAGAGGAACTTCTGTTCCCGAAAAGGTGCACACTACAACAGCACAGTATCAAGATATATTATTCGTCAAGGAGGATACTAGCTGCCTCGTTTGCCCCGAGCAGCTGATACAGAATATGGTACGGTTTCCTTCTTTCAGAATACGCAGGACATCCCGCGCATGTGCCTTCAGGTACAAATCCTGAGAGAGGATGCCTGGAGTAGGATTCTCCAGCTTTTACGCAGCTGGTACTATCCTAGCTCTGTGTACTCGAACGTATGTAAAAATCTAACATGATGACTATTACCCAAGCCAGCAAAGCCGTGGGGAACACCCTAGTAGCATTTTTGATGACTGTTTGTTGGGCCTCCGTACACTTATTAATTGGCTAACGGTGGCGTTTGTCATACCTAACAACAATTGGGCCCAATTGTTGTTTATTAGAAGTTACAAGACAAGTTACGGACGTGCCCAACCATGTCGGCCAGAAGCTCGCTTTTTGAAGTGAGTGAAGACGTTGGGTTTCTGGAACTCGAACTCTTGGCTTTGCCATGTAAGTCGGCCATAGACACTGCACCACGAGTGATCTATTCGTGAAAAAAGAGACATTGTGCTTACTACCAATAACAGACGTCTTTAGGACGCATTACATTTATAGACTTAATGATCGTCGACTCTTTGATTTGTGAGGTTCTTGTCAGACACTTGTTTTTTTTTTAGAGATATATTTGCGTGGGTTTTGAAAATTAAATTTAAATATATTTTAGAAATTTGTTATAGTCCGATGAATCGAGCACCAACTTTGTCGTGGTGCAAATATTTTGGTCAGTTTTTTTTTCATGACAGCCTAGATTTCATTTAATTATAAGACAAGGCAACATGTTGAGAAATTTATTTATTCTATTATAAATGGAAAGATCATATTTTTGAGTAATGTTCCAGGTTAGATTATTTTACGTGTTATACCATCTACGGCAAACAACATAGAGGGAAACGGCTCTTTCGGACTAACATGGATATGTCTTGTCTATTAGATGCGGAATTATACTATGGGGATTTTCTGTGAGAGCGGATCGAATATTCCTTAGAAAAACATTTTTATTAATTGTGTGGGGCGCAAGAACGAGATAGTTGAATTCCTTATTTAAAAAGTTAAGAATAGTTCTAGTGCCCCCACTTTATACTGTCAAGATTAGTGTTTTTGTAAAAACATACCCTAAATTGTTCGTAAGCATTGTACCGTAACGGCATGATCTTTTAGTTATTAAAAGATCATGCCGCACTAATTTAAAGTGGAAACTGACGTTTGTAGCGGGAAATTCAAAATATATATATTTTGGTTCTCTTGCTATCTATTATAGGCAGAGGTTACCGCTTAACATCATGTGGGTACAAGTTTTGAGAAAATATCGGTTTTTAAATACCCATTAATTCCAATTCCTTTAATATAATGATAAAAATCAAAACATATAAAAACCTATAAACCTGGATATTAATGACATCTGTAATATTTCCAAAAATCATCAATATCTGTGATTGTTTAGTTTAGAAACGTTTTCTCTTTTTGTATGAAAATTTGAGACTTCCTTCCCGTCTTAAGATCAGGCGTGTTCCGTCACAATCACATAAAATAAGTATACAAATTCGTTAATGTTATTTTGTTTTAATCCTTAGAGATTCCCTTTGTTACAGTAGCACAATTTACACGTTTTTGTAATATACTTATTGTCTCTATCTCAGCTGCAGCTCCCCACAGCAATACACAATCAGGGTCTAAGTTTGCTGCAAAAGATGTAGAATAACACATTGTTTAGCTACTTGTTCAAGTAGTTAAACAATGTGTTATTCTACATCTTAATGAGTTTTCGGAGTTCGCTATCGTATCAATGATATTATGGTATGATAGTGGTTAAAGATATCTACGATGCAATATAGCAGAGATCTTTGACCTTACAAGGAAAGTCATTAATATATACGCTAAAAACACTAAAGGTCCTAAAATGGATCCTTGCAGAACTTCTATTTTTCCAAAGGCCGGGAAGATATATTAACATTTATTCCAACCTTTTGAAACCTGTCTGACAGAAATGATTCTATAAGATTCAGAGCTTTTCTTGGAACACCATATTGTGAAAGCTTACAAATAAGTGCGCGATGCTCTACACAGATCGAAATCCCTATAAAGATCACAAAATACAGCAACGGTATTATGTGAACTCTTGAACACACTTGAACATGTGCATCAATGAAATACCCATTATAGACGATGTAGATTATCTATGTATTTTTCACATTATAGGGCAAACAAATGCATCTCAATGGCTGTTTTCATGAATTATTCTGATCGTAGACCATAACGCAATTAATATACCTAATATGCAGAATTACTTAGGTACCTAATTATTATTTAGTAACCGGCTTGGACTCGCGTAATATTTCCCGGATATTGCTCTGACCAGTTTCGAACTTATTTGAAGTTCTTCGGCTGGGAGTCACGATTGTGCACAGCGTCGAGCGCGGGCATCCTACATAATGAGTAATGCCCTGTAATTAAATGTTCGTTGTAATTTTGCAAAAACAGCAAAGGAGAAACCTACATGGTCATCTATTTTAAAGATTGATCCTCTTTCTTTGAAACATAAAATAAATTAAATCAAACGCTTTTTTACATGTATAGCAATAACTTCTGATCGTTACATGTTGGTCTCCAAAACAAAGATAAATGAACATCAAACACCCAATATGATACTGGATAACTTCTATACTCTCTTTTTAAACTAGGATCGAAATTTTTTATGGCGCAACGCCGGCCGCTGACTCACGCTTCTCTCTTCCTCGCTCCACTCGTCTTCGCTCCTAAATATGACTTTGCCCTAGAACTTTGTCATCAGATCATATCAAAAAACCAATCTATACTAACATTATAAAGAGGAAAGATTTGTATTTTTGTATGCAACGAATAAAGTTAAGAACTACTGGACCGTTTTGGATGAAATTTGGTACTACGGAAATAGTTTGAAACCCGGGAAAGGACATAGAATAGTTTTTAACCAACTGCATAGAGAGAGGTTAATGGTTTTGCGCGATAATACGCGCGGGTGGTACCGCGGCTGGAAAGCTAGTAACTAATAAAAATAATCAAAGTCATATTTGTATACCAAATATTAAAAGATTATGTTTAAACATAAATCTTATGTACCTAACCTTAAACGCAGTTCATTTTAAATGTATCTATAGATCAACTAATATAGACGCAATAAATTAATTTTATTATTTCAACAAAATAAAACACTCATTTATTTTTAAAAGTGCTCATGTACGATGACGATGTAGTGATCAATTAGTTTTAAGAGGATCAAATAAGTAATTCAAAATAATTTTTTTTCAGATAATAAAATCATTTTACGTGACCGTGACCTGACTTTACCATGAAGTTATAATCAGGGACTATAATAAGCATACCTAATTAAAACCGTGTATTTCCAAGAGACGTCTTGCACATGAATGGGAAATCTTAAGTCCCTATAATGGCAACCCCACCCCAGCAAGGGTTGTATTGTATTGTATTCATGGCTCTAAACTCTGACAGGAATAATATTCACAAATTTGTTTACAGATCGGAGGAACTTTATTGTGGGGAATAGGGGAAGTATATGATTTATGGTCTACGGAACTTGCGATAGGTTTTTGAAGAGATTTTTGAAGCGCTCGTAGCGAAGTTTACTTAGCTGTTCTCAACCGATCAGCAAAGTTAAGCAACGTCGCGCGCGGTTATGAGTTGGATGGGTGACCGCTAGTGACATTACTACTGAGCGTTTCCGTGCTTCGGAGGGCACGTCGGTCCCGGTTGTTGTCTTAGGATGGCAGTCATTATAGCATGGTGGTAGGGCATTTTGCGAATGCCCGCCTGGCTAGCTACCACCCTCAAGTAGAAAATCTGCCGCCAAGCACCTAACGGTGTGTTCCGGCAGCTGTGCTTGAGAGCCAGGAATTCTAGGTTAGCCTGAATAACATCTTCGACCACATCATCACTTACCATCAAGTGAGATAGTGGTCAAAGGCTAACCTATAAGTCATAAAAAAAAAAAAAAATTTGAGAGCTTTAGAACCTGTTTCAGAATGTTCGAGTAAGTTCCGGTTATACTACCCACAACATATTTAATAAATAAAACACTATCTTTTCGTTTCACAGTCATCGATTTAGCCTATCCATCGGTTAAAGCTTGAAACGCGCTGCATGTTAACTGCCATTTGTATCATTCAGTTATTTTATGTTTTGGGTAGTATAACCGGAACTTACTCGAAGATTCTGAAACAGGCCCTTAGACTTGGTATTACCAAGTTGAAAATGATGGCATATTAGATGCTGTCTATCTCTATTTACGAGTAGGTAAGTACTGAAGTATTTCCTTCTACTTAAGTAAGTTCTTAAGTATTTCCTTCGACCGTATTTCAGTCATTAACAATCAGGTCACAGATAATATCCCATACAGTCCAGTATGGTCCAGATCAGTTACTGACTGATGCTGATTGCCGCACTTAAAGGCGCCACTTAACACTAAGTAACATTTAAGTAACTGTCAAAGTTTGTACAAAAGTAATGATTTATTTCATGCTTATTAGTTACTAGTGGCGGTATGCCTTTATTAAACAAATACTACAAACTATATACAACTCTACAGCTACTACAATACTACAGCTACTACAGTAAAAGCATTTGGACTCATAGGGAGTCCAAATGCTCTAGCCCACTATCAGTTGGCAGCGTGCCCAGCATGCTGGCAGCATTACCCCGTTGAATTGCAATGCTTATTCTTTGAGCCAAATAGGTGCCAGCATTTTGATCACGCGTCGCATCGACCAAGCGCTCTGATAAATTTTGGAAAATACGATGAGCTCCCGGTCCCCACGGACCCAACGTCTCTACACCAAACGGCTCAAATATATAACCCATACCGAGGTTAGCATATTTGCGCCGCTTGAGTTGCTCTGCCGAAGTAGCCGCGGCGCCAGCCCTCACGTTACTAGTTAATTGTTGTTTTTGTGTCACCAGTCAAGAACAATCTGTCAGTACCTTGTATTCCATGCAAATGTAAGTAAGTACTTAGGTAAATCCAGTTAACTAGTGGAAGTATAAAATGAGTAAATCTGTATAGATACTTATACCCATTTTAAACTAAGTACAGATATTGTTATACTAACCGTCATCAGTAAATAAGGTGTGTACCTACTGAGCTACTAATCAGGTGATGTAAAGATAGGCACTGCGAGATTTTTATAAGATAACTTTTCAGAAAATTTGCTATTGCTTTACAGAATTGCAAAGAAAATTTTTAATCTCCAGCGCGATTTTGATTTGGCCCAGAATAGCAGATATTAAGTAATATAAGTATACTAGGACTCAACTGGGATTACGATACGAAAACACTCAAACAAAGTAGGTTTGTAAAGTGTATGAGGTTGTCCTATAAATTAAACGTCGCAAATCGGACTTCATGCTCATTCCAACCACGCACAACAAGAACTTTACGCACTACAGATCAATAACCCTGGGTTCATAGTCTTTGTTACGCACACATAGATGTGCGTGTAGTAGTGATGATTTCATTCTGTTCCTTTCTTCATTAATGCTGCTACAGTAACGAGGAAGTAAAATAAATTATTCCAGATTGTTAATACAAATTCCCGAGGGGTGACGGGTTAGAATTGCACCTCCCCATACCCGTGGGTGTCGTATGAGGCGATCTAAGGGAAAAATACTGGAAGGTGGGCAGCAGCGAGTTCTAAAGAACTGCCATCTTACACTACTATCCTCAAGGTGCCTGCCAAGTGCCAAGCGTGGGGATTATGACAAATACCCCCTTAATAGGGGAGGCTGTGTTCAGCAGTGGACGATCTGGCTGATACAGTTACAGTTAATACAAATCAACATAGGAAACAATGCGGAATAGGTAACTACTTAGGTATGTAAGTAGTTAAACTCATACTTAAAGTCAAAGTCAAAATCATTTATTCAATTTAGGCGTCTACGACGCTCTTATGAAAGTGAAATATTATACATTGTACTGCCACGTTCAATAAAAAAAAATTTATAGAGCCACTGCGAGAGGAACGGGCAAGAAACTCGGGACCATTCTTTTAAACGTCTTTTAAAAATGTGTTACATAAGTTATAACAATATTTGTTTAAATTACGTAGGTGACAGGAGATAGCTTGGCAGAGGCGGAATTATCCAAGCATTTTTGTCGTTTAAGTAATCAAACTGTGTTAGTAGTAGGATTTCTTAATCAATATTTTTTTCATATGCGACTTAAATTTCCCTTCTGTGAGCGTTGTAATATTTTTGGGAACTTTATTATAAAACTGTACACAATTACCTAAGGAGAACCTTTTATTTGTCTTCAATAATATAAAACCTGGCACCGCGGTATCTTTATTCATAGTGTTATAATCGTGATTGTCACTGTTTCATTCAAATTTAGTAAATTTTTTACGAACATACATAATGTTTTCAAATATATAAAGACTTGGTAAAGTTAAAATATCAATTTCTTTAAAAAGATCCCATGCACAGAGATTCTCTAGGACCCATTTCATATATGGCTCGAATTGCACGCTTTTGTAGGATAAAGATGGTCTCTATCTCAGCAGCAGCTCCCCACAGCAATACACTATACGACATAATACTGTGGAACGCGAAATAAACTAGGCGAGCAGTTGTCTACGTCTGTTAACTGTCTTATCTTACGAACTGCATATGCAGCAGAACTAAGTCTTCAGGATAGATCACGTATATGTGGATCCCACTGTAAAGTTGAATCCATTTTGATTATAGATATCACATTATTTACATGAATGAGTTCACTGTCTTTCCTATCAACTACTACTACCTACTTTGAAAATCAGATAGGTATCATCTGCGAATAAAACAATATCGCAGAAATCTTTGACCATGAAGGCAGATCATTAATATACGTTAGAAACAGAAAAGGTCCTAAAATTGATCCCTGTGGTATTCCCATGTTTACCAATGACCCGGAAAATGTATTGCCATTTATACTGTAGCTTGTCTGACAGATATGACTCTATAAGATTCAGAGCTTTTCCACGAATACCATGGTGTGAAAGTTTACGAATCAGAATGCAGTGCTCTACACAATCGAATGCTTTGGAAAGATCACAAAATACACCAATAGCATCATGTGAACTCTCCCAGGGTTCCAGTATATGTGACATAAATTGAACACCTGCATCTGTTGTGGATTTGCTCTTTGTGAAACCAAACAGATTCTCATTCAATAAATTATGCTCATTGGAAGTTGTTTGAGCATAATTTTTTCGAATACTTTACTCAGAACAGGTAAGATGGAAATAGGTCTATAATTGCAAGGGTCAGATGTAGACCCCGACTTTAAAATTGGAGTGATTTTACTTTTAATATTGTTAGGTTTGCAATAACGCCTGCTATGCGGATTACATTACAAAATCACAAATATACGATAGGTATGCTCAAGGGGTGGATGGACGCGGGTTTGAATCCCGCACATGACTTAAATTTTACCTATCGTATATTTGTGATTTTGTAATGTAATCCGCATAGCAGGCGTTATTGCAAACCTAAAAATATTAAAATTATAAGGTTGCGTCATCATTTACAAGTATAAAACCAATTGCAAAATTGGTCTTGTTTGTAGTAACACAGTTTCTGCTACATTGGGACAAGAATCCAATGACTTAGTGACTACTAGGGGTAAGTTAGAAAAAAAAACAAATATATTCGCCACTTGTATTGAATCAGCGACTTGTATAGCTTTTTGTCAATAGTCAAGACATTATGTTGAATCTCTAGTTTTATTTTTACCGGTCTCACTATTTATAGTCCTCCAAACATTGACCATATAGGTCAATGCCTCCAAATGGTTTTTATTTTATTTTTAGACTTTCTAATTTTGTTTCTAATAAAAAGAGATTTAGCACACAAGCAAGCATACTTCATTTTTGTATAGTCCCTAACATAATCATGAAACTGCTTGCAAGATGTTAAAGTAGGTACCTTATGCTTTAAATAAACACATTGGGAGAAATCACCGAATGTGATAGGCGGGAGAAATATTATTTTGTGATTTGTCGAAGTTTTCTGCTCAAAGCCACATACATGATGGCAAAGCATTTTCCGAATGCTCGGCTAGCTAGTTCGCTACCGCCTCAAGAACAAATCTGCCGCCAAGCAGCTAACGGTGTTTTCCGGCAGCTGTCCTTGAGACCGCAATTCAGTCTAGGACGTTCGCCATCCTCCACACCACTTAGGTACCAACATGTACGATGGTAATCAAAGGCTAACCAGGTTTCAGCTGAAAAAAATACGCTGTTTAATTACCTATTGTCAGATAAAAGCTATAGCAGCTTTGCCATTTAGCTTACATTTTAAGTTTATGGGTAGGTACCTACTTACCTACCCGACGAGAGAAATCCTTTTATCTTTCACGCTGCTCAACTGCTCAACAGATCGATGTCAGCAATCTCAAAAGAATTTCTCATTACGTCAATACTGACACAAATCCCGGTAACCCGAAGCCGGAGCATCAAATGCCTGTCGGCTGAAGAGGCCAATAGTTTCCAATTTCGCCGCCCTCACCTGTCCGCCCGCGCTTAGCTAATCCGCCATTTTATTAGCGTAGCTTACCCTGCCCCCGTAACGCCGCGCACGTGCGCTCTTCCCGGCCTTTGTTCTATCAAAATCACTTACCAGTTGTAAAAGAACCTAACTCAAACTGATTTTATACCATAGTAGATCATATTACGCGTTGTTACAGTGGAAGTTTGCACAACAAAAACAGGTTCTTAAGTTGTGTTACATGAAAGTCGCTAAGTTATTATTTTGTTTTGGCGGGCCGTGACTGAAGTTCAACAATGTCGGTGTTGCCATGCGGAATAAACTGGTATACCCGTTATGAGAGATTATGGCTTAATCTGGGAATATTGTAGACAATAAAATGAGTTATGCGTGGAAAGATCGGGGGTGTAGAGGTTTATATTTTATAACTTATATTAAATTGTACTTTGAGTTTTTAAAACCTCTACTCTGATACTTACTCGGGCAGGTTATTTATGAATGTTTTTTTTTAATATTTTACTTTGTGCGCAAATATTACTGAACGCAATATTCTTTATAGTAATATAAATTTATGCATAAAGGTTTATTAATACAATTACATGTCTGTATTATATTCTATTGCGGATAGAGAATTCATATAATTCCTACTTCACTCAGCATGATAACGGCAGGAGGAAGACGATATGTAGGTAATATAGACACTCTTAAAACTCATTAATTTTTATTAATTTTATAAATCGAAATTCATTACTTACACCTCACTTCTTCATATAATTACAAATTCCTTCACGTTAATATTATAATTTATAATTAATCATAACTTCCCCTATGTCTACTTACAATACTTACATCGATGAACCTATCTCTTTCAGAACGTATAATTTAATTTAAAACATTTACATGAATTTGTTATTAACTTACTTCTAGAAAGCTTATTGCTATTCATTGTCACTGGTTGCGGAGAAAACCTCCATTTTTATACATCACAAAATCACACGTCACAAAATGAAAGAAACGGTATTGCTAGAAATAGAAATACTAACAATCATCAAAGTATCGATTATATAACGAGTGTAGCATGTAGGTATACATATTTTAAGTACAAAATTTTAGTCCGGTCATAGCAGGTACTCAGGTGTCAAATAAATATATTTAAATATTTCCTACTGATTTCCTGTACGATGTGTAATTTACAGTTTTTTTTTTACATTTTGGTAGATACATACCTTGGACATGTGTATTGCCAAATCATTGATGGTAAGTTATGGGGTGAAACAGTTATTCCATATTAAAAGTAATATTTCCAAGTAAGTACAACGTGGTTAAAAAGACTGTAAACAGTGAGATAATGTAAAAAATTTTAAGTAAAATTATAAATTTATTTTAATACGTAAGTATAGGTGACACAATGATTGTTTTTATTTTCACGAATATTGAGTATCTATCCGAGGTATAATCAACTGTGAAGTCTTTAAACAGTGTTCATTTTAAAGTTTTCTAATAACAAGAGCGTCTATATTTACACAATTCTATCTACACACTCAAAACACTGACTCTTGTGATTAATTTAGGTATACTAGATATTCACACAACAAATAATTACCTTCAACTACATTGCAAGTTATTTACAGTACAAATAAAACATAATTTTCGCTAAAATAATTTACTATTGAAATTAAATTTAATAATTTAATACTTTGTCTTTTGATTTTTATGCCATTTGACACGTTTAGATAGACTGTATGGTGCGCGCTCGAGGTTAAATGTAAAACCACAGATGCAAAAAAATGTTGTGACCTAAAAAAAGTTTAATGGTAATATAATAAGTAAAAAAATAAAAAAAAGGACTGAAAAAGTTGTAAAAAAAATGTTACAATAAACACCCTACATAATATATTAATTAATATATTTAATCTTGAAATCAAATAAATATTAAAACACATTAGGCCACAATAATTAATTAACTCACACGTGTACTTTGTTCTCGTAATTAAAGTTCTAGTAATTAAAATTAGAGTTAATTAAGTTTTGTAGTAAAATGTAATGTTGTAAGATGTAATAAAACCATTGATATTTTATAAATACATATTACTAAAAATATAGTAGAAATATTATTTTATACATATTATTAAGTTTGGCACATAAATTATTATTTGAACCTGGTTAGGAAACGAATCAATGTCAACATGCTTAAAGCAAATTTTAAAAGATAAACTTCTCAATGACACGACTATATGTATATTGGTTGTAGACCTAACCACGATCAAATAGAAATAAAGCAAGAATATCACAACAAAGAACTTCAAATCCTTGTATGTGCTTAACTACAACACTACCACTAAGTATTTACACGATACCCTCCTCCCGAATGTGAAAACTTACAATTAAACTACAAGTCCACTTCTCACGACACTTTGAATTCCACTGTATGTTTGCACTATTCACTAAAACGTTACAAAGTCCAATTTTCGAGGTGCGTTCCCAGCCGCTTTACCTAGACAATGTTCTTGGAAGAGTCTAATGAGGCGCTTGCTTTTAAATATAAAATGGCTTTTATAGAACCCTTACAACACCATGAAATGGAGAACAATAACCATGGCATGGTAATACTAGGGCTGTATAGTAAAAAAAATGTGAGTAAGACCTTTTTAGGTAATCGCATGAGTGTATTTAACTCGCTGACATCCTTTCTTTTAATACTTACATAACTTTTTTGAATGAGACAAGGTCAATTTTATAAAATAATAAACAGATAATATTGAAGTAAAGTTGATTGTTTCACAATTTTAAAACGAAGTAGAGTAATTTATATATTACAAACTGCCAAAAACTGCGCCTCAAATATAGACAGGTCTGTCAACCTAGTCGAAATACATCTCTTCCTTGAACATGGTCTCGTGATAAAGCTGCGGGAACTTCTACCAGGCCCGGCCCTGCAGCGGTAGATAACCGGAGCACTGCTGCTGGTAGGCGGCAGGCTGGCGATACGAGGAGACCAGCGGGTTGGTGCAGGCGGCCTGCGCGCCCTGGTGCGTCGCGTACCCTGAGGTCGGCGTCGCGCAGTGGCTGTGCGCCGGCGACGAGGACTCGCCCGACCCGCAAGGCTTGCCGTCCTTCACCAGCACCGGCACCGCCACCCGTCGGGGGGATGATGACGACTGTGGGAGGACAACTTCTTACAATTTCAGACAAAACGAGTACCTACGAGTATAATGCGTATTCGTAGGTAGGATCACTATGTACACCAATGGATATACCTCTGGCATTTTTGTAAAGGTTAGAAGTACAAAATAAAAAATATTTATTACTTGTTCAACATAATAGGTTATCTTATTTCTATAGCTGAAGCCCTGCCTTCTGCTTTAGTATTAATACTGTGTTGCAGAAAGCAGTGTCTTCCCCAAATAATGAGGACAAGTTACATACCTGATATATTACAATTTTTAACTGGTTACATAAATGAAATATATCAAGGTATAAACAAAACTGGTTATTTTATATTTAGTGTGTGTATTAGAGTGTGTGTGTGTGGGTATATTGGGTCGATAGAGTGTGGAGGTGGGGTTAATATAAGAGTGTGTGCGTGTGTGCAAGTGAAAACGAATACGCTATTTACCTGGACAGATTTTATAGATAGGTAATCATGCATATCTAGAGTATATTTACATTTGACGATTCGTTAGGTCGTTTTCGAGGACAATTGCCACCATATCCTAACACAATTTCTTCGGAAATGATTCCCATTCTGGAGTTCAAATGTCATAAAGGCAGTTCATCTTTATTGTAGTCAGACAATAAAGGTAGGTAAGGGCTAAACCGTAGCGTATGCTTCGAGCAACTTAGACTCAGACATTCGATAACCCCACTTGCTCATTTGACACGTCCCAAATCCCTGATTCAATTTATTACGTCTGACAAGTTGCACAAGCAAATTACACGTTACAAAACAATGATGAAGGCATCGAGGGTGCCCCGCCATGCGCCCTGGGGCGCTAACAATCGGGAAGTCACTCACGCCCCCGCGTCGCGTTGTGTCGGCTAAATTGAGCCAATTCACGGATACGTAGCAACACATGCGCAGAACGCACGCGTCTTCACTGTAGGTATAGGACTGATTTGTTGTTACGCGAAATAATAAGACGGAAATGAAATACTATGGGAATCAACGTATCAATAAGAAAATGATGTATCTACATTCTATTCATCTCACTTATATTCGAATTAATGAAGTTTGGTTTATAACATGTAGACACAGATACTTATTTCTAATATTTAATTTTTGTAAAATACAATCCTATAACTCCAAATAAATTTTTAATTCAATATTAATGTCCTATGTTCCGCCCGCGCAAAAGAAAATCCACCATCTGGCATTGTAGCTATTAATTGGGAAATATACCGGGAGATATTATCTTGCTAGATCTTATTGAGCCAATGTGTCATTTTTTGTGTGCCAAAGATTCTAGGTTTAGACCATACGGGGATACGGGTCAATCTTAAAAACTAAACTAGTTAAGAGACTGGAACAGGGGTATAAAATACCATATCTATTCAACAAATACCTTGATTCACACCGATTTCTAACGTAGTTTTTAAGCTATGATCAAATTGACAAGAACTAGTTTCTCTCCAAAAATCACGTCGTCATTTCAATCTGAACAAAGTGGGCACACCACAAGAAAATATTTTTATTCCATTATCGAGTGAAAAGAAATCGAACAATAGATTTTATCGGCACAACGATCGGCACGCACAATCGCTCACAACGCGGCAGCCCTACGCGATTTCCGCGGGAAATACATTCTAATTGTCGTGGGGTTGCCAGGGCTGAAACATGCGGGACCCGTGTTTTTGAGGGTCTACTACGAAACAAGTAAATGAACTGATTTTTAGTATTTTAATAGGTATTTCAATACTTTTGTATATTATGTTTTATTAAATGTGGTTCTAATTAATATGTATGATTTTTAGAGCAATAACTTTGGTTAGTAATCTTCAAATACCAAATCAAATTCTTAAAATAAGCTAACGTTGTTTTTCATTGTCATAAATAATTAGGGATAAATCACGCAAATAACTCAGATAGCTTCGATCGTAGTTGCAATCACATCCGGTGGTCTTTTTCAAGGAGAGCTACGGTGAAAAACAAGACGTCAACGCGGGCATCCCAACCTCTCCTTGAAAACGAGCACCGGATGTGTAAAAACTATAGTGGGAGCTATTTGACGTATTTACATGAGTTATTCTGTATTATTTACTAAAATGGAATACACTACCTATATTACTTCATTTATAAATATTTCCATTTCAAACGTGGTCCGCACATTGTATGAAGTTACTCTCGATAGCGATAGATCGCTATCGAGAGTAAGGCGAGGGGACGAAATGCCGCATCGGCGATTTTATCGCACGCAATTCATATTCATTATTCAAATATTCATTAGCGATTTTTATAAAAGAGATTGATTAAAATACGCTGAATATGACATGAATTTCCTTGTTCATAAAATGCAAATTCTCACACGGATCAGCACCCGTGTTACATAATTACATAATATCAACTACTTAGGTTTAGGGCAGTTCTCATATAATACTTTTTTTTTTTTTTTTTCTTTCTTCTTGGCTATGACGCGGTTTGCGTATTATGCCAGTTTCATGTTTCAACTTTCAGTTGTTTCTTGTGAAGATATACTTTTTGTTACGGCTTTTGTTTGCAAGATGTTTTGTATCTTTGTTTAGTTTACACTTAAGTAAAACGGGGAAACTCGGTATTGTAATTTTAATGGAATTAGGATAACGTACATGAAAAATAGGGATATACGATTAGGAAAGTATAAATGTATATATATTGAATAGGATTTTTAAGAAGGAGAGAAAGGGTGGAGAAGGACATCCTTGTTATCATTATAAGTTAGTACTTACATATTAGATAATATTTAAGAATAGGAAAATATTTCATGTTATTTAATATATAAAATTTTATATATTTTCAGTAATAATAATTATATACATATATATTACAATTTGATATGGTTTAAAACCATAAAATCAGCCATAGCTTTATACACCGATGGCTTCTTGCAAGCAAGAAGAAACGAAATGTTTATAGGAAATTGAATTTCCAGTGATATTAGAGTTTCAAAGAAAGAGGAACGATCATGCAATGGACAGGAGAGCAATATGTGATTTTCATCAGCGAAAGGATAGCCACATTCACACGTAGGATCACTTACAACCTTTAATTTTGCAAGATGGGCTGGACTACTTATGTGTCCTAAACGTAGTCTTATAAGTGTAGATGTGGCCATCTTTCCAATATTAATTTTAGCAAACCACGGTTTTAATTGTATTTCAGATTGAAGGGAGAAGTAATATTTGGCCTTTCTTTCTGAGGTTTGTCGCCAGTTCCTATTCCAAGAATCCTGAAGGTAGCGTCTGGGTAAAGTTGCAAGATCATGACAATAGTTAATGTAAGGATGCAAGTCACCACATTCTACAGCTTCATTCGCTAGGAGGTCTGCTTTCTCATTTCCCTTTATGCCCCTATGGCTAGGTACCCAAAGGAACGTTATAGAATACCCTTTTAGATAGCATTTATGCAACTTGTCTCTAATCTCAATGATGATCGGCATATGAGTGTTTGATTTAAGTGGAGATCTTTCTACAGCTTGTAGTGCACTCATTGAGTCCGAAATAACTAGCGATTTTTGAAGTTTTACAAGTAAAATATAATCTAGTGCTTTAACTATTCCCAAACATTCACCTGTAAATGTAGAAGTTTCTGGAGGCATTTTGATTTTTTGGACAACATTATATTCGCGATGGAATACACCAATCCCAACAATACCTTCGGCACCATGCTTGGATGCATCACAGTAAATGTGATGCCACTCTTCCCATTTATCATCAACAACAGAGTTAAAGATTGCATTAGCATTGTAATTATCCTTATCAATGCCTAAGTTTAGACAGACAACGGGAGAAAGTATAAGTGCTTCGTAGTTTGTGTTAAAAGGAGCAAAATATTTAGAACGATGTGTTGGAGCTTCCAACGACTTGAATTTTTCAAAGCTGTTAGTGAGACAAGGTTTTGATTTATGTTTCCAATATGGACAAGAGGAAATGATATCTACTAATGTTAATAATTTATGAAAGAGAGGGTGGTTCTGAAATTGTAGTATACGGAAAAAGAAACGGTCAGATAAAAACTGACGCCTAATAAATAACGGAGGTTCAGCACATTCAATTTGTAATGCATTTAGGGGGCTAGACTTCATTGCACCAGACATTATTCTTAGCGCCTTAGACTGAATGATATCTAATTTTTTAAGTGCAACTGCTCTACAGGGCTCTAGCAAGAAGCTCCCATAATCCATGACACTTCTAATAAGAGCATTGTATACCAGCTTAAGAGAAAAGGGATGCGCACCCCACCAAACACCTGCGAGGCATCTTATCATGTTAAGTCGTTGTTCACATTTAGATTCAATGAAATTACAATGAGGAATGCCAGATAGTTTAGAATCAAGTATTAATCCTAGAAATTTCGCTTCTTGGGCCTGTGGGATCTGTTTACCATCATAGATGACATCAAGGGGTGGAGGGTCACGTAATCTTGAAAATAGAACTACGACACTTTTGGCTGCAGATATCTCTAAGCCATGTTTGTCAAACCAGGACTTGAGATGGTGTAGGGACACTGTCATTTCATTATGCTGAGTACCGCCAACTGTCTCCTTTACGCTGACGACCTCAAACTTTACCTAGAGGTTAATTCCCTTATTGACTGCCTTAGGCTACAAAATGACATAAACAATATTTTTGGTTGGAGTGTGGATAATAAAATAACATTTAATGTATCTAAATGCAAAGTGATGTCTTTTGATAGGAAAAGAATGCCGGTAAATTTTGTTTATCATCTGGATAATCAACCTATTTGCAGGGTGAATCAGATCAAGGACCTTGGAGTTACTTTTGATCGTTCGTTAACATTTCATGACCATGTTTCTGACCTGGCCAAAGAGGCTTACCGTCGGCTTGGCTTCGTTCTGAGTAATTCCAAGGACTTTGAAAATCCCCAGGTAATTGTTACTTTGTACAATTCCTTAGTTAGGAGCAAGCTCGAGGCCAGCGCGTGCGTCTGGAACCCGCACCATGTCAGCTACATCCAATTGCTCGAAAAAATCCAAAAGGCTTTCCTAAGGTCATTGTACAAAAGATTATACGGCTATTACCCGTATCTTTACCCTACCAAGTTCTTGCTGGGCCAGCTCGGCTATAATTCTCTGGAGTTGAGAAGAATGATGGATCAACTTACAATGTGCTGTAAGATACTCAGAGGCTCGGTTGATTCCATGCAGCTGCTTAGTACAGTTTGCACACTTTTCGTGCCTGACGATCCGTGGGCTCCAGCAAATAGGCGTGGTAGGCCGCACAACTTGTTTGCAGTGGATACGACTTGCACTGTGGCGCGCTCGATGTCACCGCTGCTCCGCGCACGCCGCCATCTAAATGAGCTCCTCGCCGCCAGCACTAACTGTGACTTATTTTTTGACGATTGGAGAATCATGATCTTAGCTATTAGGAATTATTGTGAAAATGTACCTGACCAATGGAATAGAAATGTAAAAAGTCCTGACAACTCATTTGAGATTGATGACCTTCCTTGAACTCATGACTGGTCATCAATCTCAAATGTGCAATTTGTATTTAATTTTTATTTTTTGAATTTGTGTTTTGACTGTGTTTTTAATTTATGTATTTGCTTCTTGCGATTGTGATCTAATTGTAATTGTCTCTTGACGTTATTAGATCAATAAATAAATAAATATATAAATAATAATTACACGCGTTCATTATTAACGATCTGTCTGTACCTAAATAAATGAGTAAATCATCAGCGTACTGTAGCACTTTAACAGGGTGCGTGAGGGATAATTCAAGGTCATGAGTGTATATATTATAAAGCAGAGGGCTTAAAACGGATCCCTGTGGGAGACCTTTCCACAATATTCTAAAATCATCAGTTCGTGATTCCAATTTAACAAACCTACCACTAAGCATATTTAGTATAAAGTTGGAAAGCATATTAGGTACATGTAACTGATCTAACTTTTGTCTTAGAATAGGTAGAATAACATTGTCATATGCAGATTTTATATCTAAAAATGTTGCTAATATTGATTCATTATGTGATAGAGCTAATCGAATATCCGTGACAAAGATACTTATGCTGTCAACTGTGCTTCTGCCTTTTCTAAAACCGTATTGAGTACTAGCCAAAAGATCGTTAGATTCTAAATACCATTCAAGACGATTTTTTACCAGTAATTCTGCAATTTTGGATACGGCATTTGATAATGCAATAGGACGGTAAGAATGAACGTCATTGGGTGGTTTGTTTGGTTTTAAAATAGGTATGATAATTTGGGATTTCCATGATTTAGGAATATTACCTGACATCATGATCGTATTTATTAAATCTAATAGGTAGTACAAACCACTGTCCCCAAGGTTTTTGTAAAATGAATAAGGGAGGCCGTCTTCACCTGGTGCTGAATCATTAGTATGTTTTAAAACATGTTTAAGTTCATTATATGAAAAAGGACAATTAAGTCCTGTTTGATCTGTGCTCGATGGAAGAGAAATAATTAACTCTTCTTGGGGCACGAATGGTGGAGCTAGGTAGTCTAAAAATTTATCTGACAATTGGAAAGGAATAAAATGAGTCTGGTCCTGAACTGCTGATTTACATTTTCTAATGTTTTGCCACACTATTGTAGGTGGGGTATATGGAGTTATTGTAGTGCAATAATTTCGCCAGCCAGAGAATTTCTTTTGTTTTAATATTTTTTTTGTGTTAGCCATGACATCTTCGAGAGTCTGAAAGTTTTCAGAAGTCATATTTAGGTTGTAGTTTTCTTCTGCTTGGTTTCTTTTCTGAATAGCAGCAGTACAATCCTTGTCCCACCAAGGAGGAGATGAAATTCTATCGAGAAATACATTTTTTATTGGGAATGTTTTATTAGCTGCCATTGTTATTATATTAGTCAACTCATCTGCACAAGAATTTTCATTGTGCACTGCAGGTTGAGAAAGCGATAAGACATTATTTTCTACTATGGCTCTGAAAGAAAACCAGTCTGCATCGGCCAATCTATATATTAAACGAGGTTTACGTGCTGGAGGATTACGTGAAATAACATTTGAATTGGAATAAGAAATAACTATGGGGAAATGGTCACTACCATGACTGTAGGGAAGTATATTCCAAGAGAGCTTACTCGCGAGACAAGGTGTACATATCGACAAATCAACAGCACTAAACCCTTCATTAGGTTTGGTTCTACGTGTAGGAGCCCCGGTATTTATTATACATAGATTTTGACTGTCTATTGGATCAACCAACTGTTTACCATATGAACTAGAAGTAGAGCTACCCCAAGATTGGTGTTGACAATTAAGGTCACCGAGTATAATAAAAGGTTGAGGAAGAGTAGAGATAATTATAGAAAGTTCTTGTAAAATAAAAGCGGAGGGATGGGGAATATAAACAGATATGAAACAAATATTATTAACCATGGCACCCACGATGAAAAACCTATCATCACGGGAAGGGAAATGAAGGGGTTTAAAAGAATGAGAAGACTTGATGAGTAGGGCCACGCCATCATACCCATCGCTTCTGTCATCTCTGAGACAGAAGTAGTTTTTAATTTTAAAAACAGAACAGGGCTTAAGCCATGTTTCTGCTAATGCAAAAATAAATGGGTCATTTTTATTAATTAAGGACATAATTTCGTTCTTTTTGTCAATTGCGCTCCGGCAGTTCCACTGGACAATCTTTAGTAGATTGTCCACTTTGGTTTCCGATCCGAAAGGGATGCCTTATGGAGCGATAATCATCACGGGGGTTTTTTTTTAGAGCTTCAAGTATAGGGGCAACGTTGGACGGTAATAATATGTTGTGTTGTGTAAGAGTGTCAATAAGAGAAGTAATAATATCAGTCAAAGTTTGTTCGGAATATTGATCGTTATATAAATTATTGAGCATAGTATAACCACAGCCATTTTGGCCAGTGGGCATGTCGTAGTCTTTTACTAATTGTTGATGAGTGACGCGATCATATCCTTTAGGAGCACTGTAAGCGGGGCGGGACTTCGAAACAAAAACTTTTTTGTACGAAGTACTGGAAAGGGGTTGAGGATTATAAACAATTGGGTTATTTGCTGTTAAAGTTTTAGTTTTAGTCGATGATAATATGTCGGCATAAGATTTGCCAACGGAGGGATGTAGCTTAGAAGCTTCTGCATAAGACAAACAATTTTCCGCCATTGACAACTTAATACTTTTTTGCCGAATGGATTCTGGGCATGATTTGTTTGTAGCGTAATGACAACCTGAACATAGACAACAAGTAGCGCAATCCTCTTCTGTACTGCATGAATCTGCAGTATGTTCATCACCACATTTATAGCATCGGGGCTTTGAACGACACTGTGTTTTGGTGTGACCAAACCTACAACAATTAAAACACTGGATTGTCGGGAAAGTGTATTACTACGTATGTATGAATACTTTCAAATTATTGTTCAATAAGCTGTTATGGTTGATAAATGAATTTGCCTCTTTGTAATCAAAGAAGGAAAGGGTAATTCTATTACGTCCTATTTGTTTTACGCTTCCGTTAATTATACCATTGATGTTATATCTTTTAAGGAATTTTCCAAAAGTAATAGGATGTAGAGTAGAACCATCATTAGGGGATGACTGTACTCTTTGCACATGGACTATGTATGGGGCACTGTCTGTGGATTCATATTGGCTTTTTCCTATTGGTGTAAAAGTTGGTGAATTTACTGTCGATGGGATGTCGGGTTTCTTGTTACTAGATACTACGCCAGTGTCTGTTGGAGAAATTACAGGGACGGGAACCGAGTTAACAACCGTTTGAGAATCATATTTGCTCTCATTAGGATCTCTATGATTTTTCCTCCTTCTCTTAACATTTGTATAACCATCGGTGTCAATATCAGTGGGAGAAGATGTTAAGGACGTGTCAATATCCATAACTGATTCATTACTATCAGTTACGGTAACATAACAGGCGGCCAAGGGAACTGTACCCCCCGGGTCAGGGGGCTCCTCCATAGTTAATAACTAAAAGAACTTACCAAGAAAAACTGTACACTAATAAATATATACAATTAAATAAGTATTATAAAAATGTCACTGTACTTCCCTAATCACTATTTACAATAAAATACAAATTTTCAATAATTACGAAAGAAAATCACGCCCGCCTATTTCAAAGTTTCCCGCGCTTTTTTTGATATATATATAATACTTATCACTAGCCAACATGTAAAATAATGGTCATAGATAAGTAGCTATAAGTAAAAAGTTTGTATGTTCCCACGTAAAATTTGTTCGCATATAATCCTCCATTGGGACTGCTCAAGTGATACCGACTTCTATGGAAATTGACAGTCAAAACAAACTTCCCGAAAATCATTGAAAATGAAGCATTTACCTACGTTAAAATAAAAGAACAAATTGAGCCCATCCATGGTGGTGTTTTTATGACGTTTTGTTCATATTTGTTGTTAAGAGTTTAGACACCTAAAATATATGACTCCCGAACTTCTACCAGACTACCCAAGCATGAGTGATTATGTACAAACTTATAATTGCTACAGGTATTTTAGAAAATGTATCCATTCGTACATCCATAAATACTAGATATCTATTATAGTATAAAGAACCTACCAACAATAAAATAATCTTTTGTTCCATTTGACATCTCAGCCCATTACTTGTCTGCTAATTATTTATATACAACAATACTATACCTAGAACACTACAGTAATATACCTAGAACAAATTAAGTGCTATATATATATAACCAGTTAGTCGGAAACAAACTAACGTTCAAGTTCTTACCTGATTGTGTTGGTTCTGTTCAGCCATCGCCTTCTCCTTGGCCTGCCGTTTACACTTGTAACGATGGTTCTGGAACCAAATTTTGACCTGCAACAAAAATTATTCAGAATAATAAAGAACATCTTTTCTACTGAACAAATAAAAACATTGTTGCTTAGTTAACTTTATGGACAAGTTGGCACTATTTATGCATTAGCTAGAGTGCAAATATAATTGTCAAAAACATAGTATGTACAAGTACCTCATCGGTGTAAGTACAGAACATTTTGACAGTAGGATCAGTCACCCTTAATAATTCATTGATGCCTTAACTGGGAGAAATTATGTCGAATGACTAACTTTAATGCCATTCGAAGCATCTCCAACAATGTCAAAATCCTCCACGTCACGTCAGTATCGCCTGACCTCCCTGAAATTAGCGCTAGAGCACGCTACACACCCTACACTCCACCTTAATGACGAAAGGATAAACACGCCATGTTTGCTTCGAGCGCTGCCTTTGTCTACGCACGCGAGAAACGCAGCAAAATATACTCTTTATTTATTATTTATACATCGAGAGCGCTTCCTCATGTTTATTCTTCGAAATGGATGTGTGCTGTGCTCCCTCTCGGACGGAGAACCGAGCAACCTCACATCATCGTTCCGTTATCAAAACCCGCCATAAATATCCGCCATTTTGTCCGACCCGATACTGCGTCCAATCCGTTAGAAAAACAAAATTTGTTACGTGGTACTACGTCGTCCACTTGTCGAGCGAGAGCTTATTGGAGGTCTTATTTGTTATTTTTTAATGTTTGTTCTGTAGCGTTGTGGGAACGTGGCCGGGGAGCGAGAGCGCTTTGTCTGCGCACAGGAACGAAGTTCGCTAGGTTATTTATGGAGTAGGTGAGAGTTAATGAACGGGCCCCGACGGCGGGCGTCGCTTATTGCTCTCCGGCGAGCCTTGGACGCTCTCGCCTCGAGTACTTTCTTTTCAATCTCCTTGTGCATAATGCTGGGTGTTTCCTAGCACGCACTTGCACGCTGAGAGCGCCATTCACTTGTTTGTTTTACATCTAAACGTCTGTTGTGTCTCGCAGTCAAGTGATGAGACATTTCGGGTGTGTTCACGGCCGAGGGCTTTCGAGTTACACCCACTTAGCTACTGAGCGTGATGTTTTCCTAATATCTATACGCGTAGGTACTCCCACTTAGCTACTGGAATGGAATGGAACTATTAACGCTAATATCAATTGTCACTTATATCAACGGCAAAGCAATCAATAATGTTTTTTTTAATATTTTACCAGAAGCATAAATGTTATTTCTCGATTAACAAATTACGGTTTGTTATTTCACACTTTACCCTATTAACAGATATTTTGCATCTGAAAATGTAGCTACTCTTTGTTTATCTTTATCATGAGTTCGTGATTTACTTATTCAGGAATTATTGTCCAAAGTACATACGGGAATAAATACACTATAGTTTTTTTTATTCTGTACTATGGATGAAATTGCGACGCAGCTCTGGGACTAAATTGTGATGCCAATAAAGTTTATTTTGCCCGTAATGTATAAATCTGATTATTGGACAACGAATTAAATAATAAAAAAAGAGTAACATTAAATATAAAAGAGGGAATAATGTGGCAGAGTTGCGTAGGTACGATGGATGTGCGGTTTAGTTTTAGGTTATGGACGAGACGTATATGAAGATTAGTGACAGAAAAGTTAAAACTAATAGTCACTGTATGCATGGACATGTCATGTGAAAAGAAGAAAAGTATTCAATAAGACGGATATGACGTATATAATTATATAAGTAGAGGAAGGTCAAAACAGGTAGGGTAAAACCAGGATAGATGCCACACTTTTTGAAACGGCCTCATAATTTTAAAACTATTTATTAATCTTGAAAAATTCTTATGACCATATCTTGCTTAACGTTTTATCTTGCATAACAAACTGTTGCTGTTGAGAAAAAAATTACTGATTATGCGGAATTTCGTTTTTGCAGAACCTTTTTTTAGAGGATAGGAGCCTACCTATATGGATAGATGCCCTACAGTGAAAATGCTAAAGAGGATAGATGCCTGTCGGTAAGGATAGGTGTCAAATAGAATACAATAAATAATAATGATATTAAATATATCAATAATAGTAAATTATTTGTCTTTTTCGTGATCTGCGACCTTAATTCACTTTAATATAATTTTATTTTTCTTTAAAACCAATATTAGTTACGCCGTTATCTTCTTCCTCAGTAAAATAATTTATTTTATTGGTTTAACTTACTTAACTTTCTTATATTGAGCTTTATCTTTAGTTCCTTTATTTATTTTCTCTAGTTTTTTTTTGTTTAGTAGTTTCAGTCTTGTTTCTATGGTCTAATTTTTATTTTTCTTGTGCTTTTTCTTTTCTCTCTTTTCTTTTCACTTAAATTCAGAATATCTGCTGATTGCTTGACCCTCTTAGCTATAGTCAAAGGAATTTGTGGTACCGGTGATGCTTGAATAAGAATTTTAGACGGTGTTTCTTTTTCTATTGTGCTATCTAAAAACAGTGTATACTAGTATATGATCACCAATATCAACCACGTTAATATCAGCTAAAACCTCAGAGTCGATCAAAAGACGACTGACACTCTGTGTCCAATGAAGTTCGTATCGGATATGGGGGTGTTTTTTTATTTGGTTGGCGATGTATCGAAGAAGAAGTCTGAAGCGGGGGCGTTTGTGGCTCAACTTCTACAGGTTCACAAGGTTCTTCAATTTCTATTCCATTGACCAGCTCTGTTACGCAATCCAACGAAGAAGATGTCTGAGGCTGGGGTGTTGATATAAGGTGTTTAGCTCCATTAATCTCATAAGATCATAAGATTCGCCAAAATTCTGTCTGCCTAGTGCAATATTTGATATCATGAATATGGTATACAGGCTCAGTCAGATAGACTGAGTGGATAAATTCCGCTATCTCTAAAGCCACCAAGAGTATTTGCAGTGGTAGTTCCAGTATTGTAACGGCTGATCAAAAATAACAGAACAGAAAACTATTTCAAAAACACGTTTAAATTTGTATGAAAGTATGGAGGATTCATGCCCTTAAGGGTACCTATACCGCCAAAAATTGGGGCGGCTATCCTTTTTAATATGGATAGATGCCCTTTTATTTTTAAAACAAACTAAATACAAATGAGCGTATTATTGTCACTTAGGTGTGTAGTCAATGAACCAGTGTATAATTATAATGGAAATAGAACTGAAGTTGTTGCTACTTACAAAGTTATACAAAAGTAAGAACTCGCGTTTGAAATTTTTGCACATCCTTCGCGTTTGCCGCGGAGATTATTGCACGTGTGATCTAAACAGGTATGTTCCGCACAATGGACTGCGGGGGACTTAGGTGTGTGGTGCTGAGGCTCCTTATTTAACCTATTAATTCTCTGTTGGGATTTTGTGAAGTTAGCTATTTTGAAAACCAGGCACCTATCCCACTGCGGCACCTATCCGGGTTTTACCCTATGGATAGCCTGCGTGGAAAGAATGAGTGTGAAAGTTAAAAGTACCTATTGCAATTACGATCAACATAACAGACTAGAAGGAAAATACATGTTTTGGCAACCCTAATTGGCATAAGATAAGGACAGGAAAATTGTCCGGTGATATGAAATCACCATTGACACTTTCTAATAAAAAAATATCTGAGCCAGTTTTCTAGCTTTGATTCAGTTTATTACTTATAGTTATATTATATTGGCCACCCAACTTGCCGTCATTAATACAATTCATGTCAACTTTGGCGCCAATGCCTACCTATTCTACAGACCCAACCTCTCAAGGCAACAATATTGACATTTAGCTACGTGTTTGATAGTTATTTCTTTGCATTAAAGTTTAAAATTCTCTACGATATATTTTGTAAGTTATGTGTTAATAAAGATCCTTAAACGTAGGTGTTCCATTCCTGGGAAAGATGACTTGTAAAAATTTTATACAATTATAATAAATACAGACACGCCTCGTGTTTGCTTAGCCCTTTTCTTTTGGTACAGTATTATTTTCAATGATGAGTTTTAAGTTTCTACTTGAGTTTAGTAGATCTTATGATTGTATTTATTGGTGCTTGTGGAGCAAATTGTTCTTATAAATAATTTTATGACAACGGTAGAAAATATCTTTACATGCACGACACAAACTGCATAGTTGAGTAGGATAATACTTTAGTTAGGTATCATGAAATATGTGACTTATAAACTTTGTAAACAGATAATATATAGCAATCTATCTAAAATGTTTAGAAGAACGGTTATTTAGAAAGTATCTTATTAGTGTTTGTTTAAATAATTGAAGCTAAAGATTGTAGATCAGTAGTAGGTATATGAAGATGATTTCGAAAAAAACGACAACGTGCCACTGATTTGTCATTCACGAAGTATCCTAACAAAGACCGATTGTCGCACATTATTATCCGAACATATTATATTCCACGCACACTGAATAAACACACGTCCGTCTCTCTGACAGCCGATCAATGCGCTTCATTTATTTAGTAACTTATGAAAATATTACAGCAAGAATCTTTAAAACTACGATTAAAATAATTTCAATGCGATTTTAAGCTTTATTTACACGGAACTGTTAAATATTAACAGTAACTCGTCTTTGACAGATGCACAGAGTAGCCAATTTACCTCAATTTGCCGAAAGGTAAGTACGTGACTGAATGTGACATTTTGGTGGAATATCGGAAGCTTGTTTTTGTAGGTGGCGATGATTGATGTGCAATGAGATTTTTGTATTAGGATCTTATTCAGTTGTTTGTCCTTTTTATTGTCTATTTACTTTACTTTTTACGTTATTGTCTTGCTCTTCTTTAAGGGTCAGTCCTATATAAAATAAATGTGGTAGTACCGACGTATTCTTATACCGTGGCCACATAAGTAGGTAATCTATTATATACATCTGTATGTAGTAATTTATAATGCAGTATGTTGATGTAATTGAATTTTAATAAAAAAATTAAAGCCTAGCGCTTAAAGTTGAGGTTCCAAATCAGAGATGATCAATATATTACATATATATTAAAATAGATGTATAAATAAATCTTTTTAATATAATACAAGTTTTAAGTGACCTCCAACAATGTATAGAACCTAATGATATAACTATTACTTCTTACAAAATATACAGAAGCCAAAATACACATTTATCCATTCGTTTAATCAAATATTTGTCTAAGTACTTTATGCAAATGCTTTGATAATCTTCATTAAATACAAATTTCCGTATATTTAAAGTTGGAATTAAGTATCGGCCGACCCCTGCCCGTCAACCGTGCGGTATAGACGCAATGCCAAATATTTGAACAACAATTAATCAAATTAATACTTATTTGTTTACAGAAGCCAGTTTAAAACGCAGGTTATTGGCAATGTGAGTATATCTATTTAATTATGTGGACATATAGGGTAAGGTTGCTACTATTGGACCACTTAAATTTGAAACGACATAAAACTGATGCTGTAACGTTTAGGGATAAAAATATTAGTTGAATGAATAGGTCTTCTAGTCAAGTACCAGCAACAATCGTTTCAGATTTTTTTCGTCAAGTATATTGGAATAAAATATAAAAAACACATTTTACAATAGTTGCTATCATTGGATCACTGTTACTTTGATTGGACCACTGAGTTGCTATAATTGGACTTCAGTCATTATGGCTTACTAGTCCATTTAAGGTGCCTGTAAGAAATCTTGAAATTTGTATCGGTAAATTGAAAAAACTTCATTGAATAAAACGGTTCATTAAAATTATTACAAACTATATTTTTGGGCGTGCAAAATTACAAATATTCTTTAAAACAATAAAAATATCGTATATGACAAAAAATACTTATGATAATCATATTATACATTATCTTATTTTACTTCATAATAATAATAATAATTTTATTTCAGTAATTAAACGATAATGCATAATAAATTTTTGTCAGACGTTTCTTTCTCTTTATTGAATCTGTGCTTTATACCATTGAGCTCACCTATTTTGAAAGCCAAGCTTCTTATAAACAACGTTCTAATTCTAAAATATGTTGTACTAACTTTTCTTCTACTTCTGGATTTAAATCACCTATTTAACTAATTACTTGCTTTTCGCCTTTTTCTATTATATTTATGTTATCAAATCTTCGTTTCAGTGTTGCTTTAGGTACACCATATATGCCTCATTAAGTCCAGCCTGTTTCTCGCGAAAAGCATTTAGCGCCAATTTCACGCTTAATTCGTTCCAGGTATAATACTGCCCTCTTTTTGCCATGCTAAACCAAAAATATATATACTAAGACCAACAATTTCAAAAGACGCCATCAATGGACTGGTTCAATACAAGCGCCTCTTACTGGTCCAATGATGGCAATTGTCTACTATTTACTATAATAATTATAAGAAATTGTATTGAAATATTTTGCCATACATTATTTGATATTTGCCAACGCCATAAAATGTGCCAATGCTACCAAAAAGAAAAATGATAAAATGTTGCACATAATTCTAATTACATGGTATTATATGTCACGCAATTTTTACATCGGTAGACAGCTAAACACAGCAACACGCTTCTCACCTCAATGAAGCGCTCGGCAACACTGGCAGTAGAGGGGCTGGGAGAGGGGTCATTAAGCTAGCGTTTAAACAAGTTTGATGATTTTTAATGCTAACCGTTCCCGAGATACCTGTGTGTTCCAATGAAAGCGCTAGTCCAATGATCGCAACCTTACCCTATATATATAAAAATCATTCAAAATATTTTTTTATAAATATAAACGCACAAAAAGAAATGTTATACATATTTATATTAAATTAGTATTTATATAGTTATTAACTAACCACTTGGTAAATAAAACTTGATGAATGTTGATTTAACAACTGCTAAGCCTCTCGAGATGGAGAAAATCTTGGTGAGTACCACGGCAATGACAGAAACACTGCCTCCAAAGTCAGGCTGTATGGAAGGTTATGATCAATAAAATTACTGGGCGAACGAGACATAACTACCAATTTACCTACACAAAAAAGTACCTACCTAGATTCTTCTTTTTTACCGGCGGTATGCCTTTATTAACAAAATACTACGTACAACACTACAGCTTCCACAATAAAAGCATTAAGACCCCCTTTCTAAAGTAACAGGTCGACAAGACCGTTTTTAGAATTTTTTTAAGTTTTGAATATCTAAGTCATCAACTGTCATGGAAAGGCATGACACTTACCATACATTGAATGACATATCAGTCTCGTCTCTTGATTTCATAAAATGTACTGACGTCACCTATCTATGTAATCTGCTTAGGTACACCTAGTAATAGAGTGTAAAAGAGGTCAGAAAAGTGAAAATAATAATCTCTTACAGTACAAGAAACAGAATGCGTCCTATGCAAACACCGCGATATCTTTGATGAATCGGCATAGATTCGCATTAAGCATTTTTGATAATGCCCCGAACGTACCTGTATAGGACCCCGCAAAGGCTTTGTGTCAGGTGCATTATCCTCTTAGATATATCTAATCCCCATCACAATGAAATTCAACAAAAACTACTCCATTCACTAAAAATAAATCCCTTTCGAATTGCTTGCCCATAATTGGAATAATACGTGAAATAACCAAATTTATAGGTATGGCAATACTTTTGCGGTTATTACACAACCCCCGCGCGAGAAACGAATCAACGGGCCGATTTTAAATTGTTTTGACACATCGGTTGCGATCAATGCCCGCGTTCGGGTTTCGTACAATGATACCATAAACAATTATAGCTTTTTTAAATAAGGCAGATGATTTCGTTTCGGCCAGCCTTCACAGGAAGTGTATTGATATCCCACGAAGATTACAAGATTAGAAAAAATTGAAGTGGAATTATTGGAAAATTATAGGCCTCCTCAGACAATGTGCCGACGCGGTTGGAGGCTTTGAATATTGGTTTAGCTGAAATAATTATGATGCTAAATAAGAGAAAGGTTATTTATACTTAATATTTTTTGTGAAGGTGTAAAATGTGGCTAAGTTTATCGATTATTGCAGATATTGCATTAGGTATGTACTGAACAAAATTAAATATATTTTAGCAGTTAATGTATGTTCACGACATATATATCTTGTTACAGACACCACATATAAAAAATACACATATTGTGTGTCTGTATCTAGCTGGAAACAAAGCTTCTTCTTTTTATGTTGACAACTTTTAGCCTTTTAGTGTCAACCGTTTTCTAAATTAAATGACAATTGAATAATGTCTGTCTCGAGAGATCTGCAATTTTCTCCACATTGCACCTACTGGTGAGTTGCAATCTGACAGGCTGTCGTTGTTCCACATCATGAGCCACCATTATCTTATTGCTCCCATTAATATCTCGAGGGCCCGCATGTGCCGCATCCGCTCGCAGCGTTCGTGACCATAAACAATGAAGAGGAAGAATTGTCTTCATAGTTCACATTTGTTTTTTATATGACGTAGTCAGTCTCTTTGTTTAATCGGAAGCTCCCACGGTGTTTACAGCCAAACAATGGAATAACGTGTTTGATATGTCTTAAAAAAATTGACGTTAATTAGGGACTTTTGTAAATTAAAGTTTACATAGGTATGACTCATGTCAGCATACATATCTAGAGCTGACATGATTAAAATAAACGATTAATTAGAATATACGAAGTATTCCTACCCCAATACCATATATAACAAGTTTGAAAAATTTGCAACTACACGGCATAATATACTATATATCATAGAAGTCCTTACAGACAAATGAAATAAGTACCCTTAAGTATACTCTATCTGCCATTATTAATGGGGAAAGTTAAAAAGTTGGCAACAATTTAGAGTAGTCACTTTCATTACAAACCTACATACCAAAGGACATTAAATTAAACGAAATCAAAGCTAAAGCATTTGAAAATGGAAACGGGCAGTCCACCGGGGAGCTCAGTATCAACAGTGGCGGCGCGTCGAGAACATCGAAATTTACTTAAGTTAAATAACGAAACGCGAGCCCTCTGTTTGCTCCGAACGTCAAATACTGCGGAATATTGTGGCCATCAAGGCGGGAGTTCTCCTTTATTGCTTGGCCTGTATTTAAACTGCGCTATGAATATGCAAGGATGGAATGCGCTAACTTTGTTCTGTACACTGAACAACGCTTTGGTTTCTAAACGGGGCAAAGCATTTACACGAAGAGGATATTATTAGTAAAAGGTTCCATTGAAATAGCGTTTGTAAATGCCTCGATGATTACAAAGGTTCTGCGTATGTAGGTATTATAATATGGAGGTATTTTAGTCACGATCAATAATTTGTTAATGTTTCTTTTCGCTCCTTTCCTCTTGCTGTTTTCTTCCTTTACCCCTAGTTTTGGGTGTACAATTGGAAATAGACGTCTGAAAATGAAAGCAAAAGGTGCAATGCAAGTGTCCAATATCTTAAGAAACTAATTTCACGCTCGGGAGTTTGGGACAGCTCACATGATGTACATTGACGGGTTTTGTGATTTTGATCTGCAAGACCACCGAACACTAATTCACTTCCGCACTTTGTATACTTGGAACAGCCCTGAATCTTACAGAGTTATAGAAGGTTATTCGAAAAATGCTGACAACGTCTTAGGGTTGACTTCTGCTAGCCCTAACAAATTTCGAGATGTTCATATTTAAATGTTTTTTTTTGTTTTTTTATGTGTTTTGACGTAATAAGCACTAGGATCACCTGATTTTAAAGGTATCTTGTGCCAGTAGTTTATTATTTCATATTTTTTATTACTTTGCTCGATGTAAATATTCAAAACTCTATTCAAAGGGAGCGCCGCGTGGTCCAGATGCCGCAGCGTGCGCTCTTAGCATAGAGTATAGGATTGTCTTTTACTACGAGAAACAGAACTTAAAAGTGTCAGACAGTACTAGAAAATCTTATTGTTTTATGTTTTGAGTGTCGTAGTAAAATACAATGTATACTACTATTTTTAAAAACAAAATGAAACATTATTCTTAAAATATTTGTTAGGACTAGCAGAAGTCAACCCTAGGAGGTTGTTAGCATTTTTCCAATAACCCTGTATGTACATGGATATTCGACGGATAGGCTAAAAAAATAGGAGTAAATGGCGTCATATGCCCGCTTGTAAAATAAGGAAAGAAGTTCCACAAGGATCTATATTAGGGCCGCTTCTATATTTACCGTATATATATTACAAGCCGAGCACCAGCAGAAACAAAAGGCTCCGTGAAAACGTGTGGCACATAGTCAGAATTTTAAGCGAATGAAAAGATTTTCAGAATTATTATTATGTTTACATAACTAACTGTGGATCTGATACCATATTATATATACATTCATTTGGTATGCAATAATAATGATAAGTAGCCTAGTATTTTAGCACCTGTGACGTTTGTGCACGTACACTGTTCTTGCTATATTTTCGGTGTCTATGGTAAAACAGATAATATACTATTTACTGGGATTATTTCAATATTACTATATTGTACCTCATTAACAACCAAATAATGGGAATTAAATAATGTTGTCATAACCTGCAGATTAGGGTCGATTACATTCACCTATTAATCTGCAGGTTCCTGTGCTAGTAACCTGCAGTTCCTGTAATACCTGGCATTGTTAATAGAACAAAGCCGATGCCATGGCCCATGATCACTCCGTGACACGCAGGCCTAATTAATACAACAACAATGCACCGCATTATAATCGGCGAATTAACGCGACGTCACTCCGCCACCATTGTTCCCGCCGACTCACTTTGACGTTTGTTTTGGCGCGAATTCAAACGCCGCGCGCGTAAATGGTGTTGACACCCTCAAAATGGAGATTATTCATGGATGTTTGCGGCCCTTTGTTGGGGTTACACACCGAGTTTATGAAATTTATATTGACACGGCCGAGATTATCGAGCCTTTGTTATGAAGGATTTGAATTTCGAAAGCGCGCACGAATGTGGGAAAACGGGTCGCATGCTGCTGACAGAAATATTAATACCTAATGGCATCCGTTCGCGCGTTCTGCTCATGTTATTGGTTCAAGTCACAGTACAATATTCGAACTGGTAAACATCAAAGTTCGCTTCCACTAATTTGAAGACAGCACTCGAAAAAAAAATGCGTAATGTTAGAAGGATATTCTTTTGGCGGCTCTTGAAAATCAAAGGGAGTCCCCGATCCACTGGTGATGTCGTCGGCGCGTGAAACAAGATGCCAACTTAACGAGCTAAGCATGTAGGTATCTAATGTTGCTAGCAGTTAAAATAACAAGCTCCAATGTGGTGGACTAGAATTACTGGGAAAAGGGAGCCTGTGGCGATGCGCGCGCCCTCTACTCGACTGCTTCTGTATCGGTGCGTTTTGTTCCGTAATTGATAGGGGCCGGGTGATCACGGGTTTGGGCCCGAGGCAACCATGAAACCGATTATCACTTGATTTATGTTTTGTGTCGGCAACAGAGGCCGCGGGCGGCGTGACGTGCCCCGCCCTAATGTTGTCGCACTCGATAATGTGTGACACGTTAAACAATTACTGATACATATTAAATTGAAACGTTAGAGGAAAAGAAAGGCGTGACCGATAATGGAGAAAGGTAAGCTTTTTAAACTTCGTGTTGATTTTCAGTGTTCCTTATCCAAGTGAAAATCTGAGCCATTACTATCTGCTGTCTTGCTTTTCAGTAGATCATAAACAGTTACAAACCTGAAATTTAGCTATGGGTCAATATTTAACACATAGCTAAATTTGTAGCTAAAATTACTAAACAGTTAATGTTACATAAAAACATTTACATTATTTCTAGTCCAATCCCAAACATTTACAAACGAAACCCATGAACAAGCGTTTTTTTACGTTAGTAAGTACTTTACGTAGTAGAGTACCTATACATTTGTGGGAATATGTCTATATGTCAGTCAGCGCATAAGAACAAACTGCGCTACATCGGGTTGTCCTTCATCAAGCCATCAAGCATGTTACGTTCAAGAAGGTCAAGCGAGCCGAGAGTTGGTTTGCTACCGAGCTGGTGCATGGTGGCACTAGATTTGTGCAGATGGTACAGTAACAGTTCCAATAAGGGTGGCCATCATGAGAGGGAAGAAGCACTTTGGTTTATTTCAATAAAGTCATACTGTTCAGACTTTGAACATTTCACCTTTTCAACTTTTTGACTTCTTTGACTCCGTAGGAGTAAGTAGTAGTTACTTAGTAGTATTTTGTATTGAGTACTCATCTTCTTTGGTAAGTTTGACAGTAATTAAGATGGAAAGCGAATACAGTAAGTTGACTAATCAAGCTACATCAACGTTATGGTGCAAATATAAATATAAAAGGTTGTTTAGTCACTGGATGCGAGAACATGCTACGTGCTATTGTGTTTATTAGCTAATCTGACCAGTGATATCCGGAATCAATCGTGGACAGAGTGAAATCTTGAAGGAGGAGTTTTTTTGCAACGCGAGGATTAGAGTATGGCTATCAGTGTAGTACGTAGTACCTAACTAAGAACTAGGAAATCTGGAATTTCGTTATATATCCAATTTATCATACTCTATACATATTTAAACAAAAAATACCTACTAAAACTGCCGATTTATAAAATAGGTACTTACAGTTTAAAGTTGTGATCAAAATAATCAAACATATTTTTCTTACTTGGTTGCTATTTGTCTAAGTCAAAGTCAAAGTCAAAATCATTTATTCAATTTAGGCGTCTACGACGCTCTTATGAAGGTCAATTACAAATTTTAGTATTGAAATATTCTACATTGTACTGCCACATTCAGCAAATAAATTGTATAGAGCCACCGCGAGAAGAACGGGCAAGAAACTCGGGGCCATTCTTTTAAACATCTTTTAACAATTTGTTACATACATACTATATAATAGAGTTATTACAATATTTGTTTAAATTATGTAGGTGACAGGCAATAGCTTGGCGGAGGCGGAATTGTCCAGGCATTTTGGTCGTTTATGTAATCAGAAACTGTGTAGTAGGATTTTTTTATCAATATGTTTTTCACATGCAACTTGAATTTCCCTTCTGTGAGCGTTGTAATATGTTTAGGAACTTTATTATAACACCGCACACAATTACCTAAGAAGGACCTTTTATTTGTCTTTGCTAATCTAAAACCTGGCACCGCTATTTTATCTTTATTCCTAGTATTGTAATCGTGATTGTCACTGTTTAATTTAAATTTACTCAAATTTTTACGAACATACATAATATTTTCAAATATATACAGACTTGGTAAAGTTAAAATATCAATTTCTTTAAAAAGATCCCTCAGAGATTCCCTAGGACCCATTTTATATATGGCTCGAATTGCACGCTTTTGTATGATAAAGATTGTCTCTATCTCAGCAGCAGTTCCCCACAGCAATACGCCATACGACATAATACTGTGGAAGTACGCGAAATAAACTAGGCGAGCAGTAGCTACGTCTGTTAACTGTCTTATCCTAAGAACTGCATATGCAGCAGAACTAAGTCTTCCGGAGAGATCATGTATATGTGGATCCCATTGTAAAGTGGAATCCATTTTGATTCCCAGGTAGACTGTCGCTTTGTCAATAGGGAGTTTATCTGGGCCAAGCTTTATGTTTGGTTCAACATAAGGAACATTTGGTAAAGAAAACTATAAACATTTCGTCTTTTTTGAATTTAGGAGAAGATTATTAGCGGCGAACCATTTACAAATCTTAGATAATACATTATTTACATGCGTCAGTTCACTGTCTTTCCTATCTACTTTAAAAATCAGAGAGGTATCATCTGCGAAAAAAACAATATCGCAGAAATCTTTGACCATGCAAGGCAGATCATTAATATATGTTAGAAACAGAAAAGGTCCCAAAATTGATCCCTGTGGTACTCCCATTTTTACCAATTAACATGAATGGTAGCTTTAAACGGGGCTAGGTAAAAATTTCGATTTAAATAAAAAATATTAACGACATAGCGAATATTGTATATATAAGATAAGGCAAGTAATTGAAATTGTATGGTAATTTAATAATTTTAACATTGTTTTAATTTACAACAGGTATAATGACTAGAAAAAGATGTCCATCCAGATATTTTGTTCCATCTTAAGGCGGACAGATTAAATGTAATAAGTATATTTATATGGGAAACAATTGGTATTTTGTTTAGAAGGAGAAATTAATTCAAAACAAATATTTTACTACATATAATTTATAGTATAAGTTTTGGTAAAACTTAAAAAAATATACTATCAACTCTAGGCGAAAGTAAACTCTAGGATTAGTCGATTCTGTAAAAATACATTTGTATAATTTTTGAGTATAACTGTATTACGTTATTTTTAGTATACTACAGTACATATCAACGTATTCAAAACAAGATTTAATAAAATATTGGTTGATAAATGTTATTATAATATTTATAAATGATAAATATTAATTAACAGTGAAATAATAAATGACAATTACTTATACCTATGACATCATATAAAATTTAATTAAAATATAATTTTAAAATATGACAATATAGGTTTATAAATTCGTGATGACATTAACATATTGTATTTTGTTTTCAGTATAAAATAATAATTTTAGATTTTTAGTAAGTGTAATAATTGTTTAATTCTATAATATTTGCAACATTAATTTACAGTTGGTCAATTTCTTTAAAATTGTACATTCGCACCGGTAAAACATGGTGGAACGTTAACTCTGTGCATAGCCATGAAATTATGTATACCTACCTAATTTACCCATGTTTTGAACAATAAATATATCTTTATCCATTTATAACTTGTTCAAGCCATCCTTTTCAGGGTGGCAAGCAGCTAGCCAGACGAATTGAAAATGCTCTATCACCATGCTGAGTCTAAGCTTGCGGTAAGGTACGAATCCGCCTACACAATACAGCTGAAGAATGCCCCGGTCGTGATCTTATGCTTGCCTAACGAATTAGGTACCTATGTCATCGTTGGTTTTGGAAGATGGATGTTCTGAAAACTGTGTCCATCTTATAAGCATGGCACTAGGACATAATTAATAGAGCATATAAAGAAATGATAAGAGAAATAAATGAAGAGGTGCACTTACTTGTGTAGGTGTTAAATGTATGAGTGAAGCTAGATGTTCCCTCTCAGGCGCTGACAGGTACTTCTGCTGCTTGAACCTTCGCTCCAGCTCGTACACCTGTGCAAAACACTTTCTTTAGGTATCCGAAGAAACTTTCTCAACGAAGATTTCAAGCTAATAGATGTAGGTTTGAAAACGCGAAGTGGCAACACTTTAAACTCGTTGAAGATTTTGAAGTGTTGTTTAGAGTTTACGGCGGGAAAAATTAAAATGGAATCTCATCTTCTTTGAGATCTTTGTTGGTCTTTGAAATAGACATTGATTTTGCCATTTTTTTTTATTACCGTCTAATGAGATACTTCATATTGATAAATTAACTATACTATTCTAATATTCTATCGACCATTCTTATTTTGGTAAATCCAGTTAAATCATCACATGAGCCAAAAGAGGTTTTAAAGGTATATAAGTAGGTAACTAACGTAGTAGGTAATTAACTTATTATTATTTTAAAACAGCATTGACGCATGCTAAGCTAAAATAGAATTTTCCGATGTAAAATAAAATTAAGTTACTTATTTTTTCCCATGCAATAAATTTTATGATATAATTATCTAGCTTATCGATTATGTATTCAGGCATATTACTTATAAATCATCGTTGAAATCCATTTCCACGGCTTAACTACCTATCTATTTCTTCGGTGTTTTCTGCTCATTTTTTGATGTGAGAGATGACATACAGGCTAGATCCTACAACGTGTAAAGTTAGTCTAAGTACGCACCATACCTTAAGGTACAATTTTGCTTGAGGATCAATAAAGCCAAAGCCTATGAATAAACAGAATTAACGACATACCTATTTACCGAATAATATTCTACCCAACATTTAGTAGTTAGTACCTATACCTACTCATATTCCCCAAACTTTCTTAAGCGCACACATACACAGCTGGATGGAACACACACTAAAACAGACTAAAACAAACTGGCTGGAAATTCCCGGAATAGAATTAATTACATAGTACAAACGTAGAGTCAGCGACTTCGCCCCCTGAGGGCGGAGCCTCAGTGGGCGGCGCTCCAACCGTGGGGAGGCTTCGCAATTAAATAGCCTGCGTTAACGTAATTTTGGCTTTTAGGCAGTGTTTCGTTGTCGGTAGGTACCTATGTTATGTAAGGAATTGGTCACAGTTACAACCAGTTTGTATGTCTATGAAAGCATCCGTTGGCTATAAGCTATAGCTTGAGCAATTCTGTACCAGTCAGTACTGACACAAATTTACCAGTATTTTTATTTTATTTTCAATTACATAACTGTGAGGAGTTTTTATACCATATTCCCATAAACACTTGTTTATGTTTCGAACTGGATTAGTATCGTATGGTTTGTACATTTCCACTCCATAATAAATCACGTACCTACCTATGTTAAATGGGTCACGGTCAAGTCGCCTCAATCAAAAGTAGTCAAAAGCAGACCCCAGTAATTTTAAGGTTGATTACTAAAACATACACTTCACTCATACCTATAGGGAGACTGGAGAAAACACGTCATACACGTCCACGATCTTGAAGTCGAAACATCTACCTACATACAATTAATTATAACTATTGATTTTATTAAGTACCAATTATGTATACATAAGCATAAAACTGGTATCATATTTCAAACGACTTGACACTTCGATGTCATTGACAGATAACGTGCACAGACAACATAATATTGCGAAACGAACAGTACCTACACTAGCAATATAGGTAAAGACGTAATTCAGGTAGGTACCCAATGAAACTATATACGATGCATTTATATATCGACGATGTGTTTATCTTTCTTAACAACGTCAACTTATTACAATATTATGCATGATGTCACGCAGCATCCAAATATTAATTAAAACTCAAATTTCATATACATTTGAATTCATATTTCCCATGGTTATTCATCAACGAAGGAATAATTTAGGTGAATGTTACAAAATCTACGGTAAAGTCACGATATTGTAATGCTTTGTCTCCGTGTAATGGCAAACCGGATTGAGTTGCCATGGCATCTCCCTAGTTCCCAGATCTCAGCAATAAAACCGGGCTTTTGACGAAATCGGGGAAATCTCCCCTCGCGATATTTGTAAAGGCAAGACATGCATGGAGCGATGAACGTGACGATTGAGAATTTTGTCAGGTACCTACCTATCTAACTATAGTCTTTTAATGATTATGAATTATTAAGTACTTATTTTGAATAGTTATTAAATTAATTAAAGCTATTTATTATAAAGACTAAGTACTTATAATAAATAAATAGGTACTAGGTAGGTAAGTAGGTACCTCTATTATTTGCTGTACCGTAACTTGAACAATGTTTGCAAGCTTGAGAGGTACCTACTTTACTTTATCCTCTTTCAAGACTATCACCTCATTTCATAGTTCACTCGCTACTGTCCATATACGTTTTTCATACTTCCATTCTTCATTCAAAAGCATCGCCACATCGAATCGAGCTCTCATTGCGAGTAGTACTCATTACTTACCTATTTTAAATACAATATTATTAACCTATTTAACTACCATGAACAAAGTGATGTTTTGTTGTGAAAATGCTGGCACCTATTTGGCTCAAAGAATAAGCATTGCAATTCAACGGGGCAATGCTGCCAGCATGCTGGGCACGCTGCCAACTGGTAGTGGGCTACAGAATTTGGACTGCCTATGAGTCTGCAATGGCTTATAGGGATCTAAATGCTTTTATTGTAGTAGCTGTATTGTTGTATATAGTTCATAGTATTTTGTTAATAAAGGCATACCGCTGGTAAAAAAAAAAACTTTATTTGTCAGTAAAATAATACATTAAAGTGTTCTGCGTTTGTATCATCGTGTTCCTGATTTTCACTGCTCTTGGTTAACCATATTCCTGATTTGTACTGTTTCTGCATCATCCAACATAGCCCGTACAACGTGAAAAGAAGCAGTTCCCCTGAGCAGGCCGGTAGCCCCCGGGAAACCCACACCGTTACAACTTGAGTTCCAATTTCACCAAACTAAGAATCTTTAATTAATTCGCGGATAAATTTATACTAGGTATAGCTAGACCATCAAATGTGATGGATTTATGCTATCTCTGAACATCAAACCTAGTGCACCGCTAACTATGCAAAAACAAGCTTTCTATATTGGAAAAAAAGATAACTTCTTGGTATGGACTTTTATAACATGGGACAGCAGCTTGGATATATTACGTGCTATCAGTTGCAGCAAAGTGGTCGTATTTGTCTGCAGTATATTAATCACGGTTAAGATTGTTCTCTTTCCTACAGCCATTAGTCTAATGTCAAATTTCGAAAAAATCAATACAAATTTAAAATGTTGCAACATAATTGGACGTCTGACTCGGAAAAGGTCTATCATATTTTGTTGATTACTGAGATTAAAGTTATTCTTGTAATAGTTATACCTGTTTTTCGTGAAATTTGCCCTAAGTATAAATAATGCAATATATTCTAGTAGGGAGATGCTCCCGGGATATGAAATGGTAAGTAGTTATTCTAAAATAAAAGTCAGATATGCTGCATATTTAGGTAAATATCAATAGCTATTAGGTATAAAAAGTATACCTAACTATGAAATAAAACGTGCCAGGTAATTTGTTAAAGGTAATTAAAGATTTCGATAGCAACGTATAGCTAGGTACCATTTTAAACGTGCCGTGAATGTCAAGCCTTATATAAATTAATGGCAGGTAACGTCCCCTAGGCCGTACTTATTTGTAAAATGATCGTCAAATAACGCACCCTGCTGGGGTAGCAAATACGAGAATTCATTCTCTGGGTGAACTGAACAAAAGTGACTCCCGGCTGCCTGCAGATACAGATTTATTCACATATAATATATACGAAGGAAACATTTACTTCATAGCTTCGAAGAATGACTGAGCCGCGAGGCCTCTGTGGCACATGGGGTCAGAGCATACGTATGTTTGTATTTAACTGTTTTAACGTTGTCGAATGCCTTATCCATGAACATAAAAATAATAATATCGATGACTTGAATTTTTAAGAAGTCTTTTTGAAGCATAATGGTTAAAACAAAGATTGATATTTTTGACAATAATATATCAATCAGTAATAGATATCATATTGAATGGTTTAAGACAATTTTGTGATGTATTGTACGTATAGGTACAAACTGATACAATAGGAATAGCTAATACTACCATTATTCATTCGCTATTATAGAGATAATTTTAATATATCTACTAGATAAATTACACTGACCTACCTACGTGGATGATTTGCATCGCAGCACTGGGCCAGAGAAAGCTGTCTCAATATGTTATGATTGCAAGCTGTCTATCCACCAGTATTCTATTATAAAGATATTTTGTGCAACTATAACGCCGAAATCTTAAAACGATTTATCTCTTCTTTACCTCAAGTTCAACCGTGCTAAATATTTGCTTAGATTATAATCTATAGCAATACCTGAGCTAAACTTCAACTCAACAGTGACTCGATCCGTTTTGATACCGGTTGTGTTCCACATTTACGTATTATTTTAATTATTCTAAGTTCCTGTCACACTCACCTGCGCCTGCGTAAAGAGTACTCTTCTCTTTCTTCGCTGCGCCAGAGGGAACTGCATGGGTTTAGAATCAGGCCCGGCACACGCCGCCAGTCCACCCATGTTGTTGACATGACCCATACCACCCGACGTCGACGTCATCAGCCTGGAAACTAAAGCAGCCGTTAAGATGCGAACCTTAAGCAATACTTACGACTACGTCTTTGAACAAGATTCAACGGAGGGATAATTATGGTCCAAAAATATTGTTAAATATTTTCGTATTTTTTTTAGTGGTAGGTGGTCTTGTTTAGTTTTTAACTTGGGTATAGGGTAAAATACATATTCCAAAAGTTCTGATTTTCTCAATTTTAATAATGTAGATATTAAATTTTTTGTCTATTTATAATATGAACAATTCATTAAGAAAACCCGCATGCACCGCATGGAGGAAGGGCATTTTGCAAATGCCCGCCTGGCTAGCGACCACCCTCAAGTAGAAAATCTGTCGCCAAACACCTAACGGTGTGTTCCGGCAGCAGTCCTTGAGAGCCAGTGAAATTACAGGCACATGAGACTTAAGAACTATGTCTCAAGGTGACGGGCGCAGTGCAATTCGTGACTTGTGACGAAATGCATCTGTTATAGGCAGAGGTTATAGTCCGCTTAACATCTGGTGGGGCTTGAGCTTGTTCCGTCACAATAACATATAAAAAAGTTTTAAAAAAATAATGGTACAACATGTAAATTGCTACAGCTCTACTTAGATATTTTTCAAACACCAGTCTACCGCATCGCCAAAGAACATATAATAATACTAGCATCGCATTAAATCTGATGACGAAATAATTACTCGAGTAATTGTGGAACGATAAAATGATATTTTCGTTTGCAAGGCTTAAAGCATCGCATAATCGGATTTGCGGTTGAATTGTTTTACTTTAGACTCGCGCTGGCAACATTAAAAATGGCTCCAATGGTTCTCATTTTTTAAAAACGCTAATGTGATTACTCTACGGATTTGTGAATAAATTAAACTGTCCGACAACGTTTTTTATATTGTTTTGATTTGGAATTGGAACTAATAATTAGGTACCTACCCATAGTTTTAATTTTTATTCTATAGTCTATAAATGGTACCGATTATGATTAAATGACTATTGTTACAAGAATCGGAATGCCTTGCTCAGGTACATGTCGTTGTAACAAAGAATAAGATTAGGTCCCGTACCCACTATGTGATACAATATATATACCTATGTTAGGTATTCTTCCAATTCAGGTTGCGATACCTACTAGAAATCAAATGATTAGCAGTTCGCTGACCTCTATGTTGCCATAGGCAATTATTTAGTATAATTTTTGAAGCAATGATGGCCGAGCGGTTATTGCTATGGGCTGCCGTGCCGCAAGTCCATGGTTTAATTCCCACCGCCGGCTTGAGCTTCACATGGTGGGAGGGCATTTTCTGAATGCTCGCCTGGCTAGCTACCACATTCAGGTAGAAAATCTGTCACCAAGCACCTAACTATATTCCGGCAGCAGTCCTTGAGAGCCAGTAAAATTACAGGCACATGAGACTCAACAACTGTATCTCTCAGTGTGTTCGTCACTAATGACAAATGGATCTGTAATAGGCAGAGGTTACCGCTTAACATCAGGTGAGACTCGTGGTTGTTTCGTTACAATAACATAAAAAAACATGTTACGATTGAATTAAAATACTGCAATAGTAAATTATCATTGCATATGTCTCAAGGCGCAGTGCAATTCGTGACTTGTGATGAAATGCATCTGTTATAGGCAGAGGTTACTCCGCTTAACATCAGGCGGACCTCGAGCTTGTTCCGTAAAATAAAATTTAAATACATGATCAAGGCACACCAGAAGATTTAAAAAAATTTAATGGTACCAAAATCTAGTAGACTCGAGAACCCACAACATCTTGATACAGTAAATGCGTTACGCTCCTTTTCCTAAAGATAGGTACCAGCCACATCATGCACGTCTACATTTTCCTTCGTCGGCATTCGTCGCAGCAATATTCCACACATTATACACGTCGAATTCTCCGCTCATTCTATTGACACAACACTCGAGCATCGAAAAGGGTCGTTCAATAAAATATTTCTCCCCATTCTCTTATCGTTCCTATTGTGCCTCTATTTGGGATGTATGAGCAATGAGCCAGTATTGTGCCCTTTTCACTACCTACATTTGGTTGCCGTAGGTTTAAAACGTTTCGTGACTAGGAATTATGTACCTATAAATCTTACATTTGCTAGTTTAGCATAAATTATTAGGTGTATACCTAAGTATAGATTAAAATTGTATTGGCAACTATTTATACACTTAAGTGAAACTGTCACTTGTAAATAACTCATGGGAATCGTAAAGAGGATTATCTTCTTCTGATAGAAATGTATCACAAAATACTTAAGAGTAGAGTGCACGGAGCGCTTTCGGAAAGTAGTTTCGTCATATTTTAAATAAAATAAGTGTTCAAACTCAGTTTAATTTTGTATGCATACTGCTGAGCCTAGTATCTATGCTTCGAGTTTGCCAGTTTTTCGATTTGCTATTTATTTTATAGTTTGCATAATTACAATTCCTGTAAAAAACGATTTTTCGATTTATTTTTGAAAATACTTAATTTTACGGTAATTTGGCAAACAAGAAGCATAGATATTAGACTCAAGGATACAAAGTTTCACCAAGTTTACACTTAATAAGTAGGTACCTACTTATTAAGTGTAAGAGCGCCAAGAGCACTATAGCCTTAATGGATCACTGGACACTGAAGCATAGAACATATAATAATACTACGTATAACTGACTTACGACTGAAATAAAAAAAACTACCTAAGTATACGTAATTAAGGGATATTTACAAAGTCCAAATTCTTACATTCCGATGTAAAATTAAATGATTTCGTACAAAGATTGTTTTGTATAGTGTTATCATTACAGGATTTTACATTAAAAAAAACAATCGTCTCCTTATGAATATATTATATACACCTAGGTAACTGTTTACTAACCACACTTTAGTTGACACATTATTGTTGTAGTTTTTTTTCATTTTGTACTCCAATAATTTTTAAATGTAATTTTAGCTCAGCACGCGATAGTGCTTGTAATTTATAATGTATTACTTATAATACCTATATGTAAATTATATTAAGACAAAGAACACTAGTTGGCTCTGCCTAAGTATCATCTTTATTGAATACAAAAATCAAATCGCTAACTTGATCTCTTTTGTCATAGATATCAATGGACCACCGAACATCTTCTAATCTTGATGGAAGATCTTTTAGTAGGATAAGTACTTATTTATGTTCTATTGAATAGGTTTGTATGAGGGCGTGCTGGTTGCGCTTAACCGTTTAATGATACGTAAGCAATCCCTAAACAGATGTTTACAAACAATGCTCGTATGTTTTTTTTACTTAAGTTTTCCGTCTGAGGCCGTGTATCTCATTCTACGAGGAGTGCATAATATTTTGACAACAAACAGTCCGGTAATTGAGCCCAGAGTGTCCACGACAGGGGATAGGGAAAGTTGGGTGATTCTGTGCAAATGTGGATGGAATGGAATCAGGAATCCATTTGGAGCCGTTTACATGATGGAGGTTGACAGCTCATAAGATTGTGAAAATTTACTTTTCAATACCTACATTTGCTCGTAAAGATTCTTTGACCTTAGACGTTACCTGTTTGAAAGGCTTCTTTTTGCACACGTGCTTTTTACTATACATATTAGTTTTATTAAGTTGCCAGCCATTATGACACCAAGGGGTTTATTGTGTTTTATTCATTCTCCGTCTCATCAAAGTCTGGGAAATACCTTGGTTTATTTTTATAAACCAAGGTATTTCCCACCTTCGGAGTTTATAGAAATAGGAAGCACCTAATTAGATAATACATAATATATAAATGACATAGGCAGGATGTACAAACCGATAGAAGCCAAACCTTACAAAGAAAAAAAACATTGCAAGTGCAGCCAGCTTGTAAAATTACCCAAAAACATGAGTATTTTTAAATATCTTCTTACTATAATTCAGAGTAAGAGTCTAAAAGAAGATATGTAATAATAACTGATCTACATAATTTATTTTTCTTCTTTCAGACTCTTTCTCTGAAATAGTCATGCATTAAAAATAACCGGCAATCCGCTCGGACGTAGGTACACACTATAAATAGTTAAGGTAAGTATAGTTTTGTAGGTAGATTATAAGTTTATTAAAGTAGTTTTTAACAGGGATGGTAATATAAGCAATCATAAAATAGTTGGAAAACGAGTGGAAGAATTTAAAACAAGATAGAAAACCATTGGAGAACAATTAGGATTTAGAATTAACACCAAAGAATAAGAATGGATAACTGATTATAATATATTACAATTAATGGATATAAGAAAGTATTCATCTTCTAATGAGATAAATAAATGTAGACTCATAACGGAAATCGCATAGACAATGAGAATAATAGAATGTCATTCATAAAATGGACGATATCATACACGCGGATGCCTATATGGGCGATAATGAAAAATATAAATAAACATACAAAAAAATATTTTCTCCTATTAGGTACTATATAGACTAGCTACACACTGCTTTTAAGTGATACGATGAAAAAGGAATATTAAAAAAACATATTATTATGGTAATCAATAAAAAAACATCTGAGTCCGCGACTCCATATTAAGGAAAACCAATACATACAGGTGTTTGATATATGAGAACATAGACAAATAAATACAAGAGAGAGAATCTTACGTACTATCTATAGATAGTACGTAAGATTCAGCCATTCTCCATTTAGGTTTTAAGTTTATATCATGATTTTTGGATAAGTACCGATTTTATTTTCATAAATGCGCTTCTCGCGATTTCTATTTTATCTTAATATGCCAATGGAGTCGAAGGATGGACATTAAACAAAACCGTAGCGAGGAAATTGAATGATTTTGAATTGTAGTATGCGTAAACATATTAAAAAAAACAAGAACTTAATATTAATAAGAATAACCATATGAAAAAGATGAACAATATGCATCGTATTTTGGTCATATACAAAGAAACACAATATATTTTATGTAAAACATTATAAAAGCGAAACGTATATAAGACGTAGAAGAACTCCCTGGTTCGACAACATAATATACAAACTTGGACCGGTATAGCTGACAAAGCTGATTTCAACAAAGCAACACAAGACAGAGTTTTTTTTAAATATATGTTTGTCGACATCCATTTGGCTATGGCACTAGGATAAGGAAGTGTTAGGAGTCGGTTACGATCTTTTTAGGGTTCCGTACCTCAAAAGGAAAAAAACGCAATAGAAATATACAGCCGATTATGCCGCAAATTTTCGTTACTTGCAAGTAATTCAAAACCTACAGGGAACTCTACAGTCTCCTGAACTCAGAATCTTGAAATTTGGTACGCAGCAACGTCTTATTCAACAGATAAAGGAAAAATTGCGTAAATCATACATTTTTAGTTATATCATATAATAGAATGGTTTTTAATATTTTTATAATTTTTATTGATTTCATTTAACAATAAAAGTACCATAACTTTTACTTATATACCTACAAGTTTGTATGGAACCCTCTCGGTGCACGAGTTCGACTCGCACTTGGTTGGTTTTTAGGCCAGATTTTAATATTTTTCACCCATTTCATTGAAGCGTACCTACTGCTTACAAAATATATTGTCACTATTTACTACTGGACATTCGACAAGTAAGTATTGTAATTATGGATGATGTATAATAAGGTTATCTATGGTCACACATAAAAGTATATACATGCGTCGACTTGGGGCCTGTTCCATTAGTCGCTAAGAACGTAAATTTCGATAATTTTGATCACATTCTTCGTCTGTGGTTGTGATCACGTGATCGTTTGTAACTGTCATCCCCGTTCCATTTTTTGATAAGAACGCTAAGAATGCCACTAAAATTTGCCACTTCTGTCACTTTTGACATTAGATGTAGCGTTTAAGGCGAAAATAACGCCAAGACCCATTTGGAAAACTTTTTGGGAGTGTGATCGTTTTTAGCGTTTTTAGCGAATCTCACTCAAATGGAACGTACCCTTGAATACATTCCTGTGTTTATTTCGCAGTCAGCTAAAAGATGAATTGAGAATTAATGATAGTTAAAAAGTAAACAAAATGCATGAATCGTGCTCCCAGGAAACCACTCTCACACGCTGTACGAAATCGAAAGCTAAGCAAACTTTTTTGTTTTCTTGTTCTAGTAGTCATCATGACCTTTGGATATTTAAATATTTATCTTGTTTTCAAGAAGAACAAAGTTGATAGGCGGGCAATACAAGTTTGGGAGGTTACGTAAGCAAAATCATATTTTCTTTCGTTCATAGGTGCGGCCAGTGCGGTGACACAAATTTATTTGATTTGACACTTGAAACTTATTTTGAATTGCTAATTCTTTATTCTTATATATGTATACTCGTATCTGTATATAGCTGTAGGGCTAATATTGACAAACGATATAATTACAGATATACTTACATGTTTTTTTTCTTAACATGATTTCAAGCCTTAACCACTCGGCCATCGCGACAGATCGAACGGACGCTAGTTTTGTGCTTTCGCGCTTGTTTAGTAAACATTCTACATGATTACAGTAATTATTCGGGAGTTTAAAATATTATTGCTAGTATTATCTAGAAAAGTTAATAAATTCATGAATGAAAATTCATGATGAAGCAATGATGGCTCAGTGGCATTGGCTATGGACTGCCGTGCAGCAGGTCCATGGCTCGAATCCCGCCGCGGGCTTGAGCTTCACCGCATGGTGGAAGGGCATTTTGTAAATGCCCGCCTGGCTAGCGACCACCCTACAAGTAGAAAATCTGTCGCTAAGCACCTAACAGTGTGTTTCGGCAGCAGTCCTAGAGACAGAAAAATTACAGGCTAATGAGACCCAATAAGACGTCTCAGTGTGATGAGCACAGTGCAATTCATCGTTGACGAAATGCGTCTGTTATAGGCAGAGGTTAGTCCACTTAACATCAGGTGGGCCTCTGGATAGTACCATCACAATAACATAAAAAAAAAACAATAGGTACACACGATTTTATAAGTTACCCATAAAATCGTCAAAAATATCAAAAGTAATATTTTAGAAATGGAAGTATTTTAACATTGTATATTTATTTTTTCGTAAATATCAACTCAGTATTCTGTTTATTACGTGATCAAGTACAATAGTAAGACATTAACAACAAACAAAAAAAAATGCTGAATTTCTCGCCATAGATATCTCAGCCTTCACCATAAATTAAACTTTTAATAGCTTGTTTTATCATGTTAAACAATAGATAAATAAATAAACAAATGATCTGCTCTTCTAACCTAACATGCACGGTCAATACAATGTTTGTATGTTATCGTGATGAAATAAGCACGACGCCCAACTTGTGTTAAGCGGTAACCTCTGTCTATAACAGATGCAGTTCGTCACAAATAGCGAATTGCACTGCGCTCATCACCCTGAGACATACAGTTGTTAAGCCTCACATGCCTGTAATTTCATCGGACCTTAAAACCGGTACACACGAACATCAATACTTGGCGGTAGAAATTGGTATGTGGCAGTGCTTCCCGTTCTAGAATTTTAATGATTTACTTTGTCCTTTTTATTCTTTGCTGTAACTTTTAGAGTTTTTTTTTTTTTTTTTTTTATTTATTAATCTACACTCCACAGACTCCAGGGTCCGTGCCTTTTTTTTAATAGTGACATATTTTTTTTTAATTATTGCTAGAATTAGAAAATATACATACAACATTCTAAGAGGGAACAGTGCTAAAAGAAATTTCTTTTTTTTTCCGGTTAAGTCATTGGCACTAGCATTCAGAACAAACCGGTGTTCTCTAGCAGCACCCGCTCACGAGTTGACGCATGTGCCAGCCATCGCCTTCCTCAACCATTTCTGAGGGAAGATGGCGACCCGACACACAACACCGCCGCTAGACAACACCTTTATGTGAGCATGACCGCTCTGGATACCCGTGCCAACGATTACAATTATTACACATATTTATAATTTGGGACTACAATAATATTATATATATGAAAATAACATACAAAAATTGACATATTTTTTTTTTGTCATTCTCCCACGTCACATTTTAACAGGGTCTCCATTACCACGCTATTTCGATCTTTGATCGCCATTTTGAGGTTGTAATCATGGATAGCTTTTGGTGTCGCAACCATCGCCTTCCTAACGAACCGTCCTATGGCGTCTTCTTCGTCATCTGCGTAATATCTGAAGGTTCCAGTATGACGTGAAACTGCAACGACTGCGTGCGGGACGCTCTCGTGCAGCTTCATGCTGCTCTTGGTCTTGATGGCGATGACCGACTCGTATGTAAGTCCCTGAGCCTCGTGGATGGTAAGGGTGCGTGATCCCTTTCCCTCTCCGTAGCCCTGGCTTGTTAGGGCCTCCTTTTCTTCCTGAGTGTGAACCAGGAATAAGGTGTTCGGGAGGGATTTGGGGATTTTTGCACCCGTGTACCTTTCAAGCTCAAGTGACTTAATACGGGGAGCTGAGGAATATATACCAGAGTATATTTCCCTCAGTGCGTACGCGACATCCATTGGGTTCCGATGCGTGCATAACAACTCCTGGGTGATGTTTGTGACCAGGTTAGGGCGGTTGTACCTTAATACGAAGAGATTATCTCTATCGATGTAAGGCAGCTGATTGATATCTCCGATGAGGACAAGTTCACCAACTCCAGCCAGCCTGGAAGCCATGACTATGGCTCCGAAATGGTTCATGAGAGCTTCATCCACTGTGAGGCGGCTGTAGCTCTCAGTCCTTTTAAAACCATTTACGAGGACTGAAGCCATTGTGCGCACCTTGGTTTTCACCAAGTCTCCGATTCGGTGCGCAAGCTTCTCCCTCAGGTCTTTCGCTGCTTCTGTGGTTGTTGTGATAATGATGTCCCTGTCCACATCGAATTGCCTTACCACCCAAGTTGTTTTGCCACATCCTGGAACTCCATTTACCCATTGTATTTTCGGTACTTCCCAGTGTTTCCAGAATGCTTCTATGTCCGATCCCCCCGCAATAGATTTAGCCATTTCGAGGATACGGTCATCTAACATTATTTTGGTGCACTGGGCCGTTACTACTATTGGGTCGTTTTGTGGTGTCGCGTATTTAGGCCTCCCTAGTCGCTCCGTTGCTCCCTCGTCCAGGGACACAAATCCGCCTGTTGCATTGTATGCCGCCATATACTTACCTGACATTTTCCCCTTGATGACCTGGGATGTGTCGTTGTTGTATATAGCGGCTTCTGCCTCTTCTAGTCTCACCTTTAGAAGGTTTTCATTTTCTAGCCTGAAGGACTGCAAGATGTTTTCGCAGTTTCTGTGGTTGACCTCTCTGGTTGCCCTTATAATGGCTAGAAACTCTAGGATGGCATTAGCTGCATGGCTCGTTGGTTCCTGTGCCGGGATATATCGGGGCGGACTGACCTGTCCCATGTCGGCTCTCGTCCTGGTAACCTTTGATGGTGCTTTGCCACGGGGTGGTGGTTTTGTGGGCATTGGGTTTCGGGGTTGGGATGGGTATCGGAATAAGCTTCCTACTGCTGTACCGAAAGCTGTCAGGAATGCGGCGACTCGCCCACTATTCTTTTTTGGGCTACATTCCTGGCTTCTTTCTGCCTCTGCTCTTTCTTGGAGCCTTTCTGAGCCACTTTTGGTAACTGAACTCGGGATCGGATGTCCCCAACAATCAGTTGCATTGTTGTGTATGGGTTTTTTGAGGTAACTAAGATTTTCTCCTCTGTCTTCATACACAACTACCTCATGGTGTTCTGAGGCTTTAATGCAACCAAGTTGGTCAGTTTTAGAGTTTTATCTCCTTTACCTAAGAACGACATAAAATTCCACGAAACAGTGACATCAAGCCCTCAAAACCTAATTCAAAAGTTTCTACGTAATGAAAGTCAAAAAAACTGGCCCACCAATAAAGTCGACCGAGGCGTCAATTGGTCCGAAAGACGTCAAAGTGACAATTACTGATACCCGTTACCCCGAGGAGTGCGTTTGATGAGCGCCGGATTGCCGTGAAATTGGCCAAGGGTGGGGGCGAAGCGGTCCCCAGTCGTAAACTACTGGACAAAGCACAGGATTAACTTGTGGGTGACTTGCATTATATAATTAAGTACAGTACGGATGTTTTATCTTTCTAGACCTGAACTTCGTGCGCAAATATATGCAATGCATTCAAATTCAAATAAAGAACCTACCTTACAAAATTATAAATTTATGAGAGGAAAAATTATATTCATGACTTTACGGGATAATTAATAATTTTGTCTCTCGTAAATTTGTCATTTTGTACCTAACGTAATGCGCAAAGCACGCGTAATTGCAAAAAAATACTAATAATTCATGAATACGGCTAATCTTTTGGCTATCTCCAAATCATGTTAAAAAAAACACATAAATTATAACAAAACGAGTACCTACCTATTAATCAATTAAAATGTAAAAAACCCGAGGGCTTTAAAAATATCTCCAAAATAATAATATCAGCTTTAAAAAACGATTCCATAAATATATATCTACAACTTGCAGTTTTAATTGCAATGGAACGATAAAACGTTTAACGAAAATAAACAATTTTCAGTCGGTTTTTTTTACTTTTTGTATTAATTTATACTTGTAATAATAGCCTCAAAGTATAAACTTTTGGTTTATATATAATTTCATTAAATGATTTATAACAACTGATCAAATAAAATTCTAGTATTAAGAGTAGAGTTCATGCAGCGCTCCGATCCGATCCAAACTACTCAGGAATTAGCGGCATGGTTTAATGTTACCAACAATATTGACTCATTTGGGTCATATAAATAAAATAAAATATGAACAATAGGTACCCCATGATTTGACTGATCTGCAGAAAGAAACGCGGGTTGAAACTTGTGTTGCCTTGTTGAATCGATACAAAAATGAAGGAATATTGGATCGAATTGTGACATGTGATGAAAAGTGGATTCTATAACCGTAAGCGAAAAATGCAATGGCTGACCACAGGTCAAACGCCGCAACTGTGTCTTAAAGCAAAGCTACCTACTTTGGTGGTCACATCATGGTGTTATTCACTATGGTTTTCTCCGATCTGGTCAAGCAATAACGGCAGATGTCTACTGTGCCGAACTCCGAACAATGATAGCAAAACTAGCAGTGAAACGGCCCCGTCTCATAAATTGATCTGAACCATTACTGCTCCATAATAACTCAAATTTATTTTAGAGTAGAGTTCACGGACCGCTTTCCATATATACAAACGTAGTTTCGTCATATTTTAAATGGTACTACTAAGTGTACAAACTCAGTGAAACTTTGCTTGATATCCTAGATCCTAATTTATGCGTCTGGTTTGCCAGATTTCCGTAAAATTTACACATTTAGTGATCGAATAAATAAATCGAAAAACTGGCAAACCAGAAGCATAGATAGTAGACTTAGCAATATAACACACAAAAATTCACCGAGTTTGAACACTTGGAATTTAAAATATGACGAAACTACGTTTGTTTATATGGAAAGCGGTCCGTGAACTCTACTATAAAAAAAATATGAAAGTCACTTATTAATAAAAAAAAATATTGCGAATAGCTCTAACTCATCAGATTGTGTGGACTTCAGTAACTGTATCCAGTGGGCAAGAGGTCGCCAAGGGGGTAAATGGAAGGGAGACGGACGGCCCAGGCCAGGGACAGGGCCCAGGGGGCAGCAGAGGCGTGCGGTTGACGGCCGCCGTGACCGCAACTTGTGTAATTAGTCCTGCTTCGAGCCCTCTCGTCCGAATTCAGATTCGGACTACGAAGTTGCAGGAGTTTTTGTAGACCTATTTCGTGTGGTGTGGAATAATTTTTATTCGTATTTCTTGTACATAATGACTGGTTCCTGATCGCTTTGCAAAATTTTACTTATTATTTAGTAGATACATACTTAACGATAATTTTGTAGAAAATAGGTTTTGGAAAAAGTCACTGCATTGGCAGAATGTGCAAATCGTGTGATGCCAAGGCGTAAACCGTCAAAAAATATATATATTTGGTGTTTTGATGTTTAATCGTTACCTATTACTTCGTTATGTATTACGCGAGATTGGGAAATAAAACTTATACTACATTTAAGGGTAGAGTGCACGTACCTACCGCTTTCCATACAAAACCTAGTTTCGTCATATTTTTAATACCCCGTGTTCTAACATAATGAAATTTTGCTTCTTCTTTTATTTGAAAGCTTACGCTTCCTGTGTGGTCTCATTTAAATTTCATCAAATTCGGTCCAGCTGTTTTTGAGTTACACTCCAATAACTGAAAAGAGTGTTCCTACCTTGATGATATTGACATTGAATGATAATTGATCCCGTAAGCAGCAAGGGCCACTAAAAAGGGTGGCTATTGAATTTCGAGAAATTATGGTGCCATAAGATCTCGAATTTCACTAGCTCGAGCAGTACTTACCTAACTATAAAGGTTTTTATAAGATTTAGTAACTGAGAAGAGTTTTATTTCGCGTTGCGTGGCATTTTCATTAGTAGGTCAAAGTCAAAGTTGTTCCAAAAAAGGAGGAGGTTCTCAATTCGACACATTTTTTTTTATGAATGACCACGCACTTATATTACGATTGCTCCGATTATAATAAAAAAATTTTTAAGAAAGGGTAATCCCCTTTAATTTCATCAAAATCCGTTAAGTATTTTATAAGTTATAGATAATTAACTGAAAAATGTGTTCGCTTATCTCAATAATTTAATGGTATTTGTTTTAAATTAAGTAAGTATTTGATTTATTTACTCTCAGTTGACGTAAACAATGTGTTTTTGGTAAGTACAAAATAAACTAGTATTATTATTTGCTGTTGTCGACGGTGAACACTATTTTAGACGAGTGAAGCTCTTGTGAGCAGTCTAAACTTTAAATTTCCAAACAACTTATAATCATTTTATTCTACACAGCTTCTATAATCATTTAAAGTCTCATTTTCCCAACTGGCTAGTTAGAAATATCTATTAGCAAACTAAACATCTAAGTTATACATTATGTAAAACCGTGAACCCAAACAATAATTATACAAATCTGACACCTGATTGTTTAAAGCAAAGGTCAAGAAGCACTCGAAATTAGCCACCGCTACGTGACCAGTGATTACCAGCATGCTACCGCCCGCGGCGCAGCGGCGACGTCTTCGCCAATATTTACATTCAACTAATGGATCTCAGACACTGGGAACTGATGGCATGTGCTTTGAAAGTAAAATTTTTAAGCTAGCTTAAGCCCGCAGTGTCGCCTGAGACCTTCATAATGCAATCGTTGCGTGACAGACGTAAAATTCGGGATCTCACATTTCTTCATAAGGTTATACATGGGCCTACTGATAGTTCATCTCTTTTGGCTGACATATTCTTGAATGTTCCTTACCACTATCCAATGTATGAAATCTCCAACATTTTCCACTGTTCATTTGTCAACACTAACTTTGGTCACAATTGCTCCACATAACAAATATGTCATACCTACCTATAATAAGTTAAATGCTCTCTTGGCACAACTTGACAGAGTAAAAACTTGTTGATATTTTCTATGATTCATTAAATGTCTTTAGATGTAAATAGGTATGTTCTTCAGTTAAGATTAGACGTTATACTTACTTGTTTAGTGATTTAATCCTATTTTTATTATAGGTACGTACATTTTTATAGCTACATATTAACACATTATTACACTGAGAAAAACGACTTTGGAGCTTAAAGCAAATTTGACCTTTTACCGTTGAATTGTACCTAACTACGCAAGGTGAATTGGTGAATTGGTGAAAATCATCTTAAGAGTTGTGACTCTTAAGATGATTTTCACCAATCAATAAAAATGTACCATGTTTTATAGTAAACAAAACCGTCAAAAACACCTTCCGTAAAGTATTTTCAGAATTGAACTTTTTAATACGATAATAATTGCAGTATTGACCATAAAATATACCTTACTTTTACGGCGGTTTATATACGGTGATTATCACTATAACGTACGACTTAATCAGCCTCATCGAAAGTCAATATTTAAGAAAGACCACAAAATACACCTTAAATGAAGACGAAAAGAAACATTCGCCTTCACTGACCTCGTTTAACGCCTTCTAGTTGGAAGGCGTTTTTGTACGTATTTACGTTTGGTCGGTTTTTTGCCTTATACCATATAAATTGGCCGTCATTAGGGCGCTTTTGACTTTAGATTTTTCTCAGTGTATTTAATTATAATAATATGTAAGTACATACTTACTCGAATTGAATATAAAACCACTCATCGCTATAACGTCACTCATAACGTTCCTAGAATAGTTATATTTAGTTATCAATATTTTAAAGAAAGCTGTAGGTATATGCCTATAAAAGGTGTGCATATCAGACCAATATAATCATCTCTTAACTCATTGTTATAATGTATTATTGGACGTTGTATGTACCTACACTGGTTGGCGTATCTGAGTAAATAAATAAATTAAGACCTAATAATAACAAATATTTTAAAAATATTTTATGAAAACATCAAATTAATATTTTAATAAAACACTTAAAAAATACAAAAATATATCTAGTGACAATTCCGCCTAAGTTTCCTGTTAAGCCGACGTGACGTCACAAACGCCACGCAGCCAAACCGGAAGAATTTTCAACGCGTATCGCTTCTACACGAATCATCCTCAGGAGGTCTTGACTCTACGAGCGCATGATCGAGAATTCTCGATCGTGCGCTAAATATTTTAAAAATATTTGTTATTATTAAATATGGATTTCTGCAAAGTAACGCCTGAATCTATTTATAAAATTAAGACCTTATACTTAATCCTTGAGTCTGGTCTATAAACAGAGAAATATGTACAAGCAAATGTATTTACGGGACACTATGGGATTCTACACCTCAAGACTTCAACATGGGGCTTTTTCAATACAACCCGGCTATATTAGGAATATCGTTGTCTCCACCTAGATATATAATTGCATTCGTGAATTTGAAATTTGGAAATAAAATACTCGTATGCATGAATAGGAGCTAACCTTCTATGTTGGGTCTATCTATGTGTGCTCTACGTGTACCTATGTATGTATACATACTCGTAGAAGTGAGCATCTATAATACGGTACGTATAAAGGCTGAACAGTTTTTGATTAGTTTAAGCTTGTCTGTCTAGGTACTTACCTACATCCTTGGCCCGAGATAGATACAAAATATTTTTTAAACATTATTTTTTATCCAGATTTTCTAAGTAAGTAGTTGGTACCTGCGTGATATACACAACATCCCCGTTGGCAAAAGATTATGATACTGTGGTATTTACCTGTAAAATATAATATTGTATATGACAATTCTCTACTTGCGCGGTCTCTACCAGTTGCAGGATTATAAAAAGTTGCCAACGCGATTTTAGAAGTTGAAATTTTAATCTAATAATCATACAGTCCACCCCACAGTGGCACAGACAGTGGCAGCCGGCCGCGAGTGTTGCCAACGCTAAATAAACTCCGGCAAATTGTGCGTGAATAAACATCGGCAATAATAGACGTATTGTGTTACATCTCCCCTCGCTATCTCTATCCGACGCGCCTGGATGCGAATGAGGTGCAGCTACAGTTCATAATACTTACTCGAATTTGTTAGGAGGGTTTCACGCCGCGATTATTGTCTAGTTAGAACTTTTAAGTTTATTTTTACCTTGTATATATATCTTTTTTTAAGCTTAAATGACTAGTGCCAATTTATAAGCAAAAACAATTAAAAAATAACATTACAAGTGTAATTGTCAATTAAATTACTATGTTATAGTATGTGTGCTGTAATATAAGATTTATATATATAAACAAAAAGGTAACTAACTTATTGTACGCCAAGTAAATATATACTTTTGTATTTATACAAAAATAATTACGTTTGTATAGAGACGATGATTTATGAATCAAATACAAGTACCGTAGGCACATTTATCGTTCAGAGCGATGTGTTACAATCAATATTACAATTATTTTTAAAGTTGGGCTATAGGTTCAATGGGAGCGGTACGTTAAGTCGGTACCCAATTCATGAAGTTGTTTATAATAATATATCCTTTCCAATTTATAAATTAATTTAAAGTGACAGTGGTATCAGCATACTTTGCAGACTACATAATCATTGAAACTCTAAAGCAAAGTTTATGTTAAACAAAATTAATAATTTATGCTAAAGTATACGCCAGAATATAATTAGAAAGGAAAATGTGCTTCTTACTTGATTCCAACTAAAACGAAGCTTAAAATAAAATGACATTTTTATAAATCCAGCTCTCGTTTAAAACCGTAACAATTTCAGCGTTGCGGATTGCAGATGTCAGGGAATGAAATAGCAAACATTTCTGCGGCTATTTCCCTCAGTGTTGCCACGCTAAAGAAAGATAAACTGCGGTCGCCTGCCGCTGACGCGTCCACTCTGCGAGCATTAGCCGCGCCTACATGGAAACTAAGTGTGTCACACACTTATTTTTTCCCCGCGGCAATTTTAATTTCAGCTAGCTGACCGTGTGCGAGTGTTTGTGACTCCGTTTGATGTATGGCAGCACTTGAAAACGCTGCAGGTATCGAGCAGTGGGTTTTTTAAATTTGCTGTGACTACCTTGTCATTTATTTTTTCAAAGTGACGCGTATTTGACGTAAACATCGGTGACGTCATGAAGAAATACAGTAATTATTTATGTACCTACTGATTTTGTATAAAACAAAAAAATACTCAGGTATACCGCTCTTGGTAATGATTATTTAGGAAACCACAACGAAAATAATGAGTCGGAAGTATAACCGTGTATTTTCTACTCATTCTAACTCATGTTTTATTTACAAAAATTACCAGTATTTAGACAGCACTCGGTGGTAAGAACCACTTTTGTCTAAGTAACAACGTTTGAAGAGCGTCATATTTATTCGTATACGTGTGCTGCATTAACATAGACAAAAATAATTTGAAGCGTGGACGGGGCGAGAGCGTCCGACTCCATCGACCTCATGGTATTTGTGGACGTGAGGCCTCGTGTTTACCCAGCCAAGACTCTAGTGGTGGACAAACATGGGACCGATCGGATGGAATTGCTTATTTTGTCTCTGCGTACACGGCTCCCTTGCACTGCAGGTACGGGAGGCAGCGTTGTGTCTCAGGGTAGCCGTCTAAGTCCACTCTTTCTTTTACATTACATTCTTTGTCTAATAATTCGGTGCACGATATTCGAGAGCGTGTTTTTTCTGCTTGGACAGCACTTGCAGGTTTACCGTTTTAATCTGTTCTTAGAGATACTTATCTTAGCGGAAGCGTGCCGTAGTTTTGTTCTCTGATTATTTGTAAATTTTACGGTTTGTTGGAGTTCCATTCCCATTATTATTTGATTTCATTGTTATTTATCGTGAGGTTTTGTTATTGCGTAATTGTATTGTGCAGTGTTGTAAGGAGCTTTCGAAAATTCTCGAAAATATAAGTACCTACATATGCCTACATTCTGAAAGCTGTAATATCGTATGCCGTTTAGCTAACTGTTCACTGTACGCTCAACGTATCAAAGTAATTTAGGTACGTAAGTACCCACTTAAATTAATGACTAACCCAATAATAGCTAACATCATAATATATAAGTATATCAACGACAAAAAAACGGTTACTAAAATATATTTTATTGATTAGCAAATTTATAGATTACCTACCCTTGCAACTTGCAAGGCTGTATTTCTGAGCTGCTCCTAGCTTTCACAAACATGTATTAAGCTACCAATTCTGTATATAACGAGATGAATAGCTGCCACAAACCTATCATTATCGACTCGACTATTTGTACTTTCCCTGACTACCGGGTAATCTGTCAGGCGGCGCAGGTCGGGTTTCCATTCGGCTTTGTCTTAAGAGGCGTCGGGTGTCTCTGGCACTAGAGTGCTTTCGAATTAGTTTAGAACTCAGATCTGTATTGATTGGGCCACTTGAGATATTATATTACAATTTACAATAGATGTTCGAAAAGTTTTAGGATAACCATAATATAATCTACAAATAGTTGTACTTAGTACTTTCTTCTGATATAAGTTTATCAAGAGTCCCAGGTGAAATAACTAAGTGATTTATGCATTATTTTTAACGGCATATTTGGATTACAGCCAATTATGAAAGAGATAAAAGTGAGAGTGGGAGAAACGTGTTTCGCAAGGAATAACTTTCGTTTGGGAAAGAAGTTAAACAACAAGATTTTGAAGAGTTATGGGCCAGTGGTAAGCTATATGGACTTCCGCACAGGGTTCCATGGTTCTGCCACGGGCTTGAGCGTAACCACATGGTGGTAGGATATTTGTTGAATGCTCGTTAGGCTTCCACGTAATTAAATAGAACATGCAACAAGCACTTAATGGTATGTTCCAGCAGCTATGAGTGATACTAAGAATATCACCACCTTCAACCGCATGAATAATAATAAAAATAATAATTTATTCATGTTCATGTTAAATACAAAGTTGGAGAAACTTATGCGGCTAAAATGTTATACAAAAAAATATATCATGCATCTGTTGCCGAACTAGGTTGATCACCTATGTTTCAGCGTATAAAAAAACCGGCCAAGTGCGAGTGGGACTCGCACACGAAGGGTTCCGTACCATTATCTGTAACCTAATCTTGCACGTTAAAGACACTTCGCAGTGTCCGTTTGAGCTGGGTAGATACGGCGAAAACATCTTTTATTTTATCGGAGCCCACTTAATTATTTATTTTATTTTAAGTAATTACCTATATTTAAAGAGAATATAAAACTAAATATTCTATGAATAGTTAAAGCGTCTACCTGTCACCGTTATTAGTATCCAGCAAGACGCGTTAAAAAAATCAAGTCTGTTGTATAGGAGCGCCCCTTTACATTTATTTTATTTTTAGTATTTGTTGTTATAGCGGCAATAAAAATACATCATCTGTGAAATTTTCAACTGTCTAGCTATCACCGTTCTTGAGATACAGCCTGGTGATAGACGGACGGAGAGCGAAGTCTCAGTAATAGGGTTCCGTTTTTACCCTTTCGGTACGGAACCCTAATAAAAAAGATTATTTTTTATCAAGATGTGTTAGCTAAATTATTATAATTTTATACGATAAAGTACTTGTGTTAGTTATCTTAAAAGATATAAAATATTGAAGTTTATTTGAATGAAAGTACATCGGTGCCCTTATTGTAAAGACAAAACACGTCTCTAAATGCACATGCACCTGCACTTAGACAATAATATCGCTCCCAACTCTTGGAACAAACCTATCAAATTACTGGCAACACTGATCAAACAAACGCATAGAACAATAACTCGAGGACAGACAGAAGAGACTATAAAGTAATCACCTTTTGAGAACCATACTTGAGTATGGTATTACTAATATACTTTTACTGAACTTAGATGTATGTAGTCTTCATCGTTGTATAGTAGGTTAGGTACATCAATGCCTGACTTTATAACTCACTACCCTCACAAATAAAAAATGTTAACTCACTTCATGCCTTTAAAAAAACTTTAGCCGAATCCATCACAGAAGATCTATCGTTATTGTTATAAGTAGGTATAAGAAAAAAAGTGTGAAGTAAGTCTGTATTATGTTATATGTTCAATTATTTATCCATTAAATAGTGGAGAAATACTGTGATTTTTGAGGTTTCTAATGTGATGTAAATAATTACATTTTTTCCGCTTACATTGCAAACGCAGGCTGAACCCTACAAGATTTATCAAAATAATGAATAGATTCAGGCGTTACTTTGCGGAAATCCATTTTTAATAATAACAAATACTTTTAAAATATTTTACTAAAACATCAAATTAATATTTTAATAAAACACTTAAAAAATATAAAAATATATCTAGTGACAATTCCGCTTAATTTTCCTGCTAAGCCGACGTGACGTTCGATTCTCGATCGTGCGCTCGAAGAGTCAAGACCTCCTGAGGATGCTTCGTGTAGAAGCAAAACGCGTCGAAAATTCTTCCGGTTTGGCTGCGTGGCGTTTGTGACGTCACGTCGGCTTAGCAGGAAAATTAAGCGGAATTGTCACTAGATATATTTTTATATTTTTTAAGTGTTTTATTAAAATATTAATTTGATGTTTTCTTAAAATATTTTAAAAGTATTTGTTATTATTTATCAAAATAATGTACTAAGTATTGTACACATTGAAAAGGTCTACAGAAAACTCCGCTATGGTATATGTCTATCTCTTATGGATATCTCACAATTTTTTTTTGTCATTTACTTTTTGCGACAAATAATGGCTAATTTTCGAAGCGATTTTAACCAATACAGCATTAATCCGTATCTAATTAAATACTTTAAATACATTGTTGATTTAACATAGATCTATATGGCCCTGTACAGCATATCATTTAGATGAATATTTTCGAATATATTACAGATTTAAAAATTGCGGGACGTAGCGTTTGCGGTGGTTCTGGCCGGCCCGGGCGGCGGGAGCGTGTAGTAGTGTAAAAATGTAAAAAGTACCTAAATGAGTAAAAATGTAGTGTATGAATTTAGATATTCCAAAGATAGCAGGAAGTCTTCATGGTTTAGGGATAGAAGAATTGGTTTACTCTAAATATAACGCGTGCGGGCCACGGGCAGTAATGAATAAATCAAAACTACTGGATCGATTTTAATAATTTTTTCAGTGAATGACATAGGCTATATATTTTATACCCGTGCGAAGCTGGAGCGGGCCGCTAGTATACGATATAATAAATAGTAGTGCGTAGAACTAATCCAATCTTTATGAATAAGTAATAACGACAAGGACCTTGAGCGAAACTCATGCCGCTTTATTTTCCTTTGGAATTTCGATTCAATAATGGGTCTTGTCTTATATATATATGACAACACATAATAAAATTCCAACTAGGGTTAAGTACCTACTATCAACTGGTGCAGTGCAATAATTAGGTCGCACTTTTTACGTCTGTAAGGCTTGTAGGAAGCTATGGTAGCGAAAAATAAACTTGAATATACCTGCAACTTGTAAATGTTTCTACGTAACCCACTTCAAAGATGTGACGTATCTATACCATCTCATCGCTGCACCTCACCACAGATTAAAGTAATAGCTACTATGTAAACCTCACCAAGCAAGATCACGCTTGCCGGGGAAGCGGCGGCGCGGCGGATGGAGCACGCTTTATTTGCTTAATATTTTTTATTGTTCAACTAATGGTGTTTATTCTCGGGGAGAGGGTGAACTTGCAATTCGAGACACTTTTATTGTAGTGCATTGGTAAATATAGGTTTCATCTCGATACGTGATCAACGGCTTTTAGAAATGATTTATCTTAATTCAAACGGAGAAGAAAGTTTAACGCGGCCAGACATTGTCTGATTTGAAGTTCTAAGCCGCACTGGGAGATAACAGGTATAGGTAATTAGCACATATATTTTGTACTCGACACCACAAGACTGCCAGAAAGCCTGATCGACGGTCAGTTTCCAACGCTCTCCTTTACGCTCGCCGGATGCATGCCATCCGGATGTTGATGAAAATGTATTTGTATCCAATTGTCAGTAGTTTCGCTCTCCATAAATATCTAGGTAATTCGATAAATTTATCGATAAATTTATCGAATTATCAAATACAAAATTTCACGAGAATCGGTTGAGAAATACGACCTGTAGGTACAGTAGAACAAACGGACATACGAAAGCATTTTTTGTATTATTTTGTGAAGCAGAGACGCTTCGCTCGACTGCGTGCTTGCTCGGTCAATAATCAACGTTTATACCTACCTATTCTTAACATTACGTTATAAACTGACTGAATCTAGTAGTACATTTTGTGATAAAAGATTTCTTACATTGCGCATTCTGAGTTGGGCACCTTACACTTGAAATATGTCTAATAACTAACCTTGGTACTAAATGCAAACCTGCATCCCATACAGGGACTCAAACCTATTTTTTTTATGCCTATGATATGTTAGCCTTTGACCACTATCTCACCTGATGGTAAGTGATGATGTGGTCGAAGATGTTGTTCAGGTTAACCTATAGAATTACTGGGTCTCAAGACAGCTGCCGGAACACGCCATTAAGTGCTTGGCGACAGATTTTCAACTTGAGGGTGGTAGCTAGCCAGGCGGATTCGCAAAATGCCCTACAACCATGCTGTAACGACTGCCATCCTAAGACGAAAACCGGAACCGACGGCTTAACGTGCCCTCCGAATCACGGAAGCTCTCAGTAGTAATGTCACTATAGCGGTCACCCATCCAACTCATGACCGCGGGGGACGTTGCTTAACTTTGCTGATCGGTTAAGAACAGCTAAGCAAACTCTACTACGAGCGCTTCATATACCTACTTTTTTTTTTCAAATCAATCATTTATCTGTCAGAATACAACAATCGTTACAATTTCCGATGTTAGGAAAATATATAGCAAAGCATTCAACCTGCAAGCAGGCGTACAAATATTAGTAAGTATTTATTCGTAACACATTTATTTTTTATCAATAAAATATTATACAGTCTTCTGTCATGCTATAAAAACAATTAAGTATTATCTAATAACCAATTGTGCAGTTTAGTTTTGAAGCTGTTTCTGGCCAAAGTTTTCAAGTTTTCCGGTAATTTGTTATAAACAGTAATAGCCATATTATAAACATTTTTATCATAAATAACTGGCAAAGAGGATGGTAGGTATAATAAGTTTTTATACTTAGGTCATTTTTGTCTTGGAATAACGTCACTTCTTTTTTTAAAATAGCTTGGATTTGCGTTTACAAAGATACACAAGTTTTTACCTACCTTACCTACCTTTTCAATTACTTAAGACCTACCTATATAAGTATTGGGATAATTTATGAGTATAATCTACGAATATCTAAACTTATAATATAATGAAGAGGAAAGATTTGATTGTTTGTTTGCATTGAATAGGCTCTGAAACTTCTGGACCGATTAGGATGAAATTTGGTATGGAAATAGTTTGAGACACGGGGAAGGACATCGGATAGTTTTTATCCAACCGCGCAAAAAGAGGTTAATGGTTTTGCGCGATAACCGATCTACTGAACCGTTTGGGATGAAAAAAGATTATTACTTAAATAAAAAAACGTAATAAAAAAACATAAGAACAAAAAATATATAAAAAAAAAAAAAAATTATATTCAAACACTCTTTATTATTTACTATTCTAAGTAACCTGACTCAAATAGAAGGGTGTGTGTAGGAATAATGTTTTTTTTTTTTTGTTAAATAGGTACCCGTGCGAAGCCGGGTCGGGCCGCTAGTTTAATAATAACTACGTAGGTATATCGCAGTAACTACCCGCAATAACTAGGTATTTACCACACTTTCTCCTAATAGCGAAAATGAGTTGTGTGTATCCCCCTATGAAATAACTTGTAACCGCTACCTACTTCTGAAACTCGATCGGCAGGCACTTGAGCGCGAGCGAGATATTAGCAAGGATCGAGTTCCGTTGACAGGCGACGTCACACGAATGGGTACACAACACACCCGTGAAGTTTTAATAAAGCCGGCCAAGAGCGAGTTGGACTCGCGCACGAGGGGTTCCGTATCTAAATAACTAAAACATAACGTAATTAATAGATTCAGGCTTTACTCTGCTGAAATCCATTTTGAATAATAACAAAAGTATTTTATGACAACATTAATTAAATACTTAAAAAGTATATCTATAGTGCCAATTCCGCCAAATTTTCCTGTTAAGAAATATTGAAAAAAAACATTAATTAATTGTTTATTTTAATATTTTATTTAAAACGTATTCAAAATATGTCTAGTGACAATTCCGCCAATTTTCCTGCTAAGCCGACGTGACGTCATAAACTTAACAGGAAAATTAGGCGGAATTATCACTAGACATATTTATAATATTTTGAAGTATTTTTAAAGTGTTGATTCAATTTGATGTTTTCTTAAAATATTTGTTATTATTAAAAAAGGTTAAAATATAGTGTCTAATATTGTATTGATATTGGCACGAAACCCGCCGCGCGATTCGCACTTGCCCAATTTTTATAGTCAATAATCGCTTAGTATTTATTATGAAACAAAATTGACTTCAAAAAAAGGAGGAGGTTCTTAACTCAACTGCATTTTATTGTGTGTGTTACCGCAGGACTATTTACAGGGTGTACCGTTTTTGATATATAGATTGGAAAGCTGGTGATTGTCATGTCGTCCCATATAAATTTGAGTGATATCTGACGAGTAGTAAAGTATTTGAGTTATCCCTAATAAATGGCGGTATGCCTTTATTAACAAAATACTACGAACATGGTGTGGTACTACGAACACTCTAAGCATTTAGATCCCTATAAGTCATTGCAGACTCACAGGCAGTCCAAATGCTCTAGCCCGCTACCAGTTAGCAGCGTGCCCGCAGCATGCTGCCAGCATTGCCCCGAAAAAAATATAAGTAAAATAAATTATTAGTTATAATGCGCATTTTATGTTTGAAGTCGTTTTTTTTGTTGTGTATTTAATTATTCTCAATTCAATTAGTTTTTGCCCTTCCCGTCCGTCAAGTAGGCATTAAATACACCTATGATAAATAAGTTATCTTAATTGCATAAATTATAATCCCACAACTCCCTTTTTTTTCGAAATTCATTACTTTTTTTATTGTATTGTGACGGTACAAGCTGGAGGCGCACCTGATCTTAAGCGGACTTACCTCTGCATATAACAGATGCATTTCATCACAAGTGACGAAATGCACTACGCCCGTCACTTTGAGACATAGTTGTTAAATCTTATGTGCCTGTAATTTCACTGGCTCTCAAGTACCGCTGCCGGAAACACCGTTAGGTGCTTGGCGACAGATTTTCTACTTGAGGGTGGTAGCTAGCCAGGCGGGCAAACGCAAAATGCCCTTCTCCCATGCGGTCCATAGCTATCACCGCTCGGCCATCATTGTTTCAAAAACAACCGAATTCCGTTACGCATTAAACGATTTTTTGTGTTTGTTTGTTATGTACCTAACTACTATCTAGTCAGATAGTAGTATTTCTTTGTGTCGCCTATACCTACAGCTATTTTTTTAAATGTTTTTCTCTTTTTTGAACAGTGCCTAATTTCACAGTGTACCTAAGTGGGCTGTGCTATAGTTATCATTTTCAATGCCGAAAATAACCAGAGCAGTATTCAGGAAGGTAAAGAGGGGGAAGCTCATGAATTTTTTGTATTGGTGGGGAGAATTTATTAAGTCAATATGTTATAACTATATAGCAAACTTGTCGTGCCTTGCACTGTGTCTGCACCAAGATGTAAGCATTCCATAATTTTCAAAACTAGCCATCATGAATAAATGTCTTAAATATATAGATAAAGATACTGTACATATAAGTAAATATTTTTTCATTTTCAAGTGTAAAATAATATTTTATTCAAAATAATTTATTGACCAATTGACGGTAGCTTGATAAGTTTGTAAAATTCCAAATGTCAAAACTTAAATTGACAAATTATATGATTGATAGTTTTTTATTTGTTATGCGTGCAAGAATTCGACCACAGACTTACGTAAAGGAAATCAACACGAAGAGGGTAGAATATACCTACTTGCTTAAAAGACACTCACTCTATGCTTGAAAACTCCCGGATTACATAGGTATAGATCTATTGGGAAATAAAGACGCTGGTATGGTGTTCCATACCTCAGCCGTACCCATTACGAAACTGGAGTTAAAGCGCTTCTTGCGTACTTTCGGCATATCGACCAATACGATATTACGAATATGGTGTTCCTGTGCTTGTTTTCTAATGACAGAAAATATACGAAGAAATAAGGTTTTGTAGATCGACCGCACATTCTCATTCTCAAGTTAAAAAGCCTGTAAAATTCCGCTAAGCTGAAAAATTATGTTTTATTCTGACAAATATTATGTTTGATACTCCAACCTGAAATTTCAGTCAAACTATCCCAGAGATAGCTGCAGTATTTTGTGTAAGACCGCGAGTTTGGGCCTGATACTTTGGTTCGGTTTAGAAGCTGTTAATATATGGAATACCACACTTTCGTAAGAAATCCCAGCATTTTCGCAGCTTATTTAGACTGACGTACACGTATTTCCGACAGATGCCTCGCATCCAGGTAGATATAATTGAACTGTTTTAAGCCGCTGTATTTAAATTTGAAGAATGAAAAGAGTAGCTATCGTGTTGGCTTTTTCTTAACCATTGTTTTTAATAGTGGAGGTAGACTGTGGTGACTCCATAGTTGGAACGATTGGTGGTGAGAAGTTAGTTTGAACCCAACTGAGCAACTGTATGTTAAAATGTACCCTTTTTATTGTATTCTTGCATGATTTAGCAGCGTTGTGAAAAGCTCTCATCTTATTACGATTAATTATACCTTAAGTTTTGCATGCTTCACGTTTCAGCGCTTCAGAGCGTCCACAATGAACACTTAACCAGGTCCTTTGATGGACTGCGGCGCATTATAAAATGGAATACAATGTTCCATTGCTTTATGAAGTACATGACTAATACTGCGCAGATACAATGCCAAGGAAGATCCCATAATGTCTCAACCAGCTGACTTGTATTCCTAAATACCGCGTGCGAAGCGCTAATTTGAGGTGATAAATTTTATAAGCTAAAAATTTGTAAATGTAGCTAACTAGTACTGGTAGCTCCATATCCACCGGGTACCTTTCTGGCAACACTCGGGTGAGAGTAATATATAGGTACACACAGATTTCACCGGAGAGTAAGCTACTCAACGATGAAGAAACTAACACTGAGTCAGGATTTGTTGTCATCATAAGGACGAGGCATGAGGCTGTATGGCCAGAAATGTCAGGTACCTATAAACGGGGCGAGGCAAATTAGGAGCTTTTAACGGAATATAAAACAAAATATGCATTAACAAAGTTCAATCTCGATGCGCACTGCGCGTGCTGGCTTAGATCTTTTGTTAGTCAAATACAAATTCAAAATTCAAATTCAAAATTGTTTATTGTCAAAAAAGCGTGAAAATTAGAGAATATAATATTTTTCACATTGATCACGATTGCAAAATTTTCAGCACGTAGGTATTTATTAAAGATACAATTGGTCACACTTTACCGTAGGCTAGATGTGAAATCGTTGAGAGTTTCAAAACGTAATTTGAAGACAGCTGCATTTAAAATATTTTTTTGCTTATTAATCAAGCAATTATGAATAAACCTTCAGCATAGAAGGATTTTTGGATTCAGAAAGGATGCTTGAATCCTGTTTGTGTCCAAAAGTGAAGAAAACTTTACATTCAAAGAATCCTCTGAAGAAAACTTTACATTCAAAGTGTCCAAGTCAGGGATCCTCAAACTTTGATGGTTTATAAGATCAGTATTCTCCTGGTTACGTATAGTAATTTCTCTACACCAGTTTCAACCATAAAAGTACACGTGTCTGAATGTCTGTGTTTTAACAAACAATACCTAATCAAATAACCATTAATTTCCTACATAGCCGCAACGCTTTGCTGAAAAGAAAAGTAAGCAAAACGTAGCATCATTTGTCTATAATACTAATGAAGTTGAAGGTCAGAAGACAAATTTCGTGCAGCGTTTCGATTCTTCAATATCTACAAATCTATAGTAAAGTATACAGTTTAAAAGTTGATAAAATCAGCATAGACTCACTGGCAAACCTAGGGTCGTTGGAGGCAGGGTACCAGCCAGCAGATCGCATGTCGCCGTAGTGCGGCAGGTCTGTAGGCGCACAGCCATAGCCCTGGACCGGCGCGCCGCCGTACAGCGGCACGCCGTACGGGTTCGCACTCATCCCGCAGGACGTGGGGCCCAGGGGCGAGTTGATACTGCTCCCTGACGAGTTTGATCTGAAAGGAAATAGGGTGTTAATTTCTCATAATTCTTAGTCATTATAACTCAAGGTGATACTGTGTTATGAGATGGTTACAACTTAAAATCGTTGGTCTGAAGCCGAATGTCACTTACATCTTTTGCAGTTATAATGCTACCAAGAACTTTCAATATGCAAGGATCTTCAGGAAGCTGCATTTTTTTATGTTATTGTGACGGAACAAGCTTGAGGCCCACCTGATGTTAAGCGGACTAACCTCTGCCTAGAACAGATGCATTTCATCACAAGTGACGAATTGCACTTGTCACCTTGAGACATAGTTATTAAGTCTCATGTGCCTGTAATTTCACTGGCTCTCAAGGACTGCCGGAACACACCATCAAGTGCTTGGCGACAGATTTTCTAATTGAAGGTGGTAGCTAGCCAGGCGGGCAATCGCAAAATGATCGAAGCAGGGACCTGCGGCACGGCAGTACGTAGCAATTACCGCTCGGCCAACCTGGCTTCAAATCTTGCATCTGATGCTCATTAATTTCACGTTCTAAAAACGCCTTTTAAACATAGTATAGGTACTTACTACAATGGTGGATGGCAACAAGGACAAACTCTGGCACTGAAACTACACTCAAACTGCTAGTAATTTAGGTCTATTGGACTCTTACTATTCACATTCCGAAATGCAGGGACATTTGTCACTATCTACTATAGCAGGTTCAGTCCAGAAACAGGGGAGGTTTTTTGAGATGCTATTAATAGGCTGCTAAACGGTTCACCATCCACTTGGTTTTAAAATTTGGAAACACAAAATGCAAACATAACTGTTATAAAGTTAGATCTACGAAAAAGTGATGGAAAATCTAGTACCTAGTTTAAATATTTTACACAATTTTTTTCGGATAATGTAATACTTACTTTAGCTCTTAAAGTAAGAATAAAATCTTACTTTAAGAGAAACGTGCTTGAAAAGTAAAAGAGTATAAGCATTTAAGTGTACATACTACTCAATAGCGTTATAAAATATTTTTTCAACAAAATTGGCAAAATTTTATAGCAGCCTCGCCTTGTGAAATATAGCGACGCGTTCGACGCTATACTTTGGTTGGCTAGACGATATGTAACTATAATATTCTCCTATAACTTACATTAAAGCTCTCACAGTGTTTTAATTGTGGAACCAAGATCCGCTGATAAGAAGTTTCAGGGTGTCAATCTCATTAAATCATTCTTCAGTCAAGGAGACAGTATTCTTACAATCAACTTAACTTCCTCATTTCACTCATTTGTCATTGTGCAAATAAACAAATAAAAAGCTTAAAATTAATGTTAATCCTGGTAAATAGGGCTGGCCAAAATCTGCCACACACAGATCACTCGTTGTTCCACAGAGGCGCCAACTCGTCATTCAGACAATGTCAGCTTATCTACCTAATCCCTATTTACACAATTTAATCTTCCATCGTCCCATGCTGACACCAACGCTTCAACACCCACTAAATCCTTTTTTTCTCGACTTTGCGTCTTATGCCACTTGAAATAGGGGTAGAGTACCCAAATTGCCGATGGCAGTGTTTAGACTTCGTCGCTTAGTACACCCCTGGTACAGCTATTACAATGTTTGGCTTGACAAATTGAATTTTGACTGAGCGATGAAATTCTTGGAACATTTTAGCTGTGTCCCTTTTTAATTGGAGTAATTTTAATTAACGGTTGTTGTTTTTCAATTTCGCGTGCCTGTAATTGGATTAATTACGTCTACCGCCTGATTAAATATTAATGAGCCTAGACCTTTCTCTAGGTAGGTTACGCATATTGCTATCCAAAATCAAGTTTGTACAGGTATAGGTAACTCTTTTATTAGCAGAATTCATTTATTACCAAACATAAGTACTTTAGAATTATATATATTTTTTTCATTACATAAATTACCTCCATAGCCGAAGGTAATTACTTTACTATCTCTTACCTATTTCATAAAAATATCTTCGCTATAAAATATAAAGGTGTAATATACTTTTAATTTAATAAGTACATCTTTCCGCAATAAAATATTTTTAAGTGTAAGTATAATTTAAGTATAACCTGCATACCAATAATATAATGGCTTAGTCCCAGACTTTCAGAGGCCATTGTTCTCGAAAAATATAGTCTTGGAATAAAAATAAAATAAAGACTATCACAAGAAATTAATTTAATAATCGAATATTATTATTTTCATTCCCACGTCTTCCATGCATTTCTTTTTATGTACTTTTAAGCAAGAAGAGTTCCAAGTGATCTTTTTTATCCTATTCATTTTTAGGTGACTACGAACTTTGAACTACTTACCAACTTAATTTTAAGTTAAAAAAAATGCTTTATAGGGCTGATATATGTGAATATTATGTAGGCACACTTATTCGAGGAAACAGGCTGAAAATTCTAGTCCTTGAATGAGTAAATTTAAGTAAGTATAACTTCTTTGAAGTTTTTCTTAGTTTGACGACTCAAAGCACGGGTAACTTGGTAAAATCATATAAAATAATTTTGTTTAACTTTATGTAAATTGGTATTTATTTATTAAATAGCGGAAAAATCATAGGTGCGACTCCGACACCCACTTGGTACAAAGATAAACACTTAGACATTTTAAAAATGCTAATAGTCTTGTCTAGTGTTCTGTGCCCACGGGCGTGAAGTTTCATCACGGTGGATTTTATGAATATATTGCAAAATTGAATTGCTTATTGAACTAGGTACGTACGTGTGCCTATATCTAACTACGATTGCAATATTTTTTATGCATCGAGAGGTAGGTAGATTTTTAACATAAACAAAAGTTGTTTTTATATACTTATGTGTATAGGTAGGTATGTAACGTACAGATGTTAATTATAGCTTCTGTGTTTGTAACAAAAGTACGAAATGGCTACCGTAAAATTTATGTCCTAACGTGGTATATGAAAAATGGTATATTTTTTCCAACACAACTATTGCTAATCTACTAATATAAGTAATCTTATTGCAAAGGTATGTTTGTTACTGACCTCCGTCGGCTACACAGATTTTGACCTTTTTCTGTAGGTATATATAGTTTGTCTCAATCCTGTATGTAATATTACCTGCAAACATCATCCTGTCAATAATAATATACAAACATCACGATTTAGGTATAAACTAAGATATTTTTGAGGAAGCTGCAAGATAGCCAAATATTAGCATGTGGTTGAAGTCTCTAGAGAAGTTGTATATTATTTATAAAATACTAAAACGTTTCATGTTGTACAACCTAGATCATATTACTTACTTATAATTTTCCGCAACCTACGAGTATATACTGACATATTACCTATATTCATCAATTTTAACGGTTACCTACATAAATTACCTCAGCCCCTAAGAAGCTCGATCGAGAGATAAATAATATATTGTAGAGTAATGATAAATAATATATTTTTTTATAAAGTAATAGCTACGATATTTTACCGATCGTTTCTGAAAATTGTTTCCTGCATAGGTATCCGATATTATCACTCACTTAACAATATGTTTATATATATTAATATTGCTTCTAAAATTTTAACTACGTAGTGCAAATAGTAATAACTTAAGTCATCATTTAACATTCTTTCAAATTTTTTTTATAAAATTATTTTATATCTATTAGTACTGCTGCTCATTACAAAATATTTTACAACTCAACAATTAGCATCTATCACCAATGCTTTCGGGTACTTGTATAGAAATACATTCTCACACACACCCCATACAAAACACACTGATGAAATATATTTTACCTTATACTCACTGTTATGGACCACACCTTAAACACACTATCCACATACATACCTACTACTCATATGCATACTTATAAATCTATTACACTCATTCGCACCATACATTCTCTCATACACCAAACACGATTACACACACGCTGTTCCAATCCTCTCTCGATCATTCAATAATTCGATTATTATTCTCAAACTAATCTCGCTTAATGTTTTTACTGCACCATAAATATTTAAACACTATTTAACGCAACCATCGCGGGAACTGCGATACAGGTTCGCCTAGTGCAGGACTCTCAAGCACTCTGTTAACCTTCCTAAATAAGTATTTTTTAAGACTTTTGTTACACTTTGTTTACTTTATTTATTAAGGTTAAGTATGTATTATTTTTGGTAATAAAAACTATTTCTATTTACTTACATATCAGATCTATTATAAAACCCAGCGCTTAGTTTTTGCTTTTCAAATCAGAATCACAAATCAAACAAATAGGCCTAGAATGTATTGTGTAATATTTAAGGCCCGCTGTTAATTGTCCTTAGTACGCCCGACGGGATTGACCATTTGATTAAGCAAAATTTACGACATATATTTGAAAATAATTTAAGCTCAAATTATTTTGGTAGACCGTAAATATCTTTAGTTTAAAAATAGATTCAGACTAAAAACACATTAGGTATGTGAGTTTCAAATTTGTTTTATTAAGGTTAGTTGTGGGAAGTGTGGCAAAGCGGGTAGTGCGGCCACCCCTTTTGTTGTCATAACTACTGAACCATATATTGTAGAAATGCTATGTCATAACAATTTAATTATTAACACAAATGTTTAAATATATGATAAATGGCGTAACACTCATTTACACCTATATATGCTGAATTATCATCATCTTAATTTTTCAGTTCAAACCTATATAATTTTTGTTGTATGCGTCTAAGTATGTCTTTTATAATATGTTGCGCAACTCTTACTGTAAAAACATTACCCCACTTGCCCCCCTTGTATAATTATAAACTGGATTTTATAATTATACAAATTAAAATAAAAGCACTAAAAAATGTCCCGCAGAAGTTGCGTCGTTTCTTAAATGTGCGGTGCATAGGTTTTATAGAAGAAAAAATCACCTAGAAACAATTAAATTATTGTCTAAATAATAAACATTTGAGGAGCTATTACCACATAAAACTGTAATATTATGTAGATTTATTAAAGTTCACCATGCAAGTGGCCACACTTCCTCCTACTGACTTTTTTGTGTATCTAAGTTAATAAATATTATATGTATAATGGGTAAATTGCTATAAAGAAAATTATACCTATTAACATAGATCAGCAAAACTCTAAAATACCGACGGCTGCAGAGCTAGGCAACAGCAAAGTAAAATACACCAAACACGATCGAATCTATGAAGGGTTTGAAGGGTCGCTATTATTTCCAGTCATCTAACCGCGCACTTTTATAATTGACTAATAAACACGTTAAGTTCTGCCATTGAATCAATAAAACAAAATAAATTTGCATATCACATGTTGGAATCATTATTTGCATGAGTTTTTATGCGCAGGTATTACTTATTTGTTTTATATACCTACATAATACACAATTACGTCAACATGGAAATGAAAGATCCTGTTAGGCACATTAAAATCGTAGGTTTTAGTTTATTTTATAGAAGTTTTCTCATTTTATCCACAATTATTTTTATTCCAATGACTTTGATGTTACTACAATCTTAATATTTTCAATTTGATTTTTATTTTACTTCCCACTCCTAGGAATCCAGCGTTTTCTATGCTTATATTATTCCGGTTTCTATTACATTCCAAAAAAAGCTTCAAAGATTTACTTCATGTGGGTACTAACGTAAATCTATTTCGTTTATTTGAAATGTATTGATACGTTGATATTAACTCAAGTAATTCTAGGCTCATTATGCAGCTTATCTTTTCTTTGCTGCTTTATGTTTAAGAATTTATTGTTCACATTTATATAGGCTGACTTCTTAAATAAGTCGGCATTTATACTGGCCCATTTTTTTAACTACGTAGGTAAACTAGATTCCTAAGTAACGATATTTATGTAGAATCTATAGAATATTTCATTCAAATAAAATGTTAAATATGCGTAGTTTCCCTTAAATTAATGCGGATATGAAATACTGAATCATGAATGGCGTTTGATTATGTTGACTAATGAGTTAACAGCATCTACTAATTGTTTGTTAATCACTTCGTGATTAATTAGCCGTGAATGAATTAATCTGAATAAGTACCTACTTATGATAATAAGCTTCCACCGCCATGGCACACAACAGCGACGGCACGCGCGGATTTTCCACAAGGCGTCAACTTCGGTCCATTGTTTTTGCTTCGATATAATTTAATTTATGTTTTAAAATATTTAATCATCCCGGAAGAAGTTATTGAAAACGAAGAAATTACTAATCGCCGTAACCGAAGTGTGACATAAGTCCTCTCGAAGAGCATCGCACATCATTGACCGCACACTCACACCGCATCATCACTTGACCGGCAATCACAACATACCTGCACAAACAAACGTCACCGAACTATATCCTTCGAGTCGGAGCGCGGCTCAAGCACTCTCGTCGGGACCTTCGCCACTCGAAAAATCAGCGGGTGGAGGGCGCCCCCCTCGATCGATCCACGCACCTGTACGGCGACGGCGGGTTGTTCGCTAGCTCCAACTTGCGGTACTCCTCGATCGGCGACAGGATATCGGTGACAGAAAACGGCGTGGAGTGCTGGTGGAGCTGCAGCTGGGAGAGATTCTGCTGCAGCAGCGCCGACTTCGGCGACAAGCTCATCGCCAGCTCAGCAGCGCTCAGTTCCGGCAGCGCCTCCGCCGGACACGGCGAGTAGCCGCCGCCCTCCGCGGACATCCGACCGGCCGACACTCGACGCCACTCGACGGCTCAGCCTCTAGTGGCTCTCGGGGCGAGAGTGGCGGCCGGAGCCCCCGGCGCGGGTCGCGGCCACTCGACGGGCCCCGCCCATCCCCCGGAGGCCGGCCCTATCGCGCGCGTCCGGGTCGCCCATTGGTGGAGTGGATGGGAGCGGTGGCGGCGGCGCGGGCCCGCACACGCTGCGCCGCGCCAGTATCTCGTCGCGTGGGGGGGCGCCGGGCCATCCATGAGCGCTCCGAGCCGGCGGTGGCGCCCCAACACCTGCGCCGTGCTAATTACTGCGTGGAAACATTGCCTGTGAACACATTGTGATACTTATTATCTTCCTGTTCATTAGTTACTTCACGAAACTCGTTTAATCCTTGGTTTTTTTACTAAATAGTTAGTAAACGTATTGCGTACGTAAAAAAAGTATGTTGTGTGTTGCAGTGAATGGTTATTTTATTCGTGTGCAGAAAAGATGATTATCACACCAGTGCTTTACCACGTAATTTTACCTAGTAATAACTCAACCTTTCTCGATTTTTTGCGTGTAGGTACTAAGATATGATTCAGCGTTTTCACGATAGGTGTCTTTGGCTTTTTATACAGTGTAAAGTTAGTTAGTAGGTATATGTAAACACTGTTTCAATGAATTAAGAAAAAATCATTATGTCTAGATACCGTTACCTACTCATCAAATATCTTTATTATGAATTTAAAACCCTACATAAACATTCCTTTTTTCAACTTCAAAAATAACCAGAACCTTAGATATGAAACTTGAAATGTATTTTGCCCCTTAGTTTGTCCCTAAATACAGCCCTGTCTATTTTACCAACCACAGAGGTACCAATGGTGCTCGGTTGCAGTTGTTGCAGTGTGGCATCTATATCTACGCCTAAACGTGCGAATCTCAAAGCCTAAAATGTAGGTAATGTGAATAAGCCCAAGCCCAAGCCTACCCTACTTTAGGTAGGTATGGTAGGCTTGGCTTATACTGCGAATTTCCATATCAGCTCGACTGTTTATAATATTAAAAAAATACTAGATACCTAAGACTATACCTTATCTGATCCCCAAGACGCCTGCCAAGCGTGGGGATTATGGCAAATCCCTCCCCCCTCATAATGTGGGAGTAGGTATCTAACCTAATAAACTAATATACTTTGTTATTTTTGCTTTTACACCGAAGTAATAATTACATAGGTAAATAAAATGCCACTCATGCCACAGAATAAAACGGAACAGAAGGATCACTCCGCAACACATTCAAATAACACATTCCAATAAGTAATCGACTCCAGCTTAGTACCTAAAGTGGAGTAAGCCAGGCCTGCTAATACCATTCTAAATAGGTATGTTATAAACAGTTTTTGCGAATTATAGTAGGTACCTATACAGGGTTATTGGTAAAATGCTAACAACCTCTTAGGGTTGACTTCTGCTAGTCTGAACAAACAATTTGATTTTTTTGTGTTTGTTTATGTGTATTTGACTAAATAAACACGAGGACCATCTGATGTTAAAAGGCTCTTGTGCCTGTAAGTTATTGTTATTATTTAATATTTTATATTACCTTGCTCCATGTAAATATAAAAAACTCTACTCAAAGGGAGCGCGGCGCGGTGCATGCAGTGTTGCCGCGGCGGGCACTCTTGGCTCGGAGTAGGCATCGTTATTTATATGACTAAAATCATAACCTAAAACAATAAGTTTATTTTCTGACACATAAGTTCTGTGTCTCGTAGTAAAACACATTGCTTACTCCGAGCCAAGAGCACCCGCCGCGGCAATACTGGACCGCACCACGCTTCCTTTGAGTAGAGTTTTTAATATTTACATCGAGCACAGTAATAAAAAAATGTAAATAATACATAAGAGAATTTGAGCATCAGGTGGTCCACTAGGACCACCTGAAGCTAATTCAGTCAAATACACATAAACAAACACAAAAAAAACTCAAACTGTGTGTTAGGACTAGCAGAAGTCAACCCTAAGAGGTTGTTAGCATTTTACCAATAACTTTGTACACCTATCTACCTACATATCGGAATGGTATCTAGCCTACCCTAATTAAGTACTTATTATTTTGGTGTCATAATGTCCACCACACTAATTTAGTAGAGGTAAGTAACAGGGCTTTATGTTTAATTTATAGACAAGATAATAAAGTCATTTTAATTTTTAAACGTCTTCCATGAAAGGAGGGTGTTCTTTCGGTTGTGTTGTTTTAAGGAAAAAATAGAGTTATGAGTCAATGTCATTTTAGCTCAGTCGGTCAGAGCATACCCCGGCTATAGGGGTGGATGACGCGCGTTCGAATTTCACACATGACTTTATTTTTTCCTCCCGTAAATTTGTAATTTTGTTATGTAATCCGCAAAGCATGCGTTATTGCGAAATTATAAATATTCAAAATATAGGTACCACAAATGTATAATACTAAAATTTTATAGGTATCTACCGTTTACCGTGAAAAATTAATATGTTATGCTTAAGAAAATTATTGAGATAGTGTTCGAAAGGTAGCCTATCAGGAATAAATTAGGTGAGCCTAATGGTAATTGATGATGCGGTGATATGGTAGATGTGTTTTTTTATTGCTGATTGGTAATCCTGTGACCACAATCTCTCCTGATGGTAAGTGATGATGTGGTCGAAGGTGTCAGGCTTAACCTAGAGTTACTGGCTCTCAAGGACATCTGCCGGAACACACCGTTATAGGTGCTTGGCGACAGATTTTTCTACTTGAAAGGTCGCTAGCTATGCCCTCCTACCACCATTTGGTGAAGCTCAATCCCACGGCGGGATTCAAACCATGGACCTGCTGCGCGGCAGTCCATAGACAATGCTTCTGAGCCATCACTGCTTGTTGAAGCTAACTTTTTTTTTTGTTGTATAGCAGATAGGTCAGCTTTCTCACCTGCTGGTATAAGTGATGATGTGGTCGAAGATGTTGTTCAGGCTAACCTAGAATTACTGGCTCTTAAGGACAGCTCCCGGAACACACCGTTAGGTGCTTAGCGACAGATTTTCTACTCGAGGGTGGTAGCTAGCCATGCGGGCATGCAAAACAGCCCTACCACCATGCTATAACGACTGCCATCCTAAGACAACAACCGAGACCGACGGCGACGCACGGAAGCGCTCAGTAGTAATGTCACTGGCGGTCACCCATCCAACTCTTGACCGCGGCGGACGTTGCTTAACTTTGCTGATCTTGGCAGTAGCTATGTAGAATATTTAAATATTAGAAATTTGTAATTTACTTGAATAATAATTATATTGATAATTTCGATATTTTGGTTAATAATTAAATCGGCAATGGTCAATAATTTATTTTTTATCTTGATTTATGGCTGGCTAACCTCAGACCATACTCTCACCTGATGGTAAGTGATGATGTGGTCGAAGATACTGTTCAGGCTAACTTATTATTTACCTTTTATACTAACCTTAATAGCTCTCATGGATAGCTCTTCTCCAGGAACACATTTAGGAGCTTGGCGACAGATTTTCAATTATAGCTTAAAACAGCTATTTGCTGTCAGGTGTGAAATTTTTGTGCTTACTAATCACGTATTTTTGTTGCAGATTAGTAGTGTGCACTGTGCAGCCAGAGACGCATCTTTTGATATAAGTATAGGTATTACACGCTACTTGTGTTTTGAAGAACTTGTAGCGAAGTTTGCTGAGTTTTTTTTAAATTTTATTGTGACGGCACAAGCCCGAATCCCACCTGATGTTAAGTGGACTAACCTCTGCCTATAACAGACGCATTTCGTGAACGACGAATTGCACTGTGCCCGTCACACTGAGACGTACAGTTGTTAGGTCTCATCTGCCTGTAATTTTCTGGTTCTAAAGGTTCTTATCCGATCAGGATCGTCATAGGATGGCAGGGTTATCCTGAACAACATCTTCAACCACATCATCACTTACCATCAGGTGAGATAGTGGCTAACCTATCAGGCAATGTTGCCTTTTTTCGGATGCCATGATACATGCACGTTCAGGTCCTGCTCCATTCGGCCACCCAGCTGTTTGGTTAGAGTAACTTGGAATCGACGTTCCACTTCTTCCTGTTTACTTTTCAGACGGTACTAAAGAAATACAGTTCTATATTGTTCTTTCTTCCAAGGGCATTTTTAGTCTCACGATGCAATGGTACCACGGTAAATGGGAAACAGCATTTTCGTGGTACCATTGGAACTGTCTAATGGTACCACGGCAAATGAACGGTGAATCACAGATTCGCCGCGCAGCAGCAGCATCAGCGTCGATTTCGTGGCGCGTGTTTATAGTTTGTTACTCTCTTTTGTGATGTGTTCTTTACTTCGGACGAAGCAGGTCATTTTACACTTGAATTAATTGTAACGTTTATGTAAAATAAATTCAGTTCATAAAACATGTTCTCTTCATTGAGATCCACGATGGGATCATTATTTTTTATTTGTCAATGAAGAAAGACCCTGTAGATCCTTCCGTGTAATTAAAAGCTTTTGTACGTACCAATGCGGTAACTGGTAAGTTTAGGTAGGTACCAACGTGAGGCGCACAAACAGCTTCTAAGAGGGCGCTGTAAAAATTCCGTAATGAATGAATGAATGAAATTAGAATACATCTTATATCTAGTTAAGGCGATCACCGTAGTGAAACGCGCACTTTTGGAATCTTTTTTTACTAAAACTATGAGCTCAAAATATGCGAAATAAATATATTGTAATCTTTAGTTCTTTATTTAGTGAGTTTGTTAATTCGTTTTTATTTGAACTTATTAGTTCTTCTGTAATAAATTGTAATCGACCACCCGTTTTGGACTGTTTTTTATTTATTTAAGAGGATTAGTTAAAGTTAGGATAACAATTCTTTTTTTATAAAATAGCTTATACTATACTCTAATGAAATATGTACTTACTTGTGTTAAAAACATTTTTAAGAATTTTTGGCACAAAATTCCCTGGTGGCAAGAATAAATCGCAACGAAAATCAGTCTGCCCGCAGCGCTCGGGCCGTTTGGACGTGGGATCTGTGCCGTTCGTTACGCCATCATTTTAGTGCATTTATTTTACGAATTAATGCAATATTTTTTACCATAGGTTAGTTTGCAAGTTATACATTATTGACCCCCAATCAAAAAAAATATTGAGTGAGTACTTTTCAATATATTGATTTATAAAATCTTTATAATAAGTTCTTTGAGCGAGATGATAAAAGTTTAGACACGGCATTGTTAATTCCTATTTTAGTAGGTACCTAGATTTTTAACCCGTAGTACAATATTTCATATTGTTATTTTTAGGGTACTGTACGTGTGATACGGTGATTTTATAGTTATATGATATTGATTATAATTATATTACTAACTAGAAAATCTGCCGCCAAGCACTAAACGGCGTAAGCCGCTATGTGTCCTTGGGAACCAGTCATTTAGCATGATGATAGGCCATTTTGCGAATACCCGCGTGACTAGCTACCACCCTCAAGTAGAATAACTGTCGCCAAGCACTTAACGGCGTAAGCCACTATGTGTCCTTGAGAACCAGTAATTTGGCATGTTGGTAGGGCATTTTGTGAATATCCACCGGGCTAGCTACCTCCCTCAAGTAAAAAATCTGTCGCCAAGCACTTAACGGTAAATGCCGCTATGAGTCCTCCAGAACCAGTAATTTGGCATGTTGGTAGGGCATTTTGCGAATATCCACCTGGCTAGCTACCTCCCTCAAGTAAAAAATCTGTCGCCAAGCACTTAACGGTAAATGCCGCTATGAGTCCTCCAGAACCAGTAATTTTGCATGGTGGTAGGGGATTTTGCGATTACCCGCCTGGCTAGCTACCACCCTCAAGTACAAAATCTGTCGCCAAGCACTTAACGGTATGTGCCGCTATGAGTCCTCTAGAACCAGTAATTTGGCATGGTGGTAGGGCATTTTGCGATAACCCGCGTGGCTAGCTACCACCCTCAAGTACAAAATCTGTCGCCAAGCACTTAACGGTATGTGCCGCTGTGAGTCCTCTAGAACCAGTAATTTGACATGGTGGTAGGGCATTTGGCAAATGCCCGCCTGACTAGCTACCACTCTCAAGAATAACTGTCGCCAAGCACTTAACGGCGTAAGCCACTATGTGTCCTTGAGAACCAGTAATTTGGCATGTTGGAGGGCATTTTGCGAATACCAGCCTGGCTAGCTACCACCCTCAAGTAGGAAATCTGTCGCCAAGCACTTAACGGTATGTGCCGCTATGTGTCCGTAAGAATCAGTATTTTGCATGGTTGTAGGGCTTTTTCGAATGCCTGCCTGGCTAGCTACCACCCTCAAGTAGAATAACTGTCGCCAAGCACTTAACGGCGTAAGCCACTACGTGTCCTTGAGAACCAGTAATTTGGCATGTTGGTAGGGCATTTTGCGAATATCCACCTGGCTAGCTACCTACCTCAAGTAAAAAATCTGTCGCCAAGCACTTAACGGTAAATGCCGCTATGAGTCCTCCAGAACCAGTAATTTTGCTTGCACGGCAGTATATATATACTGCCGTGCCGCAGGTCCATGGTTAACATAATTCAAGCTATATTTGCGATTATTACTTTAAATATCTGAAATTTTAATACATACAAGTGATAGGTGACAACTTGGTTCTTGTAGTTTACATGTTGGCTTAGATTTTTGCAGACAATCACTGAACAATACGGCATTTTAATAAAAATAGTCTACTCGCACACTCACCTCGAACAGGTTTTTAGTAATATTTGCGGTGAATGCCGTGGACGCTGCATATAGGTGTCTCGCGTGCCGCGTAAGAGGACCTCTCTATAGATCTCTGTGGAACCGACTCATACATCTGAAAAGAGTGAAAGAATTTGTCGAAGTCTGTACCGTGAGCACAGTATTGAGATCATACTTTTGAATTGACACGGTACCAACTTTGAAAAGTAATTTCACCCTTTTCAGGAATAGAAGTCGGTTACATTTTAGTTTTTAAAATATAATTTTCACTTTTAAATTTAATCTCGTTTTAAGGACCCCATAATCTCAGCAATCCATCAACCAATTAAGCTCATACAGGTTCTTACTTGCAATTTATGTTACTATGAAAGAGGTATCTTTCTACCAAATTTCAAGAAGGTCTATCAGGTAATCAATATTTATTGACGGGGAAATATACAGTGCTCAGACCTCCACCTCGCTTCGCTTAGTCTATTAAATATTTCTATACCTACAAGTAATGATATTTTATTACCCTACAGCGGTTCGCAGTAACTGCAGATAAAAATGTTGTTATATCTACACTTCTGTTCTGCCGCTTCTAATAGTTCACGAAACTCTACAATTTTAGCGATACTACGCGTGGTACGGCGACTAGTGCCGCCGTGCGAATGAATATTTTTAGGAGTTAAAAGTTAACGCCCATTTCTTTTAGCTCCGCCCGAATAAGAAATTATTTTGATTACGGTCTTGGCCTTAACAAACTCTACATTTTATATTTGCCGTGACCTCACGTCCTGAGGTAGGTTACCTATGAGGTAGGATACCTATTACCTAACGAATTGTAGATATAGTGGTATTATAATTAAGTGGTAAATTAGTTTCTCCGCTATCTTATTATATCATTTACATAAATTTTATATTATGTCCCCTTTTAAAATGATAAACATAATTAAATAAAAATCAGTTTACTAATGGTGACACGCTATGTAACTTCAATAAATAGGTAGGCCTATGTTTTAAACAAGTCAGGTTACATTACATTATAAACATAGGTAGGTACAATGCGATTAAAATAAGAATAGGATCGGCCTAGCGCCATGTTGTGACGTCAAAACTAGAACTTGGTACAGTCTGCATAAAAAACTCGAATGCAAATAATTTATTTTCGTTAAGCGTTTTATCGATCCATTGAAATTAAAACTGGAAGTTAATATATTTATGGAATCGTCTTTTAAAGCCCTTCATTTTGATACACATCACGATGGCTTTGGAAGAAAAAATGAATTGTTTTTCTCACTATATGGCGTATAAATCCACCAGTTTATCTTTTTATTTTTAATGTACATAGTGTCTCTTGAACTATCAAGATGAATCTAACGATATCTCGTACATTAAAATCGGTTAAGCCGATTAGAAGTTATGGTGAAATAAAGAAACTCACAAACATATATACCTATACATAGGTATACTCGTACATGAACCCTGAAAACTTAACACACGTTTATGTGGGCAGTCGTGTAAAAAAACAAGCAGTCATAGGCAGGTAAATGAAGTTGTAGGTGACTGTAGGTACAGCAAACACAGAAATAATTTGAACTGATTTTATTTGTTAGCAATATTTTGTATTTAGGTATCTTAATTTGAAGTGCTTAGCTCTTCGATGCCGCATGTCCTGATGGCCAACTGAGTTAGACTCATTGTTATCATCGTAACGGGTAACAAAAACAAATATAACAATCACCAAAAACATATTAAACAAATGAATAAATACTCGGAAACGTGTCGCGTAGTAGTACACTGTCGGAGAAATAAGACCCTGGCGCCCGCTTTGTCATCAAACCAAGATGGCGTCTGTGCTGTCAACCTTAAAAAAAGGATTTATTAAAATTAATAATTTCGGGTCACTCATTTAAAATTATGTATAAATATATGGCACTGCTCTATTTTTAAGTTTATTCTGCTGATCGTACTTATTAGAGTGAACATGAGTGAAGTTAGCCGAGAGCCCGTCCTATTCTTATTTTAATCGCATTGTATTTACGATATTTTAATCGGCGGCCATCATTTTGAATTCATTTAGACTCATATTCTTCAAGTTGTAGGTAGGTACTTACTCAGGTAGGTACTTATACATACTTAATACAATGTTAGTAAGAACGCAAACGAAAATGGAATGAAACATGAATGGAGCACATTCCGTTATTGATTCCTCAATTCACCGGCAGTAAATAAATATCTTAATAACTAAATATGTATTGTACGTACGTTGTTCCCGGCAAATCAAAATTCTTTTAGAGGCCTATTGGGATCATTTGCATGGTGGTAGGGCATCATGCGAATGCCCGCCTGGCTAGCCCACTCATCACTTACCTACCATCAGGTTATATAGTGAACAAAGGCTATTTTTAGGTATAAAAAATATCATAGGGTAATTTTGTAAGTTCAGATATTTTCATGACCTGTGCACATGGGAGACCACTTCTACAATATTGCACTAATCTTCTCAATAATTTATTGGGAGCGTACCTGCAGATGTGCAACTCACAAATACTTCCAGAGCATCGTTGAAGAATACAGAAAAAATATAATAGCTACGGGTCCTATGACTTAGCTCTGAGAACAAATCTAGTATACTTCAGAATTGGTGTGAGAGATTAGGATTTGGAGTATTACAAACAGAATGCAAGCTATCGATCAGCGCCCCCCATTGACTAGTACCTATACAACATTTTTGTCTTATTAAATTTTTTAAACCGGCGGTATGCCTTTATTAACAAAATACTACGAACTATATACAACACTACAGCTACTACAATAAAGCATTTAGATCCCTATAAGTCTTTGCAGACTCATAGGCAGTCCAAATGCTCTAGCCCGCTACCATTTGGCAGCGTGCCCAGCATGCTGGCAGTATTGCCCCGTTCAATTGCAATGCTTATTCTTTGAGCCAAATAGGTGCCAGCATTTTGATAACGCGTCGCATCGACTAATTATAATAATAATAATTTTTTATTTATTTCTCAAGCCATACACGGATAAACTTAAAATAACATAACATTACATCTAATAAACAATAATGGCTGTAAAAATGTTATATGACAATGGAAACTGTTGTTTCCGAAACTAAACTATAAATTAGTCCGTATTTTCGGATAAGCAACAAGATTCCTCCATTACAAATGCTACATTACAGCGGTTGAGCTATGAAAGCATGATTAGTTCTATAGAATAAGCAGTATTTAGTGATAACAAAGTAATAATAATTAAACAGAAAATTAGATGTACCTAATAACAACGATAGGTACCCATAATATTAGTGATAAGTATAATATTTGTAGGCAAGGTATATTTTTATATAAAAAAAAAACATATTTTAACTTCTATTTGACAGGGACACAAAGCAAATTGTCGCAAATCCAGTTAGTAAAATTTAATTAAGTTAATATAATAATAGTAATTATATAAGTAAGTGCTCGTACATTAGACGAATTATTAATATTAATAATAATATTAATTCCTAAATATTATATTATATTCTTTGTGATATCTGCACTGATTAGTTTAAAACTAGGCTAAGTATATTTGTGTTCACTTTGCCCTATCGTCCTATCCACTTTACCCGACCTAATGGAGCAAAGTGGATACCTACCAGCATAGGTTGCAATATTATTGACCATTAAAATTAAAGAACTGCTATTAAGCAATTTTTGTTGATTGTTGATGGCATCATCAGGACCACTATGTCCTAGTTATGAATTAAATTATATTGTTATCATTATCGCCGATGCCAATGGGTTAAAATAAAAACTTTAATAGATGTTGATTCTCATTGAACATTTGTTTTATTTATATGCCTATTGCTTATCTTCCTATAGCCCATCAAACGTTAAGGTGTCCACTTTGCCCGGACTTCCTACCACTGCATAACAAAATTATCCATAGAGACTGCGGTATAATAATGCTACTTATGCTAATATACACTTGTATACTACCCTACAAGCGGTGAAGTTCAAACTCGTCGGCGCGGGCGGCGGAACTCGAAACATAGACATCCTGCGCGGCAGTCCATGCTAGGTCCTTTTTATTCTGTGATGCTAGGATTAGGTACCTATATACGTATAGCTAGTCCAACTGGGCCATAACTACACAAACAGGAGTTACACAGAGAGTTTAAATATAAGTTTGTTATAACAAGCGCTACATTTTGCTGCGGTTACATATAAAACATATGTAGTAAGTACGATTACAACATAATTTATAAGGTATATAATTTACCGTTTTATCTATAAAGCCCACGAATTATACCGTATATTTCTTGGGCTTTAATAGGTAAACGGGTATTGTAATGGGAAGTGGGAACGTGCCGCTGTCTGCTCCACGCACGTACCACGCAGTTTGTATTCCGCCCTCTATCTTATTTATATGATTGCAAAACCTATTCAACAAAATTGCTGATAGTTCCGCTACCCGCCGCTAGATGTCAGAAATATACACAAAATATTGTAATTCTTTGACATGGAATAGATACAAAATAAATATCCTTCGGAGAATAGTCTTCATATGATTCTACCACAGACCGCTGGCAACACTGCATCATACCCTAGATCAAAGATAAACAAATGCCAGTACGGTAGGATGAAGGTTCAGTAAGAATTGATATCGATAGGTGCGTTCGTTTTGGCTCGATTGCGTTTGTAGCAGTTTCAAAAGTGGAATTTATGTATTAGCGTTCGGATAGAAGCTTTTGCTATTTTTGACCACCAATTACTGCATGCTATCCGAACGGCTTAAAACGTACTTTGACAACCGACAATGTTTTAACAATTTTGCACAGTACGAAACATGGAATCAATCTCTAAAATTAACAAAACAGTAGGTACCTATATTATTATTATTTCTTTGTTAATGGCTTCTGCTAGTTACCTATTTAAAAAACTTGTGAAACTCTTCAATCGCGCCAAATACAACTGTCAACCCAGCAGTTGTCAAAAAACCATCACAACTATCCCACGGTAAGACATGGGTCAAAAATATCACATTTCTCTGTCATTTGTAGCGTTTTCAAGGCTATCCGAACGGTGAGCGAAAACGATATATTTTTTGCTCACGAAGTCCGAAAACGAACGGCCCGTGTGATCATTTTTAGCGTTTGTGAGTGTTATTTTTGGCACCGATAGGCTATCCGAACGCCCTAGATAGCACAACATGGCGATAACGTTATTTTATTTCTATTTGAAACTGTCGTCATTCTGACAACTTTAGTCTTTAATCAAGCCCCACTGCAGTTGAAAAACTGACCGCCAAACTTGTGCACTGGACATGATTACAGGCCATCCATAAATTACGTCACTCGTGAAAGTGGAGGAGTGGGATCGACGAAGTGTGACAAGAGGTTAATTGTTTATGTTATTGTGAATAAACAAGCACGACGCCCGCCTGGTGTTAAGCGGTAACCACTTCCTATAACAGATGCATTCCATCGCAAGTAACAAACTGCACTTCGCCCGTCACCCTGAGACGTACAGTTGTTGAGTCTCATCTGCCTGTAATTTTATAGGCTCTCCAGAACTGCTGCCAGAACACACCGTTAGGTTCTTGGTGACAGATTTTCTACATGAGGGTGGTAGTTAGCCAGGCGAGCATTTGCAAAATGCCCTTCCACTATGCGTTAAAGCATGCCGGCGGCGGGGATCGAACCATGGACCTGTGGCACCGCAGTCCATAGCTATAACCGCTCGGCCATTATTGCTTAAAATTATTACTTAAAGAGTCAATATATAGACATAATATGTAGACTTATCATTCAACGCAATTACTTCCAGGCAAAAAATATACAGCGAAGAAAAAAAATACACCAGCAGTCATAAACTGACTGTTGGTATCATATTTTTATGTTTTTATTTCTTAACTAGTCCCCAAATTACTCGAAAATTAACCTGTAATTAGATTTATGTGAGGATCGTTTTGCTGTGGAAACCTACAAACATATGATTTTTATAATCTATATAATTGATAATTGTGCTAAGCTTTGGATTTATTTATCTCTGGTCTCGGTCTGTCAAGGTTTGCCCATTCACGTCTAAAAGACACGCTTCTAATCGAAATTGCCGAGTTCGATTCTCTTACGGATGTCAATTTTATCGATTCTCCATAGTATGGAATCCAAAATATCGATTATCCCACCGAATGTTATATTCCGAGTTTTTCATATTTATAATAATTATTTGTTAGTTTGAAACAGTTTTATTCTCACTCACGTAGAATACTCTTAGAAAAGTAATACAATCTGGTTAAACCAAAAAATTGAATAGAGTAGGAAATAAAACTAATCTTGCAAATAAATTCATGTTTTTAAATGTATGTAATATATACACACAATAGTTCTGAATTGACTTCAAAAAAAGAAAATCTGGATATAATTTTCATCTAATGATTGGCAATCAATGGAACTGATCCTGAGCATATCCGTCAGAAAGTCACATATTGTTCCGATCTGTTTGTTACAGAATGATGAAATAGCATTAGTTTAATTCATGGTTTTGTACATGACAATATTATGATCATATTATTTAACCTTTCTGCTACTAGGGCACTCTTAGATCAACAGAGCAAAATATACCATTGTAAATTTACTCCCGTTTATTACGGCACCAGAGAATCGATCCACTATGTTCAATTGATCTAAAAAAAACAGATATTTTTTGTCCGAAGATAAATCGATTCCTGATTAATCGATTAAACACATGCCTTTTACTTTGTTATGATTTAGTACACCTGTCCCTAAAGTACCTAACATAAAAACTTAAAACAGTGTGCGTAATAAATAAATAAACGAATTTCGTCAGACTGCATTAGTATAATATTTGGTCAGTGAGGATTAGTTATTCATCCATAGAATACTCCTACCGGAAGTACCGGAGTATTTATCATTTATGTATTTATGTCTGACTAGTAACGACAAGGTATATTATTTATTGATTTTCTAACATAGCACAAAATAAAATACATAACTAAAGTGATTCCATTCGGCCGAATGAAAACAGTGATAAATTACTGAGAATTGTTGAAATAATACTCAGAAGATAGGTACATACTTCGTTTACAACTACAATTAATTATAGAAATTGGTGCTGTATACTTACTTAAAAGTGTCTTACTTGTTGAGTGAAAATATACGGCCAAGCTGACTCAAAAAAAAAAAACCTGGAAACTGGTAGGCCAGAATGTAGTATAACTTTATGTAGGTACGTTTAAAAATGCTGTGGAAACCAGGTAAGGCCAGGTCATGTCTATTTTTGCGGTTGTAGTAGTCCTACTTTAAATAATTTATCCAGTAGTTACAGTATACATCTTTAGGGTGAAAGTGCACCTTACACAATGTTAACAAGAAATTGAAATATATTGTTTCAAGTATGGTTTCAAGCCTATCATGTACTGTCACCTGAAGCTGTGTCTAATGAGTAGAGATAGGTGTTTTAATTATATTTTGTCTTCAATGCTTATCTATAATAATTAAGTTAAATTAATAAACCATTGCCTTTATAGTTTTCTTCATCATCAATGTCGGCCAACTGTGAATGTGAAATGATAAAATTACTGTCAGCAGTTGTCTGCGCATTATTGCAAACTTACTCGTTAACAGTTTCATAAATCCATAATGATAACCTTAGTTGATTTTACTAGTTTCGTTACTAATTAGATACAACATTTGATGTAATCATATCAGGATAATGCCTAGGATATACATTCTATTAACTCTTTTCAGAAATGTAATGATTTCTTTTTGTATATTGGTTCTAATTGTATGCTTCTATTCTTATTACTTGAAAAGAGTATTCTTGCATGATTTTAGCATTTTTTCAGAATCTTTTCTTATCTAACATCATTTACCGGCATCGATGCTCAAAACATGTATATAAAATCTATCATCACTACCCATGATTTAAACAAATTATTGTTTATATATTACAAGTGTGTACCACAGCTGGGGACAACATTATCTTTGTAATAAACTATAAAAACTTAATTTCCATTTTTAGCTGAATAAAGAAAGTGAGGCAAACAAAAAGGATAACGCTAGCACAGGAAGTAGAAATAAAGGCAGATAAAAAGTATGACATGTTTTAATGCTGTTACTCAGTCTGGTGAAGGGGTTTGGCAATAAATTCTGAAAAACAAAGCTTAGAATTTGGTCAGAATTTGGCAATTCTGTTCTGTGCACTCATAGAACAGAACATTACATTAAAGTTATCTCTAAAGACTAACTCTAGTCTTTACAGATGACTTTAATGGCTAAAACTGTTTGTGAAAATATACATATAACACTCATAATCTAGCCAGAGATGCAGTTGAATGTTTTTTTATTTACAGGAAAAGATCTGACTTATCTATCATCAATGTCATAATGTTAATCTTTTTTGAACTAGGTGCACATGTTTCTGTTGCTTTAAAACAATATTTAACCTAAACACTTGTTGTTTTCTACATAGGTAGAAGGCTTATACCTATACAGCAGCACAGATTTTATGTGATCAACGTTTAGGGGTAAAGATTACCTTTAAAAGAAATTAATTTTAAGATAATAAATAGATTCAGGTGTTACTTTGCGGAAATCCATATTTAATAATAACAAATATTTTTAAAATATATGTTATTATTAAATATGGATTTCCGCAAAGTTTTATTGTATGTATTTGTTTTTGTTAATAAATTTTAAGTTTTGTAATATACGAGTATCAACTTGTCCCACCTCTTGACACCAACTTCATGAGTCGGCGGGCTTCATCAACTATTTTCAGTCCCCTTGGGAAGAACGACGGCGCACAGTCATTCCCCTATCCAGCACACTCTTAGCCACTTCAATCGTCTCTTGACCAAGATGCCATGTGATATGTTTGCGGATGAATGGAAGGATATCCGGTCGGAGTTCTTGGAGTACTGTGAGATGAATGCACGAAAGACGAATGATGATGATGAATTTTATGTTGATCTATTGACATAATATGTATTTAGTCCAAAATGAATAATTACTTTTCAGTTCGCTTTAATATGATTTTAATATTATGTTATTTTTATTTTTACATTTAACATTATGCTGTATATTTTTATCTAATTAATTTATTTTGACATTATCTTAACATTTTATGATGCTACATGATAGTAGTGAAATCTATTTGTAATTCCTCAACTATTGTAATTGGTTTCATGTAAATCGTTTTAGTTGTTACAATAAATAAAATAAAAAAAATCGTTCATCTTGGATTTTCAGGAAGTACCTATGGCTAAACTGGAAGCAACAATACCTGAGACTCCTGAACGTCGTATATTTACACAAAGCGAGAAGGTGTGTCTGCAGAAATTAATATTCAAATACAAGCTAAACTGCATGTCTGGACTCAAATCAAAAGATACTGCAGTGAAGAGAAATGCTTGGTTTCGGATCACTCAAGAATTTAATTCAATAGCAACTAACTCCTTTGTAAGTACTTTTTTTTTTGTTATTATGTTATGTTATTGTGACGGAACAAGCTGGAGGCCCACCTGATGTTAAGTGGACTAACCTCTGCCTATAACAGTTGCAATTCATCACAAGTCACGAATTGCACTGCGCCTGTCACATTGAGACATAGTTGTTAAGTCTCATTGTGCCTGTAAAATTTCACTGGCTCTCAAGGACTACTGCCGGAACACACCTTTCGGTGCTTGGCGACAGACTTTCTACTTGAGGGTGGTAGCTAGCCAGGCGGGCAATCGCAAAATGCCCTTCCACCATGCGGTGAAGCTCAAGCCGGCGGTGGAGATCGAACCAGGGTACTGCGGCACGGCAGTCCATAGCTATTACCGCTCGGCCATCATTGCTTCAAAACTTTGCTATTCAGTTTATTTTGCAGTAGTAGGCCGTGTTCAGACGAAACCGCGGCCGCAAAAAAACACCAAAATCTCCAAGTACAAAAAGTAATAAAAAATATGTTAAATGTAATATTTGATTTTGTTACAGAGGACCACAGCACAACTTAAAAAATGTTGGGACAACATTAAAGCTCGGCGGAAACAAGCATTACGCCATTGGATAACTTCAGGATCTGCCAATGTGCCAGATATGGCCAGCAACACTTCAGAACTTAATGAGGATGTTGACCCCCTTGTGCCAGTTAAAAATGAACATTATGATAATAATAACAGTAATATGAGCGAAAATAATGACAGTAATGGACATAATGAGAAAAATGGACATAGTGACATATCATGGGATGATGATAAAGATAAGCAAAACAGTGAAATATTAAATGAGGTTGTAATTGCAGATATAGAAAATGAGGTTATGGTTGCAGACATAGAAGATAATGATATAGGTAAATATGGCATACATGGATTTCCAAGTTTTATTTTATTTATATGTGATAGGGTAACCTTTGACCTCTATCTCACCTGATGTCAAGTGATGACGTGGTCGAAGATGTTGTTCAGGCTAACCTAGAATTACTGGCTTTCAAAGAAGGGGCACACCGTTAACTGCTTGGCGACAGATTTTGTACTTGAGTGTGGCAGCTTACCAGGCGGGCGTTTGCAAAATGTCCTACCACCATGCTATAACAACTGCCATCCTAAAACCAGGACCATCCGAAGCACGGAAGCGCTCAGTAGGTATTTCACTAGCGGTAACCCATCCAAGTCATGACCGCTGCGGACGTTGCTTAACTCAGCTGATCAATAAAGAATGGCTTAGCAAACTTCGCTAGGAGCGGTTAAAAATTTCCATGATTATGTAATTTTAGTATCTCAGGGTCTTGGTCCGATCCATGGGTTGAGAACGGTGATATTGGGTTTTTCTGCCTATTCTTAGTAGCAGTGAGTGTGCAGCCTAAAAACACATTCCTGAATGCAGTCTCATTAAGGGGGTTTGCCATAATCCCCACGCTTGGCAGGCGTCTTGGGAATGCAGTATAGGATAACAGTTCCTCAGAAGGCGCTGCTACCCACATTCAGGTATTTTTCCTTTAGTGGCATCTTACGACAGCCACGGGAAGAGTTGGGGGGTGACCCCACGGGAATGCATATATTAGGCATAGGTGGTTAGGGCACACAAGACCAAATAAACAGAGGAGTAATTTAAAACTGAATATTAGAAGTTTTACAAATTATTCGCCAACTTAGAAATGTTATGGCTTAGTAATAAATTTAGTTATGGTTGGCCGTGTCAACAAATATAATGCTTGGTGCTTGATTTATTATACCACTTTTTTACAGAATCCGTGGCTGTTGAACCTCCACATCAGTATGTTCTTCATCTACCGGTTAATGGTGCATCACAGCCTCTTAAAGGTAAGTGCAGCCCAAGTGGACTCCACAACTTCACCTATTCATTTCGTGCATGGTTAGAAAGCTATTTTGCTATAAGAAACGGAATCAAGTTATCATCAGACCATATTCTCAGGTCTGTGTTTTAGTGTATCTATCATATCACAGGAAATTTCGTAGCCTTCACACTGCTCTGTCACAGCGGTGTGACTGTAGAAAAAAAAATCGTAACCTTTAAATTATTGTTAATTATTATTATTATTAGGAATTAACAACAAAACACCGAGAGTACCTATAGATGTAAAGCTAAAGTATATACCACTACTCGATCGTCCGCTCGTAGAGTTAAGACCTCCTGAGGATGCTTCGTTTAGAAGCGAAACGCGTCGAATACTCTTCTGGTTTGGCTGCGTAGCGTTTGTGACGTCACGTCGGCGTAGCAGGAAAATTAGGCGGAATTGTTACTAGATATATATATATTTTTATAAAGATTTTTTTAAGTGTTTTATTTAAGAACTAACTGTACCTGCGACTTCGTTCCCGATTGCCGTACCTGCAGATTAATTATTCACATTTGAGCACTGTTTATCGCATATTAAGCAACGCTGTGGTCTGCGGTGAAGTACTCTTAGTAAAGCATAGCTCAGAAAGGAGCTTTTTGCTTTGGATTTGAAAATTCCCGGGTTGTATTTTCCAGAAGACAGTAATTAAGTAACAGAGAGTTCCTTCGCGGTTCGCACAATAAATGTTGAAGCAAACCACTTTGGTGTTTCTTTGGGATTTCTATTTTAAAACGGCGTCTTTTTGCCGAGGTTCTCCTTGTTTGGCGGTAGAACGAAAAATATATTAGTTCGTGCACTTCCATTGCGCAGTCTCCAAAATATATCCGGCAAAAGATAGATGGTTAAAAAAACTGATTGTGGCGAATATTCCAGATTTTAGAGTTTAATCTTAGCAAGCTTGCAAAACTAATTAAGGGTGCCGGACTGCCCTTGGGGTGCTGAGCTGCCCGTTGGGTACCAGGCTGCCCGTGGGGTGCCGGGCTGTCCGTGGGGTGCTGGGGTGCCGGGCTGTCCGTGGAGTTAGAACTATTCTAACAACAAAAAGAATAATTGAAATCGGACCGCGCGTTGATAAATTACAACTAAGTGTACATTTTGACTTTCATCCCCTTTCCCGAGGGAACTGTGCTGAATTTCGGGATAAAAAGTATACAATAACCTTCTTCGTAGTATGAACTCAAATCGTGTTAAGCTTCATTGAATTCTATCCAGTAGTTTTGGAGTGATGCGCGGCCGGGATACATACAGACAAAAATAAGATAAAATATAGTTTTGGCACCAGTGTCAGCCCCAACCCCCCTCCCGATAGTAGCGTAGCGTTTTCGGCGCTCGCAGGAGACGGAGGTATAAGGCGCTTTTCGCCTTATGCGCCCGTCTTAGCTATAAGTGGGCTATAAGAGGGCTTCCCCTCGCCCAAAACCCGGTGGAGCTGGACGTCCGCTTAGCGGTAGTCAGCATCTATGTCCTCCCTAATAAATAAAAAAAAGGCACCAGTGTCAGCTATAGAGTGCCCCAATTTTTTTTTTTAATGTATGCCATGTACAGAATTGGATCTGTATTCTGTTACAGTTTTATTATAAATATAGATTAATTTTATGTTTTCTTAAAATACTTTTAAAATATATACCCTCGCTGGTCTCGCTAGGGCCGTCAATTCCGGCTTGTGAAAAATCAAATTCATTATCTTTATTCAATTCTGGCGTTTACTACTCTCATATAAACGCGGCACGCAGTGAGCCAGGCCTGGTTATAGCAACAATTTGTTTTTTGGTTGTAGGTGTGTGTTATAATAAGTAAAGAAAAATATTTTGTTACATTTCAGGACCAAAAAGCAACACCCGAAGCGCGCAGAGAGAAGAGGAATTGCACAAATTCAAAATAGCGGAAAAAATCTGGCTTCTCAAGATATTAAAAGAACAACACCGGAAAGCTCAATTAGACAGAGAAAAGGCGCAATTAGAGCGAGATAAAGCACAGATCGAGAGAGACAAAGCACAGCTAGAGCGAGATAAAGCAAAGCTTGAGCGAGATAAAGCACAAGTTGGGCTTAATCAAGCTATGAGGGAAGAAGACAATAGATGAACAAAGTGTTTTGAATAATGTGATATAGCCAGTTGAGGGTGCCTTAAATTTTATATTGTAATTGTTAGGGAAGCCTTGATTACTATCTCACGTGTTGGAAACTGTTGTTGTGGTCGAAGATGATAGAAACTTTAGGTCTAAGAATCGAAAGAGGCTAGATCACCTTGTAACTATCTCATTTTGAAGCGCTCGTAGCGAAGTTTACTTAGCTGTTCTCAACCAATCAGCAAAGTTAAGCAACGTCGCGCGCGGTCATGAGTTGGATGGGTGACCGCTAGTGACATTACTACTGAGCGTTTCCGTGCTTCGGAGGGCACGTTAAGCCGTCGGTCCCGGTTGTTGTCTTAGGATGGCAGTCGTTATAGCATGATGGTAGGGCATTTTGCGAATGCCCGCCTGGCTAGCTACCACCCTCAAGTAGAAAAATCTGTCGCCAAGCACTTAAAAGTGTGTTCCGGCAGCTGTCCTTGAGAGCCAGTACTTCTAGGTTAGCCTGAACAACATCTTCGACCACATCATCACTTACCATCAGGTGAGATAGTGGTCAAAGGCTAACCTATCAAGCATAAAAAAAAAGTAGTTTGAACAAGTAAACTTATGTTCCAAAATGTGTTTTTTTGTGGTTATGACGTTGCAGGCCGAAGCACACCTGGGTGCCAACTCCCATCTCTTAATTCAGTCTTATTTTAACCATACATTAACAATTTTAATTTTCACCCCCACATACCACTATAGTAAACTTACATTAGTACTTTGAGGTGAGAGCAAGCTGCACGCATTGAATCAAGTCATTTGTGCGATAGAGATAGCGCTATAAGAAAATTATTGTTTCGTGACGGCGATTGTACGAATCTAAGTATTAATATTTTAAGTCGGAAATAATGATGTTTGTATTCCAGAATAGTTTTTAAAAGATGGGAGTTGGCCCCTGGTGTTAAGCAGTTACATGTCAATAACAGATGCATTTCGGTACAAATAACTAACTGCACTGCGCCCATCACTCTGAGAGATAAATATGGTGGTTTTAATTTGTGGAGTATTTTGACCCTAAAAGTAAGATAGAATATATGATACTATTTTTAATTAAATTGAAATTATTTTTCATTGGAATTCCTCACATGATACCTAGAAAGGTAGATGAATTATTTTTTCATGCATGTATGTTTGTGAGGTTATAGTGTACAAATATAATAAATGTATAATTATTTTTTGTTGTACAAAATAAAGAAATGCTGGTCAGACAATGTTGTTTGTGTTACAGGATTTATCTCAGAAGCGAAAGTAGGTACAACATGAGCATTTTCGGGCGATGTCCCGTGAAGTATACGATTTTTACTGTCACTTTGACAGCTGTCAGACCTCACACCAGACTTTATGTTATATATTTGTTTAAAGAAACCCAAAACCAGAAACGAAACTGAAACTGCATCAACATCTGTCAATTTGAGTCTCGATCGTGCGCTCGTAGAGTCAAGACCTCCTGAGGATGCTTCGTTTAGAAGCGAAACGCGTCGAATACCCTTCCGGTTTGGCTGCGTGGCGTTTGTGACGTCACGTCGGCTTAATAGGAAATTAGGCGGAATTGTCACTAGATATATATCATTTTTATAAAGATTTTTTAAGTGTTTTATTAAATAATTAATTAAATGTTTTCTTAAAATACTTTTAAAATATTTGTTATTATCTGTCAATTTGACAGGTGTCAAAATTCAGACATATTTCCAATTATTTTTAAGCCTACTATGACTCCAATATCCCGTGGGGTGCCGAATTAGAATGTCACCCCCTTCCCCCATTTCTTCCCGTTTGAGTTGGGAGCAGCGCCCTCTGAAGAACTGAAAACTTCTACTGCGATCCCCAATACGCCTGCGAAGCGTGGGGATTATGGCAAATCTACACACCTTGTTCAACGGTGGAAGTTCCCATTCATGTGATGATGATGGCTCCAATATGAAATAAAAACTGAAAAATACAACATCAACTGTCACTTTGACAGCTGTTACATCTAAGGACTTTCTTCAGAGTTAATCCAATAGTAAAAGTAATATAAATATATGAAACAATGATGGCCGATCGGTAATAGCTATGGACTACCGTACCGCAGGTCTATGGTTCGAAACCTAACCTAAGCTTTACCGCATGGTGAAAGAGCATTTGAATGCTCCTGGCTAGCTAGAGTGGTTCCTCAAGTAGAAATTCTGTCGCCAAGCAACTAACAGTGTGATCCGGCAGTAGTCCTTCAGAGCCAGTAAATTACAGGCCCATGAGACTTGAAAACTGTATGTCTCAGGGTGATGCACGCAGTGCTGTTCGTTTCTTGTGACGAAATGCATCTGTTATAGGCAGAGGTTACCGCTTAACATCTGGTGGGCCTCGAGCGTGTTCAGTATCAATCAGATAAAAAAATTATATGCAAAAATTATTTATTATAAACTAGGAGTCTTCAAGTACAGTAAGCTGAATGAATTGGTGTCTTTCTAAGAATGCGCAAACGCGCACCGTCCACAGCGTTGTCACTTTTCACCAGAAGCCAGGGATTAAAAGTATGCTAGCCTCAATAAGCATTTTCGTGGTATCATTGAGTCAATGGTACCACGGCTTTAATTTGCCGTGGTACCATTGTTGTGCTTTTTGGTATATTGCACTTACTATGAATAGGGTAGTTGACTTGTTTTTTTAAAGTATGTTAAATTATTTAGGACACTGAAATATACACCTAGCATTTTTAATATTTTTTTTAGGAGTCTTGAAATACTAGAAATCCATCTTTTTATTTCAACTTTTAAAATTGGCGCTAAAACATCATTCAATGGCGGCCTGTATGCTTATGACGTCACTAGGGCAAAAACAAATAGTGCTGAAATGTAATACGTTTTGCTTGCTTGTTGTAGTGTCGTGCGTAATCGATTATACAGGTTGTTCGGCAGAACGTGTACCATAGTGTAGGGGTGTATGTAGACTGAATAAAACAATCACAGAACCAACACAGATTGAAGCACGGATACATGAGTGGCAGCATTATCAATTATTTTTCATACATGGTATTTAAACAACTTTAAACGGTTCAAAATCGCTATTTTATTGAATATTTTTGTAATCCCGAAATGTAAACACTTTCAAGTGATCGAGACAATGGCGTGGAGTGACATCGAAATAAAAATAATGATAAACATAAGCTTTTCCAACTGTTTAAAGTTGTTGTATTACTATGAGTAATGATTGCAAAATGTTTCCATAGATTCTTGTTCCGAGTTTGGGTTTTATTATCTCTGCTGATCTTTGATCAAATCTCACGGCGAAATATGATCAAAGATAAGTGAATCAGATGTACGTATTACACTATTAAATATATGGGATCCAATGGATTTGGTAGTGTAATAGGGGCCTAAGTAGTAAATCGATAGTGATGCGACATTTTGTGGGTTGCTTGCTATTAGCAATTACTAATGTCAACTGTCACTGTCAAAACCTTTGGAAGCAAACTCTCCAATTACTATTACCTATTCTGTGGCTTTGTTTTTGTCCTTATGACATCATTTCCGCCTTTACTTCAGTTTGAGATCACGTGACTTAAAGAAAATTTAAACACATTTTGTTTATTCAAAATAAAGGTAATCCAATGCAGAATAAATAATTTGTTAATTTCATCGAGTCATGTGCTCCAACTACTATCATGTTAACGCTACACTGTATTTTATTTTAGACTGTGTCAACTACCCTATTGAGTTAATGTCTATCAGAAGGTGACGTTCAAATAATACTACGTGTTCCGAAATATGTGTGCGTTTATTGGACGCTGCCGCGAGACTGCGGAGCAACTGTGGTTACAAACTGTTTTAAGCCTAAGAAACATATTCAATCGATGTAGGCATGTACATACACACTACATATACATCCCCCTTAATTAGAAAATTATTTATCTTATACCCAAAACATTGGACTTTTCCAATTTTTACAAAACTAAGTACAATCAAATATTTAAGTAGGTAAGAATGCAATATAAACATAATTTTCTATATACTAAGTAATAATGTATATGTACAGTAGGCAAATAGCGCATAACATATTATTTAAAAAAATATATAAATGAAAGTTTGTATAAAATACCATACTGAAATACATCCATGGTATACTTATGATCCTTTTCTAATATAATTTAAAACAACGCAACAAAACTACCGAAAATAAACGCATAAGAAAGTATACCAAGTACTTATTGACACAAAGTTCTTGAGTTCATTGCTTATATCGTGGTCTGTACGTCGCGTATAGGAACACCGCATAGGAATGTACTTATCTCGCGCACTGATAAGATCATTGTTTTGCATGGGCTATTTTTTGAACTAAGACACTTATATGATACGACACGATTTTTTTTAACGCGCACTTTTTATATTTTTTATTTCACTGAACTTGTTACACAATGTGCTTGTAAACGTTGCTGTTGGGCGGATTGACGATGTTAGGTGATGTCGGCAGGATTGCTGGAACTGACGCCACTTGTTGTGCCACCATCCTCTCGATACGTTTGTCCACGGATGCTTTAATGCGCCTCTTGCAATATCTCCAAACCAGGTAAAGTGTGCCTAAGGTAATGGCAGCACTTACCAGTACGACAGCTGCAAGAGACAACTGGTGGGACTGGGCGGTGGTATCGTCTACCCGTGCAGTGTTCATTGAGGCTGCACTGGTTTGCGCAACTATTGTAGTCTTGCTCGGTGGTTGACCCATGTTGCTTGCTGATGCTTGGTAATTAAAGCAGTTGATAATAAGCAGACGTAGAGCTCGCTGGTTGTTTGGTCCTCAACTGTTGGATGACAGATGAGGCGTCGGCAGGAAACGATTCTACAAACTGTTGGCCAGGCATGGGTAGCGAGTCAGATGTCAAATCTCACAGTCTTTTTAATTGTGTAATGGCCCACCATGGGTTGCGACTCACATATCAAATCTCACGGTCTTCTTAATTGTGCGACCGGATCTCGTTACCACCGGTGATGTCTTACCATTAAAAGATTTGGGTTTCATGCTGCGAAGTGATTTAGGTGTCGTAGTGTCATGTTTGGTGATTTCGGTGTCCGGCGGTTTAATTGTTTCAGTCGTGTTCGGCGAAACAATTTGCTGCTCGGTGGTCTCCGTTGCTAAATTATGGGAAGTGATTTGCTCGGTGGTCTCAGGCGTGGTGTTTATAACATAAGCTGGTTTAAGCCTATCGAGCGAAATAGCGACGTTTCGAGAACCTATTTGAAGCGTGAAATACTTAGAAAACCGTTCCAGTACTTTGAATGGACCCTCATATGGTGGAGTTAGTGACTTTTTCACACCCCGTCTAACAAATACGTAATCTGCACATTTAAGATCTTTGTGTATGAATATTTTTCGGTTATCGACATGTTTTCTTGTTGCTGGTTGTAATGTGGCTAGCGCTCCCATAAGGTTGCTTGTGTACTCCGTAGCGTTAATGTTAGTCTTGGTAAAAAAATCGCCTGGCAGCCGTATAGACTTTCCGTACGTCATCTGGGCAGGGCTGAAACCTATGTCCTCTTTTATGGTTGACCTTAAACCTAGTAGGATAATAGGTAGTTCCCTAACCCATTGATTGGAGTCGTTGCAGCGGGCTAGTATTGCACATTTAACTGTACGGTTCAGGCGTTCGATTTGTCCGTTAGCTTTAGGATTATATGCTGTTGTGTGCAATTTTTCGATACCTAGACGTTTCATCAGCTGAGTGAAAAGTTGCGATTCGAAATTCGATCCTCTATCAGTTGTTATTTTAACTGGACATCCATATCGTGATACCCATTGTTCTATGAACTTATTGGCGACAGTTTCTGCAGTTATATCTTTGGTTGGTATGACTTCTGGCCATTTAGTGGTTCTGTCAATAATAGTTATGCAGTATCTGTGGTCTTCCGAAGGTGTCATGGGCCCTATAATGTCGATATGGACGTGAGTGAAACGATCGGAGTGTTCAAATTCTCCCAACGGCGTTATAGTATGTCGATTAATTTTTGATTTTTGACATTTGATGCAGTGTTTAACATAATGAGTAACGTCAGTATTCATATTCGGCCAAAAATATCGTTGAGCGATAAGACGTCGTGTAGCGGCTATTCCTGGGTGGCTAAATCCATGTGTAGTTATTATAGCTTGTTTGCGGAACTCTGCTGGAAGGTATAGTCGAGCTTGTGGAGTTGATGTTTCGAACACAAGTTCATGTTTTGAGTATGGCATTGTAAATAATTTAAATTGTAAGTTATCATTTTCTTTTAGCTTTTGAAGTTCTGTATCTTCGATTTGGCTTTTATGTAGTTGCTCGTAGTCGAAAATATCAGGCACATGTATTTCTTCTATTCGTGATAAAAAGTCTGCAGCGCTGTTTGACTTCCCTTCTACGTAATTAATTTTTGTACAAAACTGCGCAATGAAATCTAGCTGGCGTAGACGCCTAGGCGAATCAGATTTAGACTCTTTTTTTGATAGCGCATACGTTAGAGGTTTATGATCAGTTAGTACTGTAAGGTCTCGTCCCTCGATCACATAGCGAAAGTGCTTGATGGCCATATATATTGCTAATAGTTCTCTATCGTATGTACTGTACTTTGTTTGTGCATTGTTGAGTTTTTTTGAATAAAAACCCAGCGGTTGTAGCTCCTTATTTGTAACCTGGTGTAGAGCGGCCCCGACGCAACTGTTGGATGCGTCGGTCATTAAAACGAGCTTAGCATCTGGATCAGGATGTGCGAGAGTTACAGCTTCAGATATTATTTTTTTGGAATCGTTGAATGCTTTGATTGATTCCTCTGTCCAAATTATTTTAGTTTTGTCTCGTTTTTTAGAGTTGTGGAGATATTTGTCTAGGACAGTTTGAGTTTCTGCTGCTCTTGGAATACTGGTGCGATAAAAATTTATTAGACCGAGAAAAGGTCTCAGCTCTTCGATGGTATTTGGTTGCGGGTATTCTGAGATGGCTTTTACCTTTTCTTCGTCCGGTTTGATGCCATCACAGGTAACGTTATAACCTAAGAACGTAAGTTCAGTTTTTCCAAATGCACATTTGCTGGTGTTAATTGTGACGCCATACTTATTCAATCGCTTGAATATCTCATCAAGATCGTTTATGTGATCAGTCTCAGATTCCGAGGCAACCAATATATCATCCAAGTAACAAAACGTGTTTTTCATGTTTTTCATGATATTATTGATAAATCTCTGGAAACTTTGAGCAGCGTTACGTAAACCAAAATTCATTTTAATGAATTCATAGAGTCCAAACGGCGTTATAATTGCGGATTTGGGTATATCTTCAGGCGCGATGGGAATATTATGGTACGCGCGCCGGATGTCGATTTTGGACATTATCTTCTTGTTTTTTAATATATATGTAAAGTCTGTCAACCGTGGCAATGGATAACGATCGGGCTCTGTGATCGCGTTCAAACGACGGTAATCTCCGCACGGTCGTAGTTCTCCATTTTTCTTATTCACTACATGTAAAGCGTTCGCCCAAGGGCTAGTAGAAGGCCTGCAAATGCCTAGTTCTACCATGCGCTCGAATTCTTGTTTGGCAGCTTTGTACTTTACGGGATTCAATGGGCGGGCTTTTTCAAACACGGGTGGTCCGTTAGTACAAATGTGATGTACCACGTCATGTTTAGGTATAGCTTTGAATGACTCCATTTTAGTTATATCCGGGTATTTCATCAAGATTTTATGATATGGGTCGTTGCTATTAACAGCTCTAATGGAAGGAAAACTGTCTTCCGTTATGATTTGAGTTACTTTAGAAATGTTTGTTAATTTATCAACCAATTTTCTACCATGTAAATCTACCATTAATTGGTTTTCGGCAAGAAAATCGGCTCCGATTATCGACCTTTGTACGTTGGCTAATATGAAAGTCCAGCGCAGTGGGCGTCTAAGACCAAGATCGATTGTGATAGTTTTTTCGCCATAAGTAGAAATAGGCGTCCCATTAGCAGCGTATAATGTGTAGTCACATGGTTTTTGAGTTGGTTTTTTACATGCGAGTACTGATACATCTGCTCCGGTGTCGATCAGGTATCGTGTGCCCCTCTTAAAATCAGTAACACACAGGCGATGAGAACGATTGACACCTACGCTCGCCACCGTGGGTGTCGATTCTAGTTTAACGACTTTTTATTACTGCAGTTCTCGTGGCCACATTTTTTTGCATTTTCCCCGTAAATATAATGGTAAAAACATTTAAAATTGCTGTCTCCGGGCTGGGCTGTCTGGCGCCTAAACTTCTCCTGGTTGTTTATGTTACGCGAACGCGATCTTGACCTTGACCGATTGTATGCCGGTTGTCTGTAGTTATCGCGGCGTGTATTTTCCATTTGTGTAATTTTTTTATTCATGGCTGCAATTTCTAAATGTAAATTTGCGAGTTGTTGATCCAAGATGGTACTTGACACACTAGGCTTTTGTACGTTGTATACTTCTGATGGGCGCGAGGTTTCCATAATTTTGTCGGCAATGGTAGCTATACTATCTAAATTAACGTTATCGCAAGCAGTAATTACGGCACGAATCGTATGTGGAAGCCTTCCTATCCACAGGATTTTGAGTGTTTCTTCTGGTACTCTATTTCTGCCTAATTCCCTCATCTTTCGCAGAAGCTGTGAAGGTTTTTGATCACCGAGCTCAATTTCCGTGAGAAGTTTTTGTAATTGTTTAGTTTCCGATTCTTCATAAGCCGAAATAAGTCGCGATCTTAATGTGTCATATTTATTACTGTCGGGTGGGTTCTCTAAAATGTCGCTAATTTGCCCTAGCTCGTCTCTTCCCAGCTTAGCTATAACTAATTGATATTTATGCAAATCACTTGCCTTTTGTGGGTTGACGATAGCTTCGAACTGATGAAACCATAGCCGGGGCTGCGTTGTCCAGAAGTCCGAGATCCTGGCGTGGACAGTGATAGCACTCGACGTCAGTAGTTGCTGCTGGCTGGTACTGGGTTCTGTAGGCATGGGGTGCGGCGAGGGCGTCGGCGCGTAGTTCGCCGCAGCTGCCTCCCGCTCCATCGCTAATTTGTATTCGGCAGGGTTCATGACGGATGCTGATGATGATGATGATGATGAATCAAACGAAGGCACTTATTGATGTCTAAAGTTCGCACAAATTAATATAGAGCTGTGCACAAAAAAGTTAATAGTTGTTTAACGCGGTTTTTAACGTAAAATGCACTCACGAATATTAAAATCGCGTATTTGAACGTCGGTATGTCACCACTGTTGTGCTTTTTGGTATATTGCACTTACTATGAATTGAGTTAATGTCTATCAGAAGGTGACGTTCAAATAATACTACGTGTTCCGAAATATGTGTGCGTTTATTGGACGCTGCCGCGAGACTGCGGAGCAACTGTGGTTACAAACTGTTTTAAGCCTAAGAAACATATTCAATCGATGTAGGCATGTACATACACACTACACCATCAAAGGAACTGTTTACTGGTACCATGGCAAATGAACGAAAAATACCACATAATGAGTATGGATTTCCACAAAACAACCCCTGATTATTTTATAGGTATACGTTATATATATTACGCACGTACAAGGTTATACCAGAGTTTCTCCGACTCTGGTATAACCTTGTAGGTACGTGCGTAAACGTCATATTTTATGAAATAGTGCATACATAATATAAAAATAAACGCTTGAGCCAGTTTTCACAGGAGCTGTCATCTAGAATATAAAGAAATGGAAATAGTATATCATTTTAGTTCTTTTAAAAGTCACGACCACTAACTGAGTCAGTAACATTTATTCACGACACAACCTTAAATTTTTGCACAAAACTACAATTGCTATATTTTATTACTAGATGTAGCCTTCATGACATAATAACTAAAAAAAATCGTAATGTGTCACTTTGTACTGTGTACTTTAATGAAAACAATGCAGCACAATCTGGTTTGCTTGCCCGTGGCGAAATAGTTAGGTTACGATGAGTTACATTCCTAACTCATCAAAAGGCCCCGAGGAACAACGCTATATACTTTATTAATCTTGAGCTCCAGTCACAACACTAATCCAATCAATAAATAAACTGACCGGTGTGAAGTACCCAGCGTTCTTACCGCCATATTTCAAACCAGCTCGCGAGCACTGGTACCATTCTATTCTAGAAGCGATCCCTACAATCCCTGACAGATGTAATAAAGGCCCGCCCGCATCAGCTGAACATAACGTCGAAAATTTCCCGCACGCATGAACCGTACATATAGTCGGATATATCCCATATTGATCCCCGTCACACCTCTTCATAAGAACCGGCGTCAGTTTCAAATCCGGATAAGTCATGCCGCCTTTGATATGATCTTCGTTCATCCCCGATCCGATCATTAAAGCTTCTTGACCACTTAACGCCGGAAAGTCTATAGCACTTAATTTTCCATATTTCTCTAATTGTATCGACACTGTTTCAATAAGCAAAATATCTTCAAATGTGAGATGTGTGTCTCTTTTACTAGGGAATTCTACAACTCTCAATATGTTATATTCTTCTCGAGATGACATATCGTGTCCGCTTATGGCTATCACTTCCTTAAAATATCCCCTTGTCATTCTTTTTGTTGCGTTTTCGTGTTCAAACATAGCAAAGCGCATACCGCGTCCTATACCATTACGAGACGGCCAGCGTCTTCTTATGAACCCATAAGTGCAATGTCCAGCCGACAAAGTCCATGTAGGTTTTATGATACATGCGTTGCACATAGTCAGTAAGATATATAAGCGACCATAATACATATTGACCTTATTATATCTTTCGTATCGTCCTATGTATGGGTATTTGTCAAGATCAGCTATTTGTGCACCGAGCAGTCGCAAAGTTTCGCAAGCAGCTTGATTTAAAACCAAAAGCAGGAATGTACAAGGTAAAAACATATTATTTTTAAAATATCCGTATGAAATATATCCAACTTTGATAAGAATATTTTTAGATTATTTTTTGTCCCATTACATTGAAATTGCTAACGCATAAAAAGTGTTTTTATTTCTATGTAACTTGCGTAATAATGTCATAAATCTACAGATGAAAACAATTTTATTTTAAACTAGCTGTACCCGCGACTTCGTACGCGATTGCCGTACCTGCAAACTAATTATTCACATTTGAGCACTGTTTATCTCATATTAAGCAACGTTGTGGTCTGTGGTGAAGCACTCTTAGTAAAGCATAGCTCAGAAAGGAGCTTTTTACTTTGGGTTTGATAACTTCCAGCTTGTTTTTCCAGAAGACAGTAGTTAAGTAACTCAGAGAGTTCCTTCGCGGTTCGCACAATAAATGTTGAAGCAAAGTAGGTACTTTGTGCGTTTCTTTGGAATTTCGATTATAAAACGATATCTTTTTGCCGAGGTTCTCCTTATTTGTTGGCGGTAGAACAAAAATATATTAGATTGTACACTTCCATCGCGCAGTCTCCAAAATGTATCCGGCAAAAGATAGATAGTTAACAAAATTGATTGTGGCGAATGTCCCAGATTTTTAGAGTTTTATCTTAGCAAGCTGGCAAATCTAAATAAGGATGCCGAGATGCCCGTGGGGTGCCGAGCTCGCTCGTCGGTATTCTAACAAAAAAAGAATAATTGAAATTGGATTACGCGTTCATTAAGTACAACTAAGTAACATTTTGACTTTCATCCCCTTTGCCGAGGGAACCGTGCTAAATTTCGGGATAAAATGTATACAATAACGTTCTTCGTGGTATGAACTCAGATCGTGTTAAGTTTCATTGAATTCCATTCAGTAGCCCATGGGGTGCTGGGGTGCCGGGCTGCCCATGGGGTTCCGGGCTCACTCATCATTATTCTAACGAAAAAGAATAATTAAAATCGGACTACGCATTCATAAATTACAACTAAGTAACATTTTGACTTTCATCCCCTTTCCCGAGGGAACCGTGCTGAATTTCGGGATAAAAAGTATACAATAACCTTCTTCGTAGTATGAACTCAAATCGTGTTAAGTTTCATTGAATTCCATTCAGTAGCCCATGGGGTGCTGGGCTGCCCGTGGGGTGCCAGGCTGCCCATGGGGTTCCGGGCTCACTCATCACTATTCTAACAAAAAATCATAATTGAAATCGGACTACGCGTTCATTAATTACAACTAAGTAACATTTTGACTTTCATCCCCTTTCCCGAGGGAACCGTGCTGAATTTCGGGATAAAAAGTATACAATAACCTTCTTCGTAGTATGAACTCAAATCGTGTTAAGTTTCATTGAATTCCATTCAGTAGCCCATGGGGTGCTGGGCTGCCCGTGGGGTGCCAGGCTGCCCATGGGGTTCCGGGCTCACTCATCACTATTCTAACAAAAAATCATAATTGAAATCGGACTACGCGTTCATTAATTACAACTAAGTAACATTTTGACTTTCATCCCCTTTCCCGAGGGAACCGTGCTGAATTTCGGGATAAAAAGTATACAATAACCTTTTTCGTAGTATGAACTCAAATTGTGTTAAGTTTCATTGAATTCCATTCAGTAGCCCACGGGGTGCTGGGCTGCCCGTGGGGTGCCAGGCTGCCCATGGGGTTCCGGGCTCACTCATCACTATTCTAACAAAAAATCATAATTGAAATCGGACTACGCGTTCATTAATTACAACTAAGTAACATTTTGACTTTCATCCCCTTTCCCGAGGGAACCGTGCTGAATTTCGGGATAAAAAGTATACAATAACCTTCTTCGTAGTATGAACTCAAATTGTGTTAAGTTTCATTGAATTCCATTCAGTAGTTTTGGAGTGATGCGCGGCCGGGATACAGACAGACAGACAGACAGACAGACAGAAAGACAGACAGACAGACAGACAAAAATAAAAAAAAATACAGTTTTGCATCAGTATCAGCTACAGAGTGCTCTCAAATTTTTTTTGCAAAATATCTCTTATGTACAGAATTGGACCTGTTACAGTTTTATTATAAGTATAGATATAGATTTTGTACATATTATAATATAATATGTACAAAATCTATACTTATAATTACTTATATAACTATAACTATTATATAACTTATTATGTGTCCTTGTACACACTCAGGCCCACACTTGTACCTACCGAAATATATACGAAAGTGTGTTTGACAGTTTATTCATCCAGCCAAGGATCTACGTGATTTTTTGCACTTAACTACTCGTAGTATAGTGCTGAAGGAACTAGGATCCTTTTGATCTTGATTTACTATTATGAACATCTACATAGTTGCTGAGAGAGCGCGATACCTGATACACCTTATTTTCTATACCTACCTAAATAGATACCTTCGAGTATGTGTATGCTCGTATGTAACAAACTAAATTCCATGCGAGCCGGAGTAAAACCATAGTAGACTTTCTAATATGGTAAAATGTAGTAATAATTTACCAAGGGGTCAATATCTTTTTAACTTCTTATACTCGGAAAGTAGCGTTTGTTGGATCTGAGTAGCGGGTGGAAGAACCTGCATTCCACCTAAGGGCGGGAGAAGCTCATAGTAAATGCTTCCTTCCCTAGGACCAGCATGTCCTGCAAACATGGTAACCATTGTTGTAAACAAAATTATATGTCTAATTTATTTCGTTGCAAAAATATACTCTGCTGTAATAAAACAAATTATAACTAAGTACTAAGTTCTTACTCGTACGTTGTTTATGTAAAGGCTTAAAGAACTAGTTTACAACAGAACTAATGTTACTTTCTCCATACTCATACATATAAGTATTTATGTGTATGGAAGGAAAGTTATCCCAATCAGCCTTGGCAAGTTTGCATTTTAAGAGAAGAGGAAAAGGAGGTGAGTCAGGAAATTATACCCGTGGGGTACCGGGCTAGAATGTCATCTCTTCCCGTGGGTGTCCTAGGAGGCGACTAAGGGAAAAATACTGAAAGGTGGGCAGCAGCGCCTTCTGAGGAACTGCTATCCCCAAGACGCCTGCCAAGCGTAGGATTATGGCGAAAGCCCCCTTAAGGCCAGCTTGCACCTACATAAGACATTTTTTAAAATCTGTAACTCGAATAGAATTGAAAATTTAGAATATATAAAATCATTTATATAAAGTTGAACATACTCTCCAGGAACGTACAAAGTCAAAAACGTGATTATGAACAATTTATTCGATAAAAAAAAATGTCAAACATGACACCATATCGCTACTTAAATCAGGTAGAACTAAATGATACTATCATGAAACTATGTGGAAGTTTTACCAATGGATAGAGCTTGTTATTTATTATTTATTAGTAACGTATGAAGGCACATTTTCAAATTTAACTATAGTTCCATAAAAAAAAAACTAAACTACAAATCTAAAGATTCAAGCTCTCGCGCACGTCATTCAGTACCCGCCTAGGCGTCATCGAGGTAGGACGCGTGTCGTTTTCTCCAGCAAAATTCTCTCCGGCGATTACGAGCTAGAAATATTTATAAACAGAATTATTATTAGCAGAATGGTGACACTGCAACATTTATGGTTATCCGCTGGCGAGAATCTTCCATCAGGCGAGTGTCTTGTACGTAATTTCAAACCATGCCAAATAAAAAAAAAACTTTCTCGATGGCATTGTTTTCACGCGCCACACTATAAAAGTACAGTATGGTTTTCTAAACAATTCAATTATTTTAGTTCAGTGAGCTGTAAATAGTGTAGCCGAGCCCGTGGGGTGCCGGGCTATGTCACGCCCCAATTACTAACTGTGGGTGTCGTAAGAGGCAACTAAGGGAAAAAACCGGAAAGTGAGCAGCAGTGCCCTCTAAGAAGCTACCTCCCTCCAGTAAAAAATCTGTCGCCAAGCACTTAACGGTATGTGCCGCTATGAGTCCTCCAGAACCAGTAATTTTGCATGGTAGTAGGGTATTTTGCGAATGCCCGCCTGGCTAGCTACTACCCTCAAGTAGAAAATCTGTCGCCAAGCACTTAAAGGTATGTGCCACTATGAGTCCTCTAGAACTAGTAATTTGGCATGGTGGTAGGGCATTTTATAAATACCCGCCTGGCTTGCTACCACTATGTGTCAAGTAGAAAATCTGTCGCCAAGCACTTAACGGTATGTGCCGCTATGAGTCCTCCAGAACCAGTAATTTTGCATGTTGGTAGGGTATTTTGCGAATGCCCGCCTGGCTAGCTACTACCCTCAAGTAGAAAATCTGTCGCCAAGCACTTAACGGTATGTGCCGCTATGTATCCTTGAGAACCAGTAATTTTGCATGGTGGTAAGGCATTTTATAAATACCCGCCTGGCTTGCTACCACTATGTGTCAAGTAGAAAATCTATCGGCAAGCACTTAACGGTATGTGCCACTATGAGTCCTCCAGAACCAGTAATTTTGCATGGTGGTAGGGTATTTTGCGAATGCCCGCCTGGCTAGCTACTACCCTCAAGTAGAAAATCTGTCGCCAAGCACTTAACGGTATGTGCCGCTATGTATCCTTGAGAACCAGTAATTTTGCATGGTGGTAGGGCATTTTATAAATACCCGCCTGGCTTGCTACCATTATGTGTCAAGTAGAAAATCTGTCGCCAAGCACTTAACGGTATGTGCCGCTATGTGTCCTCCAGAACCAGTAATTTTGCATGGTGGTAGGGTATTTTGCGAATGCCCGCCTGGCTAGCTACTACCCTCAAGTAGAAAATCTGTCGCCAAGCACTTAAAGGTATGTGCCGCTATGAGTCTTCTAGAACTAGTAATTTGCATGGTGGTAGGGCATTTTGAGAAAACCCGACTGGCTAGCTACCTCCCTCAAGTAAAAAATTCGTCGCCAAGCACTTAACGCTATGTGCCGCTATGTATCCTTGAGAACCAGTAATTTTGCATGGTGGTAGGGCATTTTATAAATACCCGCCTGTCTTGCTACCACTATGTGTCAAGTAGAAAATCTGTCGCCAAGCCCTTAACGCTATGTGCCGCTATGTGTCCTCTAGAACCAGTTATTTGTCATGGTGGTAGGGCAATTTGCGATTACCAGCCTGGCTAGCTACCTCCCTCAAGTAATAAATCTGTCGCCAAGCACCTAACGGTATTTGCCGCTATGAGTCCTCTAGATAGAACCAGTAATTTGGCATGGCGGTAGGGCATTTTGCGAAAACCCGCCTGGCTAGCTACTACCCTCAAGTTGAAAATCTGTCGCCAAGCACTTAACGGTATGTATTTTAATAGTAATAGTTAAAGGTTATCAACTGTGTTAGTTGCACTATAAGGGAATAGTCACAAGAATATAATAATTGAGTACTGGATTTAGTAGCAGATACCTAAAGTAGATCAACTGTTTTAGTTACACTATGAAGCTGATAGCGTGCGGCTGGGGACATCGACCTGACGAGCGCTGTGCATCTAAAGCGTAGCCCCGCGTAGTGTCCATAGCCTGCAACTCTCGCACGCTAAATTTGCCTACTGTGCTAGTACAAGAGGGCCTTAAGTGGACCATCTGGCTGACAAAGTAAAAGTAATGAGGGCAAGAAGTTTATCAGAAAATGAGCCTGACGTATAGGAACCCCACATGGGGTGGTGGCATTTAAAATGGCCCAGAATAAAAGGAGGGAAAAAAAGGTAGGAGGGGGAAGTGTAGAAAAGATAGGAGAAGGTTCAAGAATTCTGGTGAGGGATTATAGATAGAAAAAAGAGAGATATTTGTAAATCTAACAAAGATAACATTAAAATTGTTACTGTGAGCAGGGAGTGAAAGTACAGAGTAAAGGCATAGCCTCCCCACCCGCCGTCACGGTCGTCCCTCAGACAGGCATAGCCAAAACGTTTTGACTGTTAATGATACTAGAGATTTTTTACAGTATCTGCAGGATGTTGTACGGTAGGGCGTCGTCAAATTAAGTTATCATATTGAGTAAGGTATTGAGCCCACGTCAAGTTGTGCACATTTGAAAGAGCGAGGTTTGGAACGGCACAACGTTTGAGTGTGACCAAACCTACAACATGCCAAGCATTGAATAGTGGAAATTATAATTTCTATGTTTTCGCTTGGCATAAGTCAATGCTCTTATAATATAATACTAGGCAAAATAAAAAATGGTTTCATCGATTTGTTGTTTGTATATCAACCTACCAGCGTAAGTCTTCTGCTATTTGGGTAGGTGTCGTCAACGTCAAAAGACGTGCATTCAAACGGATGGAGAATTTTCGACTGTCCAGCGCCCGCTTCCATAGCATAATTGGTAATGCATCAGGATGGTATTCTGGGGGTTGCGGGTTCAAGTCCAACTGGAAGTTATCTTTTTCAATCCGTAATAATTTCTATGCTTTCGCTTAGCTCTTATAAAATAATACATTGAATAGTTAGTAAAACCCCAGAAATCGCAGCGCTAAAACTGAATACTTTTTTCGGCAAATGTCTCCCCTTGACTGTTATTGTCACTGTTTGGGTAGGAACCCAGACAGGTTTATAATTTGTAATGACGCAGAACACAAAAGAAGTATAGATATTATGTATGAAAGTGTTATTGACATATTGAGAAGTGCGGCTACTTTTAGTTATAAGAGTAAAGTTGTCAAAAAGAAGAAAATTGTTATAGGCTGGAATTGTTGGAAATGTTGTGCTTCATGTTCAATGAAACGATCCACCATCCATACCTCAGAACAGGAATAAGTACGTGGGGCACGCACATGCGCGGGCTCGACTTGGGTTTCAAAATTGGGTTATACACGGTAAACCAAAAAATGGGCCTATTTTCAATAATATGATATGTACTAGAAAAAAATTCAAACAAAATCTAAAATGGTGTCAAGATCACGAACAACAGATTAAAATGGACATTTTACCATATCACCATTCAAATAAAAATTTTAGTAATTTCTGGAAGGAAACAAAGAAACCGAATCCCAGGTCGAGTCTACCAGTTAGTGTTGAGGGAGTAAGTGGGTCTGCCGAAATAGCTACACTTATTAAAAACTATTTTGAGGTACAGGCAATGTTAGAACCTTCATGTGAGGTACCCCGGTTTAGAGAGCCCACGGAGGGGCTGCACATGTTCAAGGCTAAAGAGATAGCAGCAGTAGTGCGGACCATGACAAGAGGAAAATCCCCTGGCTATGACTCTCTTAGCATTGAACATCTGCAGTATGCTTGACAAACAACTTGAGAAACATATCACACTTCACGATGCTCAGTTCGGCTTCAAATCTGGACTCTCTACTGAAGCAGCAATTCTTTGTCTCAAGCATACTGTCCGATACTACACTGATAGAAAAACACCAGTTTACGCGTGCTTTCTGGATTTACCGAAGGCTTTCGATTTAGTTTCGTACAAATAACTCTGGAAAAAATTATATGAGGACACGGAACTGCCTGCGGAACTAATCGAGTTGTTTAGATATTGGTATGGGCACCAGAGCAACGTAGTGAAGTGGGCCGACTCACTATCGGATGCGTATGGGTTAAAGTGTGGGGTGAGGCAGGGGGGGTTAACCTCACCAAAGCTGTTTAACCTATACGTTGATCGCCTAATTGGTGAGCTCAGCAACGCCAGGGTGGGCTGCTCAGTAGGTGTTCATGGCCTCAGGTATAACGCCATGAAAAGCGAATTAATGGAGTTTAAGGCGGGCGCAAAAAACTATCCATGCGTTCCTGAGGTTAAGCTATCTGGCGTCCCGCTTAAAATGGTTTCGCACTTTAAATACCTGGGGCACTGGGTGACTGACTCCCTCAACGATGACTTGGACATAGAGAGGGAACGTAGGGCGCTTGCAGTTAGAAGTAATATGTTGATTCGCCGGTTCGCCAGGTGTTCAACAGAGGTAAAACTGACGCTTTTCAGAGCCTACTGTCAATCATTTTACACCTGCAGCCTGTGGATCAACTTTACTCAAAAAGCTTTGAACGCCCTACGTGTCCAATATAACAACTCTTTTAGGATGCTGTTGGGACTGCCGCGCTTCTGCAGCGCATCAGGTATGTTCGCTGAGGCACGCATCGATGATTTCGCAGCAATCATGCGTAAGAGTGGCCTCCCTGATGCGGCGGACGCGCGACAGTGGCAACAGCTAACTGCAAGAAGTAGCCGATAGGGTAGATGGTCCTCTTGTTAGACAGTTAACTAAGTTGCATGTGCTGCCTTTGCGTCGTTACGCAAAATAAATTAAAACAAACTTAATATATTCTAATGTAATTTTATATTTCCTGTACTTTTTAATTTACTTTTTAAATTGTAATTTGTAATTTTAATAATGAGTATCATTTTATGTAGGTATGCCATAATATAACATGTATTTACCATAACTTTAATAGACATATTATACTTATACAGATAACATATATTTATATTTAATCTGTGACATTTTACTTAATGATTTTTAATTTTAATTTAAGCACTTATTGATGATTGAATGTAATAATGTAGGTATTTATTTATGGATTGTAATTTATCTGAAATAAATTGATTGATTGATTGTCAAAAAAAGTCTTGTGATTAAGTCGCCTCGCTTTGAACACAGGTCCACTACCGGGTGGACGTGTCAATGGATTTACCAGCTCTTACATCGACCATTCAATTTGTATACCCTTCATTATTTCCATTCGAGTTATATGAAATATCGGTATCTTAGATTCAAAACTGTTTGGAGCCAAAATGGAGCTACATAGAAAATTATTAGCGTACTTAATGACGCTTTGTTTTGAATTTAGGCCAGCAAGTGTGCTGACCTAAACTGCTTCCACCACCACATCACGTCATCGATTTCCATCTGTGAATCTGTTTAGTTTAGATAGGTGGTCAAAGCACAGATCACAGCAGATTTGCCATCATCTATGTTTGTGACTTATATGTCTAGAATTAGTAATAACGATATCTTTTCTGACTCAATAATTAGTTTATGTTTCATTAGGTACAGACCAGACCTGTTCCAATAAACCGACTGATTTAAGTACTAGTAATGGTGTTGAATAGCTTTATTAAAGAGATAATGCTTATAATATAAAGTGCACAATTGTAATTTAATATTTAGATATTTAGAAGGTGATTATTTTATAATTTAAAAATATATTATTGTTTTGAAGCAGTGATGGCTCAGTGACATTGGCTATGCAACAGGTCCATGGTTCGAATTCCGCCGCGAGCTTGAGCTTCACCGCATGGTGGAAGGGCATTTTGCGAATGCCCGCCTGGCTAACGACCACCCTCAAGTAGATAATCTGTCGCCAAGCACCTAACGGTGTGTTCCGGCAGCAGTCGTTGAGAGCCAGTGAAATTACAGGCACATGAGACTTAACAACTATGTCTCAAGGTGACGGGCGCAGTGCAATTCGTGACTTGTGACGAAATGCATCTGTTATAGGCAGAGGTTAGTCCGCTTAACATCAGGTGGGCCTCGAGCTTTTCCGTCACAATAACATTTAAAAAAAACACGTCGTTGTGTACCAGTTAAGTCTTGCAAAAATATTTCTCGCAATGTAAAGTTTTCCTAAAAAAAATATCTTAGTAGTTTCCATCATACCATATAATTTTAACCTAGGAATATAACTTCTTAGAAATCGTGTTTTTTTTATAAAATTAATATGCTAACTCTGTTTTTTTTTGGCACAACTCTGTTTCACTGTTTGTACGGGAATGATAGGAAGCCCAACTTTGCCTATGTGCTAGAAATGTGGTAATTACAAGTTGTTTTATGTAACCCGTAGTTGAACTCAACTGCTCGTACTATTAAGATGTTTTTTTTAAATTGTACGTTATTTTTTTTTTATCTCCATGGCAAAGTTGAAGATTTTAGCTACAACTTTACCCAGAACTGTAACAGCTTATAAGGCAACCTACAATGAAAAATTTAGCAATTACATACCTCATAACATTAGACATTACGCTCAAAATTGTACACTAATTAAAAATAGCAAAGATTACAAATATTTTAAGAAACATAAACAAAAAAACTTTAAATCCCGTGCAAAGTTGGAGCAGTTTACGGCACTTACCAGATAGCACATGACACACACAAATAACAATAAACACAAAATATAAGAATCGAACCAGATTAGCTGATAAATCCAAAAGTTTTACGAATGCATACACCAACCAACGCACTTAACAGCAGAAATGCGATGCTTAAGAACGAGAGGACCAAATAATTTTTGAAGCAGTGATGGCTCAGTGGCATTGGCTATGGACTGCCGCGCAGCAGGTCCATGGTTCGAATCCCACCGCGGGCTTGAGCTTCACCGCGTGGTGGAAGGGCATTTTGCGAATGCCCGCCTGTCTAGCGACCACCCTCAAGTAGAAAATCTGCCGCCAAGCCCCTAGCGGTGTGTTCCGGCAGCAGTCCTTCAGAGCCAGTGAAATTACAGGCACATGAGACTTAACAACTATGTCTCAAGGTGACGGTCGCAGTGCAATTCGTGAATTGTAACGAAATGCATCTGTTATGGGCAGAGGCTAGTCCGCTTAACATCGGGCCTCGAACTTGTTCCGTCACAATAACATTTAAAAAAAATGAGTTATGAGTCATATGTAATGTTAGCTCAGCGGTCAGAGCATACTCCGGCTATATGGGAGGATGGCGCAGGTTCGAATCCCGCACAAGACTAAAATTTTTCATCGTAATTTTGTGTAATCCACGGAGCAAGCGTTATTGCATTAATTAAAAATATTAAAATTAAGTATAATTTCTAATCGTACGGTCACCCGAGTATTTATACGGTAGGTATTTCACGAAAAATGCACTACTATACTCTTGATAATACACACACATTCTTTTTCCGAACTGCTTACAAATATTACACGTAAATATTACTTTATATGCACAGTGGCATTACCTACTGTATACTGTAATACATATTTATTTAAGTGAGAGCTAGACTTCAAGGCGCTAAAAGTAAAACGTAGTAGGTATTACTTGCTCAAGTGGTTAGTAATCTTTGACTTGCTCGGTGGCTACGTATAGTGTATGTGCCTATTAATAACATCAGTCATAAAGATGAGTGACATTAATTATCAATGACCACTTTTTCTTAAGAAAGAAAGGACTTTGACAGTAACTGTGCACTATTCTAAAACATCTTCGATCACTTGTGCCACTGAAGCTAGGAATCAATAACACATATTTATTAAAAAAAAAACCTATCGGTCCGCCCCGGCTTCGTACGGGTAAAAAAAATAAAAATATTCTATCGCCAATTAGATACTTCAGCGATGTCCCTTATCTTGGGGCAGATGTCCCGGAAAAAAATATAGTCTTATGAAAGTCTCCAATTTTTGTCTCTGTTCCTCAAAGTTTTGGTGAATAAGTCCTACCTATTCCTATCACTGCGAACTACTGTAACCATAGAGAATTGCTTTCTCTTTTCTGTGGCTGTAACCAAGATACCAAAGATTTTCAAGTTTTGCTATTTTTCAGGTTTCTGAAAAATCATATGGCCATCTGTTGTTGAGTAGTAGAACTAAAATGCGAAATTTGTTAGTAGAAATGGTCAGATAGGCCTTAGCCATTTATTTTCATTCATCACATAATTTTGAACAGAGTTCATTCAAGTTATGTTATGAGTGAGATCGGTAATCACATATTTTCAATATCTTTGTATTTATTTTGATTTATGAACATTTTAATTACCTTATAAGTTATAGGACAGTAAATAGTAGAATTTACAAGTATTCAGTGGACATCCCTGGTTGCAGCTGGCCACATTCTCGCTGTCTCGGATTCAGCAAGTATGTAAATGTCATTTTTTATTATTTTACCTGAAAAATACTATTCCGCAACGCGCGTATACAAATCTTGCATCTTTAATATTAGCGATAAAAACAAGTTCGTCGAACAAAAGCTTCGCGATGTGGTCGCCGGGAGCGTATAACCTCCGCGCTCGGATCATCACGTAACATCGGGAGTGCCCTGATGGTGAGGCGGTGCGAGATGGTGCTGAGTACCGAGTGGGCGCAAGTAGAAGTGGTCGATCTCACCAACGAGGGTAACGGTCTGGGGTTCAACCTGGTGGGTGGGCGCAGCACTGGGGTGGTGATCAAGTACTTGGTGCCGGGCGGCGCGGCGGAGCGCGACGGGCGGCTGCAGAGTGGAGACCACGTGCTGCAGGTGGGGTCAGTGAACTTGCGCGGCTTCACCTCGGAGCAGGTAGCGGCTGTGCTGCGGCAGGCAGGCCAAGCTGTGCGCCTACTGGTAGCGCGCCCTGCCGACCCCGCCGCCGCCGCCGCACCGCTCGCGCTGCCAGGCACAGCGCTTGTGCCCACCAAGCTGCTTGCAGACCCTGACCTCCTTGACCGACATCTCATCGAGACCGGCTACGGTGCTGTATATGATCTCTCTCAGGGCTTCACTGACTATATCAACGGACAGCTTGCGGAAGTTCAGGCTCGCCTCGTTGCGGCTGCCGTCAGTGTCGTCGGTGACAACCCCTTGCAGATACCTGACCACCCAATAATATCTGATACTATATCTCCCGCCATTACTATCACTGGACCCATTGTAGAAATACCCAATTCACCTGAAGTGGAAACAATTCATGTTGATTTAAACAAGAATGTGTATGGACTAGGTATCACAGTTGCTGGGTATGTTTGTGAAAAGGAAGAGCTGTCAGGAATATTTGTGAAGAGTATTATTGAAGGCAGTAGTGCTGAGCAAAGTGGGCAAATTAAAATTAATGATAGAATAATTGAAGTAGATGGAGTATCATTAGCGGAAAAGAGTAATCCTCAAGCTGTAGAGATTTTGAGAAATACAGGAATCTCAGTCCACTTAGTGTTGGAGAGGTACCTACGAGGTCCAAAGTTTGAGCACTTGCAGCTTGCTATTTTCAATGAGGAACGACCCCCGTCTCCATCACCAACCACAACCACACTCTCCTGGTTCCCAGTGCCTTCCCAAGCTGATAATAGTACGGTAGAAATTGAGCCTGAGCAAGAGTCAAACACAACTATAGACTCTAGTGTGCTGGAAGTTGGAGATTTGCAAGAACCCACTCAGGAAGAGTTAGATAAGAGATTTGATGAAATTTTAGCTGTTGATAAAGAAGATATTAAAAGTAAGTGGAAATCAGAACTAGGGCCAGAAAAAGAGATCCTTGTAGCGGAAGTTAGTAAACTAGAAGGCCTTGGTATTAGTCTTGAGGGTACAGTGGATGTTGAAGGAGGCCAGGAGGTAAGGCCTCACCATTATATCAGATCGGTGCTTCCAGAAGGACCTGTAGGTCAACAAGGTACTTTTACTGCAGGAGACGAACTTCTAGAAGCCAATGAGTATAGATTACATGGTTTAACTCATACAGAAGTAGTTCACATTTTAAAACAACTACCGAATCGTGTCCGATTAGTGTGTGCTAGGAGTAGCATAGATAGTGGCCCCAGGCCATTGATCAACTTAGCTTCTGACAGGGAAGGCTTTGAAGCACGGAAAATCATTTCAGGAAGCCTCAACAACCTGACCACGGTATTGAAAGCACAGTCTGATACTTCTATTAACACCTCCAGCACTGCCACATTAACAAATCACTCTACACAGTCTAAGAAATCTCGTTCACTGGAGTGTGTTTCTGGCCTAGCAATGTGGCAGAGCAAGGAAGATATCATAGAACTTATGAAAGGAGACCAAGGCCTTGGATTCTCCATACTTGATTACCAGGATCCTATTGACCCTCAAGGCACAGTGATTGTAGTGAGAAGCTTAGTACCCGGAGGTATTGCTGAGAAGCATGGTGAAATATCACCAGGAGACAGAGTTATGTCAGTGAATGGAGTAAGTATTAAGAATGCAACTTTAGACCAAGCAGTTCAGGCACTAAAAGGTGCTCCTAGAGGAGTAGTGAAAGTCGGTATTGCCAGGCCTCTGCCTCCCCATGATGCAAAGTCTAAAAGTACTACCACACTGAACACTAAAGCCAGCTAATCTTGAATGTGATTGAAACTATACTAGTCAAAATTAAAGTCATATCTTATGCTTAAAGTGAGCTTAAAGGTTGGTACATATCGAGCGGTGTTGGAGTCCTTTTGATATGAGACTTGAAGACACTATTGTCCGATAGACTAGTCTTCTAGCTCAGAATTACAGTCAGAGCTCAAACCCAATGAAACAATAATAAATTTACGCTTTACTAGATAAATAATATTAAATATAATAATTAGTAAGCTACACTAACACTTTTTTACTGCACTACATTTTAAATTAATTAAGTTTTGAATCATTTTTGTGGAAGTCCATTTATTATGGGAGTATTATATAGGGTTATTTTGCTTATTGCTGCAGCCTCATACTAACTGTATATAAACACAACAATAATACTGTGTCATTTATTATTTTCTATTGTATCAATGTGGTATATTTTTTTGTCCATGTTTGTAACTAAACTTTCATAACCAGCTACGAAAATAGTCAATTGCTGGTTAGCAAAATAGAATTACATTAATTTTTAGTAACTTAACAGTGCAATAAAATGCAATAAAAATAAATAATTATGTACAATATCTTCATTATACAAGTATCTATCTACTCAGAGAAAAATAGTTCTCTTATTACTAAACTTATAGTATACTGTAATAACTTTTATTATTATCCCATAACATATACCTAAACTTATGTTGAGTCCTCCTGGCAGTGCTCAATAGTTATAGATTTATAGCCAAATTGTATCTTTATTCATAATTTCCGGTATTATTTTTATATATTATTTTGCATGGTGGTAGGGCATTTTACGAATGCCCGCCTGGCTAGCTAGTAGCTACCACCCTCTAGTAGAAAATCTGTCGCTAAGAGCGTATAGCGGTGTGTTCCCGCAGCTGTCCTTGAGAGCCAGTAATTTACTTTAGACTGAACAATATCTTCGACCACATCATCACTTACCATCAGGTGAGATAGGGGTCAAAAGCTAACCTATCAAGCATAAAAATAAAATTATATAAAAGGATCTTTGTCTCTAGCTAAAATTTCTAAAGCTTGATCTAAGAAGGTTCTTTATGCACCACAAACATATTCAGCCTTACGTACCATCCTTCAAGATGGTCAGTAGTTCTACTAACTTCTTTATATCAGTATATTTTTTTCTAAAGGGAGGGAAAGTAACCTTTTATAGATTGGAGCTTTTCGAAAATGCTTTTTCAATTGCCTTCATAGAAATGCATATTCTTGTCGGATTCCATTGGGGCAATCAATATTTGATTAGATGCAGTAAGATCTCATAGGTCCTATCTGTTTTATTATGGACAAAAAATCAACACACAGGAAAAATATTTTTGTGAATTTGTTGTACCTGTGAATAGAATAAATTTGCTTAATAGGTGCTGGGCGAGACTTTAAGAAATGTAGAGTGTCTAAGTTTCCTATAAGGCGGTACATCTGTGGCCGATTTACAATCACAATGTAGTCAAGAAAGTTTGTTAAACATTCAAATATCGCAATTTTAGTATTTGTACCAGTTTATTACTCGAATATTCTAATACTACTCTTAATCAGGAGAGTAAAACGCCAGAATGCTTGTGCTCTTATCAGTACTGTGACAGTCACATCACAATTGTTGTTAACTTCTTCCCTCCTTGTAATAAATTATAGTTATTGAATTTTCTTAAAATATTATTCATTCTGATTTGATAACTATTTATAAATAAATCTCATTATCGTACCTAGTTGTGAAAATTGGTTAGGAAATCGATCACTTTTTAGCACATAGCTGGTTATAAAAGTTATGAATGTGGGCGAAATGGTCCTATTTAGAGATTTAAGACATTGAAGTAAATTTTTGGTTTAGTATTTGACTAGATACAGAGAATTTATTAACTCTGTTTTATGACCCAGTTATCAACAATACCTACTCTTATGAATGTTTTGGTCTTCCACAAAAAATGATTCACTAAAATAATATGACTATATGTAATATAACAAAATAATTTACTAAATAATCGGCAAACCGTAGAGTACCACTGTAGATATTAATATAAGGGAGCAATTTATATTTATTGTGAATAAATTAAAAATATTATAAATTTCACCAAAAAACATTGTGTTATAAGTAAAAAAGGATTTGATTGTGAATTGATTTTTAACGAAATTTATTTTCAATTAAAAATATATTATTGTATGATGTACATACCTATCTACTATTAAAAGTAACTTTCAAATGTATTAACTTTGCTTTGCACATAGTTTTAATAAGTAAAAATGGCACATAAAAAAATATGAGTCATAATATATTTTGGTATACATCATCTATTTTTAGGTTTGCTACAGAAAAGGGTGAAAAATGTGTTAAACATTAAATACTTATAAGTATATAATTTTTTAAATATGTATATACAAATTAATAAAAACTGTACAGATTTGTTAGGAAGTGTCCCAGAAACTTGCTTTGTGTATATTAATTTAGAAATTAAAAAAGTGTTTATATATTGTGTTATTTTAACTATATGTTAAAATACTGTCAATACCATATATTTTTTAAAGTACCTATTCCCTTTAACTCTGTATAAATACTCCTTTATAGAAATTATATAAACAGGCACTAAATTGTAGCAAATTATAATGTTGTAAAGCTTTAAACTGAGTTAAGCATTTGCATTGTATTGTTTAGTTTTTATAAAGTACAAAATTAATAATAATATCTTTGAAATATACGCATTTATTTTGTAAACATAAATATATTTGTATTGTACAAAATATTTCATATGCTTCTGAAAAAGTGACTTTGTTGTAGTCAGAAGTGACTGTCCTATATTATATATAATATATACTTAGTAAAATACCGGTGAATATAAGATAGGCTAGTCTTACAGCAGGCTGTGGCATGCTAGAATAACATAATTTACTGTAATAAATAAAATATTAAATTACTAAGTCAATGTTAAATTTGACTTATACATTGATTCGATAAAATTACACAGATATGTGTGCATTAGAAACCTGTTAATATAAATTGTAGGAGCAAAAAGCCCTTATAAACTTTCTAGTCGAAAATTGATCTTATAATTTGGCTGGATCTATTGGCCATTTTGATTTTGAGTCAAACAACTAAGCTATAAATATTTTTTTTACATTAAAAAATCTCTCAATATGACATTGATAAAATAAACACATGTAACCGCAGACAAAAATGTTATTTACAATATAATAACTAATGATTTGATTACTACCGACCGAGACGATTCTTGTGTTGGGTAAACTGACGAAGTTTACATTTATGATTGATATGTATTATCTATGTAGAACTATTGTAAGTCGACCAAAACTGTAGATAAATCACATTTTAATGGTGGAGTAAGAATATCCTTATGGAGCTTGTGATGAGGATACATTTAATTATTTTTTTAAAAGTAATATCTACATTTTTTTCCAGAACACCTTGTGTTGCTAAATGTATCCACGTCACTATGCTCAAAACTGCACATTGGTGTACCCTAAAGGCCTTGTAGAATAATATAAATAAAATAGAATAATATAATTGGCTTAAATTTACATTTATCTACACATTTTAAGGCATTTTTAAGAAAAATGTTAGATGTTTCATGTATCACATAGGTACTTACAATGTTTATTCAGTTTGGTCAGACTGTTCAAATTGAACTTATTTACACTTCTGTTGGAGCAACTCAACATTTCAATTAATCTATAAATTGATTGGTTGATTTATCGATATTGTTATAAATTGTTTTTCACTGTATTTTTTTATATTGTTCGCCTAAAAATATGTTTCCTTATCTGTACTTGTTTTTTATTATTATTAAGAATCATCATTATTATGTTCCCGCAGACTGATATAACCTAGGTGATGTAATTGAAACCTCACAGAAATATGTGATATATTTTCTGGTTATTTTGCAATGCAGTGTTGATATGTTCTTTTATTTATCTATCGAAAAGATTATTAAATTAGGTATATAAAAACTCTGTCCCGTAAAGCACATTCTATAAACAGAAATAAATATTATGTTATTTTCGCCTTAAATGTTGTTTATATTATAGTTATACTAGACTGATGTTATTAACATGCAGTTATTAAAACTGATTCCAACAGTTACTAATACAGATTATAAACAATTAAATCAACAATTGAGCATGTAAAATACAAGGTTGTCCAAAAAGTTGTGTTGTTGGTATAATATTCTGAGATATACTATATTTTTTTTTTTAAATCAATATTACTTTGAAGTAATAAACAAAATAATAAGTAATTCTTTTCATATATGGTTCAGTTTTAAAACAAATTCCTGGTACTTTTTGAACACCCCATGTAATTAAGAAGGTGATAAGAATATGTCTGAATAAGTACATTAAATTTCTATGGGCATACAGTAATGATTTATACATAAAGAATTGTTCCTTTGTACCTAATCAGTTCGGTATATATTTTTGATGGACACAAAATTATTAACTTACCTGTCTGATCCATGGTGATTTTTTTATACATAAATATTTAAATCTGTTATGGATGGCTTTAAATTAATAGCATTTGATGACCTGTTTGGATTATATTTTATTACGAATAGAAAATAAATGTTTACATTGTCATAATTCATCGTTATAACAACAACTAGGTAAGCTTATCTATGTAGTGAATATTTTATTAGATAATAAATATCACATATTTCTGTCGAGCAAAATATTAAAGTAAACTGTAAATTTTCCCCAGTTTCTGAGGTACTTTAACGGTATTGATATTGGTACCTAACTCCAATCCAATTGCAACCTCAACAATCCAGCTATCATATGTCACACAGCGTTTCGACATACGCATGTGTATATGAATACACATGTCATTATAAAAAAAACCTGTAAATGACAATTAAAGATAGAATATAAGAAAACTTTTCTGTGTTACGTATAAATGCTTAATTTGCGTCATTATTACTGTTTTTTCTAAATGCTATTAAAATACCGTAATTTTTTTTTTCAAGAAAATATTTATTGGCCTTATATCAAAAATGTACATTGGGCAAGTCATGCTTACAATCTCAGCACTTACAAAATCAAATTTTAAATTAAATAATTAAATTACAAATAATATAAATACAACTTTATTTTTGAAAATTATCGAACAATAATATACCTATTACAAAAGTCAAAATAAATTATACTTCATCGAAGTCCAAATTAAAAAAAATATATTATTACATATAAATACAAAAATAATAAAAACATACCTTTAAATTAAATTAAATCTGTATTTGACTCATACGCGGGACATTGCATAAACAAATTGTGACAACTATTACAAGTATTGTAATACCAATCTCGATTCATTTGAAAAACTATGTCGAAAGTAAACACTCCGTATCGGACCCTCATGGCCACTAATCGTTGCCATTAATAAATAATGAAGGGATTTGCTGTCAATCCTTACAGTAAGAATACGTTAATACAAATACCAGATCGGAAGTATAAACAATGATTTTTTTTTTATGAAAAAAGAATAGCGGACGTGCCTTTTAGTGCAAAACTTTGTCGGATAACTGCGAGCGTTGTTTCATCTTGAATTCCTTCACCCGCTGCGCCGTATACAATGCGATTAAAATAAGAATAGGACGGGCTGTCGGCTTGTACGTACATCAACAATAAGTTATCGATTCCGCATTTGTAAGCGTTGGAAAGAATCGCATTGGAATGACCTGTCAAGTCAAATTAGTTGACCCATCTAATAGACGCGTGCTACGAATAATAAATATGTAGAAAAATAATACCTAAGCTCTAAAACAGCAGAACGCACAACTTATCGCGGCGGTCGTAGTTTAAAAAGTGTACCAGCACAACAACTTTACCATGATGCGACTAATCGGCTGCGATCATTTCTAAGCACCAAATCTTAAGCAATCCAATTGAATTTGGAAGATTGTGCGTGTATAGTTAATTATGTACTTAATGAGTCCGTAATTTTGAAGCAATGATGGATCAGTGGCATTGGCTATGGACTGCCGAGCAGCAGGTCCATGGTTCGAATCCCGCCGCGGGCTTGAGCTTCACCGCATGGTGGAAGGGTATTTTGCGAATGCCCGCCTGGCTAGTGACCACCCTCAAGAAGAAAATCTGTCGCCAAGCACCTAACAGTGTGTTCCGGCAGCAGTCCTTGAGAGCCAGAAAAATACAGGCACATGGAGATATAACAACAATACGTCTCAGTGTGACGGGTACAGTGCAATTCGTCGTTGACGAAATGCATCTGTTATAGGCAGAGGTTAATTCACTTATCAGGTGGGCCTCGGGCTTGTTCCGTCACAATAACATAGTGTTACACTTCTTTGCATACTTATTCATAGGACGTGAGTTTATAATTAATCTAGTTAATAATAAAGAAGTATGACAAGTCAATATGATATAGGGGAACAAAAACTCGAAAAAACGTTTAAGTCCTCAGAAACTGGGCGTTAGTGTAAACTTTAGCTGAACAGCACTAATTAAGATATAAGAAATAACACCACACCTTAGTCACACACATGGAAGTAATTTTAAAAAAGAAATATAAAAAATTTAAAAATGATTCTGTTGTTTTTTTTAACTGATTTATGGTTTTTTTAATTAATATCTCCCATGGCTCTACCAAAAAGTACCAGGTACTGGTAGTTCTATGGGGAATTTCTTTACCCTTCTCTATCAGTAGTAACATGGTTAATGATTCTGAAAGTGACCTTTAGTTTTACTATACTCGTGATACCAGGTGGGTTGAATTTCATTGATGTACCTTTTATGAAGTGACCGCACAGAGATATTAATGACTAGTTAGTCAACAATTAACGGGTGGGGTTAAACTTTAATGTAAACAGTATAAATTGTTTCGAATTAGATAATGTCCACCTTTAAAAGTAGCTTTCCCTACGCGCCTTTTTAGCGCTACAGATCGGTAATTAATTGAAACAATTGAATGGTGCGAATTCGCAATCGCCGATGTTTAGCGGTTAATATCATAAACTCAAATAATTACTTGCAAATATTAGGTCCTTACATATGAAATTGGCGTTTTTCGTACTGGCCACTTTAATCACGAATTTCTCCTCTTTGGTAAGGAATTCCAAATTCAAATTTGTACAGCTATAGACTCATGTATTTGTGCTTCGATGATCGTCATTCATTTGTTTTTTTTCTTCTGTTTTTTTCTGTTTGCGTCACTCATTTTACAAAATGGAAAACCTTAACTATCGCATTATTTACGAGTACGAGTTCCGCCGTGGCACTAGTGCTTCGGAAACAACTCGAAGGGTGAATGATGTGTATGGCGGTCGTGTTGCAAAAGAAAACAGAGTTCGTTTTTGGTTCCAACGTTTTCGTTCTGGAAATTTCGACCTGCAGAACAAGCCCCGTGGACGGCCTGAGACTCAAGTTGATAATGAAGAGTTGAAGGCTATTGTGGAAGCGGATCCATCGCAAACCACGTCCGAGTTAGCTGCAGGCTGCGATGTTAGTGATAAAACTGTTTTAATTCACTTGAAGCAAATTGGGAAGATTAAAAAGCTTGAAAGGTGGGTACCTCACGAATTGACTGAAACAAACCGGCAAACGCGCGTCGACTGCTGCGTTACATTACTAAACCGGCACAATAATGAAGGTATTTTAAACCGAATCATTACCTGTGATGAAAAATGGGTTCTTTACGATAATCGGAAGCGCTCAGCGCAATGGTTAGATCCTGGCCAGCCAGCCAAATCCTGCCCCAAGCGAAAATTAACCCCAAAAAAGTTACTTGTAAGCGTTTGGTGGACTAGTGCCGGTATTGTTCATTACAGTTTTTTAAAATCTGGCCAGACTATTACGGCTGATGTCTATTGTCAGGAATTGCAAACCATGATGGAAAAGCTAGCGGCTAAACAACCTACGCTGGTCAATCGCTCCACGCCACTGCTGCTTCACGACAACGCTAGACCACACACTGCGCTACAGACGGCTACTAAATTAGAAGAGCTTCAATTGGAAAGTCTAAGACATCCTCCGTACTCCCCGGACCTTGCTCCAACAGATTACCATTTTTTTCGAAATTTGGATAACTTCTTGCAAGGGAAAAAATTCAACTCCGATGGGGCAGTCCAAATCGCCTTCAAAGATTTTATTGATTCCCGTCCGACTGGTTTTTTTAGTAAAGGGATCAATCAACTACCTATGAGATGGCAAAAGTGCATAGAAAATAATGGTTCATACTTTGATTAATTAAATATATTATATTAAAAAATATTCGACTTTTTGTTCCTCCCATACAAAACGCCAATTTCATATGTAAGGACCTAATATTTTAAATTATTAAAGACACGCCGCGTATGAAGAATTTAGGTTAATGACCCCAGTTTTTCTCTTTTTGCTCTCACACATTGTACGCAAAAAGTGCACGATTGATATGAATCAAGAGCAGAAATTCGTGCTCCGACCTAAATGTATGTACTAGTACTATAAACTTGACATGTAGGTATCTGTTAAAAAATGCATATTCTCATGTGCGGTCACTCGATCTCGGACTTGTTTGATCAACTCACAAATACCCTCATTCAGTTTCAGAATGGTTTGGATGCCCAATCTGCCGATAACCTTGGCGAGTGCGGTTTGCGCGACCGCAGGAGCCGTGTGCATATTCAAGTGAGTATTTACGTATTCAACATGCCGTCATTGGATTTCCATGGACATGAATCCCTCATGTTGTATATTGTAGAATCGTGACAATGGAAGACGAATCCGAATCTTTGTTGGAAATAAGATGGTAGGAACGTTAATTTGATTAAATGACGAGTCAATTCGCCCGCATAATGGTAGCGTAGCGTCACGCCATTACACTGCTTCTTCTTATGTTCTTTTCTTTCTAGTAACTCATTTGTACAGTGCTCTTTACGCGTAAACACGAGATCTGATGATGTAAGATCTGATACTGCAGAGGTACCCAATACGCTTACTAAATTGAAAAAAAAAAAACAAATTGTTTATTGACATAAAAACGAGCTACACATTTACATATAAGTCACAAAAAATAATTTTATAATTAATTAAATCTAATTTCTAATTGCACAAAAATATTAATTATATATTAAACTACAAATAAAATAATAACAATATTTTTATTAATTCAATAATTCATACAATTTCAAAAATGTTTATCAATAAATAAAAATAATAAGTCACTTATCAATTAAAATATTATCGTAGTCAATTGAGTTATCAAGTTCCTTGCACCTGTCCCATTGATAATTTGAACTTTCACAATATGTCAAAAATTGTTCTACAGTTATTTTCCAGTTGTCAAATAAAATATCAAAATCAGTGTTAGCGGAAAGGAGCGCATTGAAGTGATGATTTGGGAAACGATTGGTTCAAATAGCATTGTAGTACCACAGATTTCGTGTTTAATTATTAAATTTTGTCTCGTTCTAGTAATACTCATATAGCAAAAAGAAAAGATAACTCAAACGTCTTTATCTTATAAACGTCCATAATTATCGGTTAGAAATGAATTCTTAATGCCCTAAAAGCAAAGTAGGATCTTAGTAACAAAAAATAAAACGCCATATAACTTGGTTAGGTAAATAGACACAAGCGTTACATAGTACTTATACTCATACTCAAGTAAAAATAAATAGCTTGTACAATTTATCAAGATATCTAAATATTTTGAGCACCTATATAAAGTAAGTTACCGACGCATATACAATTAAAAAGGTTTGTATTAATATAAAAAACGAGCCGGAGACATTAGCAACCTAATAAACGTAGTAGTCATAAAGCAAATGTACTAAACTATACAACCGCAACCTCATTTCAGCGCATTGATGCGTTCGAGCTCGGCTGGAGATGATGACTCAGCATGTATCATTCTTCGCTGAGCATATACTCATGCTCCACTCTACTGCGAATATAGAACTGTTTGGATTTCGAGTCTATGCTCATATTTTGACATAATAAAGTTAGAGTCTGAACTCAAAAACATCTCTAAATTTCAGGCACAGTGTATGTCAAGTATACAGGGTTTCCCAAGAAGTAGTGATATACTGAAGCTGGGAGGTAGAAGACCTAGAGGGCTATCTGAATCACCCTCATGAACAAACATGGGGGTGATTCAGATAGCCCTCTAGGTCCTCTACCTCCCAGCGAAACAAAAAACAAACGATGCGTACTTATTTAAAGTTTACAATAACTTTACTAATGCACAAAACTACACTTACCTAAATCACCCCCATGTATGTTCATGGGGGTGATTCAGATAGCCCTCTAGGTCCTCTACATCCCACCTTCAGTACATCACTACTTTTTTTTTTGCCTGATAGGTTAGCCTTTGACCACTATCTCACCTGATGGTAAGTGATGATGTGGTCGAAGATGTTGTTCAGGCTAATCTAGAAGTACTGGCTCTCATGGATAGCTGCCGGAACACACCGTTAGGGGCTTGGCGACAGATTTTCTACTTGAGGGTGGTTTCTACCAGGCGGGCATTCGCATTATGCCCTACCACCATGCTATAACGACTGCCATCCTAAGATGACAACCGGACCGACGGCTTAACGTGCCCTCCGAAGCACGGAAACGCTCAGTAGTAATGTCACTAGCGGTCACCCATCCAACTCATGACCGCGCGCGACGTTGCTTAACTTTGCTGATCGGTTGAGAACAGCCAAGTAAACTTCGCTACGAGCGCCTCAAAAACTACTTCTTGGGACATCCTGTATATGTGTAGGTACTTAGGTAAGTGTAGTTTTGTGCATTAGTAAAGTTATTGTAAACTTTAAAAAAGTACGCATGGTTTGTTTTTTGTTTCGCTCAAACATCCTCCCTCACCTTAATGTGCACTATTCCAGAGACATGTACAGTGGGCCGCCGTACGACCGGTCAGTACGCGCCGACAACAAAACTGTCATCATCACGGGAGCCACCAGCGGCATCGGACAAGCGGCCGCCTGGGACTTCGCCAACAGGGGTGCTAAGGTAAAGCTTCTCTGCAGTTACACAATATTAAATGTATTACAGGTCAGTCTGCGATGATAACGGAAGAGGTTTAATAAAACATTTTTTTATTTATATTTGATGTCTACCTCACCTGATGATCGAAGACGTTGTTCAGGATAACCTATACCTACTACCTATTACAAGCTCTGAAAGACAGCTGCTGGAAGCTAGGGCTACCATTAGGTGCTTGGCGACGGATTTTCTACTTGAGGGTGATAGCCAGCCGGGCATTCAACACATGCCCTTACCTACTATGCTATAAAGACTGCAACCCTAAGACAACGACCGGTACCGACGTGACGGCCTAACGTACCCTCCGAAGCACGGAAGCGCTCAGTAGTATAATAGCACTAGCGGTCACCCATCATGCGGCAGCGCACCTTACTTAACCTAGTTGATGATGAACAACTAAGCAAACTGCGCTACAAACGCTTCAAAATACTGGGCGTCCCACGGCGATGCCACATGAAGGGAAAGTACCTTGAATATTGTAGATGGAACATGTTACTGAAAGAAGACATTATTTGAATTAAAAAAATAATTTAAACTGCATTCATAGATATTTTATAATTACATGGTTGGACCGGGAATCAAATCATTCTGTAGTTACATAAAATTTCACATCAAATATGGAAAATTCATGGTCTTCCTTTTATTTCTGACACTATGTTATTCAGAAAAAAATAATCGTTGTGATGAAATCTTTCGATCGGTATGATAAAACTACAGGTTGATTGTTTTTCTCGTGTAACGGGTTCGATTCCTGGTTCAACCATGTAATTATTTAAATATCTATGAATGCAGTTTAAATTGTTTTTTAAATTTACAAATGTCTTCTTTCAGTAAAATGTTCCATCTACAATATTCAAGGTACTTTCCCTTCATGTGGCATCGCCGTGGGACGCCCTGTATAATACACCTAGGTAACTATAGTTATCGCTATAGCTGATCGCATAGTTTCTCAAGTAGTTACCATATTACACCGGAAGACGTTGGTAGACTGACGACATCGTTAAGGTCGCGGGTAGAAAATATTTACAAGCTAATAGCCGTTCTTTGTGGCATTCTATGGGGGAGGGCTTTCGTCCAACAATAGACGTCTTCCGACTGATGTCGATGTCAAGTCAAGTCAAAGAAATTGCAGGTGTTCATGGCGTGCCGTGATATGGAGAAGTGCGAGGCGGCGCGACGCGAGATCGTGCTGGAGACCAACAACAAGTACGTGTACTGCCGGCCCTGCGACCTCGCATCCATGCAATCCATCACAGAGTTTGTCAAAAGGTATACTAGGGCTTAGTACATCTTCCTTGTTAAAGTTCCGTACCCAATGAGCATGCCTACTCTCTGTCAGGCTTTTTTTAATATCGGCGGATGCTGATACTGGTTGTTTAAATTAATATCAGCTGGTGCGGATTTTAATGTTTTTTTTTTAAATATATACATCTATGAAATTGTTGGTAGAAGTGATAGCTAGGCAGAGGCGGAATTGTCCAAGCATTTTTGTCGTTTAAGTAATCACAAACTGTGTAGTAGGATTTCTTAATCAAAATGTTTATCACATGTAAATTTAATTTTCCTTTTTTGAGCGTTGAAACATAATTATTAGTTTAGGAACTTTATTATAAAACCGAACACAATTACCTAAGAAGGACCTTTTATTTGTCTTTGCTAATATAAAACCTGGCACCGCTTTTTTATCTTTATTCCTAGTGTTGTGATCATGATTATTACTGTTTAATTTAAATTTACTAACATTTTTACGTACATATATAATATTTTCAAATATACAAAGAATCGGCAAAGTTAAAATATCAATTTCATTAAAAAGAAACCTAAGTTTCCCTAGGAATTGCACGTTTTTGTTAGGCAAATATTGTCTCTATCTCAGCAGCAGCTCCCCAAAGCAATACACCAGACGACATAATACTGTGCAAGTACTCGATATAAACTAGGCTAGCTTAGTCTGTTAACTGTCTTATTTTACGAACTGCATGTGCAGAACTAAGTCTTCCTAAAGTGTAAGTCTAAGTTATAATAATACTGTGAAACGAGCTGCTGACAATTTTACCATCTTTGATTGATCAAAAACCCCCACCGCTAAACCTACGCTCCGCCTTCAACAGCGATGTCAGGGCCTGAATATCAACAATAAAATCAGCATCTATTAATGGGGATTCTGATGTTTAAACCAATGCTGATAAACCGCTGATAATGATATTCGCAACAACCCTGGTCTGTTCGTCCGTCGCGGGTATCTAGCTCGTAAACGGAATAAATAACGAAGCCGAAATTAAGATATTGTGTGCTAAATGTTGAGTCAAAGACGACTGGTAGACTAGAAACTTAAATTAGGTTTAAGGGGGGCATACATGAGATGTAAGGCGAAAAATTATTTGTGCCCCAGATTGTAGTCTGGAAGAGGTCGCTCTCAGCGATAAGACCGCAAATTGACCACCCACACCTACTCTTAGTTATTATGTTTTAAGTAATAAGTTTCTAAATGTGTAATCTGTCAAAAAAAGTGTTATATATCTATGTGTGCAAGTGTCATCATCTAGAACTCTTCGTATGCATATTTTTTATCTAAAGAAATTATAAATGGCCATCATCCTTATCTATTGTAAACCATTTTCGTTACAGAGTCCTGACTCGGCAACTTTTTATTTTTATTTTATTTATTAGTTACTTATATGGAAGCCTTTGTCCACAATCTCATCTGAAGTCTATATGGTGCTAACAGGCTTAACCTAGAATTACTGGCTCACAAGGACTGCTGCCAGAACAAACCGTAAGGTTCTTGGCGACAGTATTTTTTTTATTTTTTTTTATGCTTGATCGGTTAGCCTTTGACCACTATCTCACCTGATGGTAGGTGATGATGTTGTCGAAGATGTTGTTCAGGCTAACCTAGAATTACTGGCTCTCAATGACAGCTGCCGGAACACACTGTTAGGTGCATGGCGACAGATTTTCTACCTGAAGGTGGTGTAGCCTGGCGGGCATTCGCAAATTGCCCTACCACCATGCTGTAACGACTGCCATCCTAAGACGACAACTGCGACCGATGGGTTAACATGCCCTCCGAAGCACGTGCACGCTTAGTAGTAATGACACTGGCGGTCACCCATTCCAGTCATGACCGCGGCGGACGTTGCTTAACTTTGCTGATTGGTTAAGAACAGCTAAATAAATTTCGCTACGAACGCATCCAACTTGGGGGTGGTCGCTAGCCAGGTGGGCATTAGAACCATGGACCTGCAGCGGCAGTCCATAGCCAATGACACTGAGCCATCACTGCTTCAATACTAGATAAGTAGACAGGAATGGATATACTACTACTACTAGATAGTATAGGAATTTGACTAGTGTCGCTCGATGAGCATCGATTTTCAAGAGGCCAAACATCGATGTTACAACTTATCTATTATCATAATATCGATGTTACAGCATAACATAGATGATATTAAACATATAACAGCATAACATAGATAATGACAACATAACATCGGAACGTCGTCGGTGTTAATGTATGGCTTCGATGTCACATGAAAACACTGTATGAAATCATTAAAGATCTAAAGGAGTTTTAACAGCCATAACATCGATGTCACGGAATGGCATCGAAAAAATACGTATATTAAAATTCTTAAGTAGTCGTTTTATATTCATATCCATTTCAAATTTAACATTTGAAATTGTAATGTTGTCTTAGGTTTTCGCGATTATTACACATAGTAATTAAAAAACTTTAAACGATGTTACATCGATCACTGCAAAGTGTTTGAAACGTCGGGACAAAAATAATGATAAACATACGCGATTTAAACCGTTTAAAGTTGTTTAATTACTATTTGAATTGTGTGTCACAATATTTAAGATTTTACTAAACATATCACTATTTGTTTCCGTACCATCCCCGAGCCACGTTAGCGATATCGAGTGAATATTCTCGGAATTATTATTCATTCTTTAGTTTTATATATTCGCCGTTTCACTCGCTTCGATCACAAATATAATCTTTCGAAAATGTGCTGTAGATCCAAGGTCGAAATCAGACACTAGTCGGTCACCGAGCCGCATATGGGGCTCCGTTACGATGACAAGTGTTCAAATTATGAACGCAAATAAAACACGGGCAAAATGTGTAAAATATTGATGTTTCATGCAACTTACGGAAACATCGATGTTTTTAGTTCGAGTTGTCGATGATAACGATTGAACGTTGAGAATGTAATTCTCGCTGTTTTTGCGCCATCGATCATCCCTATCTCAAATCTCGATATGTTACGTGTATGTATCTATTTACTTAACACGCTGATTTATAATTTTACAAATATTTTTTTCGCTCACGTGCTTCTAAGAGCTACCTAGCGGTCTATGACAAAAAAAAACGTCGGTAAAGTGTGTCATCTTATTTTGTAATACCGATATACCAGCTTTGGAAATCAAATGTAATCAAGACAATCTATCACATTCACAAATTATTGGAGTACAATATTTTTATCGGAAGATGCGGGTTCGATGCCCGTCCGGAAGAAAAAAAATGTTGTACTCCAATAATTTGTAAATGTGATTTTCGCTCAGCATGCGATAGTGCTTGTAATCATATTTAGAAATATAGAAGGGTAGTAACATCATTGTGAGAATTAAGTGCTTGAAAAAGCACGTCTTTAGATCAGTTGAAGTCTGGTAGTCTGGTTGATGACCGCGCACCCTATGACGAGTAAAGAAATACAATTGGGGTACAAATTTTCGATTCGAAAGAGTAAGGTTCCGGTGGCCGAATGGATTAGGCATCCGGCGTGAAATCGGAGGACGCGGGTTCGATTCCCGTCCGGAACAAAAAAAATTGTACGCGATTAATTTGTAAATGTGATTTTCGCTCAGCACAGTAGAAAACCTAATACCAGGCGCCCAACAGTGTGTTTCTATCCTTGAACTTGAATGCTTACTAACAGGTGACACCATGTCAAAAAGCTAGCCAGTAACATAAAAATAAATGTGGTTCCAGGTTTAAATCAGAAGAACCTAAAGTGGACGTGTTAGTGAACAACGCAGGTGTGATGGAGCCGCCAGCTGGAGTGACGCGCGATGGGTTCCAGGTGCAGCTGGGAGTCAACCATCTCGGGCACTTCCTGCTCACCAACCTGCTGCTCGACTCTTTGAAGGTTACCGCGATTTAGCTTCCTATATGACTATTAATCCCTTGTTAACACATGTCTCGTCTCCCCACCTGGATGAAGTCTAAGGTCAGCCAGGGTTGTGATGTTATCGACCACCACAAGGCATCCTCAGTTGAACAAAGCCCCCCTCATCTGCCCAGAACGGAGACTGCATGTGGGGGTAAAGATATTGGAGGGGCATCCATTTTTAGACTGAATGAACTCTACCTAACTTTAAAATACTACGAAAACCTTAAACACTTTTATGGGATTTTCATGGGTTCATAATTAATTAATGTCCTGAAATCCCCATTGACGGCCGATTTAGCAACTTTGAAGCATTGATGGCTAAGTGGCATTGGCTATGGACTGTCGCGTAGTAGCTCCATGGTTCGAATCCAGCCGCGGGTTTGAGCTTCACCGCATGGTGGAAGGGCATTTTTGTGAATGCCTGCCTTGCTAGCTACCACCCTCAAGTAGAAAATCTGTCGCCAAGCACCTACCGGTAGAACACACCGGCAGCTGTTCTTGAGAGCCAGTAATTCTAGGTTAAGCCTGTTAACAACTTCGACCACATCATCATTTACCATCAGGTGAGATAGTGGTCAAAGGATTACCTAAAAGTAATTAAAAAAAATGTTTATAATCAATATACAGGCTTATTGGTAAAATGCTAACAACCTCTTAGGGTTGACTTCTGCTGTACTAACATTTTGAGATCTTTTTTTTTATATTTGTTTATGTGTATTTGACGGAATAAGCACGAGGACCACCTGATGGTAAAAGTCTCTTGTGCCTGTAATTTAATATTTTTTATTACTTAGCTCGATATAAATATTCCAAACTCTATTCAAAGGGAGCGCGGCGCGGTCCAGTGTTGTCGCGGCGCTCTTAGCACAAGTCAACCCTAAGAGGTTGTTAGCATTTTACCAATAACCCTGTAAAAACAATAAATATTTTTAAAATATTTTAAGAAAACATTAAATTAATATTTTAATAAAAGTGTTTTATATCCAAATATATAAAAAATATATCTAGTGACAATTCCGCCCAATTTTCCTGTTAAGCCGACGTGACGTCACAAACGCCACGCAGCCAAACCGGAAGAGTATTCGACGCGTTTCGCTTCTACACGAAGCATCCTCAGGAGGTCTTGACTCTACGAGCGCACGATCGAGAAATTGTCAGTTAATCGGGCGGAATTGTCACTAGATATATTTTTTATCTTATAAAGTGTTTCATTAAAATATTAATTAAATGTTTTCTTAAAATACTTTTAAAATATTTGTTATTATTAAAAATGGATTAACGCAAAGTAACGCCTGAATCTATTCATTATCTTAAATATTATTATAAAGTAAATGAGTATGTGTATGTAAATGGGCATCTTAAATATTATCATAAATTTAATTAGTATGTATATATCTAGGCAGCGTCGGCCAGCACCGTGGTAGTGGTAACATGCGGCGCTCACCACCGCGGGAGGATCGACAAGGCAGACCTGAACATGAGCGGCAAGTACGACGCCGCGGCCGCCTACAGCCAGAGCAAACTCGCCAACGTACTCTTCGCAAGGGAACTCGCGCTCAAGACTCTCGGTAAATGTTAACACATATCCAGTACTACTATTTATACACAGTAACCTATAAGGCCGGTAGTCATAATAAATTCACACCCTGATGTAACCCAGTAAGACCCGTAGTCATTATAAATTCACACCCAGGTTAAGAATTTGTTTAGTGTTTCACCCACGCGTGTACTAGTATTAACAACTAGGCGTCCATATTAGATTGAAAATTTTTGAAGCAGTGATGGCTCAGTGGCATTGGCTATGGACTGCCGTGCAGCAGGTCCATGGTTCGAATCCCGCCGCGGGCTTGAGCTTCACGGGCATTGTGTGCCCGCCTGGCTAGCGACCACTCTCAAGTAGAAAATCTGTCGCCAAAGCACCTAACAGTGTGTTCCGGCAGCAGTCCTTGAGAGCCAGAAAAATTACAGACTAATGAGACCTAACAGTTGTTAGGTCCAGTCCAGTCCAGTTGGACGTCTCAGTGTGACGGGCACAGTGCAATTCGTCGTTGACGAAATGCGTCTGTTATAGGCAGAGGTTAGTCCACTTAACATCAGGTGGGCCTCGGGCTTGTTCCGTCACAATAAAATAAAATAAAAAAATTGATATACCAGTTATTGAAGAACACGTTCTTCTCCAGACAGCCGAATAGCAGTGGCAGTGGTAGACCCTGGGCTGACAGACACTCGGATCACGCGGCACATGTCGATGATGAAGAGCGTGTCCAGGTTCTTTGTGTATCCGCTGTTCTGGCCCTTCATGAAGTCGCCCAAGATCGGCGCCCAGGTTATAGTGCACGCTGCCCTCGACCCTGCCATGCGGGACTGCGCCGGGGATTATTATGTGTGAGTTACTATATACTTCTTCTGAAGCAGTGATGGCTCAGTCCAGTGGCATTGGCTAGGGACTGCCGCGCAGCAGGTCCATGGTTCGATTTCCGCCGCGGTCTTGAGCTTCACCTTCACATGGTGGAAGGGCATTTTGAGAATGCACGCCTGGCTAGCTACCATCCTCAAGTAGAAAATGTGTGGCCAAGCACCTAACGGTGTGTTCCGGCTGCTGTCCTTGAGAGCCAGTAATTCTAGGTTAAGCCTGTTAACACCTTCGACCACATCGTCACTCACCACCAGGTGAGATTGTGGTCAAAGGCTTATCTATCAGAAATAAAAAAAACTTCCTTTTACTCGACTGCCTAAAAACGGTGTGTTATGTTTTCCAGGTTCATGTATGTATGTTTGTGAGTTTATTTATTCCACCATAACTCCTAAACGGCTTAACTGATTTTAGTGTATGAGATATGATTGATAGATTATATATAGATTTGTCTTGAAAGCGGAGGTGAAACTAGGTACATAATAAAATAAGAAACTGCCGGCTTTAAGACGCCATATTGTGAAACAAAAATATTTTTTTCTTTTAAACCCATCGAGTGTGGTATCAGAATGAAGGCCTCTAAAAACCGTGCAGTTTTCATTTCCATGGAACGATAAAACGTTTAACGAAAATAATTTTTCTTTTCGTACAAAGAAAATAAAAGATGTTATCCTATCAAAATTAACTATTCTTTTAAACAAGCAACATTCGCATTTTAATTTTGTTCATTAAATTTTATACACTAACCGACAAAAACATTGGGTATCGATAACGTCTCACACGTTTCGAGCATGTCCAATGCTCATCATCAGGGCGAGCAGCAGCGTCTGCGGGCACTGTGCCCGCCGGGAGCTGGGACGCAGACGGTTAGTGTGGAACTCGCGAGAATTTCATTTAAAGTATAGTTATTCTTATGAATAGTATCTATATACTATCTGATGATGACAAATACTGGAATTCCATCACTGTCTGACTGTATATTGAAGCAGTAGTGGCCGAGCTGTAATAGCTATGGACTGCGGTGCCGCAGGTCCATGGTTCGCCACCACAATGTACATAAGACATCACAATATACTATTCCATGCAGATAACGTGGTTCGTCCCAGTATGATAGGGTGAAAAAAGTTTTTTTTTCATTACCGTCCGACTGAAAAATAATTGAATTGATTTTCTTTTTTTTTTATGCCTGATAAGTTAGCCTTTGACCACTATCTCACCTGATGGTAAGCGACGATGTGGTCGAAGATGTTGTTCAGGCTAACCTAGAAGTACTGGCTCTCAAAAAAGTACTGGCTTTCTTATTCGCTATTTATTGTACACGAAATATTTAGCTACATTTCATGATATGGCAATGCATGGCAACTCATTCCATTGATGAGCTACAGAACCGTGATATACGAAAGGACAGACAAACAGTCAGCGGAGACACATTAGTAGGCCTCTTTGCACTTTGAGTGCGAACTTATAAACGAAGTAGAAAGTTTTAAAACTGAAAACTAATACTGAAAAAAGAACCGGTGAAAATTACACACTGCTCTATCTACAATTTATCCCCAAAATCACTTGGCTAAGCATCCCTCACTGAGTGCACTAGCTATCCCTTGGCCCCGCGTGGAGCGCTGGCATCGCATCGCTCCTTGCGAACGCCACGCTCTCGCCAACAGATGGCGCCACAGGTAAAAATAGCGCGCACTGATGTTTCATTCATGGCCAGGGTAATATCCAATCTGTTTTGCAACTTTCAACTACAACGCGTCAAGAGCGTTTATATATTATTAAGTACTGTTAAGTTAAAGCAGTTGTTTAGTAAAACTATCTAATAAGTGTGTTTTTTGGAATGTCGCTAGAGTTAGCGACCCAACCAGTGTTAGAGTTCGTAGAGTAATTATTCTATCTATCCAATATGTGTGAGACAAAATCTCGTTCACGGAGACACACACAGGTTTATTTATGCATTCTCTGCGAAAAAATAACCCTAAGTCAAAATCATTTATTCAATTAAGGCGTCTACCACACTTCTTATGAAGGTCAATTACAAGTATTAAAATATCCTACATTTTACTGCCACGCCACGTTATGCTAAAAAACAAGGATTGGGCCACTTGCGAAAAGACCGGGCAAGAAACTGGGGGCCATTCTTTTAAACGTGTTTTAACAATTTGTTACATACATACTATATAATACAATTATTACATTATTTGTTTACATTACGTAGGTGTCAGGCGATAGCTTGGTAGAGGCGAAACAGTCCAAGCATTTTTGTCGTTTAAGTAATCACAAACTGTGAAGTAGGATTTATTAATCAAAATGTTTTTCACGTGCAACTTGAATTTTCTGTGAGCGTTGTTCGGGAACTTTATTATAAAACCGCATACAATTACCTAAGAAGGACCTTTTATTTGTCTTTGCTAATCTAAAACCTGGCGAAATGTTATCTGTATTCCTCGTGTTGTAATCGTGATTGTCACTGTTTCATTTGAATTAACAATTTTTTTTAGGAAATACATAATATTTTCAAATATATAGACTCTATAAAGTTAAAATATCAATTTCTTTAAAAAGATCTCTAAGAGGTTCCCTAGGATCCAGTTCATATATGGCTCGAAACGCACGCTCTTGTAAGATAAAGATTGTCTCTATCTCAGCAGCAGCTCCCCACAGCAATACACCATACGACGTAATACTGTGGAAGTACGCGAAATAAACTAGGAGAGCAGTAGCTACGTCTGTTAAAAATCTTATCTTACGAACTGAATATGTAGCACAACTAAGTCTTCCGGATAGATCACGTTTATGTGGATCCCCAATGTAAAGTTGAATCCATTTTGATTCACAGGAAGACTGTCGCATTGTCAATATAGAGTTTATCTGGGCCAAGTTTAATTTAAAATAATATTTGGTAAAGAATTAAACATTTGGTATTTATTTCATTTAAAAGATTATTAGCGGCGTACCATTTAGATATCATAGATAACACATTATTTACATGTATGAGATTACTGTCTTTCTTATCAATTTAAAAAATCAGAGAGGTATCAGCTACGACTTAAACAATATCGCAGAAATCTTTGACCATACAAGGCAGATCATTAATATACGCTAGAAACAGATAAGGTCCTAAAATTGATCCTTGCGGTACTCCTATTTTTACCAAAGACCGGGAAGAAAATTATGTTTTAACAGAGTTTCCGCTACACCGGGACAAGAATCTAATGACTTACCGACATCTAGGGGTTAGTTACAAAAAAAAATACAAATTCATTCGTCACTTACCTATTTGTTGCCTTAGTTTGGGACAAACTTTTTGAAAGTTGTCATTCGGGTCAATGTGAGAAAAAATTGCAATGTTGGTACTAAGAATTTCTAGCTTACTAATTGTTAACGGCCTATGTCATACCTCTCTGTTTCTGTCCTATTCGTCTCTGCACCGCATAAGGGTACAAAATATATTTTATTTTATTTATTCTTTGGCACAAATAAGTGTACAAGGAGGACATAATGCTATGTAGCTAAATATAGTATGTAGTTAATCGTAAAGTTACTATATTACAAGAAAATACCATAACTTTATCTTCAGGTCGACCGAATTGTTATGGGGCATTTTTCCTAATGTACATGTGATGAACCGGAGTTGATTTTAGTTTATAGTTTATTTTGCCGTGTTATCTAATCACATTTGATAAAATAAAGACCTAATTTAGAAAAAATATATAAAACAGTATTATGATAATTTTTACGGAAGAGTTCACAAAACACGATCCGGTTAGTCACAAAGGAAAAGTTTAAAGAAAATTAAAAATATTTGTTATTTAAGATCATTTGTTTAAATTTATTATTTACTATCCTTAAAACAAAATGTCGAACCATACAATCTTTTAGTGTTTTCTTTGTGAGCTCCAATAGTTTGTAAAATATGAAATAATATAAAATATTTTCGCTCCGCTTGTAATCATATTTAGAAATATATAGGGTAGCGACATCATTTTTTTAATTACTGATAGATTTTGACCCACAACAGGTTTTTTTTATGCCTGCTAGGTTAGCCTTTGACCACTATCTCACCTGATGGTAAGTGATGATGTGGTCGAAGATATTGTTCAGGATAACATAGAAGTACTGGCTCTCAAGGACAGCTGCCGGAACACACCGTTAGGTGCTTGGCGACAGATTTTCAAAATACAGATTAGTAGCTAGCCAGGCGGGCATTCGCAAAATGCCCTACCACCATGCTATAAGGCCATCCTAAGACAACAACTGGGACCGACGCCTTAAAGTGCCCTCCGAAGCACGGAAACGCTCAGTAATGTCACTAGCGGTCACCCATCCAACTCATGACCGCGCGCGACGTTACTTAACTTTGCTGATCGGTTGAGAACAGCTATGTAAACTTCGCTACGAGCGCTTCAAAACTTAACCTAGAATTACTGTCTCTCAAGAAAAGCTGCCGGAACAAACCGTTAGTTGCGTCATAATAAGCGGTTGGCCAATATGTTATAATAAACGGATTCTACTGTTCATACAAGTAATCTATTTTATTAACGTTTTTCGTTTTTGCTCTATCGTAAAAGCGGTAACACACAAGCACCAAACTTGGTTTTATTGTTGTCCAATATCTAAGGTACAACAAAAAAAAACTGGTCAAGTGTAGATTGGACTCATGCCAAGGACTTCGAACTGTATGATAATCATTAGTACCTACCTAATTAATATAAAATATTTACATAGTATTCATATAGGTCTTTGCTGATGTGACAGTTGTCTAAGTAACACTATTTTTTTAAATACTTGTCCTAGAATCGCAGATCGTGCTCGTATTCTCGCTGTTTCTGCGTGGGAATCTGGTCTTTGGTTACAGGCCATTCCTTCTTACAAAACTGGTAGCCTTAGAGATTCTTGCTTCCCCACCATGCGGTGAAGCCCGCGGTGGGATTCGAACCATGGACCTGCGGCACGGCAGTCCATAGCCAATGCCACTGAGCCATCACTGCTAAAGTAAGACAAAGTTTCGGCTCGAAAGAGTGTCTAGGTGGCCGAGTGGTTTAGGCATCCGATGCGAAATAGGAGGATGCGGGTTTGAATCCCGCAGCAACTGCTTCAAAAACTTGTAAAAAAAAATTATAGGTCTTCATTTGTTTTGATTTTTGTCTAATTTATAAAACATCCCAAAGTGCAACACCACCAGATTCAATAGGCTCTGTCCAAAGGTACAATCAACTTTTGTACTTATATATAAAAACTTATTTCAATAAAACGTTGAATATCTTCGCAAATATCGAAGCTAAGATTTTTGATAAAAGTTGATTATACAGTAATACATGCCATTTGTTAAAAATACAGAACGTTTACCAGTCCCGAAATAAAATAAAAATGTATTCCAATTTCTGGAAAGTATCCATCGCCAAAGAACTTGCCCCTAATGTATATTAACCACGTGCTTAACATGCTTGCACGTAATTTGCCACGTGCCCGTGGGTCACGTGGGCGAGTTAATGTGTTCTGTGAATGAATTCAACTTGTATGTTCCAGTGATATGAAAAAGGCGGAACCGTCGAAGGTGGCACAAGACTATGAGCTCTCACAGTGGCTGTGGAAGGTCAGCGAGAAATGGACTAAGCTCGACGAACACAAGGCTGCTTTAGCCAATGCTAGCGCAGCGTAGCAATAACTCAGGAATATGGACTTAATTACAAAATACTGTGGATTAATTTTAAATGACTCTGGATATTGTGGCTGATCTTATTTGTCTTTTAGGGTGAATTTCTTACGAGGATCATATTATTCTCTGCGAGCGAAAGAAATATGATGGCTTTGTTACCATATGATGTCCAATGCCCTTTTTATCTCAAGTAGATAGTTAGATAACACTTTATTGTACACCAAATGTAAGAAAAACGTGGGCTTAATATTGGCTTTATATTAAGTGAATATTAAGCCCACGTTTTTCTTACAAAAATGGGCGGTCTTATCGCTTAGTAGCGATCTTTTCCAGACAACCTTTGGATGGAGAGGAGTTAACATACTTACTACAGTCCGGCCGTCGAGAGAATGCGTTTGACAGTACGCGTTTTTGTTGTCGTTGTGGCTTGTAAATGGAGTAAAATGTATATGAACAAATATTTTTGAACATTTAAATGTCTGACTGATACAGTATTATGTAATCAGACTATCTATGTTACTTTGGGTGTGGAAAACCATATTAATAAAATGAATTGTCAAACGCATTCTCTCGGCGGCCGGACTTTAGTACCATTAATGGTACTAGCGTAGTTTATATAAGAGGCTCAATTAACACCGAAGTTGCAGCGGCCCACAGTTTTACTGTTAAACCATTTTCTACCTTGTCTTTATCACTACAATGTTTAGTATCGATTGAAAGACTTGCCTCGCATCATAAGCAGTCCAACACCGATTGCCAACCTTGGCGCGTCCGTGATAGAGACAAACTCTAAAAAGGTTTGATAATAAAACCGCTTATACAATAAAGACTTCGAAGAAATATACTAGGAAGCACATAGCTTATTTTATCGAACGTGATAACAGTACCGGCGATTGGGCCGATTTGCATAAGTACGCTCACGGCCGTTTGCATTACTATCAATTCAAAGCAAAAGCGTGGTACCTGAACAAATACATCACATGCTGACCTTATCAAAAATATTAATGGATTTTAATTGGAGTATTCGAGAGGAAATCGCGAGCTGTAAAATAACTGTAAAAGGTATCAGATTTTTAACTTTCACTTTTAGTTAAATTGCGCTCAGAACTCTATTGGCACGGTGTGCTCATGGTGGCCATCTGCGAGGCCGTAACAATTATTAGCTCTGAGTGATGATGTCGTCGATTACATCACACCATCAGCCGTGCTAACTTTTGGTGCCCTTTCTGCAATTCGGACCAGCTGTGAGCGTGCTTTTAGTATAATTGCGCGAATCGGACCGCGCCCACAGGGTACTGTCACTATCGATACAACGTAGTGCCTCTAGTACGATTAATGGTAGAATCCAAGAGGTCGTACTAGCAGAGGTACAAGTGTCCAATCTTGTTACAATAATTTCAATTTGACTTGAATGAAATCTGACTTCAAGCAGAGCTGCTACGAAGAAAGAAAAGGAAAGACAAATATATAACATGTAGATATTATAAGAATCTTACAATGGTGTCAATTCTACAGCAGTTCTAAACTAGAAAAATCTGTCGCCAAGCACCTAACAGTGTGTTCCGGCAGCAGTCCTTGAGAGCCAAAAAAATTACAGGAACATGAGACCTAACAACTGTACGTCTCAGTGTGACGGGCACAGTGCAATTCGTTCGTTATAGGCAGAGGTTAGTCCACTTAACAACAGGTGGGCCTCGTGCTTGTTCCGTAACAATAACATAAAAAAAAAAAACCTAAACTCACAGGTAAACAGAGAAAAGTCATACACCGGAAAAGGTTGTTCTTAATTCATTCACACGAATATATATACATGTATAATAATAACAAATATTAAAAAAAAACATTAAATTAATATTTTAATAACACACTTAAAAATATATATCTAATGACAATTCCGCCTAATTTTTTAAGCCGACGTAACGTCACAAACGCCAAGCAGCCAAACCGGAGGAATTTTCGACGCCTTCCGCTTCTACACGAAGCATCCTCAGGAGGTCTTGACTCTATATATCGAGAATTTCTCGATCGTGCGCACGTGCTTGTAGTGTTTTACTAAATTATTAATTTAATATTTTCTTAAAATATTCCAAAAATATTTGTTATTATTACGAGAAAATATGGATGGAAAATATGTGTGTGTATATATATATATTCATATTAGCGTGTGTACAATATACAGGATTATTGGAAAAATGCTAACAACCTCTTAGGGTTGACTTCTGCTAGTCCTAACAAACATTTTGAGATGATTTTTATTTTTTTGAAAAGATTTTTCTATATATCTATTCAATTGTAGACAATCTTGCATTAGTTTAGAGAGCTCCAAGTTACGTGACTATATTTGCGTAAACCCTGTACCAAAATTAAACACTAAAGTCCACTTTGCTGACTTACTTTACTCTTCTCGTTATACGAATTTGAATTAAAATATCAACAGAATAAGAACTACCATAATGTTAAAGCATTTTAAGTTTAGATTTTTTTTTGTAGAATAGACACCACTGTATGTACTGCGGTGGTTCCTACCAAGACCAACTCTTACTGAAGAGACCTACCACCGGATTCCATGTAATATGGGGCAAGCTTATTGCCACTACTGGATACAGTTTGGCCCCCTTTGTCATAAAAGTCTTAACTGTTCGACCTTGATGTGAATTGTTTGAAAATTTATTGAAGATATAAATTAAAACCGACGTTTTTGTAACTCCAACAATAAGCCAGGGCGGTTGGAGTCTTAAAATTAGTATAAGTAGTAATGCCACATGTTCCTAAAGTAAGAAAATAAGTTCAAGAACATACGCTTCTTATATAATAGCATTTATTTAAGTTATTGTTTATGTGTTATTTTAATAAATAGAATAGAAAATTGTTTATTGTTTTTTAGTTTTATTTTATCTTATACATACATATAAATTAGCTATAAATTTAATTCCAATAACTGAATTAAAAGAAAGACAACGAAAAAACAATTATTATTATATTAAATATTCATATTTATCTTATTATGGCGGATATACCAGCAAAATTATCACGTTGCGGGTGAGTACGAAAATATATCAAACGTACTAGAAACTAAGGTTCAAATTCCTCCGACATCCGTAAAAAATTGCGTAAATAATACTTTTATATGGATATGATGAACTAAACAGATAATATGATAAATTGTTAAACAAAGACAAAATTTGTTGTCTTGTAATGATCAAATTCAATTGTTTTAACTTTGGATTAATGACAAAATAAGGTTTACTTTCAGATTTTTGTGCAAATTAATGGGAATAAATACAATAATTGTAAACAATATATACTATTTATTACAAAAAAATAGTCATGTGCGGGATTCGAACCCGCGCCATCCACTCCTGTAGCTGGAGCATGTTCTGACCTTTAAGGCAAAACAACTTATGTAGAATAACTCAAAATTGTCCTCTCGTTCTTATACATTGTATGGTGTATGGTTAGAAAATAAATGACTATATACTATTTGTTTATGACTAACATAAGAGTATTGCAAATTTTTTTTCGTATCTAAGGAAACAATGGGTTCATCAACAAAATCACCTAAAAATAAAGATATCACCATTGTTACTCCCTTAAATTTGAAAACTAAGAATACAGTCCACGCTGCTCACATCATTGACAAATTATTTAAAATGTAAGTTTGACAAATCGTTTTATAGCTAAACTGGGATATACATACTCTTAAATATAAGGTTTTTTTTGCGTATTCCTGTTGTTCACAGATGGTAATACTTCAACTCCACGCTTGCCAAGGCCAGTATAGTTTATTATTAACAAATAAGAACTATAATTTCATAAAAATACGACATGATTATCAATGTATATTGCAATATTTCATTTATTAACTCTCTTAATGTAACTCAGTCTAATAAACCCCCGCGCAATATCCTTTGGCCAAAGGTACCCATTATGCTCGCTGTATTGCCTCTATGTATTGCAAGAGATGTGTGCTGGATTAAAAAACATCCGGACCGAGAGTCACAGCCCTTTTCCTTCAGACAACACCCTATGGCATGAAGGAGTTTTCCGGCTCACGGAGGTCCGGCTGTCTCGATGGCAAACGGCACAAAGTCGTATACTGATTTCAGGGGCCTAGTATCAGTAGTCCGATAGTTTAGTCTGATGATCGGATTAACGTTACTATTTCATCTCAGTAGCCTGGTGTTACAGACAATCGAACTAATCGGAACTTTCATCTCAGTAGTCCGATGTAACACATAATAGAACTGCTGAGCCTTATACGTAACATCGGACTACTGACGAAGTCCGATTATCAAACTAAACATATTATTAGCATCGGACTAAAAAGCTCAGTAGTCCGATTTTTTGTAACACCGGACTACTGAGACGAAATAGTAACGTTAATCCGATCATCGGACAAAATGACCGGACTACTGATACTAGGCCATTTCAGGAATGAGTATTTGACTTGTTTACCTAGCGATCAATGTAAGTAAAATAAATAAAATTCAGTTATAAACTGTACCAAGTGCTTTATTCACTACAATATAAATTAAATTAATTACCAAACTATAAATTACATCAATAAATTATAATCGCAGACAAAATTACGTTCATTATAATCGAAACAACACAAATATTTTAAAACGAACTTTATCAATACAATTTTAACTGAGGAATGCATTAATTAATCGGAACATTAAAATTAATGACAATGCAGACGACAGCTTTCATACATGCTGGGGAAATGTAGCAGAGGTTAAAATGATCTGCTTTAAATTTCTATTGTATGGTTGCTTAAAAAATATTGTATGTACTTATAAGTTTATAACGCGACATGGTCGTATAACTCGTTACTATTGAATCCAAACAGAAATATTACTATTAAAATATTACTACTTTGTATAGAGTTCCAAGACATATAAATTATAGTAACCGTCCGAATTGCCTAGGCATACAGGCTTGATATAATTAGCTTGGAATCTTGAAGAAGATATACAACCTAAGTAATTGAGTTTCAGAAGATTTTTTCATATTGTAGCATTGAGTTATGTCAAAATCAGTCAACTTCAAAAGTAACGGATATGTAAGAGAAATTGGTAATTTAATCCAACGATAGCCCATCGTCTGCATTGTACTTTACAGTGGTCAAATATATATACAAATTCTGTGAAGCATTGATGATACTTTTAATATTAATTTCTACATTTACAAAATGCATACATTATTCCAATTAAAATGGTCAAGCTATGCGGGTACATTGAAATGAAATTTATTTATGTGTAAAAAAATTATGAGCTCGTGCAAAGGTTATTTAAGGCCCGAAACATATGTCACAACTGCAATTATAAAGTAGGTTAGTTTAATTTAGTACCTTCATGGAAGAACTAAGAAGTTTAAGAAGCGAATTTGTTTCACTTTTGTTGAGTAATTCACTTCACAAACTAGGTGCCTGTCTTTATTATAAAATGTCACTTCCCAATAAATCTACAAAATTTTAGTGCTTTGAATTAAGTTGCTCAGTGAATAGTTTTATACAGCAAAGGTACAGTTGAAGGTGTTGATGGTAAACCTGCGCTTTTATGTTTTTTTTAAAGCGCCATGCGGGTTTATTGGCAGCCATAGCTGGTCTACGCCTGGACTGTCCAAACACCGGTTGACAAATACCTTTTTTATGTCATTATACCGATTCTATTAGAGCATAAGTTAAATAGATTTTTATATTGATTTTAAATAACTATAAATAAGTGTTAACCAGTATATTTTATTTATGGAACTATTTCTTAGCTAATGTAAATAAGGTATATTTCGGGCCATTAAACACGATTTTATGAAAAAATTAACAAAACCCCAAGATAAATCTTTCTTAACGTATCGAGTATCATAAAACAAACAGGGAATAATACGATTCAAAATTTCAAACAATTTAAATACATGCTTTAAGGGATCAGGCCAGGCCAAAGAAAAAAACCTTATAAAAATAAAATTTTGTAAAACAATAAACATAACCAATTTCGATAAATCGAAAGAAAAGCGAATGCAGCAGTAAAAAAATAAAACTAATCTATAAGCTAAAATTAAAGGTATATTAATACTAAAATGTGGCAAAACACAAGCCAGTTTCGGCGCTGAGTTTACATTTTCTATAATAATGGCAGAATAAACTTGAGAATTATAACATGCAATGTTAGGCACGGTATCAGCGAAAATAAATAATTTTAGTGTAAATAAATCATATACAAGATGTCATTTTGCCTTGAAGCATTAAAACTTTATCACCTCACATGCTCGAAAAAGTGGTGTTCATCGTTCGAAATCCGTGTTGAAAAGTGCTTTATAATTAGATGACGTGGCATATTTTTAAAATTGGAACCTTTACAAAAGATAGAGATAAATTAATTTACCTTAACCAATTTATTAGTTAAAACGCAAATTTTATAGATAATTATATAGAAACTACTTTTGCTCCACGCTGGATGATGAGGTGAAAAATTGTGTTGCGCTCGGCAGCAGTTATTTCGTGTCTCATATTTATGAAACCTTCGGTGCGCTCCGGATTCTATGTTTTGTACCACTCGAATTGCTCATAGTACCATTCTAGAATCCATCGCTGCCTCAGGTTTCAATACAACTGTCAATACTTTGAAAAACTATTAATTACTAAATGTTATTACACCATAAACAAATTGTTCGGTGAGAAATTTAAATGATAATGTAGAGATCGGTCGCTATACTATTATATCTGTTGCTATACCCAAAATGGGTCATATGTATAACTTTATAAAATGTATATAAGACCAGCATGGTGCAATAAAGAATTGAGAAAACAAGTAATCGCGCTAAACAACAACTTTGCACCCTCACATCACAAATAACTATTTTTTATACACACTACTGCAGGCACTTTATATAAATTGGTCTATTAAAACTATATAAATGCAGGTATAAATACATATTTATTTTATTATGTAGTAATAATGTTATGTATTTTGATGATAAGTTTATACATCACAATATCTGATGATGAGAAATGATGATCAAAAACACTAATTTGATCATTTCTTGTGATGACAAATGATGAATTGTGTTTATGTCATACAAATTGCATATTTGGCATCATGGTAGGTACATAGTAAAAATATGGTGTTTATTAGAGCAAAGTAATGAAAATTGGCTAGCGACTTCTACTTTACTACTCATTACAAATCTTATTTATATACAGAATTGACAATATTTGTGTAAAAACTAATGTGATTCTGACACACTTTACACAGGCAAGTCACATTAGACTCAAAATACGATTTATATCTCACATGCATCCCGCCAGCTATAGTTTCAACCAAAACCAGGAGCTTTTATCATCTCTTCTATAAAATTGTATTGATTTTGTAGATGATACATATTACAAGTATTTCTAACAGAAGATTTATGATTGATTATATTTATTAACATATTTTTTATTCAATTATATATAAACTAGGTGCAAAATTATTTAAATTGTTTTCTTCACATGTCTTATTAAATTATATATTATATTAAATTTAGATTTGTGTATTGAAATATATTTATGCATTATGTACAATTGATAGCTATATGTTTTGCATTCGTTTTTTTTATTACTAGTCAATTTGTGTTTTCACATCAATCTACGAAATGTATTTTTGTCCAAAAATTTATTAGAAATAAACTATAGTATAACAAAATTGAAATAATTTCACCAACCTCCATCTCGTCATTCGTGAACGCTGATCAACAGCTCTGTATATCCAGTATACAAGATAAATTTATATCAGGTTTCCATAACTATAAAAATTTACTCCAGGGCAACTCGCTAATATTTGTTTGCTTTACGTCATTCGGGACAAGTTATATAATGCTCGATATGTAAATAAAATTATGGTAAATAATAAAGAATGAAATATCTGTTATTCACATGAAGAATTTAAATTCCGATTGACCGTGCAAAGCGTCCCGTGTCCCGTACAAAATTCTATTGCAATGTCACTTGCATTCGCAAGAGACTATACTAATACATAAAATCACGCTATATGGTTCTCGAGCGAAGCGAAGCGTCGAGGAAGTAACGTTATTATTTAGGTATACTGTCCCTAGAGCGCGTTACCGCGTTAAGGCGTCTGCGCCTTTACAATGATTTTAAAGCAGACGTTTCGCTTGAAATTGCTGCGACATACACCAATATGAATAGAGTCTAATTTTGAACAAATGATTATAACATTCGACTTTAATACTAACACACTTCTTACATTAGATTGTAATAATTTTTCGATCCAACTACACTCCAACATATTGAAAAGGAAAGCATTTTATTTTAAACTTTTTGTGACAAATTTCAAAATAATTATAAAACATTTTTTTTTCTTTTCCAACAAATTTTCAAAATAGCCATAGTCATAATAATGTAAATATAATTAAAATGTGACGTTAATATGTCTATTGGATAAGTGTATTATGTAATTTAAGCTATTCAACTTTCTGATTTTAAACGTAATGTAGCTCCACATACATTCTTATAAAGTAAGTTTTATTAAGTGCCTGTCAACACATGTTTTTTTCTTAATCCTTCCAAACTTACTTTAAAAGATTAGATTTGATATCTGATAAAACCTTTTTACTATGTGATAAAATAAGGTTTTTATGAGTCACCAGTATCTGAATCTCTTCTGATTTGTCATTCAATTTTGATATTGAGTGCTCTGTAATTAAGTTTAATTACAAAACATTCTGATGATCATGTATTTATAAAGTTGGAGTCAGGTAATAATTATTACAAGAGGATTTTTAGAAAACAAGAACATATCTGACAAATCTATTGACATATAATTTAAATCCTTATGTACATGCAATAAAGTTACATTTGAAATCTCACATGTCTCATGTAGAATGTAAATAAGACGCACTCATCTGTCAACTTTTCATTTTGCTATGTAATTAGAGTCCTTATCTACTTAGTAATAAAGTTACACGAGAAATCTAACAACTTTTAGATTTGCGATGCAATTTAGTTCCTTATAGAGTAAGTAATAAAGCACAATCACTAGCCTCAGTAACACTGGTAGTCTGTCAGCCTCGTGGGCGGGGCGCGACATCACTTGAGCTTCGTCCTCTTGGGCTTGGGAGCGCCGGCCTCCACCGAGGGGCTGCGCCCTTTGCCCGTGGGCTGCTGCTCGCCCTGTTCGGGAAGGGAGGGGAGTAGCAGCTCGGAGCAACGCTTGTTGATGTACTTCTCGAGGCGGCAGCCCGCTCTGAAATATTACAATTGCGATGAGAAACTATGGTCAATTTACAACACGCATACTCATGTCTCTTTTTAACCGACTTCAAACAAGGAGGTGGATCACAATTCGACAGTTTTTTTTTGTGTTACCTCATTAAAGGGCGTTTTTTTTACATTAGAAAGCAGGTGCTTGTTATGTATCTATTTAAATTTGAGTGAGATCTGACGAGTATTTTGGAGTTTGATCCTTATAATGCGTATTTTAAGTATGAAGTCGGTTTTTTTTGTGAAAAATTGTAATTATTTTATTGTTAGATTCAGTTATTACTTTGTGGAAATCCATATTAAATAATTAACAAATATTACAAATACAAAACATTAATATTGTGCGCATCCGACATACACCGTGATAAAATTGACCTGTGGTACATGACGTTCGCGCGGTGCATCGTCGACCGTTTGAGATATAAACAATAACTTATGACTTCTAAGAACTGTCGCAGGTAGCTTTCAGCGTCTTTATTATAATTAATTGAAATTGTTGTTGCGGTACGGTAAAACTAAGGAGCTATTTTGTCGCGGTTAAAATATCTGGCGAATACATAATAAGTATTGTTTTTTAGAGCGAGTCGCTTCGACTTTGTGAAATTATATGGACGTTGAACATGTGAGTGCGGGTTGCTGTTTCATTTGCATCGTCGTCAGTGCCTTAAACAGTGTTCTCCAAACACGGCCGGGGCCGGGGCGGGGGCGGGGCCATCGAAGCCGACTGCACACACGCCACATATGAGTTAGTTCCGATTTACATTTTTAAGTTAGGTGATTGATTTCGTCAGATAGAGTTTGTTGCAACTATACTCCAATTTTTAAAACTACTAAAATATGAAGGAGTGTGCCTAAGTGAGTGGAAATGTCTGTAGCATATCTTAATATTTTATTTATTTATAGTAGCCGCCTCAATGATAATATCCATTAATTATTAGATTACCGATTTATATACAATTATAAATAGGGTATCATATTCTTTGCATAAAAATATTATATTATGGATGAATGAATAAAGTCGCCGCGGGCTTGAGCTTTTTTATGTTATTGTGAAGGAACAAGCTCGAGGCCTACCTAATGTTAAGCGGACCAACCTCTGCCTATAACAGGTGCATTACATCACAAGTCACGAATTGCTCTGAGCCCGTCACTTAGTTCACCGAGACATAGTTGTTAAGGGTGAACTGGCCGGCCCGTTCTCCATACAAACGTCGTAGGGTGATCACTCACTTATTTGAGGATTAAGGTCCAAAACAAAGCTTGGAATCGATTGATCTCGTCATTATCTAGGCTTGTATGATGCCGAAATTTCAATAAAATAATTAACTTGAGAATTATGAGCCTCGAAACATTTTCATATAAAGTTTTCGAGGCTCATAACTTACAACTTAATTATCTTTTTAAAATGTTGGCATCATACAAGCCTAGATAATGACGATATCAATCGGTATTATGCTTAAGTCTGGACCTAAAATCTCAAATAAGGGAATGATCACCCTACGACGTTTGTATGGATAACTGACCGGCCAGATCAACCTTAAGTCTCATGTGCCTGTAATTTCACTAGCTCTCAAGGACTGCTGCCGGAACACACCGCTAGGTGCTTGGCGACAGGTTGTCTACTTATGGGTGGTAGCTAGCCGGGCGGGCAATCGAAAAATGCCCTTCCACCACGCGGTGAAGCTCAAGCCGGCTCTGGGGATCGAACCAGGAACCTGCGGCACGACAGTCCTCAAGCTATTACCGGTCGGCCATCATTGTTTCACAATATAGGTAAATATCTCGTTTATAATAATTAAATAACCAAGAGTAAATGAATCATTATCATATTAAGATACTAACTTGGCGACTGGATGCGTGTCCTGATTGTAGGTGAAGCAGTTCTGAAGTACTAAGGCCGCGTCGGTGAGGAGCTCCTCGTCCGTTCTGTACTCTCCTTCTTCGAGCTTGTTCTTTATCGTCGTGAAGTCCATCGGCTGCTCGATCACATCTAGGTAGTCAGGCACCTGAATACACATCCAAGTCAGAATTAATGCACTTTTAAATTTACTTTGTATTTACATGAAATTGATCTTGACAAGAAGAAAGAAGCAGTGATGGCTCAGTGGCATCGGCTATGGACTGCCGCGTAGCAGGTCCATGGTTCGAATCCCACTGCGGGCTTGAGCTTCACCGCATGGCGGAAGGGCATTTTGCAAATGCCCGCCTGGCTTGACCACCCTCAAGTGGAAAATCTGTCGCCAAGCACCTAACGGTGCGTTTCGGCAGCTGTCCTTGAGAGCCAGTAAACTTACAGGCACATTAGACTTAACAACTGTACATCCCAGTGCAATTTGTCGTTGACGAAATGCATCTGTTATAGGCAGAGATCAGTCCACTTAACATCAGTCGTTTTAATAGGCAGCTGCTAAACATTTACGCAGTACGTACTACGTACACACACTATGCGGTTTTAATCACGCAAATACAGCTTTCGCCGAATACAATGCAAACGCTCGGGTCATAACTGATACACGAGAATATGCACTATTAGTGCATAAACGATGTACTTCCAATTTGCTTCTTTGCAATTAACCCAAAATAACGTTCACTTCAAAATATCGACATTAGAAGTATTTCAATTCAAGGCATTTTATTGTGAACAAAATTGTTTTACATACAAAGTTGTAACCCCACAACAAAAATCTGCGAATTATCTATCAAAATGTAAGTTAGACGTTTGTGCACACGCTGCTCTACCCTCTTTGTGTGAGCGTTATATGCAGGTGGACGTATGTGACGTCATAGATGACATCATCATATTGCTTTTGTGTAAGTTTAGCACGTTATGAACGGAACGCTTGCGTGCAAACAGTGCAAATAGCTCAAATTTGCGTGGCTTAAACCGCGGGGATAGTCAGGGGTAGTCTAGTAAAGATATTGAACTATTACTTATTCTGTGTGTAATAACAAATACACACAGAATAAGTAATAGCCAGAATGATTCTCGATCGTGCGTTCGAAGAGTCAAGACCTCCTGAGGATGCTTCGTGTAGAAGCGAAACGCGTCGATAATTCTTCCGGTTAGGCTGCGTGGCGTTTGTGACGTCACCTCGGCTTAGAGGAAAATTAAGCGGAATTGTCAATAGATATATTTTTTAAGTGTTTAATCAAAATATTAATTTGATGTTTTCTTAAAATATTTTAAAAGTATTTGTTATTATTAAAAATGGATTTCCGCAAAGTAACGCCTGAATCTATTCATTATATTCTGTGTGTGTATGTGCCTAGAGACACATAGTTTACATTGAAGTATTTAGTGAATTCCATCTCAGAAGATAGCTTTTTTTGCAGTTTCAAATTCATTATTCGTATATGCGTTCAGAAAGCATTTTTAAGTCCTTATATGACAGACTTTTATTTACAAAAATACTATTAACTTATATGTTATATATATACAGGATAGCCATTACATACAAAACATATCAAACCGTTCAAAAATGTAAATTCTGTGTCCGAAATATTACTTCTTATATTTTATATGGCCGTGATTACACTGGCTACTTCGCCGTTCAATCCAGAATATAGCCATGTAAAGTTTCTGCTCAATGGCTGAATTAACAACCCAGGAGGAGGGGAATACCCATTAAGACGATACAAATTTACGAGAGGAAAAATTATAGTCATGTGCGGGATTCGAACCCGCATCTACCACCCCTATAGCCGGGGTATGTTCTGACCAACTGAGCTAACATGACAATGACTCATAACTCTCATTTTTCCTCTCGTTCTTCAACCATCGTATGAGGATGGAGCGACACCTATAGTTCAATTTACGTTGTACTACTCTTATAAAATTATGTGAAAATGTAAGGTAAAAGATTTTTGCAATATGTGACTTTTTGAGTACTCCAACGATGGTTGGTCCCATAGAAGTTTTTGATCAGTATTAGAAACAGGATCGATTGGCATCAAAAAATGTTTTTGTGTAAAATGGCTATTTTCTTGCTGACTGTATTTTTTATGAAAATCTGTTAATTGGGATCAAAATTCCATAAAAAAATATGAATAGTCTAGAATTGTGTAGTGTTTTTGAATCGTTATATCTCAAAAACTCGTAGAAAAAAAGACACATTTTTTGTAGATAATTTTATGATCGACAATTTTTACCTGAAGGGTTTTTATGATAAAACTTGCCGTTTTGGTGCTAATCGCGCAAAAATATTTTTTTTCCATACAGGGGAAAGATGGGGAACTTTCAAATTTTATTTTTAATCATATTTTAAACAATCTTACTGATTTTCAGCTTAGTGGGAATTTATATAGCTTAGAATGTCTAAATTGACCGGACTATTGACGAAGTATACTAACGTCCTGAGTGGAGACGGGCTCGTAGAAAGGCCAGCAGTCTTTGTGCTTCATGACGTCACGCAACAACAACTGCAACGACTCCGGGTGCAGCGGCGGCTCCTGGCGGTGGCTGCGCTTTCTGCTCGAACTCTTCTCTTCTACAAATACAATTTAAAAATATATATTTAGAGCTTGGACGTAGCCGTACAGTTCCTGGATTAAGTATAAGGACTGTCCAAACACTGTAACTTTCGCAATAATGCCTTCGCAAATACGCATACTAGATTTCAACGAAAGTTTGTATCAACATCCCTTTAATATAGTTATAAAATAGGAACTAAAGGAAATTTGAGCTATAACTCACTCACTAAGACAGGTCAATTGGCAGAGGAGATGCGAGACAGAGGATTAAATATTCTAAAAACATTTGTTTTTATTAATACTCTTGAAATTTTGTGACGATAATATAATGTTTTTTTTTTGAACGGCAGATATATGTGTCAAGGTAAAAAAGAAAAATATTTCAACCACAAGGTTTCAGGTCACTGAGCTACTTAGTTTAGTTATTACTTACCATGTACCCCATTTGTGAGTGAATTTTTTGATTTTCTACTTGATCCTGTGTTTGTGTGTTCTTTTGATCTGAAATTAAAAAAAACCTAATTACCAGGTGGTAGGTCTTTTGAGATGGAAATCGTATTTGTGCATATCACCACAGTGTCATATATTCTAGTTCCAAGCAGTAGATTGAAAACACTACTGTTAAGGTCTGAAAGGCACTGTAGTAAGTGCTGCTACTAGGAGGATGAGACAAGAAGTAATGTCATAGGGTGACAAGTAGTGTAGTGTCACAAAAAACTTTAAGACTTAATAAAATGTTTTTTTAATTGACTTTGTTTTTGTGTACTTTGTATAATCTGTATTATGTAATAAGTAGTTGACATTTATTTTAAATTTATATACATTTATTTTTAATATTGTATTTGAAATTTTGTATTTACACTTTAATTATGGATAATTTTTAATTTTAATTCTTATACTATACTTCTGTACCATCATACGCACCATTTCGCACGAATTCGGGCATTTATGAGTGAGATTGTATTATTATCATTACCTATGACGTGCAAAGATTAATAAGTAATCATATTTCATATCATTAGTGTAATTCGTGTTTGTGCGGTACTAATTGAAGAAATAAATAAAATTAATCTCTGGGTGACACTGCAATGTACTTGTCTAGCTTAGTACCATCTTCCGCCACATTGTCATTTATTAACAGCCCCAACGGGCGAGGTAGCGGTTAAAAGTTACTCTATCAGTAATCGCGATGAAACTAAATATTTTGATTAGCTCAGGAAAAGGTATAACAATTATGGTTAAAAAATTATTTAACTGAATTTCTAGTTAAACATTCTCCACAAGATTTACTGGTAAATTTCGGATTTGTATGAACAAGCTTGAGGCCCGGGATACAACAAAAGACAGACGGATAATAATAAGGCTCCGTTAGCCTAATAGACACAGAACATTAACAAGTTCTTAGTTAATATAATAAGTTACTTAGTAATTAAACAACTTTAAACGGTTAAATCGCGTATATTTGTCATTATTTTTGTCCCGACGTTTCAAACACTTTGCAGTGATCGTGGTCACGGGGTGATCACTGCAAAGTGTTTGAAACGTCGGGACAAAAATAATGATAAATATACGCGATTTAACCGTTTAAAGTTGTTTAATTACTATGTGTAATAATCGCGAAAACCTAAGACAACAATAAGTAACTTACTTGCGTTTTCGTGCTTTTGTGGCAGATCCATTGTGTAAGGGCGAAGATTCCTTGCTGTTTCGATACTTCTTTAGTTGTACGAGTGATGTGTTATATTCGCTGTCTTCTGAATCTGTACAAACATCAATATGGTTTTAATCCAAGATTGTTTTTCTTTCATAATATTGTTTCATACTGTAACAATATATTGGAAATATTTAGTTGCAACGCATTATATTAGGGAACAATTACGACTGATATAATAAAACCCAACAAGAGATATTTTGGTTCTAAAATGTTATTAGTTTGATATTGATAATTTTTAAATTGGTATTTGAGAATGCACATGATAAGAGAAAAAATTGATTTAAGCTCTGCGCACCTAAATAGCTACGTAGATGTATAGACAAATACTTATAAGGTGATTTGAATGGGAAGCAGATTCCGCCATTCCTCTTTGTGTGGATTTCTATTATTTATTGTGTGGTATGTGCAAAATTATGTGTTTAGACACCTTTGTCCAACATTTCGGGGAAAATTAAGTGATGTGATCCTAAAGAAGCTGAGTTTACCCTTGCTGCAATGATACTTAAGAGTTGACCACTCGAAAACATAATACACTGTACATAGTATGTTCTAATGTTAACTTTATTCACAGCACCATATTTAAATTGGTGCTTATTTTTGTTTGTTGTAACTGTACCATTTTGACAAAGTATTGAAGAAATAAAAGTAACGAAGATATGAAATAATTCACACAGAGGTAGAGAAGTCAAGTTTAGACTCTTAAATGTATGTTGTATATTACACCTTAAAGCATAAATTCGGATCAAGCAAAAATTGAGACGGTCATTAGCTAGCATTAATGACGACATCATGAAAATACCCCTAATTCTTTAGAGTCAGTTTCAGTTCTACACCACTAGTCACATCTTTGAAAACAACTTCACTACCAAAGAACAGGTGAGGTAGCATAGGTAGAATAATAAATAATTTAATAATAGGTCTATTGCTGACTCTATTATGTCAAATGCATTTGTGAGTAATATCTATTTTCTTGTTGGACTAATAGGCTATTTCATTTTTCATTTAAATCAGCAACTTTATGGGTATAAGAAAATAAATATAGCAAATGGCACTTAAAACAATTTAAATCTGTGATTTCATTAATAAAATAAAAACAAATATTAAAAACAATATATTTCACAATCCACAACCAATGTTGTAAAAACATAACTAAAAGATAATGAGAGGAGTTACTGAAAGGTGAAATGTTAGTTGCAGTAATCGTGCCAAGCGCTGAACAAAATGAACATGATTATACCTTAACAAACCCAAATTGTATCACTTTCTAAATGGAAATGTAAAAAATTAACTTCAGTTAAACCAAATGTAAATCAGGGTTAATAAAGCGCTTTAAAGAGATTTTATTGGAGTTTTGCCAGCAAATATTGTCATAAATTATATTTTAGGCCTGAAGAACTGCCGTGGCAATGTGATTAAATTCAGAAAACTAACAAAGAAGTATGATATCAATCATCATACCATAGTATTAATAAATAATTACAAACAAAATTCAAGTATATTTAAAAATTTTGTATCGATTCTTCGGCCAAGAAACATTTACTGACGGAAAATTGGATTATATGGGTACCTAGTTGGAACTCTTCATAATTTTACTAAATTCTGATAAAATTAAGAAATTAAACTGTCTAATAAGGCTCAGTTCACACCGAAGTGACATTCACTGGCAGTTTTACTGTCAAACCATTTTCGATTTTTTCTGTCACTATAATTATGTATAGAATGAAAGAAATGACAGTTATGAGCCGCGCGTCGTAACAAGTCTTTCAAACGATACCATGCATTGTAGCAATAGAGACAAAGTAGAAAATGGTTTGTCAATAAAACAGCCGGCCATTGTCGCTTATGTGTGGATTGAGCCTAATATAAACACAACAGATCTATGAAACTTCAATTTGACGCCAGGCCGCTCGCTGGCTAACGCATGCAGCACCTCAATTATTAACGATTCAGAACGAAATTATACAACATTTCCGATTAACTCTGAGAATTGCAATAAAGAGAGACGCATTCAACATCCTAAAATATTGTGTTCCTTGTGAATAGTTCAGAAAGGTAATCCAAAACCCAGAAGACTTTTATATGAAGACGGTGACATTCTTCATGCAAGCTGAGGAAGCATGAGAGCGTGAACAGATCTCTATCAGTAGAACAAACCGGAGGAGACTCTGCTGTGAAGAGCTCGCGTGTACTGGTGGATGTTAGACAAGGCTGCAGCGGCGCAGCGCCGCGTCGAGTGGTGCTCTTCACGAGGAATAACAAACAATACATTAGTCACTTATGTAGCGAGGCGCTCCTAGACTAGACCATTGTTATAATAAATATACATTATTACTATTCCGTAGGCAAAGACCACATCTTTATTCATCCATTCTCATCATTCATCACAAATTTCATATACACCCGTCTATATGAACTGGTATTTCTCCAGAATGTTACCGATATACTCACAGAGACATTTTATTGGAATATTAATCCGTCTGGGAGTTGCATAATCGATATTGTGATTGCTCGAATTTTTTTTAAAAGAGACTTCAGTTCACCCCTTTTTGGTCTCGCATCACCTGTATTTTCAAGGATAGTATACCCCGGGAAGAACTTTACAAACAGTTTCGCCATATATTACGAAATAAAACGCAATGTAATACTAAATGATCAAGCTCGGAGAAACTTTGCACACTTCCTTTACCTTGAGACTAGCCTAAAATTCTGGTTTGTCAGTTTCCTTCAGTGAATAACCTAAAACTTGATATTATTTTCACTGGTACAAGTCAATGTTGTATGTTTCACACAAAAGTACATTATTTAGGTCTCACACATTGAAGCCCTGCTTTGCTTAGAAGTCTAAATTAGCTGTATATTATATACACTATAGTCTACAATTAATAATTCGCTTACTCGTAATTAAATGTCAGCACTCACAGCAAAAAAAAACAACCTTGTTCACTTGTTGAACAAAGAGAGATGGTATGTGTAGTGTAGTGTACATACCCCTGGTGGGCGCGAGACAGGCGGCGCAGTGCCAGCGCTTGGCAGCGCGCGCCGGCTTGGGCAGTGCGCACTCGCCGTGGTAGCGCTGCCCGCACGTGTGGCACGTCGCTGCCAGCCGCCCGCCGCTGCCGCACGACCCGCACACGCCATAGTCCATCTCGAACGACTCCTCCTCGCTGAACACATACACAATCAATGAACGGAGGTTGTAGCGGGAAATAAAAACTTTACGCTTTACTTGTTACAATTTGTTTTTTTTTTTTAATTTCTGAAAAGCCAAGTCGCTGTCAAAGATGTTATTCAGGCTAATTAAAATGACTGGCACTCAAGGACAGCTGCCGGACCACATGGTTGAATGCTTGGGTTATTTTCATTTTCTACTTGAGGCTGTTGGTTAAAATTTGCGCAGAATATATTTTAAATTGCCCAACGAATCATTCTTAAGAGGTGACGAAGGGAAAAATACCAGAAGGTGGGAAGAAGTTGAAGAACTGATATATTACACTGCAGCCTGCAATACGACTGCCAAGCGTGGGGAATCCGACAAACCCCAGCAATGGGGGAGGTCGTTGTTCAACGTTCAACGTTACGCCTGTTGAGAGCAAACAGGGTAATTTGTTTGATTACATTTCACTCAATTTATGTACGGTAATACGTTGAATATATAACTTCCATCCTAGGACGTGTATCTAAGGCGGCATTAGTAGGATCTTACCAAAGGAGAATGACCAAGTGTATGGGCTTGGTCCAAATGTCCACCACTAACGAGCTATGTAATAAAATAGTCTACTAAATACTAACCCCCTTACTTATAAAAATATCGCTATGTAGTTGCTAAGTAATGGATAACTAAACAGTGTTTAAGTAATGCTTAAATATTTCTTACTTATAAACGCTACATAGCACCTGTTTGGCTAAGCAATGGATAATGAGGTTGAACGTATTTTAAACTGACAACATTGTACTAAAAAGTATTATGAATGACCTAAATGGCCAAATAGCATGTATCTAGTGCTAAATATCTTGAAATTAAAAAGTAAATATAATACTTTTCTTTGTATAGTACCACCTACTTAACTGTGCAGTTTTTGAGGGCGCTACTGGTCAAGGAAATCAACTACGATCTGTCATAATTTGAAGGAATGTTGTAGTTCTTTTTTCTGCCACCTGAACAGATAAGTTGGTGGGTCTGTAACTAAATCAGCTGATCAGAAATATGGGCGCCATCTTGTTACTTAAAATTTAAACAAGGGTGGGACGGTGTTTAAATTGACAGCTGATTTAAGCAGTACTTAGGTACTGGATAAAGTTATGTAGCGTTTATGAGTAAGAAATTTTGCTAATCAGCGGCTAAGTAATGTTTAAAATTTAAGTAGCGTTTATAAGTAAGGCTGTAAGTCATTAACCAGCCCACAACCAAAAATATGCAGTCTGTAAAAAGTTATGACTGAATGAAAAGTCATATTTTTAACCTTTTTATGTGAAAAATATCGTAAATATCATTCTGTCCATTGGAAATTTTGAAGTTATCTACGCATGTCGTGTCATGCCGCTTGTTGTCGCATGTTATGTTCTCGCTGTAATAGAATTTGGTCAAAGACCCTGAAGAAAGAAAACGCAAGAATGCTACACAATAGTTTTATTCGTGTCTTACAGATTAACATAAAACTGTCACGATTAAAAATGAATATTATATATCTCAACCATCATCAACAATAATACTGCCTAGATTGGAGCTGGAAGCCTAATTGTGGGTTGGTGTCTCGCGCATCCAAAGTACCATACAATTACCATCACATCATTTTTCATACAGTCGTAACTATCTACTGACAGCTTATTTTTTTTATGTCTCATACTGAAAGTTACTCTCTATTTAGTGGACTATAAGTCAACATAGGTCTGCTTAGTGGTGGATATTTGGACCACCTTTGTTCATTCTCCTTTGGTTAGGCAGGGGAGGAGACTCGAGCGGTGAAAGGGAGCATCGAAGACATCGTAAAGGGGCCCCTTAACCTTACTCCTGGGTTGCAAGTCCCAGGCCCCTCTTGCCTCTTCCTCTGCAACACGATTGACCCGGCACCCGCAAGGTGAATCCATGAAATGCTAAGTAATTCGTCTCCTACCATATAATATAATCATATAATCTCTATGCACTATTCTTACCTGTTCAAGGTCTCCTCTAAATCTTCTTCTGTAAATAATTTCCTTCTCTTCCTGGGCGTTCGTTCCTTCGGCTTGCAAGTTTCGCAGAACCAGTCGCCTTTAGGTACCGTCTGATACATGGAACATACAAAACAATATATAAGTCTAACTTAGCCATAACTTACGACACATCTGACTCGCGCTCCAAATGTTACGAACCAAAGGAGCTACACATTCCAAAAAGAGGAACATTCGCATATCAGTCTGCGTTTCGTCATCCGAATAGTAAGGCATACCTTGTTTGTTAAGGTTCTATAAAGGGGGTGATATATAATAATAATCATAAGGTGATATATAATTATAAAATCTACATTAAATTACAAAAGGTCTCTAAGTTCAGTGTGCCTTACGACAAAGGCCTCCTCCAACTCTTTTCACTGCTTTTTGTCTGCAGCCACTCTTGTCCAGAGCGGACCTAAAGCCATTTTCAGGTCATCCTCCCATCTTCTCTTTTTATGACCTCGACTCAAGTCAAAGTCAAAGTCAAAATCATTTATTCAATTTAGGCGTCTATGACGCTCTTATGAAGGTCAATCACAAATTTTAGTATTGAAATATTCTACATTGTACTGCCACGTTCAGCAAATAAAGTGTATAGAGCCACTGCGAGAAGAACGGGCAAGAAACTCGGGGCCATTCTTTTAAACATCTTTTAACAATGTGTTACATACATACTATATAATACAGTTATTACAATATTTGTTTAAATTATGTAGGTGACAGGCAATAGCTTGGCGGAGGCGGAATTGTCCAGGCATTTTTGTCGTTTATGTAATCAGAAACTGTGTAGTAGGATTTTTTAATCAATATGTTTTTCACATGCAACTTGAATTTCCCTTCTGTGAGCGTTGTAATATGTTTAGGAACTTTATTATAAAACCGCACACAATTACCTAAGAAGGACTTTTTATTTGTCTTTGCTAATCTAAAACCTGGCACCGCTATTTTATCTTTATTCCTAGTATTGTAATCGTGATTGTCACTGTTTAATTTAAATTTACTCAATTTTTTACGAACATACATAATATTTTCAAATATATACAGACTTGGTAAAGTTAAAATATCAATTTCTTTAAAAAGATCCCTCACAGATTCCCTAGGACCCATTTTATATATGGCTCGAATTGCACGCTTTTGTATGATAAAGATTGTCTCTATCTCAGCAGCAGTTCCCCACAGCAATACGCCATACGACATAATACTGTGGAAGTACGCGAAATAAACTAGGCGAGCAGTAGCTACGTCTGTTAACTGTCTTATCCTAAGAACTGCATATGCTGCAGAACTAAGTCTTCCGGAGAGATCATGTATATGTGGATCCCATTGTAAAGTGGAATCCATTTTGATTCCCAGGAAGACTGTCGCTTTGTCAATAGGGAGTTTATCTGGGCCAAGCTTTATGTTTGGTTCAACATAAGGAACATTTGGTAAAGAAAACTTTAAACATTTCGTCTTTTTTGAATTTAGGAGAAGATTATTAGCGGCGAACCATTTACAAATCTTAGATAATACATTATTTACATGCGTCAGTTCACTGTCTTTCCTGTCTACTTTAAAAATCAGAGAGGTATCATCTGCGAATAAAACAATGTCACAGAAATCTTTGACCATGTAAGGCAGATCATTAATATATGTTAGAAACAGAAAAGGTCCCAAAATTGATCCCTGTGGTACTCCCATTTTTACCAATGACCCGGAAGAAGTATTGCCACTTATTCCAACCCTCTGTAGCCTGTCTGACAGATATGACTCTATAAGATTCAGAGCTTTTCCACGAATACCATAGTGGCAAAGTTTACGAATCAGAGTGCAGTGCTCTACACAGTCGAATGCCTTGGAAAGATCACAAAATACGCCAATAGCATCATGTGAACTCTCCCAGGCTTCCAGTATATGCGACATCAATTGAACACCTGCATCTGTTGTGGATTTGCTCTTGGTGAAACCAAACTGATTCTCATTTAATAAATTATGCTTGTTAAAATGGGATAGTAGTTGTTTGAGCATAATTTTTTCGAATACTTTACTCAGAACAGGTAAGATGGAAATAGGTCTATAATTGCAAGGGTCAGATGTAGACCCCGACTTTAAAATTGGAGTGATTTTACTTTGTTTCATTAAATCGGGGAAGTTTCCACTATCGACACACAGATTGAATATTGTTTCTAAATATGGTGCAATAATGTAAATTATAGACTCTACCACTTTTACTGACATACCCCACAAGTCTTCAGTACTCTTTATGTTTAAACTTTGAAATGTTTTTATAATTTCAAATCTTGTGGTGTGTCTGAAAGAAAAGTCCGGTGATTTGCTTGGAAAATTATGTTTTAACAGAGTTTCTGCTACATTGGGACAAGAATCCAATGACTTAGTGGCTTCTAGGGGCAAGGTAGAGAAAAAATTTTCAAATATATTCGCCACCTGTATTGAATCAGAGATTTGATTATTATCAATAGTTAAGACATATGTTGAATCTCTAGGTTTATTTTTACCAGTTTCACTATTTATAGTCTTCCAAATGGTTTTTATTTTATTTTTAGACTTGCTAATTTTGTTTCTAATAAAAAGAGATTTAGCACACAAGCAAACAGACTTGAACATTTTTGAATACTTCCTAACATAATCATGAAACTGTTTGCAAGATGTTAAATTTTTCCTGCGATAGAGATCAAACAAATAATCTCTACTTTTTCGAATACCTGTTGTGGCCCAATCACCGAACTTCAACTTTCCATCTATTTGTTTTTTTATTTTTGGACATACTTTTTGAAACTCAGTGTTTACTAAAGAAAATAAGCTATTATAAATGTCATTCGGGTCACTATGAGAAAAACTTGTAATGCCAAGCTTAGCTTCTATGTTGGTACTGAGTATTTCCAGCCTACTAGTTGTTAATGGTCTATGTTCAATTTCATACCTCTCTGTTTTTCTGATTCCATCAAATTTTATCGCTAGGCCCTCATGATCAGATCTAACACCCTTCATTATTGACTTTTCTTTAGTCTTACAGTTTGAGTATATATTGTCTATACAGGTAGCTGAAGTGTCTGATATCCTAGTGGGCTCACAGAATAGAAATTTCAAATTAAATGACTTAAACAATGAAATAAGATCAGTCTTATTTTTAGTATTCAATAAAATATCTATATTAAAATCACCACATACAAATATGGGTTTTTTGCATTTTGAAATTTTCTGTAGTATATTTTCCAAAGTGGATAAAAATTCTGTAAAATTTTGAGCACGACCTTCATCTGTTGGTGGTCGATATACGCACAACACGAGATGCCTGTCCACCTCTACACAAGCAACCTCACAGACACGTTCGACAGAACATCTGACCAGGTCACGGCGTTCTTTAAATTTTAAATTATTTTTTACAAGTATAATACACCCTCCTCCTTCTGCAGATGATCTGTTAAACGCACTACCCACACTAAAATTCTTAACATTAAATAACATTTTATCTGCTCTAAGCCAAGTTTCAGTGAAACATAATATGTCAAATGGATATTTATCTAAGAATATTTCAATTTCAAGTATTTAGCCAGGGAAGCGATTTATATTTTGGTAGTATAGTGCTATATCAGAACACTTCCCTGTTGTCTCTCTTAAAAGTTTAAACTGTTTGACTGAACATTAGTACATGTACTAAAATCTGTAGCGTCAAAACTAGACTTAGTTATATTTCCTATAACCGACTCAATATTATAAGCTACCAAAGTAGCAATTAAATTTTTATATTTCTTAGGTAGGTACATCCTATCCTGAGTCAACATAAAGTGAGTAATAAATTTATTACAGTCAAAAAATAAAAGTTTGTCTCCATGACGACATGTCATATTATATAAAATTGTATTTAATGAGTGAATATGCTCATTCTGGCTTTGAGTCAGTGCATCTGAATAGGGAAATGCACATAACATGATTTGATACGCATCAAGACTCCTAATGCCATCTCTTGGATATCAGATTGTCACCTGTTTGCTCTATTTCTCCTTTTTGCACCTGAGCACATGTCCAGTCCACCTCCCTTTCAGTTGATCAATACGAGCCAGGATATCCGTTAATTTTATTTTGTGCCTGATGTCAGTACTTCTTACTTTCTTTTAGTTTTAAACCTAACATGCTTCTTTCCATACTTCTCTGACATCTTGCAAGTTTATCCCTATGGAGTGTAGTCAAGGTCTTGACTAAACACCATAGGTGATATATAGTAAAGTAATATATTTTCAAGCATTTATTGGGTAGAAATATTTCAGTCAAAAAATACACGCTCCTAAAAGTGTTTATTTAAATGTGTGTGCATGCATGCAGGTATGTGTGTGTACTGTCATTGGTCACGCCCGCGTATACAAACACACACACACACACACACCGTGAGCACTGAACATACAATTATACAGACGAGGTTGCCAGCATTGTATCTATAAACTATTTTGCGTGCAGGAGTAAAGACATTACAATTTAGAATACATGGCAGTACAATGTAGAATATTTCAATACTAAAATTTGTAATTGACCTTATAAGAGCGTCGTAGATGTCTAAATTGAATAAATGATTTTGACTTTGACTTTAGACTTTGACATTGGAGGGGTGTGCTTTTTTATACTTGAAAATCTAATTATATTTTTTTCTTAATTTAAGTTTTTTATATAATCATTTTTATTACATTATAAACTCAAAGAAATCGATGAATTTTTGCGATGTCAACACTGTTTACGAATATCTTAATCAAAGACTAGGGGAAAAACGTCCGTTAAATTCCCTTTCGTGCCGTAAGGAAATTCCTTACAACACAACATTAAGGCATGTATCTTTTATAACATGAATTTCTAAACATTAATATTCGCACTTATTAGTTGTATTAGTCACTGGGCATTTTATTACTATTCAGGCGATCTTTTATCGTGACTTATACATAATGAATTACACACAATTCAAAATAAAATAATATGCACAAAGCTTTTTAATAAACTCCATAGAATATTTACCAATCTCGCCTCTCCAGACTGACAGCGTGAAATAAGGGTAAACCGAATATTAATAATATAATAATAATAAAATATATGTACATTAATCTAATATTCATAGACTACTAGGAAATGTCCCCCCTACTAAAATCGTGCAAAAATCTTCTCCTCTATTATTGTAATATTATTGATAGGAACCATTGGTACTTAAAAGATATTGTGACTTAATACTCTTGTTTAAAATATTCCTTTCAGTTAATGAGGGTGTGAAACTAGTAATGAGGCCTGGTGTGCGCATAAAGTGCAGCAAGACACTTCTCATGTCAATGTGAGTGGTGGAATGCTGCTCATTCGCCGTATTCTTTCACTTACTTGCCTTTTACGAAATTCAACATGAGGATATGGTAGTTTGTGTATACTTCAGTTGGGAACAAATCAATAACTGTTTTCCAATTATTGTCATGTAACCAATTTTGAACACATTAAGAAGTATTTAACAGGACACATAGGAATTTGTTTATTTTTTTTTATGTTATGGTGACAGAACAAGCTCGACGCCCACCTGATGTTAAGCGGACTAACCTCTGCCTATAACAGATGCATTTCATCACAAGTGTCATGAATTGCACTGCGCCCGTCACTGTGAGACATAGCTGTTAAGTCTCCTGTGCCTGTAATTTCACTGGCTCTCAAGGTCGGCTGCCGGAACACACCGTTAAGTGCTTGGCTACAGATTTTCTACTTGAGGGTGGTCGCTAGCCTGGCGGGCATTCGCAAAATCGCCCTTCCAACATGCGGTGAAGCTCAAGCCCGCGGCGGGATTCGAACCATGGACCTGCTGCGCGGCAGTCTATAGCCGATGCCACTGAGCCATCAGTGCTTGCAATATTTGATAATAATTTAGTAATTATGGTTGTAAGCATCACCAATTGAACTCTGTTGAAATATGGAGGTAAACAATATACATGTTTATAAAGTTATCAACTCCCTTCAAATAATAATAAATTAAAAGTATAATACTGACATTGAGTTTAGGTTTGAGACAGTAGAGATGGTGTCCCTTGTTGCAGCCGTCGCAGAGCAGCATGTTGTCCGGGTCAGCCTTCCTGCGGCAGATCCTGCAGCTCGCGTTCAGTATGCTGGAGGACCACGCCACGCTCGAGTCCAGCGCCAGCAGGTGCAGCGCCACCTGCGCCACCGTGCGGCACTCCATCAGCGACACCTCCCAGCGCTGCAGCGCCTCCAGCTCCATCGGCTTGTTGCGGGCTTCGCGCTCTTTGCGCTCCTTCTCGTCTAGACCTGCAACAGACACATTTCACAACAATTAAGCAAACCGTACTATGCTTCTATGGGCTCATAGTCCATATAAATCATGCACCTATCGGAATTAACTCAGGAGAATAAGGAAACTTCACATAGTCAATGATTCGAAGTGGTAAGATGATATGATTAGTGGTAGCCCGGCTAGCAACCACCCTCAAGTAGAAAATCTGTCACCAAGCACCTAACGGTGTGTTCCGGCAGCAGTCCTTGAGAGCCAGTGAAATTACAGGCATATGAGACTTAACAACTATGTCTCAAGGTGACGGGCGCAGTGCAATTCGTGACTTGTGACGAAATACATATGTTATAGGCAGAGGTTAGTCCAGTTTACATCAGGTGGGCCTCGAGCTTGTTCCGTAACAATAATGGAGTAGAAATTTATTGCAAATTGATTTGAATCACAGAAATTTTATTGGATTACTCAAAGACAGTAGAGTCATATAAATGTACAAATGGTATGTACACCAGTGTAGTTGAATACACACGCACAATGTATGGATTCTCTACTAATAAACGAAATCTAATATTCTACAAAATCTTATAGCCGAAAGCTTCAAATAACAAATTGTGAGGCTGAATGCCCAGCACACAAGAACCCAAGGCCAAAGATGATTAATATACAGAATATTAGACTTGATATGGCTGGTATATATAAAGCAACAACTCTTCAATCTTCGTCGACCTGCCTAATGGTCACCATCAACCCACATATTGATTTTGAGATATTACACGCATCAGAACATTCTGAATACTGTGGCAGTGAGTTTGGACTACCATGAGAGTGTCTATGGTTCAGACCCTAGTGATGGCTTACATAAGTAAAAGGAGGTCTAGCTAGACTAAGCTCTTAGCGTCACACGCATCCTAATTCGGGGAATAATAAATTGAAATTCAATTGTATGATACATATGATGCGTATGGATAATCTTGCTGCTATAACATCTATCGACCGCATCATCGCTTACCAACGGGTGAGCTAGTGATCAAAGCTCTACCTTATCATTACCAACAATAAAAAAAAGCAAATTTAGATCAAAATCCAGTCTCTTCTCCGGCTGGTGTCAGAGAAGATGATGCCTATGATAATTACTAAAGCATTTGGATATACAAACAGAATGCTTAAAATTCTTATTATTACAAAAAAAAACAACCTGGCCATGTCGCATCATTAAAGTGTTTGGAAATCAAAGTTGTTGCTGAGTTTTATACCTCAGAGTGCTCATGTGACTTTGCAAAGGCTATCATATTCTGGATAATAAGTTTGGGCTTATTATTAATACACATCTTCAGCCCAATACCCTGGTGCTGTACCTTCAGTACGACAACAGCTTTATGTTAACTCAACCGATCAGCAAAGTTTCGTCCGCCGCAGTCTTGAGTTGGATTGGTGACCGCTAGTGACATTACTACTGAGCGTTTCCGTGCTTCGGAGGGCACGTTAAGCCGTCGGTCCCGGTTGTTGTCTTAGGATGGCAGTCGTTATAGCATGGTGGTAGGGCATTTTTCGAATGCCCGCCTGGCTAGATACCACCCTCAAGTAGAAAATCTGTCGCCAAGCACATAACGGTGTGTTCCGGCAGCTGTCCTTGAGAGCCAGTACTTCTATGATAGCCTGAACAACATCTTCGACCACATCATCACTTACCATCAGGTGAGATAGTGGTCAAAAGCTAACCTATCAGGCATAAAAAAAATGTTACAAATTTTATAAATAAGACAAGAACAATATAGCTTTCGCCAACTACATGCTGGACGGCACTTACCTAATGGCCTCTTGATATATTTGCGATGCAACGCCTGCGAGACCTGAAGCAGCGCACCGGCCAGCCCGCGCATCACGTCGGGCTTCGCCCCAACGTCGGGGGGCTCCAACTTGATGCCGTTAACGCGCGCCGCCTCTAAGTAGTGCCCTGGGTCACGGTACTTGTTCTCCGCTATCGGCGTCTCCGGTTTAAAGCCTGGTAAATTTAATGCAGATTAAATTAGTATTTTGTGAAACTGGTACAAAACCAGACGTTATTCTCTCGTACACACTAGATTGCAGAAATCGAAATGTTTATTATTACAGTTATGTACATTTTTAGACAATATTATCGTTGCAGAATGATAGGCGATAAAATCAGTAATGTAATTATTTTTTAAGTACTTATTGTACCTTGTTGCATTATGAAATGAAATGAATGAAATGAAATGAAATGAAATGAAGTTTATTCCAGCACTACACAACATTACAATAGCTTCTACTGAAGCACAATTAAATACATATGTAGTACAAACTAATAATACAGCAATTGCAATGTTGCGCGATGCTAGGAACGAGTCCCGTCTCAGCATGTGCCAGGTTCAAAACTGAACCTAAGCGCTGGTTTTCAGACGGCACTCCCGACCAACATCACGAACGTGCATCACATTAACTAACAAAACAATTAAATAACAGAAACAGAACAATAAATAAAAATTATAAAATATTTAAATAATAAATAAGACATTGTGACCTTTACTATCATTTAGAACGAAATTACAATATAGTCAATAATACGAGTTATGAGTAGGTACTATTTATTTGACTTAGGGCCTGTTTCAGAATGTTCGAGTAAGTTCCGGTTATACTACCCAGCAAATAAAATAACTGAATGATAAAAATTACAGTTAACAAGCAGCGCGTTTCAAGCGTTAACCGATGGATAGGCTAAATCGATGACTGTGAAACACAAAGATAGTGTTTTATTTATTATATATGTTCTGGGTAGTGTAACCGGAACTTACTCGAACATTCTGAAACAGGCCCTTAGCCTTAGATTTTCCACTTCTACATAAAGTAAATATATATACAAAAAAAATAAAAAAATATATATAAATAATGGCCGCGCATATGCCATTGTTGCCGAAACATTACTTACAAATCAACTCATGAAGGCGCTTCATTGTAAATTATTGATGCGCATTAGTACGGGTAGGCCTCGTTTGTACACGACGTCTTAGTGTGCGTGTAAATGCTAATGGTACATACAGTCAAACAATAAAATGTTAAATATGATTGCTTGGGTAGCGGTAGTAGTTGCAACTACACTCAACATATGGAAGGGCGTGCCTTGGTATATGATATGGTCCGTATAAAGAGAGAAATGTTGATATAACTCACCACCGTTGGGCAGTTTGAGCACGCCGTTGGGCAGATGGTAGTCGTCCCTGTACTGTTGGTCAGGTCCCCAGGTGAGGTACTCGGCTTGCTTGTCGTATCCGCGCAGCATTAACGTCCCTCGCCACGCTTCCCGATCCTACAATACACACCAAGTCACATTTACAATAAATTCAGTATTTATCCATTTAATTTTCAAGGACTAATGCATGCTTAGCGATTTTCATCAGGTAGTAGGTAGGTAGGTAAACTTTTCTGTAAACTTTCGTGAAATAAACTCATGTTTCCAAATCATCAACGCGTCTATTCACGCACGAAATAACATAACAAGTTTAAGTGTTTGCAACTACATTGTTGCATACTACGCGATTAGCCGAAAGATCTAGACTGGATTTCCGCTCTAAGTTAAAATGTTCATGTCTTGTGAGGTTGATGAAGTGAAAAAATAATTACAAATATACAATAGGATTTTTTTTATTCCTTTCGTAGATTTGTAATGTAATCCGCATAGCAGGCGTTATTAAAAAGCATAACAATATTAAAAAAGTGAATAAATAATTTCAATTTGAACAGAAACCTTTTTTTTTTGTTTTTTTATCCTTGTTAGTTTAGCCTTTGACCTCTATCTCACCTGATGGTAAGTGATGATGAGATCGAAGATGTCGTTGAGGCTAACCTAGAATTACTGGCTCTCAAGGACAGCTGCTGGAACACACCGCTAAGTGCTTGGCGACAGATTTTCTACTTAAGGCTAGTAGCTAGCTACTACTAATAAGTAGGCATACGCAAATTGCCCTACCACCATGCTATAACGACTGCCATCCTAAGACGACAACCGGGACAGATGGCTTAACGCGCCCTCAGAAGCACGGAAGTGAAGCTCAGTAGTCATTTCACTAGCGGTCACCCATCCAACTCATGACCGCGGCGGACGTTGCTTAACTTTGCTGATCTTTTAAGAACAGCTAAGCAAACTTCGTTACGAGCGCTTTAAAACCTAAAATGTATAGTGTATTGGTGAGAATACTTATTCTTAAGATAATGTCTTACAAATGTTGTTGGTGGTTTTTCTGCCAGTGTCAAAATATGGCCAGTTTATACATTATATTATGCAAATATCTGGTATGGTACTTTGAGAATGGCAGATTACTGTCTAAATCTACAATTACAGGCTTAGCGGCATTATAATAATAAATTCTAATTATACACAATTAGTCAATGTCGAGGCTTAGCGGTTTGCCTTAATAAATAACATATCTATAATTTTCTAGGATAAGTCATAATTTGTAATACATTCTATGTAGGTATTTAAAGTTTTTAAGTTAAGTTTGAATTTACTCTGATAAGGTGTATTAGATGTTTAATATTGTGAAACCACCGAGTCGCCTTATTTTATCTAATATTCCTTACGAATAAAGGGTTGTCTGGAAGAGATCAGTTAGAGCGATAAGACCACCCATTACAGCACTTAGCCTTATATTTTATATTTGTATAAATTATGGTGTTTCAATAAAGAGTTCATGTATCTATCTAATAACCTTAAACTTGTAAGAAATAATATAGCTAAACAAATTTCTATCACTGATTAGTTTACCTTCACTTTAAGGACACCTAGACATCCATGAAAAATCTTTTCCTCCAGCTCCAGTATGTGTTCCCGCAAGGATAGCTCCAGAGCTTCACTGAGCGAGCAGTCCGGTGGCAGAATCAGTGAAGGCTGGAATTGTTTCCGTAACCGTTGTGAGGGCACTGTGGGCGCCTGGAATTAACGAACAATTTGTCTTATGATCACGTCTGTATTTCCCCAGGAAGGTTGGTGGCTACCTTAACATTCGAATTTCGCCGGTTTTGTACCATTGTAAGACTTCATGCAATCGCGGGCGAGTCTATTGCCAATTGATGCAAGAGCACAGAAGACATGAGGCGTAATAACGTTTTGCATCAGGACCAAGCACTGCGATATAAGAATGACTTCATATTTTGGCCATTCTATATTTTTTATTGCTGATTAGGTTAGCGTTTGAAAAATATCTCACCTGATGGTAATTGATGACGTATTGGAAAGTGTTAACAGGTCTGGATCTTCGAAATGCATTTCTAATGTACAAACTATTCAGAGCCTAATTTTAATTAAAAGATATGTATCAAAATAAATATCATAGCCGTCATGATACTGTGTGTACAAATTGCAGTTGATATTTTTCTGGATTTTTGAATTTTGTTTATAGTATTTTGGTTAGTTTTGTAAAATAAGGTTAATTTCTTTGTCATGGAACATTCTACTGAGATTTTGGCATTTTATTATACGGTTGAGTATCTTTCGGAGAGACAGAAAAAAAGATAAATCTGGACGATAATAAGGAATAATTAAATCCTTTTAGTATTGCAACTAAATCATTTAAAGCATTTTTTTTTTAATTTACACACAGCTTTTAAATTGTAAACAAATAGGTCAAAAGGAATCTTTTTAGAGGTAAAGCTCCCATTTGTCAATAAAAAATTGTACTTACTGGTGCAGCCTGTGGGTTCAACATATGCAGGGGGCATTGTTTTATGTATTCCAGTATGTTAGCCTTGTCCAGTTCCAGGGCTTGTCGCAGTTCATTTTCTCTGTAGCCTCGCTTGTTGAGGGACTGAATCAATGAGGTTATCTGCTCTTCTGTGTGGTAGACAAACCATCTGGGCCGGGATTCTCCCTGAAAATATTACATATATTTTCTATTGATGATGTCGATTGGGCATGTCTTGTAGAGAATCAAAGGTCAACTTACTTTCTGAGAGGATGAACAGAAGTTTAGCTTTAGGGAAAGTTGAATGGCTGTTCAAAATTTACTTTCTTTTATGCATGGTTAAAAAAATAACATACTTGGGAAATATATATCGGTATAAACACATATCGTTGTGTTAAAAATATTAAGAGACTTAATCGCAATAGGGCAAGGTGAACAAAAGAGACAAATTACTTAGCATTCCATGGATTCACGGTGCGGGTGCCGGGCCTGTAGCGTTGCAGAGGAAGAGGCCCAAGTCAAGGTGCCTGGGACTTGTAACCCAGTGAGTAAGGTTAAGGGGCCCCTTTATGATGCATCAATGCTCCCTTTCAATGCTCGAGCCTCCTAATAACTATCTATATTCCGTATTACACAAAGGCCAGAACAAGAGGACTTTAAAAAGTTATACGCACTTTACCTCGTTGCCTCAGGTGACAGTTGTCAAGTTAAATATTTTTTTAATGTGTAAGATTGGAAAATCTAGCATCAGGTAAATAACTGTGGGGGTCGTCACGTGCACACCAATTGTAGACCGTTTAGATTTCAGAACACGTACATTTTATAAATTCCTGCTCCTTGCAATTAATGGTCTAGGCATGCCTTTTTTAGAGACTTGTAGGTTTTTTAAGACTACCGCATTTTTTTAAGCTGATAGACTAGACTTTAACCACTATCTCTGCCAGAATACACCATTATGTGCTTGGGTCAGGTTTTCTACTTGAGGGTAGCCTAGTTAACATTCGCAAAATGCACTACTACCATACTAAAATTGTTAAATAATGATGTGGATGAAGATTGTAAACTGACTTAACCTAGGAGTTATTGGCACTCGAAAACCTGCCCGAGCGCATTCTTGAGTGCTTGGCGATAGATTATCTACTTGAGAGTGGTAGCTCAACCAGGCAAGCATTCAAAATGTGCCTTACTGAGCTTTAATTAGATAAAGCTCAAGTCAGCGCCGGGATTCAAACCAGCGCTCGTTTGAATCCCGGCACTGGACCAACACTGCTGAGACGTTTAACAGATTACAACAGATTCCTACGACTTAGTGGGACAGTTTAACGACTTATCAAAATCGGAATGAACCTGTATAAAAACCTATTAATTTTATAATATCTTACCTTCCCATGCACTTGACACATAGATATATCTCCAGTGCAGACGAGCAGGTCTCTCAGTTGCTGCATGTTGGAGTCAAGTCCGTTCAGTTTGTGCGTCAGTCCATTCAGGTTGGTAAGTGGCTTCTTTGGTGAATTGCCACGTGAGTTTGCAGCTGAATCATTCTCTTTGTCGCTGCCAGCTGTGCAACAATTGACTTTGTAGTTAGAATATGAAATAATTCGGCAGAAGACATACAAGGAATAAGATGGGCGAGAGTATAATCAAGAGCGCAGTGACAATAGTTGAAGCGCTCGTAGCGAAGTTTACTTAGCTGTTCTCAACCGATCAGCTAAGTTAAGCAACGTCGCGCGCGGTCATGAGTTGGATGGGTGACCGCTAGTGACATTACTAGTGAGCGTTTCCGTGCTTGGGAGGGCACGTTAAGCCGTCGGTTCCGGTTGTCGTCTTAGGATGGCAGTCGTTATAGCATGGTGTTAGGGCATTTGCGAATGCCCGCCTGGCTAGCTACATCAAGTAGAAAATTTGTCACCAAGCACCTAACGGTGTGTTCGGGCAGCTCCTCCTCCTCGAGAGCCTATACTTCTAGGTTAGCCTGAACAACATCTTCGACCACATCATCACTTACCATCAGGTGAGATAGTGGTCAAGGGCTAAAGTATCAAGGTAAATAAAAAAAAAAAGTGCATGTAGATAAGCTGAATAATGATGAAGTTGAAAAGGCATTGAAAATGTCTACTCGTGACCACGGTCAATGCAACTTGATCGAAATGTCGAGGTTAGTCAAAATATAATTATTTTGATGTTTATTCGTGCGTGAAAAGACCCGTTTAGGATTTAGAAACATGAGCTTAGTTCACGAAAGTTTAAAGAAAAGCATTGAAAATGTGTTTTCGCTAATATCAACAAAATATTAATGGAATGGGAATAGCTGAGACAGTACCTGTTTCAAAACTCTTTGTTTGTTCTCAGTCACGGAGCACATAAAGACTTGAGTAGAAGTAATGCTCAACACAAATTTGTGACTGGGCCTGAAACTGGGACTAACAACAAACTATAAAATCCTGTCTAGTCTAGCACATTAAACAGATCCTGATCGCATACACCAACATGATACTCTGCATGGTCCATAATATAACTATGTACCCATATATAATTCACTTCATTAATTAAAATTTCAGGTATAAGGGTCAGCCTAATACTGTTTTACCTTTCTCTTTCTGCGTTTCAAAGAGCCTGGTGACATAAGCCAGTGTGTCCTCACCAGGCGAGGCGGGTAGCACAGGCTTCTCTCTGCACGGCCCTTTGGGTTCATCACCTGCTTCTAGGAATACTCCAGCTATCGCTTGGTTTAGCCAGTAGCGACGGTAGGCCCGGTCGGAACCTGTAAATAAATACTTCGTATGAGCAAAATCTGTGGTACAAGGATTTTATTACCTGCTTGTATCATGTATCATCATTATTTTTTGTGTTATAGTCTTAGGGTCCGTTTCAGAATGTCCTAGTAAAGTGTCCGGTTGCTAACCAACACATAAAATAACTGAATGATCAAAATGACAGTTAACATGCAGCATGTTTCAAGCTTTAACCAATTGAATAAGTTCTGGGTAGTATAGCCGGAACTTACTCGAACATTCTGAAACAGGCCCTTAGTGTTATTTGTAGTGTAACTATATAAAGTTATGTATCTAGTAGGAAGTTTCTAGCTATTTCTAGGCCTAGCCTGATATACCTTTTGACTTCATCAGCACTTACCAGTAGGTAAGATAGACGCAATATGCGGCTAGATCTTGATCACTGTCTAACCGGGTATATTTGGTTTGTACTTGATTGATAGTCCAACAGTTATAATAATAATAAATTCTGTGGTAGAATTTACTTATTTATTTTTTAGGACAACGCAGACGTAAGCTTTGGCTCCATGTCAACGTCACCAGGCCTCATTCTCACAAATAGCGAGCTTGCCCCAAGTCAAGACGACGCCGATACGGCGTTAGCTAGGGTGCGTTGGTTTTCCATACAAAGAACTGGCTTGAATTGGCCTAGTGCATCTGTATATGCCAGCCATTCACTTCATCATGCTAGAAACGATGAAACATATACGCGAAGATATTGGCGCATGACGTGTTGACTTGATTGTTCATACAAAATTAGTAAAATGTCTTAAAATGAGAGGAATAGGCACAATATGTATTGGAATATTGTGCGTATTACTCTCTCATTTTAAGACGTACGTACATACTGTGTACATACTGAGAAGAAAGCGGGACAGAGAACATAAATGATATAATAATAACAAATATTTTTAAAATATTTTAAAACATCAAATTAATATTTTAATAAAACACTTACAAAATACAAAAATATATCTAGTGACTAATATATCGAGAAATTCTCGATCGTGCGCTCGTAGAGTCAAGACCTCCTGAGGATGCTTCGTGTAGAATCGAAACGCGTCGAAAATTCTTCCGGTTTGGCTGCGTGGCGTTTGTGACGTCACGTCGGCTTAACAGGAAAATTAGCCGGAATCGTCACTAGATATTTTTATTTTTGTATATTCTAAGTGTTTTATTAAAATATTTATTTGTTGTTTTCATAAAATATTTAAAAAATATTTGTTAGTATTGAATATGGATTTCCGCAAAGTAACGCCTGAATCTATTTATTATAAATAATATAATTGAATGTTGAACTTTGCTCACCAAGATAAGAAGTATAATCAAACAGATCTGTCTGCATCTGCTTCAACTTGGTCTCATACTCTTTCCTCTTCTGTTCATTCTCAGCCGTCAACTTCTCCGTAGCAATCCTGAGTTCTTCGTCAATTTCTTTCGCCGCCTCTCCGGTGAGTTTGTTCTCTTCTTTTTTTGCTGCTGCCTCTTTCTTCAGCTCCTGTTTCGCGGCGACCACTTGGGCCTCACGTTTGCGTTCATTAATCTGAAAAAAAATACCAAAATATATGATGATATCACTTCCACCCATACATGTGATTTAAAATTCTAAGAAAACTAAACTCAGGCAAAATTATAAAAGTATATAAAAAAATTAGTTTGTTTTCATTACGCCTACAGAAATCCGCTATAAATCTGCGGTATCTTCAGTAGTTGTTGAATAAAGTCCTGAAAAGTTTTTCGATACAACAAATTTATTTATTTTGATTATAGAAGTTATACTTTATGATGTACACTCGCCTGCAATAAGAAGTAAACACTTCGTAATTTTCAAAATAATGTGATGTCGATAAGTTATTAATAATTGAAGTTAACATTAACATGAGTAAAAATGTTCAAATTATTCTTTGAATTTAAGATACTTCTGATTACATAGAGAAAAACAGTACTCTTTGCCACTATTTTGAAAATTACAATGTGTATACTTCTTAATGCAGGTGACTGTACCGACATTTGAGATTCTACTAGTTGAATTTTTGAGAAAACCCACATAAAATCTCTAATTTACAACTTTGACAGCCCCACGCATTAGTTTTTTTTTATATAAACAATATTGAAATTTAGAAAAAAGACTTGAGCTCTTGAAGATAACACCACACATAGTAATGGGTGCTTTTTTTATTTCGTATAGCTTCTCTTAAAGGACCTCTGAAAAATAATTTATCAACCTCTAGTAAATATATGTCTTACTACTTTTTTTCTTGTCTACATTCTACCCAAATTTTCAAACTTCAGGTTTGTAACTTGTCATACATATCGAAAAGTGACATAAACAACCGTTTGTCTATGTGTTTGGAATCCTAACAATCAGTCATGTATTGAAGAAGGGTTCATACAAAAATATTTTTAATTATTTTTTATTTTCCTGCATATGTAATTGTACCATAAATAAGAATAAGTTTATTTTGGTCATATGTCTGTGATTGAGATATGTTACGATAACTAAATCTAACAATATTTTATGGCTAATAGATTCGGAAAAAGTTGACTGAAAAACAGACCGTCAGACATGGGAGTGATCCTAAGGTTTCTATTTTTGCATCTGATGTATGGAACCCTAAAACAGTAAGTAAAATCACCATCATATGGGATCTGTGATGGATCATACTAAAAAGTATTCCATGAACATTAAATACTTTTTAAATTTGTAATATGAATGTTGATTTCTTACCTGTAGAGCTCTAAGTCCAATTTTAGCATTCTTTTGTTCTTCTAGTTTCTCTTCAATGACGTCACGAACAGTGGCGTAACTTAGTATTTGATTCATCAGGCATTGAAGAACATGAAACTTATCATCTGTAAAAATAAAAGTAGCTAATTAATACTTTTTTTTTAATAATGGAAAACAGCGATAGTTGAACCCTTTGGAATTTTTGAATTTATCAAGATAGCATTTAGATTTGTGGATGATTCCATGCAGTAACGGCAGATCATTAATTGTTATTTCCACAAATTTTGTCACATTAAACCGAAGGTTTCGTGGTGTACAAATGCAAACATTTCCATTAGCTGCCCTTGTTTGTAATATAAACGACTGTAATTTGTTGTTTGAAACAAGAAAATAATGTCGATTGAGTACAAGACAGTCTAGTTAATAGTGAAGGCCATAACTCATACCTAAGGGCAAGTCAGCTACATGCGAAGCAGCGAGCCTCCGCAACAAGTCGGGATGCTGCACACGGAGGCGAAGCCCCGCGTCGTCGTGGCTGGAGTAACCGCCGCGCTGGTGGTAGCGCCACGTGGCGCAACGCGATCCCGCAGCAGAGCCCGACGATAGGAAGTGTAGTCTGGAAAGTGAATACTCATAAGTTAAAAATGGTTTAAATTGCGCACATTTATCATTATTTTTATCCCGACGTTTCAGACACTGTAATATTAAATATACGCAATTTTAACTGTATAAACTTGTATAATGTGTGTTAATCGCAAAAACCTGAGACAGCATTATGTGATCAAAAACTGTATTAAAACTCATAAAATAAAATAATTAACGCCTTCTAATAATTTTATTCTAATAAATATACATAGCTTCACATACTAATCTTTCAAATAGTTAGAATTGTGTAATTACGCAGGGACACAGTTCGTTTACAATGTAAGATATTTTTAGTGCTCAATTGACTTACACAGTAGAAAAACTGTCGCCAAGCATCTAACGGTGAACTAGTAGCTATATTTTTAAATATTGTTATGTTTGCAATAACGTATGCTATGCGGATTACATTTATTATTACGTATATTTGTAATTTAGTAGCTATTTGCGAGATTCTAGGCGAATCATACTAATAAATGACACAACACAATTACTTGCTAGATAGGTAATATAGTGGTCACAGGCTAAACTATCAGTTATAAATATGAGTAACCAAGCAATCTACACATAAATTGAAATAAATTATTGCTGACAAATAACTTTGATTTATAAGGAATACCATGGGACAAATCAGTAATGTCATTTTCGTACTATGGCGGTTGGCACGGGCTGAAGCAGTCTTACCTCAGAACTTCACTGACAGTGGTGGGATCTAGAGGCAGTTGGCTGAGCGGAGTTCCTAAATATGTCTGTGACCACTTGCTTGCTTTCGTTGCCAGCTCTATGGCTTTTGTGACGCCCACTGTACTGTCTGGTGTAGTGTCATCTGGAAGAAAAATAAAATATTGAATTATATTTTTTTTGTGTAAGACAAAATCTCTTTGTCAAAACAGTGTCTGTTCTATCACTAGGCCTTTCCTCTTTAAATAATACATCAAAGATACATCACACATCGCACCTCTTCATGAAGTATTCATCACAAGGCACTAGTGGAATTTTTATTGATTTGTTACTGTTGAATTGGTTTTATCAAGAGATGTCATAGTTGAATTTGGATTTGCACAAAGAAATAGTCTATCTACATGATCCCATAAAAGTTTCTTACCTGTAGATAAATGAATCCCTTTACTCTCATTATAATCTTCAGCTTCATCCTCTTGCAAGGAGAAGATAGTAGTCAAGAACATCTGGACGAGGTCACTGAAGTTGCCCGCATGTTCCTTCATTGTGAGGCATTTTCTCAATGTCTCAATGTCCAGCTTGTTGTGGAATGTGTCTTTGACTTTAAGAATGTCTGCATAGATGTGGACAAATTCAAGGACTGAAAGGAAGTCTCCTACGTGCTGCTGCGGGATATCTTCTATCTCCACTGGTGTACCTTTTGGTAGTATCTTGAAAGTAAAATTAATATAATCATTAGAATGTTATATTGAAAGCCATTCCCCTTCCCTCCCAATCTTCGTGAAGGTAAAGCCTGTAATTCAATAACAGCAAAATAAATGTGCTCGAAGTTTTGTGAGGTGTGGGTGTTGCATAAAGTATGATGGATGAGTCTGCAGATGGAATTCTCCAAATAGAAAACATTTGTGGTATGGTTGGAGTATCTTATGTAGTAAAAAGATGGATGATTGATCATCATCCATGGATTTAGATGGAGAAACTTTAAGTAGTTTGGTACTGTTCGCAATAATTTGTGACACATGTCAACATGTAGTAATTTTGTAAAATGTCAACATATTACATGCAACCACATCAAAATACTTTAAGACTGGAGTTATCAATTGAAAAATGTCGGAAATTTGACATTAAAATAGGTACCTACCTTATGATCTTCCAACTCAAGGTCATCTTTGACCTTCTGCCATTCCTTCAAATAAGCCTGCAGCCGAGCTGTCTTCTCCTTCTTCCTGGCCTTTTCTTCTTCTTTCCGCTGTCGCATCTGATCTTCAGCTCTACGCATTTTCTCGGCTAGTTCTTGGGCGCTTTTCTTGGCAGCTGGATCGGCGGGAGGCTTGGGTTTGTTGGAGGCCACTGAAATAAGTTTTTTGTTTAACGACTTATCAATTGCATGGTCAATTACTAAGGTTTCCTAAGTTACTTTAATAATCATGGTAGAAAACAATTTTGCAGCTTTGTAAGTATTATTGTTAAACCAAATAACTTTACACCAGGTATATTTTTTTGCTTTTAGGTTTTATGACTTTAGGTGGCGTTGCGACTGCTCTATGAGTCTTACTCTTAATTTTTCTTGCCATGTACAGCTAAAACGTTTAGATCTATGTTAAAAGTTATTTCTTAACACAGAATAATGTTTATATTTCCTTCCTCCTTATTAATTAGTAGCCAAATGGATGTGGGTGGGCGACCAGCCGTAAAACCGAAGCCGACTTTTTGTAATACTAATTTCTTATTATTACAAAAAGTTGTATTATAGAAAAAAAAATAGTGAATCAACGCCATATACGTGGATAAAGGTATAAAGATGATGCACTATGTGCTTGCTTGCTGGATTAAACAGCACACTCTAGCATAATATGTAACTTTATTAAGTACATGTGACACAAGTAAGGTTTACACATGCTATTTAACTACAAGAGCTTGTAGTTGGTCTCCCCTATAAAGTAAGGACAAAACAAAAAACTAGGGTGCTTGTTAAGAATCATCTACCAACCTTTTCGAGCATATAAAAGCGTGAGAAAATCTTTCGTTTTAAATTTTATAGTAGAAAATTCTTACTCTCGGGTTTGTCTGTCTTCTTTAAAAACTTGTCCATAGATTCTTGACGTCCTTTTTTATCTGGGCTTGGCTTCTTGCCTGATTTGTTAAGTTTATTGTTCACTTTGGATGCGGATCCCGGCTTGGGCGGGGCTTTGGCCGCGGCCGGAGACTTGAGGAGACGCTTGGAGGCTGGGAACTCTGGCGGCTTGCCCGTGAATATCTGCTCAAAGCTCACTTTGGATATGTTGTATTTGTCTAGAGCTGATTGCTGTAAATAGCATACAAAAGTGTGAATAATGTGGGATACAATTTATCATATTGAATTTCAGGTACGTAAAAATTCACTAAACATATCTAGTTTGGTTTTATAATGTTTAAATACACAATTAATTTGCAAGTTATCATTTCACATTTAATATATTATGGTCAAATACCCAAAGACGACTGCCAACCTTCAAAGTCAAAGGCTGTGTTCAACAGTGGACAATCAGGCTGATTCAGTTATGGTGAAATGAATTATTTGTAAGATATTATTTTTGTAGTCTAAAAATTGTTAACATGATTATTTTTTTTCTTTTCAAATAGGATATTATTGTATTTTATATAAAATGGCTGTTCGTCATTTGAATGTGAATGAGTGTTTTGATGTCATTATTTAAAGCAATTGTTTCTGAAATGAAACATTTTCAACATGTTGTATATATTAACATCTTTGAATTGATATTTCTGGATTATAAGCTAAAGTATCATAACATTATATAAAAATAGATTAATAGATCTTTGTAGCTTTAATGTATTTATATTTGAAAAAAAACACTAATATTATTTTGCATAATGATGATATAAAGGATATTTTATATAGAATTATTCATTGTGATATTATAATTTGAATTTTTTTGCTTGTTATCCTAAAATGTGTTTTGTAATTCAACCTAGTTTTCAAAGGGTTAAGCTGCATTAATTCAACCACTGCAGTAAACAGGATATTATATTGTAACTATTCTCTCTTATATAGAATATTTATATCCCAACCAGTAATAACAAAAACATACTTATGATTATATGATACAACCCACATGTTTAATGAAAAGAACAGGTGACAACCCTTGAGAATCTTAACCAATCAGCAAAGTTAAGCAATCTCCATCACAATCATGAGTTGGATGGGTGACCGCTAATGACATTACTACTAAGCACTTCCGTGCTTCGGCGGGAACGTTAAGCCGTCGGTCCCGGTTGTTTTCGTAGGATGATAGACGTTATAAGCATGGTAGTAGGGAATTTTGCGAATGTCCACCTGGACATTTGCTATCCCTCAAGCATAAAATCTGTCGCCAAGCACCTAACGGCAGCTGTCCTTGAGAGCCAGTAATTCTTGGTTAGCCTGAACACCTACATCATCACTTACCATCAGGTGAGATTGTGGTCAAAGGCATAATACATAGGGCATAAAAAAATAAAAATAGACCACATCAGCAGCTTACAAGAAGGCAAGGGCTATCCCTATCAGAATAAAAAATTAAGGATCCTACTTAACACTACACTCTGGCTTGCCAGTCCCAGGTATGACTCTTAGTTTCCCCTGTAAAATAATGGTCCTTACATAATGCATACACAGAATTCTAAGTAACTTGTTTTAGTATTACATTCTTTTCAAATAATATTTACTTCACACTATAAATTGCAATAACTAGAAATACAAAAAGGGCAATATTTCTAATCATTAGATACCATGTGAACAAGCGACAAAGGTATGTTTTTAGAAGGCTATGATATAATGGGTTGAGTGAACTCATACATTCACAGCAAAGTTCAAGGATTTTTGTCCTGACCTTGAGAAAATTTAAGCTAACAATGAAAGAATAAAGTCTTATAATGAATATTTCATTAAAGAATTGTAGATTGGGACCTGCCTCAACTGACAGTTTTTTAATACCAACATTTTCTATACATGTAAATTGTTTATTAATTGAGGGTTTTTAACCTCTAGTGAAGCTACGGCCTCAGTTACAATTAGCACAACTGACCATCATATCTGTTATGGTTTGAACGCAACTTCTCTTGCCCTTAATACGAAAAGTATATCCTAAAGAACATGTTTTATGTTTTGTATGGCACTGCATAATGGATACTGTGACATCTGCAGTATTATTGGTATCGTATTTCATATGTCACATTGCTGCTTGAAAACATGCACAAGCTTAACTGCAATACAATAGAATATAATAATGCAATAGAATTTAATGTTATTTACCTTGATACGGATAATACCTCCTGGCCCCCCTTCAACAAACTGCTTCAGGAACAGGCGGTTTTTCTCTCTAGTGTAGATGCCCTTATGTCGACGGACACGATCAAACGGTACTGTGCCAATTTGTCCTGTGGCTGCCGAGTCTTCATCATCAAATTGTTCCACTTCATAGCAATATGAAGCAGCAGGGATCATTGTTTTGCTGTTAGAAGAAATTACTGCTTAGTTTATTTTGAATTGATAAGTAATAGTGGTACATTTAATATACATATCTTATTAAAAGTAAAATCATCTTAACTATATGCACTAGATATAATTTAAATAACATAACAATAACAAATAGTATGTTAACAAAGTTCTTGTAAATCAAAATATGAAATATACTTTATTTTTTTCTGTCAATTATATTAATATAATTTACGATTATATTATAAAATTGATTATATTTCTATTTTTGCGGAAAAAGTCAACACATTTTTTTAAAGTAATAGAATAATTTAATATTGAGGTTCTGCATTAACCTTAGCATTTACCCAAGGCATCCCAAGACTTCGATGTAGTAGATGGAGTAGAGATAAAATACAATAAAACATATTTAAAAAAAAATATGGATATGCTGCAAGTGTTATGTGCACTTTTGCACTGTGATCGATCAGGAGTGGGTTGTTTGATTAGAGTAGTTTTAAGTTTGACTTAATTATGTTTGTTATCATATTGACATTATTTTGATTAAATAAATACACAGATATTAAACTTCATAAAAAAATATTAAAATAAAGTATTTGTTTAAAATGTTATTTAAACTGATATGACATATAGACTACACCTTTCAGTAACTAGAAAATCAAATGGTACATATACACAGTAACAATTTAAAATTAAATATATATTTTAGTATGCCATAAAATTGATTATGGCAATTTTTATGTGACAATGCAGCAAGGATACATTTAGGTAAATTATATAGAATACAGAATATATCTGAAAGTTATAGGAGGTTTTATAGAACCTACTGCCATCCATGTGATGCAGAGCGATTTATCTATTCCACTTCTGCATTTGAGGCATCTATATCTGGCTACTTAACATTGTCTCAAAGCCTCATCCTGGTCTGATAGTATGACTATTAAGTTGCTTACTGAACTGACCAATCGATGTTAATTGAACTACTAGAAAATGAAAAGGAAGCTCCTATTGGTATCTGAGTATATGCATGTTCAGTCAGAATATTTATTAACAGCTACACTTCATTAGGAGTTAATATCATCAATTTTTTTATGAAATTCTATTGTTATATTATCTATGAAGGGTGTTACCTATCTAGGTATCTAACATAAACAATGACTTCATTGTAACTGAGATAGATGAAATTGTGAGTCTATCACAAATGTTACACAATAAGTATGAAGCTGGTGCATACAGATGGCTCCAAAAGTAGTCATGTCATTAGAGCAGCTTACTTAGATCCAACTCAAAATGTAAAAAGCAGCTTTATAATTACTTCAGATCATCTCTATTATGTTGGTTAAACTATTTGCAATCTCAGAGACCTTATCTTATATTAAAACCACAATATAATAATGTTGTAATTCTCGCAGACATTAAAAGCGCTTTACAGCATTCAGCTCACACATCTCCTCTTGAATCTGAGGTGCATGAATAGCTTACTGCCATTTTAGGGATAATTCTAACCTAAATGCTAATAACAGGTCTCTGACAAAATATGTCACGGGGCAAGCTGATATGAAGGGATCTCATTTTATAAGGCCACTAAGTTAGCAAGAATTCCAATATGAAAATCATCTTATATAGCCCAATTGCTAAGTTAAACTTATAAATGTAAAAACTACTATATATTTGTGTATATGTATGTAAATTACATTGGGTGTACCTTTATTAAATATTTACATGATAGACATAAGTTTCAATAATGAATGATTTTCTGTTGTGAAACAAAGGGTTTATGAATCATGTCCCTATTAAAAGGAATTCACCTTAACTATATTCTTGTTTCAATGCATTAAATAGAATCTAATATGATCTGGTACTTACTTATCAGGGTGTTGTTTCTGAGATGTCACAGACAGAACGTGAGCTTCCTGCCAGTTGTCTCCCTCAAGACAGGCCTCCACTGTCTCTCCAACAAAGTATCTCTCCCTCACAAAGCTGAATATATCCTCTGTCATTTCAGCAAAGGAACACCGGTTTGTCTTCACAGAAAGATACAGTATGGGAATCCGGAGCTCCATGGGAAAGTCTTTCAATTGCTTCCTGGCAGCTCTTTCACTCTGTAGTGCCTCAGAGTAGGTCAGGTTATTTTTTCCAGTCATCTCACATGTCCACACCATGGAGTTAACAAGAATAATTCTCTCACAGTACTCCCTAAAACAAATAATGAATAAATAATGATGAAATAGGCTACCCGAGCAAAGGAAATGGCGAAAACATGCTCCACTCGCAGTGTTATGCGAGCCGCCGCGCGCTAATGTAGCCAACCGTCTATTACAATAGATAAAACTAAGTCATCGCACCAATTTCGTTACAATTTGGCGCCTAAACAATTTATGTTGTTACTCACTCATAATCTTTGAATATCTCGTCGGTGATCTCGCAGTGGAAGACTTCATCGTCATCCCGAAGGTACTCCGACGCCGTCGATTTCTCGAAGGCTTTCCTTTTCAACAGGGGCATGTTATAAGTCGCGAGTCGCTTCGGTGGAAATTATTTTCTTCTTAGCCGATTTTCACGTCGCACTTCTTGCATATAACTTTTAACTCTGTATAGCGCATCGATTTCTTTAATACATAGTACATCACATGGAGAAACAAAATTTAATAAAGAACTCTACGAATGAAAAATGTTGCGTGGTTTCGGTTGACAAGCCAAAAAACGGCGCGCTGGGCGCTTCTTTTTACGCCAGAAACATATGAAATGTGATGCGGAAATTTATATATCTACTAGTTTGGTAGAAAATTATTTATTTATTTATGTATCCCCTCTGTACTCACTGCATGCGTTTTTGGCAATTTAAATGCGTGCAGGTCTGTGGGAATGATTTGAGTCATATTTTAACGTAATTCGACGAAAGGACACGAGCAACTATGATGAGGAGTGAAACAGATGTTATTTCAATAATGAATAGATTCAGGCGTTACC